>JAWWTY010000077.1:50091559-50135174 GCA_035222235.1 Margarornis squamiger | reverse complement strand
ACCTGGGAGGGGCAGGTTGTTGTCCCTTGTTTGCTTCTGTAAGACATGGCAGAGTGGCTCAGGGGTTGGCTGGTATGTGTCCAGCCAGGAATGAAATGAAATGAAATGAAATGAAATGAAAGGAACGCCTTTCGGATTAATTTACTCTGCATGTTTGAAGCGGTGGTGCTTGGAAGGTTTTTCCCCCCCCCTCCTTAAGGCAACAGAGCGAGCCCCATGACTGGTCAGAGCAGCTTAACTAGAAGCTAAGCTGCTAATGACAGGGAGTTTACTCTGCCTGGAAATGGGCTACACCAGGTTGGGAGGGGGGGATTTGCCAACAGCAATCACGTCAGCGTTGGCAACTGTCAGCCAACGTGGGATTTGACAGTGGAAACCTGTAGAAATCCATAGATTCCTGACGTAACAAAGCACACCTGAAGCAGATCCCTCACAGAGGATGAAATCGAAAGACATTGTCAATTTTTGGCTTTGCAGAGAGACAGAAAAATTCAAGATGTGTTACAACTGGTTTGCACAAGGTTCAGTGGGGAAGAGCAAAGAGTAGAGAAAGGAGCAGCAGGTCAGGCTTTGGCAGTGGCACCTGCAGTGGTGTGAGAACCAAAACTCTGAGGAGATGGTTGTTCCACAGCGAGCTGAGACCTCGTGCCACAGCAATGTTGGTTGCAGGAATTGTGTATCTTTCAAGGTTTTATGGTATGCTCAGCACATGAAAACAGTGGTAAACACCAGAGAAAAACACAGCTGGAAAGTTGCAGCCCAAATACTTTCAGCTCCAAAAGTGTTTGGATGCCAGCTCTAGAAATGGAGCAGAAAAGCAGCCATCCCATGGAGGAAAATTGGGGTAACATTTAGATAATTTTCTTTTTCTTTTAAAAACTCAACTTACATGCTGGATTTTTACTTTGTTGTGTCTGCAAAAGCACATTAAGGTTCCCAAGAGTCTGTTCTCAGCAACTGTTCACCATCTTTAGGGGAATACAATTGGTACAAAGAGATGCTGAGCTGGCCATGCACTAAGGAGGAGGCTGTGCTAGTCATGGGCAGTGTTACCAACTCTTTTTTTTTTTTTCTTTTGGTAAGGATTTTATTGTAATTTCTTCCTTCTGTTTTTTAAAGTTTCTGTGTCCTGTCATTGCCACCATGTGTAAAAAGTCCTTAGCAACCTCCTTCTGGTGCAGGACAAACTGTCAATGCATCAAGATAAAAAGAAATAGGTAAAGTTTTCAGTAGTGTAAGGATCTTTTATTTTTCAGCAGAATTGTTCAGGGCTTGTTTGTTGACTTGGAAAGCATTTTTCCTTAAAGTTCTTTTTATTTGATTGAGGGTTTTTTTGGAGGTGGTGGTGGAAGGAGAATGTCTCTTTTCCTCCTGAGCAACAAGTATCTAGAGTTCTTTCAATTCTTGTTTCCAGTCTTCCAGTATCAACCTGCTTTTTCTCTTGCAAGTACATTTTCCCCCAAACATGCAGAGAGAAATTAAAATTTGTAGCTTGCAGAGGGAGGTCTAGGTTGTTTTTACCTTTCCCTTCCCTCTCCCCTCAAATAAGTCCTTCTCTCCTAAGTCAGTCCCTCTCTTTTGCCTTTCCCTTGCCTCCCCTCTTTTTCCTTCCCTTTCCCTTCCCTTTCCTCCAGACCCCTCCCCCTTTTCCTTTTTTTCCCGAGATATCTCTGCAATATCCCTGTGTAAGTACATGTAAAACTTAGTGAAGTATACCCAGGAATATTGCACTGCACAGACACTCTTGTCTCTCTTTAGGCTCCTCGGTGCTGATTTAATGGGAAATTTATGTAAATCACGTACAAAATTGCTTAAATTGCCTAAATCAGCAAACTTTGTTTTTTGAGGAAGAAGGGAGTGGGAGAAACAGAAAAGTTCTGGTAAGAGCAAAACATTTCAAATAATATCAAGTCGTGAATATTATTTAATTGTACAAATTCAGAATTATTTTTTTCCATTTGAATTTTTCTTTGGTGTAATAAGATTTGTCTAATAAACAGTGTTGACACCATGGCAGTACACTGCAGATAGGCCCACACAAACACTTCTACCTCTCTTTCTTGCTTCTTTCTGTCCCTAGTGAGATACTGCCTTGACACCTGGTGGTGTCCTCTGAATGCTAGAGCAAAGAGCAGGAAAATATCTTCACTGAAAGGGCTGACAAGGACTTGAACAGACTGCCAGGGAAGTGGTGGAGTCCCCATCCCTGGAGGAATTTCACGCCTGGAGGTGTCACACTTGGGCACATGGTTTAGGTCTTTTCCAATCTAATTCTATTCCACCCTGATTCTGTGATTCAATGGGTCAAGTCTCTCTACATATTGAGTCTCCACATTTGTGAAGAATTGGGTAGGAAAGAAATGCACAGTTGCACAGGAGTAGCCTCATCCTGCAGAGGTTTAAACATGACAGCGACAAGTGGTAGAGCCGAGTCCTTCATGGACCCAGTGGAAATGCACATCTCCTTAAGGAATGTGTTCCATCCTGCTTGTTAACAGGAGGCAGCTGGACAGGACAACCCATGGGCAGCCAGGCCAGCTCCCAGAGTCTCCAAGGATGCTCAGGTAAGTCCCTGATCCAAGGAGATAAACTCCTGTTTTTCCTCACAGGAAAGGAGCCAGGACCCTTGTAGGGATCCTTAAAAGATCCCGCCCTTAAGAATGACCACAGCCTGGGCACAGGAGGGGGCCAGGTGGCACTTTTGGTGCTGTCCTCAGCACTGAAGGGGGTCAGTGCAGGCAAAGAACACAGAAAAAGTACAGTCCAACACACCCATTCCCACTGTCCCACCAGAGAACCCTGGATACTGGGCTCATCCATCAAAGCATCAGGAACTTGGCTTTCAGAAGTTTCAGTTCATACTGAACGCAAACCAAACTCCAGCTAAGCCAGCACTGATTGAGGTGAGGTGGTTTTAGGGCTCAGGAAGGTGGGACTCTTCAAACTCCTGTGATGTGCCCAGGACTTTCTCCCTAGGAGATATTCCTGAGAAGATGGTAAAGATGAGGCAGGGAAACTTTCCTATTGCTTAAAAGTTCCCTTGTCTTCCAGCCTGGTTTCAGGATGTAGCTCACTTGATCCCTTCCCGCTAGTTTGAGTACCACACCCTAAGGAGGCAGGCAATGCCCAGCTGCCAGCCTGGCAGGAAGGATTGATTTACAGCTCCCTGCAAACTGCAGGCAAAGCAGCTTGGGGAGCACAGTGAGGGGAGAACAGAGACCTGCCCTTGCTCAGGTGGCCCAGGCTGTGGGGGGATTGGTTTTCTCCACATTTTGGACTGGTTTGCCCAAAATTGTGTTTGGTGCTTCTTTTTCAATTATCCAACCATTCTCAACTTTATTTTGTGTAGTGGTTTGAGCCCTGGCTAAATGCCTGGTGTCCAGCAAAACTGGTTCAAGGTCTTTCTTCCCCCACCCCTTTTCGCCTTCCCAGAGGGAAGAAAAAAAAGAAACAGCTAGGAATTTATGGCTAGAGATAACAGCCAAAAGAGGGGCTTTGATTAATACCATGGGCAAAGCAGAAATTAGAATAATGCTTAAATTTATTACTAACAAACTAAGAACCAGAAATAAGAAATTAAGAAAATGTAGAAACACCTTCCCACCACCCCTCGGTCTGTCCATGCTCCCCTCCTTCCCCCAGTGGTGCAGAGGACAGGGGAATGGAAGGTTTGCAGTCGGTTGTTGTTGGGTCAGCCATTTGCAGATATAAGTCCAAGGCTTAGGCAGCAGTTCTGTCTCAGGGGGCTTTCCTGTGGGCTGCAAAGGGGACAGCTTGCTTCACCACAGTCGTCACCATGGTCACGGGGAAAAATCATAACTCTGAGTCCTTCCCCTGTGTTCCGTGGGGTCCCTCTCATGAGCGAGATCCTCTGCTCTCTTGTGGGTCATTCCATGAGGTACAGTCTCTCATGAAAAGCTGGCTGTACCTGCTCAGCATGGGCTTCTCCCTCCATGGGTCTTGGCCACAAATCTTTGCAGGACTCCACTCCATCTTGGGGCCTCCCACGAGGTAACAGCCTCTTCCATGCCTCCCTCTGCTCTGGCAGGGGGGTCTTTGCACCCCGATGGATCCCATGGGCTTCAAGGGGACAGCTTGTAATCACCATGGTAATCAGGGAACAATAACTTTTAGTCCTTTCCCTGATCTGTGGACTCCTGCTTCTCCTCCTGCACTGACCTTGATGTCTGCATTGTTTAATCTTTGGCTGCCCATTTACAACTGCAAAACAACTCCTCCATTCTTAAATATGTTTTCACGTGGGGGCATAACTTAATGATTCCGAAGCAGGGAGTTTTCCTCGGAACTGACCATCATTGGCTCTGCTCTATAGGACGAGGAAAACTTCCAGCAGCTTCTAACAGAAGCCACTCTTCCTCTTACCAAAAAAACCTAATCAGAGAAACCCACAACATTTTGGAATAGGATGAGAGGCACACAGGGCTTTAAAGAAGTCAACGAACTAATGGCCACCCCATTGTGCTCATCACCCCCAATCCAGTGAGGCTGTGGAGAGGAAAATCTCTGACTTTAAAACCAAACTGGCAAGAACTTTGTGCAGAGACTGGCCTGAAATGTCGGGATGTACCTGTCTCTCCCAGCAGTGCAGACAAGCAGCGTGGTGAATAGAGAATATGGGCTGTCATCTCACAAGATTTTAATGGGCCAGCCCACATGGCTGGTTTGCACAGCACCCTTGCCTGTCACACCAACTCAAAACCAACAGATGAGGCTCTTCTACAAGAAAAGTGCTTGGACTAATGACTGCAAAAGATTATAAAAGCCAGAGGCCCCAAGGAATGATGGGCCAGCATTGCCCACACAGCCCATGGTTTCTCCTGATCCCACGTTCCTGAGGGGGCAAAACTCCTGCTGTGGCTTCCCTGGGTTTGGAAGGCAGTCGAGAGTGTTGGTGTGAAGCAGTGGACTGCCACATCAGTGTTCTATGGACTGTGTCCTCACATCCCTCACTGCTTCTCTCTGGCCATGGCAGAGCCTGGCTCAGGCTCGCTGGCACTGGGCTCCTCCCAGGTGTGCCAGGGAGGCCACAGGAGGCTGCCCCTGGCAGCTCCCAGTGCTCATCCCCGAGCTGTTCCTGTTTGCCCAGCCTTGCCTGGTGCAGGCAGCCAGGTCCTGTGCAGGGAACTCCACAGCAGCGTGTCCCTGGGGTCGGCAGTGGGGCAGGGGGAGCTGTGTCCTTCTTGAGGGACATTTCTTCCAACCTCCCCACCTCCCTGGCACGGCAAGTGACCATTTTGCAGTGTGCCACGCCAGTGAGGGGGAGCAGCTCCTGTCCTCAGCTCTTCCCAGCCTGCTGCAACAAGCCAGCATGGCCGCAGGGACAATGGAACTGCCCCATCTGCCGTGACACTGACCATGACACAGCTTGTGTGGCACCCTGCCTGCACCTGTTCTGCCTGGGCTGCACTGTGCAGTGGGCAAGGAGGAAGGCATCACCACCATGGCCTACTCCGTGCCATCAGAGCAAGACTTTTTGGAGATAGTTCTTCCACGCCCCTTGGATCCACCGGTTGCTGACCACCAGGATGAGCAGGGAGATGCAGAGCAGGAGCCTGCTTTCGTAGCTGGCTTCCCACCTGAGCTACATGCACAGTTTTTCCAGGATTCCTCAGAAATCCTCGAGCCCCTGCTGCGGTGGCCGAAGCAGGAGCTGTCAGTGCTGCTCAGAGCCCACTGGTGGAGGAGGAGGTGGCTCTGGCACAGAGCACAGTCACGGCTGATTTGTGCCACCATGGACTGAGTGAGGAGGCCTTGGCCCGGGAGCTGCAGCCCTTCCTGCGACACTACACAGAGGTGTTTGTGCACCAGCTCATCGACATTGCCACTGCCGGGTGCAGCAACCACATCCTGCAGCAGATGGACCTGCTGGACTCTGTGCTGGTGAGGAGCAGGAGGACAGCCCCACAGCAACCCCTGGACCCTCTGCCTCCCAGCCCAGCCTCCTCCTGTAGCCCTCAGTCTGCAGTGCAGAGCAGGACACCAGCACATTGGAAGCCACTCTCCATGGAGGTTCTGGATGCTCTCCAACCTTGCTTGTCCCTGCAGAGCAGGAGGAGCCCCAGGATGAGGCAGCGGCCATAGCAGGTGCCTCTGGCCAGGGCTGCACCCGCAGGCCCTCTGCTCCCAGCCAGGACAGAGACTGCTTGCCCAGGGGACCCCAGTGCCCCTGGAAGAGGAGAGCCTCTGGCCCCCAGGACCCTGCCCAGCCCTGCAAGAGGCCATCCTGCCAGCAGCACAAGCCAGCTCCTCTTGGTTCAAGAAAAAGCAGATAAAATTTTGTTTCTCTGACAGGCTCTGGGCATTGCTTTTCCTCCCTTCTCCTGGTGTCTTTTCCCTTTCCCCTCGAGCCCTTCCATAGGTGGAAACTGCCTGCTTTCAGGCATGGAACCCCAGGGCCATATCCATGGCATCTTGTCCTGCAGGAAATGCCACTGCAGCTGCATGCCCACAGTGCACAGATGCTGAGGGCAGGAGGGGACAGCTGGTTTGTCATAAGAACGATGCCCTCAGCCTGCACCCAGCTCCTCTCTCTGCCCACCTACCATCACCTCTGCTCTGCTCTGCTCTCTCAACACCACCCAGGGCACCCTGTTGGAAAGCTGTCAAGGAGGCACAGAAAATGGGCAGGGGGGCCGAGGCAGAGGGAAGTCTCGCAGTCACAGGATTCAGCGGGTGAGAGTGGCAGGGAGTGAGGGAGGACAGGAGGCTGGACAGGGCTGCCGGAGATGGAACGACCCAGAACACCCGGAGCTGCCCAAGGCTCTCAGCCCTCATCCGCCGGAGAGCCGTGGCGAGACCAGGAGGATTCCTGTGGGAGGAGCCCTGCAGAGCTTTCTGTTCTCATCACCTGCAGGGACCGGGATCAGCAGCTGTAAGAAACGGGATGGCCCCTCCCGCCCTGCAGCTTGGGGGAAAAAAACCCTGTTTTTCAGCCACGATGGGCTGCAAAGTGTCCCCGGGGTGTTTTCCACCCTGTGCACCACATCTGGCAGGAGGAAGCTCCCCAGACTTCCAGGGTGGACCCCAAGGGTGGCACTCCCAGGCTCTGCTGCCCATCTGTCCCAGCTCAGTGGCAAGGGATGGCCGTGGATGGTGCTGGGCAGAGTTTAGAAAGAGCTCCGTGGCAGCTCCCCGGGGTTCCTCCTGCCAGGCTCTGCCGTGTAGCACCAGGGCACTCTGCACCTCTGTACGTGCATGGGTCTCGGGGGGCATTATTCCCTGGGGGATGAGGCACCAGAGCCAGCCCGTGGCAACAAGCACTAGCTTGTTCTTCTGGGCTGTAATTCCTCATCAATTGTTCCCCAGAGCCGAGTCATCCCTATTCCTGCCTTTGTGGGTTTCCAACAAGCACTAGCTTGTTATTCTGGGCCGTCATTTCTCATCAATTGTTCCCCAGAGCGAAGTCATGCCTATTCCTGCCTTTGTGGGTTTGTCAGGACTTTCTGGCTCTAACATTGTAGGTACCCATTCCCTGTCCCTGCCTGAAGCCATGAGACTCCTTGGGCTCACACATCTGATGTCTGCCAAAGTAAAAGGGTCTTTTCTCTCTCTTTTACCTTTTCTGCCTTTTAATTTGTGCCTATTGCTTCTGGTGCCCCACTGATCCTCTTCGGGAAGCTTTTGGAAAGCCTCCATCTCAAGAAACTGGAGAGCAGTACATGCTGGGGGAATCTCTGATGGCATTTCTTCCCAGCCCTGCACTGGCAGAAGGCAGTGAACACCCAAAACCATCTCCCAGCCTTGGCTGTCACCTTGTGGGAAGGAGGCATGGACCTCCTGAGGGGAGTGAGAGCTGTGGATCATCCTGAGATAATGGGACCATCTGCACAACTTTGCAAAAAGTGGTTTTTGAAAATCTGTGTCTATGCAGTTTTGCTGGATTCCCACAGGACAACAAAACCCCCACATGTCTGACAGGCCCAAAGACCAAGCCCTCGGTCTGATGCGGGATGTGCTGCTCAGCTCCACAGGAGCCTGAGAGCCACAGCACTCCCTCAGAGAGAGGTGCACCTGGCCCCATCCTTGGTGCCCAACCAGCAATCTCTAAAGGAGAGCACCTGAGCAATGCCCAGGGTCCTGGGCTGAGCTGGGACACAGCCCCTGGGCAGGAGGTGGTGGGGTGGGAGTCACAGGGGAGGCCACCACACCCCCTACTGCAACAGGCATTATTTAAATGTTTGTGGGTTTAATCTCCCTTTCCACACAAGAGGATCAAGGTCTTTGCATAAAAATGAAATATAAGCTAAATGAGAAACATTCCAATGTTTCCTTCTGCTCTCCATCAAGGTAGAGTATCACAAATGCAGAACAAACCTTGTATCAGGGAACATGCTCTGAGCCGGGGTTTCTTCCCTGCTGTGACTGTAGCAAACAGCAGCACTCAATGGACCAAGGGCATTGTCCCACCTGGACAAGGGTCCTGCCCCAGTGACACCCACAGTCTTGGAGTGGGGTGCAACATGCCCTTATCTCTTTTCCATGCAACAAAGGGAACCAGGATCAGAAGAGCAACTCCACAGAGGTCCCTGTGGAGTGCTGCCCTCCCTATGGGACCCTGTGGGCTTGCTCATTACAACCCACACTCTGGGCACCTTATCTATGAATTTGGGTGTTTATCATCTGTGAAATGGATAGGAAGCCAATGAAAGATGTCTGTGTTGCACTGCAGATTTAAACAGTGCTGCAAAGCCAGAAGCAGTGGCACAACTGTATTATCATCTACTTTGTCTCACAAAAAAGAAAAATTACTCACCTGGCAGCACTGGGGCACCCAAATTCTCCTGACTTCCTTCCTGCTGGATGCAGCAGAAGTCTGTCAGAAGCAGCTAAGGGCATCTAGCACCCACCTCCTCAAGTCAGTTCTGACACAGGAGGTGCAGCCACCCACAGCAAAGTGCCATCCACAGACACAGTACATTATTTTTAACGGCTCTTTTGACACTTCCCCAGGCTGTTTCAGTAGGCATTTTGGCAGTTATCAGACAAAACAGGAGGATTGCTGTTTTAGACTCATTCTTTAGAGATAACTAGTATTTACCATGTTAGTCTGGCAGCATTTCAGCCAACAGGTCTGATTTGTTGCACTGAAAAAAAAAACAAAAAACAACTCTGTCTCATAAGTTCTTCTTCACAAAAGAAGCAAAAAGCAAAAATAACTCTAACAGAAGCATACCAAGCATGCTGAGCTCAGTTGAAGGCATAAACCAATTTATTACTTTCAGGACCTCATCCAGTGTCTAAAATACATGCTGGTTATCATCATGCCTTCTCTCTGTGCCAGGACATCCATGGGGCACGAGCTGTGTCGTACCAGATCCTCTGCTTTGTGCCTGGGATCCTGACAGTAACCAAGGACAAGAAGGTGGAAAATGGACAACTTGAGCCATCTCCACCCATAAGAAGCACAGAGAGAAGAATAACTCTGCACTACCTCGAGATCCCAGGTGCTCCTCCAGAACCTCCATGGAAGGAGTGGCTGCTGTGGTCTCTGGGTGAGGTTCTTCCAGCCTGCCCCAGCCTCCTCTTGCTCTGTGCTCAGCAGCAGTGACCAGATCAGTGACTCCCAGTCTGTGACCATTTGCTGGCTGCTCCCTTTCCGAAGCCAAGAGAGCAGGCTCTGGGAGGAGGAAGGCAGAGGAGTGGAGAAAATGTAGGTCCAACAGTACTGCAGGTGCTACCTCCCCTGTGACTCAGACAATACCTGAGAATCAGTGCTGGTGCTGCCAGGAGGAGGAAACAAAGGCATGTATCTGCTTTGCAGCTTGTCCTGCCTTGCTTTGGGCAGCAGGAACGCACCAGTGCTTTGTGCCTATCCCTGTTGCGCCCAGTTTTGGTTCCCACTCCTTGCTTTAGCTCCCAAAGCATTGCAGTGACCCCCTGAGCTTTCATCTGGGTTCTGGCCACTGCCTGATTTCTCCTTTTTGGCCACGTGCTTTCATGGCTGCCCATGGATGGGGACTGCTTGCCACCAGGTGGGGCAGCAATCAGCTCCCACTTTCCCCTCCTCGCTCTCCTGCCGTAATTCCAGCCAAATCCAGACAGAAATAGACAACCAGAACAAATGTGATTGTTACCAAGCTCACTAAGTGTATAGATGTGTATTTCTAAATCAACAACCTGCACAGCAGGAAAAGAGGTGAAAAATGGAAAATAGCCCAGCACACACACACACACACCAAATTATGCCTTCTGAGTATTTGCCCAAAACAGATCTCAAGCATTTCAGCTTTTCTTTGACAGTGAAGCTTCAAGCAAAAATATTCCAGTCTGGTCCATGTATTTAGATCAAGGATTAACTTCCACTCCAGTATTAACACCACCAGCACACTTCCTACCATTCAGCTGCGTGCTGATGTGAGGGTAACAAGGGCTCTGTGAAGCTGCTGAATGCTCATCAGGAGGCCACAGAGACTAACAAATAGACCACAGATTTCTTAGGCAACATTTTCAAAAGTCAATGGAGTTCTAGAAGCTATGGAAAGCTACAGAAAAAAAAGTGGAGTTAGCATAAAAAAAAAAAATCAATGTTAGTTTCATATTCATACATAATGGAAAACTGAACTTTAGAGCTTTTTAAAAACTAGGGTGTCTCTCTGGTCTGCAGTTTTTACCATGGCAGGCATTTCACAAGAGGGAGCCACAGCCCTGCCAGCATCAGGTTAACTTGGAGGGGACTGCTGTGGAGGACTTTGATCCTGCCAGGAAAGAAAGCATCGACTTTTTGGAGAAATAGGGGATGAAAAGTGCCCCCGGGGCCCAGAGGCACTCTGAGCAGCCAGACCTGGCAGTTCCAGACACACAAGAAGCCTAAACCCACCACTCCTCTGTGATGCAAATGTAACACTCAGTTTGGATGACTCTCAACACATACCCAAATCCTGTAATGAATGCACCATGCAAGCTTTATTCCCTGCAGGCTGAGGAAGAACACTCAAATTCTCCTGCGGTGTGCAAGAAAAAAAAAATTACTTAGAATACATTTTTATTTTATTCAAACTTACATAGGTTGGGAGTAGTTTGTTTTTATTTGGTTGGTTGGTTTTTGTCTTCCCGGGTTTTGTTTTTAAATCTCACTTCCTATTTTAATGGAAAAGTGATACTGGAACAAGGTTACCTCAGCTTGTTTGCCTGTTTTCTGATACTCTTTCTTATAAAAACTAAGTTAACTAGCTCTGGAGAAAAGGTAGCAAAGATACAGTCTCAGCTTTTATGAAGTGGCTTCTTATCATTCTAAATAATGTACAGTTTGGTTCACACACACAAACCAGTCTTCTGGAATCTTTAGGTTTAACTGCTTGACAACTGGCACATTAGCTATAGCAACATTTATCAGTTATAGCTATCAATTAATTAACACTGCACAAGTATTTTAGAAAAATGGAAGTTTATTCATCTTTCAATGGCTCAAATAGCAAATAAAAGGACAGGATAAGGCATCAGCCAAGACAGTTTTCATGTGTCCAGTGGCTTCATAACACCTCAGTTCCCAGTACACAGGTTCCAAAGCAAAGTCACAATGTTAGTGGTTAGACTCCCTGGCTAATAGACCCAAATGAGTACACAGTAAGATGAAGATTGGCTGACTTGCCAGTTGCAGGAGTAACTTTAATTCTGCACTTGGCAGCCTACTAAATGCACATACAAAATTCCTATTGATAAATATTTAACATGACAAATATAACTCCTAAGACTTGAGTCCCTAAAATGTCTGTTAGCATGGAAGTTAAATATTTGTTACCTAGTTTGCTTGAGCACATTTTAAACTGTCAGTTATAGGCTTACACATGTATAAAAAGTATAAGAGGTTGTGGAATTGATCTAGCCTGTCTCACCCCGGGGGAGTCCAAAAACCTGAAACACTCTGGTATATTTTTAGTTAAGATGTAGCATACTAACCAGGTGCTGTTCTGAAGCAACTGAGGCAGTATGTTTGGTTTGGGGATTTTGGATGTCAAGTGTTTCTGTACTGCAAAGCACGTTTGATTGTTTGAGATCAACATTAACTAGAAAAAGTAGCTACACTGTTCCCCATTTTAAAAATCAACACGGACTAAACAGTACAAAACCTGCAAAGAGCTTCAGCATAACACACCACGTTCCCATAGCTGAGTATTAGGAACACAAAAGAAATTAACCAGAATTTGCCAGACAACATCTTCAAACACATCAGCGCTACTAGATCAGCCCCACTGCACCCCTTTCCAGGGAGTTACAACCCAAGGAACACCGAGACACAAACCTACGCGCAAAAGGGAAGGTTCAAGGTACCAGCACGTTCCATCTTAAACCACCATGCCAGGCTTGGATGTGCCACAGGCTGAGGACTTCAGTCTTTGATGTATTGTGACCTTTCAGTGTTAGGGTACCGTGTTGTTTACGCGGCCAGAGATGACAGAATAAGCTCCGTGTGATTCACAACACCACGGTATGGCACACATTTAAAGAACAGACGCTGCCAGCAGGCGGCTGGTCAGCCGAGTCCCTCCTGGGACCGCACCCAGAGGGGGCAGCCTCGCTCCTCCCTGCAACCAAGTCCGAGACACACCCTTGATTAAGCAACCTGCTAGGGTTGGGTTTTAAAATTAAGGCATATTCAAATGGTTCAATGTAAAAGATTACATCACTCAGAATTCTAAGTTAATCAGGTAATGCAGAACCACATCTAGTTTTCCTCAAGGTAACTCTTCGCATGTACATTATTCTCTCCTAATTTGCATAACTCTATGGCAAAACAGCTGCACGCTGCTTTGTTAGGTACCATGTTCACAATTGTCATTTTCAAGGCAACAAAAGACAAGATGAATTGACAATTACCAGTGATAAAAAAAGTATGCTTTATAAGAACCCACAAAGTAATACTTTGCCCCGGTGTTCACTATTAAAGAAAAGACTGCCTAGGAAACACTACATTCAGAAGAAATGTGAGAAGGTAGGCAATTATGAAATGGACTGAACTCTGCTTCTCTTGAAGCCACATAATTTGTTTTCAGTGAATTTGACTTTCAGTGCAGCTCCAATTCATGCTTTTAGTGGTACGTTACATTTTCCAACATGTTAGGGTAATTTCAGTCACTTCAGCCTTCAATGGCATGCTTATAAATTATGGTTTTTATTAGTATGGTCAGGGTAGGAAAGGAATCCAGGCTTTTGATTATAAAATGCAACATCTTTCTCTGATCCTCTTAGCTAGGCTTTTTCTTTTCTTCTTCCCATTCTTTTCTTTGCTGTCTTCCATTTTTCTGGCTCTAATTTCTCTCATTAAATCAAAAAACACCTAAAAAAGACGTAAGAACATAAATGCAGAAACAGTCACAGACATCAGTTAATTTATCACTAAAATCCACTTCAGTTGTTTAGAAGAGAGTCAGTTTTATGCAACCAGTTTGAGCAAACAAATATTGTCTTTCACTGGTTTTGAAGGCCAAGTTGATAGGATGCAATCCTGCTTCTTTCATGGCACCAATAACGTTCCCCTGTTTTCTGACATTTGCTTAGGAATCCTGTCGGACAGTTTGAAACAAAGATTGAATCAATGGTCTCATCACCAGCCAAGATTTTCAAATTATGTCTGTGCATCCTACTGAGGAGACTCAAGGAAATCAGTTTATGTTCTGAGTATTTTCAGTGATGAACTGAAAAAGTGAACATCCTGCCCTAGAGACACAGTAGTGGCGCAGCAGCAAACACTGAACATTTCATGGTATGTCCCATGGTGCAAGTCACAAAGTGACTAGGGGGAAAAAAATGCAGCATTTCCCTTAAAACAAAGGTATCAGTCATATATAACCACATGCACAATTTCCTTATATCAGGTAATCTTAGCTCCCATATCACAATCTCCAAGTACACGTGAAGTTAGTTTTCATCAAGTGGTTTAGTACGAAACAAATGTGACAAAGTTGGAGACACTCTACTGTCTCATTTAAGAGAGATCCCATGACACTTAAGGCTTTATGACTGGACTGCTTAAAGCTACTTTACTCATTTGAAAAGCAGATTTTGACTTGACTCACAGCAAATAATTTCATCGCTTTAATTTTTTTGTAGGAAATCAGCTGAGCAATTGTAGAACTTTTCTCTCTCAGGAGACATTTTCCAGATCTATGTCAAGGGACTCGATCCATTTCTGTGAAACGTGGACAGTGCAGGGGCTGAAAAGCTCCTCTACAGAACTCAGTGGGTTTTTATTTGCAATGATACTGATTTCATATTGAGTGCAGCAAAAGCATCAACCTCCACTACGTGGAATCTGAAGAAAAATCAATGGAACTAAACATTTCCTTTAAGAAATGACATTGCCTTTAGATTTTAAAATGTGCAATAAGTCACTTGTAGTTAAATCTGTGCTAATGGTAGAGGGGCAACTGTCAGCCTGCTTAAGCACTGACACTGTCCTGCAGTAATTCAGCTGCCTGGGATACAAAACCTCCCCAGTGGGTCACCTTTCCCAAAATGAGTCTGTATTTTTCCCAAATGAGCAAAGCCACCATTCTGGAATTCAGAGGGGCCAGATTTCTTATAGAATAGTAAACCAAGTTTGTGTAACAAACAGCAAAACTTCATATGCCCCAAGTAAGTAACAATATGTGGTACTCCCTTGTGTCAACAAAGCCTCTTTTATGGCCTGTGAAACCTTAAACCTATGTGACACATACTAACCTGGATCCATTAAGCCTGGAGCTCTGTGGTAGCCTACCATGAGTGCTCAAAGGCTATTGGAAAAACAGATACACACACACACTTTTCCCCAGCTGCTAAAAGATACTGAAGTGGATTTGAAAAGCTGGGAATTTCTACAACTGCAATAGATGGCTGTTAACTGCAATTATACACCAAAAATAAAAGATGTATTAGGTTTTATAACAGCAATTAAAAAAAAAATCAGAGCTGTATTCAATAATGGAAATAAGTTCTGCTATATTTAATTGACTTAATTTACTCTACAGAACAGCACAAAGGGAGACCTCATTGCAGTCTTCCAGTCTTAAAGAGGATTAATAAAATAAAAGAGGGAGAGCAACTTTTTACAGTGGCAGCTTGTGATAAGACCCTTGGGGGAACAGTTTCGAACTAAAAGGAGACAGATTTAAATAATAAATTAGGGGAAAAAGTCTTTATTGTGGGGGTGGTGAGGCACTGGAACAGAGAATTTGTGGATTCCCTATCCCTGGAAGTGCTCAAGGTCTGGCAGGATGGGGCCCTGAACAACCTGACCTAGTGGGTGGCATCCCCAGCCACGGCAGGGGGTTGGAACTGGAGATCTTTAAGGTCCCTTCCAACCCCACCCACTCTGTGATTCAACATGTGGTCAAGTTTGTCAACACCTCTGCCAGGAGAGGTTGGCCCATTGCACTAAAGTACTTATTTCTTTTGCCACACACCTGTTGCTCGAGCAATCTGCAAGGCTGAGAGTTATTCTGCAGTATAAGCACTGCTGTCTTTTACAGTGATAGTGAAATACTTGCAACTGATCAATATTTTATCTTCTTGTAGACAAATATTCCCTCCTGTCTCATTACCTACCGAACCAGGAGGAATTCTAGGTCAAAACACCTGACCCAAGAAAGTTTTAATGAAGTAAGGCCTTGTATCACATCTTGCATGATGACTCCTTGCAGTTCAGGTGGGATAAACTTGTTCCACCTAACATTTTCACTGTTCTATATGAAGTCACCTAGTCATGCACTCCGTGCAAGCTAAGAGAGAAACGTATTTGAACAAAATGTCACAAAAATACTTGCTAAAATAATGAACATGTAGAGAAACCCATGGAAAAGAGGGATGAAGTAAAATCTGATGGACAGATCCTTAGTTTTATTACCTTGTCAACATTAGCTCGTGTTTTTGCAGACGTTTCCACATAATTAACATTCCACTGATCAGCTCTGTTTTTTGCTTCTTCTACAGAAACTTGCCTTTTATCTTCCAAATCTGATTTATTACCAACTAGCAAAAAAGGAACATTCTCATCTTCTTTTACTCTTAAGATCTGCTCCCTGGAGAAAAATGAAAAGGAAAAGAAAATTAAGCTTTGCATGAACTACTATTCTTAGAACACAAAAAGAACTCAGCCTAAATACTCTTCCATCGTACACTGAAAAGCCACTTATTCCTTTTATGAAGCTTATGTAACAGGAAAGTCTTAAACCTCATTATGACATTATACAGAATGAAGACAGGGACAGACAACTAGTCCTCCAGGAAGGAAGGAGGTGAGTCAGTAAGAAATGAAAAAAAATAGAACAGGATTGGTTTAGGTGAGAATTTATATTAATAATTCATTCCCTTTAACAGTGCTATTTGAGAGCATTTACCATCATCTTTATATCATTACTTTTGATTGCCATTTTTAAGCTGTCCAAGTTTCAGTTTCACTGCTGATTTTTTCCTAACCAAATACACACACCATTTTTAAAGCAGATAAAATGGTCTAGAGCATATTAAGAGAAAATCTCTTCCTTCCAGGAATCTTTCTCAAGACTGCAGAGATCTTCATTCAGCCAGTACACAGACACAAGTTGTATATGTATGAGACTCTTAAGGGCAGACGCTCCTACTGTTTAACTGGTAGGATTCAATTTCTGAAGTTGGAAATAAAGCTCAATACCACAAATTGTTTAGGACATAAGTCTTTCACACTTAAAAATAATGAAAGTTTTCTTCTAATTGGAAAGGCACTAGAAGTATCAGGAAGAACAGTTTTCTCAGAAGGATATTCTGTATTTTGTCTAAGAAAGGAGTATAAAATTCTTAGTGAAATGTAGCCCCTGATTTTGAAGCAATTTCTGAAAGATTGACAAAAAGCACAAAGAATAAAATTTCTTTTGCTGGCTGAGGTGAAACCAAATTTAAAGTTGAAGGGAGAGAAGCTGATGCCAGTTAAGTAATTGATATTCTAAAGGGCCTTGATTGGATATGTGGCAGGATCCTTCTGCTGTTACAAAAGCTCTGAATAGCATGTAGTTTTGGGGGGCTGAGAAAATACAGAGAGCTCATAATTTTTTTAAACCAACAACTGCACATTTGAGGCAGCTTCTGACACTACATTGATGTCTGAGGTGTCATTGAAAAGCAACCCTTCTCCTCTTCCCCCCAAACATCAGTGCAGATGTTTTCACACCTATCCACGAGTAGTTTGAATTGTCAGTGGATTAGGGAGGTGGCCAGAAGGAAACAGCATCACACCCAAGCACTGCAGTGTCTGTGTAAATAAGACTCCTGGTAAACCCCAGTAGCTTTGAGCACTAATAATGCAGGTGATGCTCTATGTGGTTCGAGTGACAAGGTTTTGGCAGCTGGGGGCCTTCAGAACTGTGAGAAGCTGCTGAAGGTTGTCCAGCAGCGCCAATGGCAGCCGGGTCCAGGACAGACCCAGTGCTGGACAGCGCCGAGCCAGTAACGCCTCGGAGACAATGGATTGAAGAAGGGAAAAAAGTTATTGCACAGATATAACCGCACTCAGAGAGAGAGGGGTGAGAGTGGGTGAGAAGAACAACTGTGCAGACACCAAGGGCAGTGAAGAGGAGGGAGGAGGTGCTCCAGGAGCCAGAGTAGGGATTACCCTGAAGCCCACGGAGGAGACCCACACCAGAGCAGGATCCTCCTGGCAGAGACCTGGGGGCCCCTGGAGAGAGCAGCCCACACTACTAGAGCAGGTTTGCTGGCAGGACTGGTGACTTTGCTCCTGAAGGATTACACCCCACGGAAAGGGATCCACACTGGAGCAGTCCATGAAGAACTGCAGCCTGTGGGAAGGACTCACGCTGGAGAAGTTCATGGAGGGCTGTGTCCCACGGGAGGGACCCCACGTGGGAGCAGGGCAAGGACCCCTCTCCCTGGGGAGGAAGCAGCAGCAGGAACAACATGTGATGAACTGACCACAACTCCCATTATTCCCCGTCTCCCAGTGCTGCTGGGGAGGAGGAGGTAGAGGGAGGAGGGAGGGGAAGTTGTTTATAAGGCCAGTTTTACACTTCTCATTATCCTGCTCTGATTTTGATTGGCAATAAATCCCATTAATTCCCCCAGGTCGAGTCTGTTTTGCCCACAATGGCAATTGATCTCTCCCAGTCCTTAACTCAGGAGCCTTTTGCTGTATTTTCTCTCCCCTGTCCAGCTGAGGAGGGGAGCAATAGAGGGGCTTTGGTGGGCACTTGGCATGAATGCCAGGTCAACCCAGCACAGATGCCAAACAATTTCATCATGTAAAGCTTTAATCTAACAGCAAGCCAGATGACAAGATTCTCCTTGGAGACTCCCCTGAAGATGGGCATCTCCTGAACAAGAAACACCCAATTAATGATATGCCTTGAAATCTAGAACTTAAACCAAAAAAACCATGAGAGCCAGACCAATTCTATTCAAAGCAAGGCTAAGTTTTATCAAACTGCCTTTGAAATATTCAAAAGTGTCATCATTGCAGGTCTGTGCTCTATGGGAAAGGCTTGGAGCAGTGGCATTTCAGAGCATAGCAGGAACCCCATTGACGACACTGAATAGCAGCAAACAGGTCTCCTGTTGGTCTGCCATGCCAGCAGAACAGAATTCCATTGAAACAAACACCCAAATTCTTTTTGTCGCTTCCTTTCATATCTGGCTCTTGAATAGCATGCCCTCAGACTACTCAACAATGTCAGAGGTACTTTAACTGTACACACATAAGAAAAAGGAATTCTTCTGAGTTACAATTCAGCATTTAGGTTTCTACAGTTTCAAAGGCAACTTGAAAGGCACTTTCAGATTTGGAGTGGGGAGAATTTTAGTATCTTTACTCGGAAGGGATTTTTTTTCTTTCATTTTTGCTGTATCAACATGTACCTTTACTGGAAAAGTAGGACTTTTTCTAAAGCATTAACATGATTTTAAGCAGATTTGAATAGGTCATTTGGCACTCCAGAGGAGCTGACCTATACTAAAGAGTCCTCCATGACTGACACTACCTAGCACAAGCCTGTAAACAAACAAGGGCTGCTCCTCCCTCTCTTAAAATATATAAACACAAACATAGAGAGACCCAAATAAATAAAAACCCACCAGAAGATGAAAAACTCATTGTCTCCCCTCCTCATGCCTCTTCCTCCTCCCTGGTATTAAATGTGTTCTGCTACTTAGTGGTAATTAAGTTGAACTGTGACAGCATCTCTGAGAAGCCTTATTTCAGTGGGATGCAGATAATTTCTTTTTATATTTGTTTCCTTACTTTTCTCTCAAAGGTTATGGCCTTTCATATTTCACTACTCTTTGAGCAGGTAAAACCATCTTCTGATCTCTTTTGTCCTTTTCTTAAATGCAGTGACGGGTGATTTAAATGTGCTTTCTCTCTCAACCAAAATTAAACACCTGTAATATGCTGCTATTCTATTATTATCATGAGTTTTAATATGCTGCATGTATGAAAGCCACCTTAAAACCCCTATCCTGTTAAACCTTTATTATACCAGCAATACCCAGTCCCAAATTTTGGGTTTATGTTTGCTTCCAGATAAATAAAATACTGATTTTGATAGGAAGGGTGAACGCTATGCTGAACTTTTGTCTTGTAAATTCAAAAAATTACAACCATATCTTTTACAGAGAAAAATTCCATCCAAGGAAAACTCAAGGACAGATTTACAGTAACCCTTTACACAAAATACATGGCTACTACTTCAATTCAACAATACTTCTCATTGCTATTTTTGGTGGGTTTGCCCTGGCTGGATGCCAGGTACCCACCAAAGTCCTTTACCATTCTCCTTCTCAGCTGGTTGGGAGAGAGAAAATACAATGAAAGGATCAGGAGGTGAGATAAGGACCAGGAGAGATCACTCATTGATTATCATCACAGGCAAAACAGACACAACTCGGGGAAGTTAATTGAATTTATTACCAGTTAAATCAGAGTAGGGTAATGAGAAGTAAAACCAAATCCTAAGAAACACCTTCCCCTCACCCCTCTTGCATTCCAGGGCTTACATTCACTTCCAGTTCTACCTCCTGCCCTGCACCAGCAGCACAGGGGAACTTGTGGACAGTTCATCACATGCTGTGTCTCCTGTTGCATCCTCCTGACGTAGAGGAGTCCTTGCCCTGCTCCACTGTGGGGTCCCTCCCACGGGAGACAGCCCTCCATGAACTGCAGTGTGAGTCCTTCCCACAGTTCTTCATGGACTGCTCCAGCGTGGGTCCCTTCCATGGGGTGCAGTCCTTCAAAGAGGCTGCTGCAGCGTGGGTCCCACATGGGGTCACAAGTCCTGCCAGCAAAGCTGCTCCACAGCACAGGCTCCTCTGTCCACAGGTGCTGCCTTCTCCAGCACGGGCCTCCCACAGGGTCCCAGCCTCCTTCAGGCATCCACCTGCTGTGGCTTGGGCTCCTGCAGTGGATCTCAGCTCCACCATGGCCCTCCATGGGCTGCACCACAGGCTGGGCTCCAGTGCCTGAGCACCTCCTCCCCCTCCTCCCTCACTGACCTTGGCATCTGCACAGCTCTTTCTCTCACTTATTCTCTCTCCTTTCTTCTCTGGCTGCAATTTGTTTCTGCCCAATCACTTTTTTCCCCTTTCTAAATACATTATCCCAGAGGTGCTACCACTGTTGCTGGTGGACTCAGGCTTGCCCAGAGGTGGATCCTCCTTGGAAACTGCTGGCATTGGCTCCACTGGACATAGTGGAAGCTTCCGGTAGCTTCTCAGAGAAGCCACTCCTGCTACCAAACTCTTGTCACCGAAACCCAATGCCCTGTTATTCATAAAACCACCTCTGAGAGGTAGAAAGACTTGTGTTGTTGATACTATGCACTTCACTCTCCCAGAATACAACACCCCACATTGCCTAAGACTCTGGAGGCAGGCATGACCAGATATGGTTATTCTGTAGAGTTTTCAACTGGACTCTGCTCATTCCATCTTTATAACAAGTATTTAGTATAAAACAGCTACATGTGCTGCTTTTTGGTCACAGGTTAAGAGAAACACATCACAGTCCTATGAAGCAAGGACTGAAAAAGGCAGCTCTGGGGAGTACACAGTACTGTACATACATTCCAGGTACCCACACAATCTATATGGCAGCCTTCTCAGACTCATTACTTTGGAGAGCTGTATGCCTCCTCCCAAAATACTGTGTCCTAGCACAAGTGGGAAGCAGCACCAGCTTCCAAAGGGCAGAAGCCTTCTGAACACTGCTCTGCATGTGGTCTGTGGCAACAGCCTTTCTGGTATTCAGAACCACAGCAGCTAAGGTATCTGAAGTGGTACAGATAGCAAAGGCATGGCTAGGCATCCGTTCAAAACGTTATGTGACAACAGGAAGAGCTGTCATCCAACCTGGACTACCAAAAGGATACTACAAAACAAACAAAAAAAATCGTTTGCAATCATCTCAGTGCAATTAGAGTAATTACTGTGCCTTGTAACTTACCTGAAGTCTGCAGTTGCTGCAAAGGATTCCAGCTCTGTGATGGAGAAGACACATAGAAAGCCTTCTCCGCTTCGGAAGTAGTTGTCTCTAATTGCAGCATAGTCCTCCTGCCCTGCTGTGTCCAGTATATCAATCTGGACTTCTTCCCCATCCAGAACCACTTTTTTCCTGTAGCTGTCAGCTTTGGTGGGCTCATAGTCTTCAACAAACTAGAAAACAAAAAACCTCCATGATATAAAATCATGCCTGTACAAGGCATGCACTGCTGTTTGCATACAAGGACACAGCAAACATGGGTACAGGAACTAGTAACTAAGCATATGAATTTAGGCCATGTGAAGCATTCAAATGACTCAGTTAAAGCAGACTTTGCCTCAGCTCAAATAGGTTTTAGGGTTTTTGCTTTCCTCAGCCACTTTCACTGGGAAAAAAAGTGAGGGTACAATAAACCAATTTTCATTCCTTTCTTCAACAGCTGCATTAAAAAACATGTAAAAAAATGGTTCTTTCAGGCATCATGCAACTCACATAACTGAAGAAGCTTTCAGCTATAATAACTGAGTCTAGGCCTAGTGAACAATGCCAAAATAGTCCAATAATATAACAGAGCACCTAACTGCTTAGAAGTCTGAAAAACGCCAATTTCACCTTCACAAGTAACTCTAGAGGGCAAAGCACTCAACCCGTGTTTTCGTTCCACTTAACTGCTGTCTTTCACAGCACATCACATACACTGAGACCCTTTCAGAAAAAACCTGTACAAATATAAGTTAACATCTGAGACCATTTCTAGTGGTGATTCTTACCTCATCATACATGAACTGTAGTGTTAAAGCAGATTTTCCTACACCACCGCTTCCCACCATGATGACTTTGTGTAAAGCCAACGAATTCTGTCCTTTAGGTTTATTTGCTGCCATCTTTGGATTGCAGAAAATTCACAGGTATCAAAGGAAAAAAACCTGGAAGAAATATATTGCTGCATTAATTTCTTTTCCTTCTCCCACAGGAACTCTATTTGCAGTGGATTTGTTTCAAATCCCTATGTATCTAATGACTTGATTTCAGTTCTGCCGCCTTCAGTGAAAGTTGTCTGCTTTTTCACTGCAAGTCATTCCACAAATTATACTGAGCTCATCTATTTTGTTACTTAAGCACAGAAATCTTTCACACCATTTGGAAATAGAAAAAGCGGGTTCACAGCATCCAAGAGCAATTAAGGGAAAAGACATTTTGGTATGCAGAACACTATTTTCTTTTAGCAACACAGTATGTGTCAAAAATTCTTGCTAGTTTACTACCCAAGAATTGAAAAAAGAAGCCACAGTGAGTCAACATCATACAACACCATATCACAAAGATGTGATATGACAGCTGCAGGGGGAGAAAACAGACTTTTGAAGGAATTTCCAGCTTAAATATCAAGCATTAAGACACAGCAGGCAAGGATTAGCTAGTGTACTTTTACAGACAAAAGCAAGCAAACTTAAAACCTAAACATACCCAGTTCCAGTCAGTCAATCAGAAGCTAAAAGGACAATCTAATTTACACGGAGTAGAAAGATTCAATTTGCCTACAAATGTAGTTATTCAGTGTGTTTGGAACAGCTGTCTCAGGCCCATGACTGTTTGCTCAAACATGAATCTCTGCATCTCACCAGGACCAAAAGGCAGTTCATTCACATACAGTTTAATGCATGTGTGCAGAAACACAAAACCTAAGAATTCCATTAACTCTTTTTAAAAAAACCAAGCATGTTACAGTTTTAGCAGATCTCTATCTTGCCACACATTTGTTTCATTCTCTACCTATCTCAATAATAATATAACTGTATTTGTGAATGCTTGCACAGTTCTTAAGACATGGGAAAGTCCCCATGCAGTGACAGAAAGTACTCTCCACCAGGGATTTAAGGTCAAAACAGACCCTGAACTCCAAAAGACACAATGACATCTGCATTACCTGTATAAATACAACAAACATCTATGGTAGCAACTAGCAACCAAGTGTAACTTAGATTTGGTTACCTAGAAAGCTCAAAGAGAGCACATTCACATGGCAGCACAGCTCACTTACACACAGAACTACCAGATGATGACACAGCATAGAGACAGGGCACTATTACCTCATTACCTTGACCCATCATGATCATTTGACAATGTCACACCAAAGTTACATCCTCCAGCATAATGAATTGCCCTTGTGTGCAGATTAATCAGAATGCTAAGCATGACGATTTCCTTAAAACTTCTATCCAAATCCCTAGTTGGGGCCACCCACTGTGGTTTTGTTGGCAGTGAGGCAGGTAAGGACAAAAGCATGTTGACTAAAGCTACAGCAGAGATTAAGCCAATCCTTCATGGAAGTAAAAATAAATGAATGCAGAGTATCAAGGCCTTTTCTGGTTCCCATGCTGCCACACCAGCAAGCAGCTAGGAGACACAGGGCTGGAACAGCTTACTGAAGGGATATCCCCATGCCATGGCTTAGCAAGAAAAGTTGGCTGAGAAGTTTGAAGTTTGCTCAGGGACTGGCAGTGAGAAAGTTTGGGGTTTTTTTAATCACTTGTTTTCCTTGGGTTTGTTTTCCCTTTTTTTATTAAAATCTATTAAATTATCATTATCTCCACCACAAGTTTTCTTACTTTGACCCTTTCCACTCTCTCCCCCGTGCCACTGGTGGAGCTGGAGCGAGGAAGCAGCTGGGTGGTACTGAGCTACCCACCAAGGTTAACCCCCAACCCACAGGAAAAACTCCTCAGATCACATCAGTACCACTACCCATTCTGCTGTCAAAGAATTCTGAAGATGCAATTGAAAACTAAATCACTCCAATTGTTTTCCTCAGAAAGATTAGCTAAGTGAAACAAGCATGAGTAAGCTGGTGTAGTCATTAGAGAGCCAGAGCAGAGAAATACAACTAACATTATGTCACAAGTTCTTTTAAAAAGGAGATGGAGAAGAACATAAACACATTTCCATTTTGGCTTTAAAAGAACCATTGCTTTCTTTTTACTCAAGAGGGAGTACGAGGACATGAAAATAGTTTCAAGCCATGTGCACGTTTTCACCCTACTACACGGCATTTTGAACTACTCCATTGTTTTGCCTTAGAAAGGAAAACCACATCCTGAAAGTCACACTTCTTAGTATGTATTTCAGACTGTGCTCTAAGTACTTCAATCCTGGAACAGGCCAAAGGAATTCAGAGGGACCTCTGTCAGGAGAGTTTGTGCAAACAATCTGAAAAAAATTCAAATACACAATAGCAATGTTTCACTGTAATATTTGTTGTAAATTAACCTACAGTCTTGGAGTAGTTTGAGCAAGGTGAAAATTGGTATTTTACTTCAAGATGCAACTTGTAGTGTCCCAGTGTGACAAACAGAAGTTGCTGCTTTTTGTTCTCTCTGCAACAGCTGACACACAAAGAATCCAACACATTTCCACTTCCAATTTGATCCTTACAAATAATCAAGTTAGTGACTGAAAATTATTTAACCAGAAAGATTTTATGGCAGCCAATCATTTTCACAAGCCTTGATAACACCCTTCCAGAGAAGTGTAAGAGTTTGAGTCAAAGAAACTTGAAATTCTAAAAGCTTGACCCTACCAGTGAAAGCAGTATTCCCAGTCACCAGTAAGTGCCAGTAAACAGCATCCCATGGAGATACTGAAGACAGCAAAACTGCCTGTTGCCACAGACCTCAAATGTTAAAGATAAGCTTGTCGTAAATGCTCTGCCACAATTGGTACTAGGAGGCACCTCAGGAGGCCAGTTTGCTCCCAAGTTCTTCACAATCCAATAAAGATACAACAAAACTCAGGCCTGCTGATGGTAGACAATGTGGAAAGAGAGAAATAAGTTATAAACAATACAAGACACTATGATACTGTGCAAACAACACTTAATCCAAAGAGACTGCCTCAGAGCAAGTACTGGGCCAGAGAGGAGAGACACCTTCAAGGTAATGTTTTAAGATACTCCCACATACTTCTACCTGTTTCAGTGCTTTAAAAACCAAAGAGGAACCCAGATTCCAGTTTTAACAGTAAAGCACCTGAGAAGAAGTTTCACAGTCTTTCTTTCCACCCATAATTTGTCTGTCTTATTTTCATAAGAAGTACTAATTTGGGTCATATCTAGTTTCTGAATTGTCCTACTTTATAATTATGATAAAACTGATAAAGACTGTGGCAAGAACCCTGTTGTATGAAGCTCAAAAAGCACACTTTCTTATCATGTGTACTGTGGGGTTTTAAAAATTATTTTCATCTTCCCAGCACAAAACTATTTGAGGGTCAGAAGATAAACACAGGATTATCCTGCCGTAAAATCCTACGTCACCCTACAGCACAGAGACACTCAGATTCAAGCACGGTGTTGTCAATAGCTCTATCACCCATTTATCCCAGTCAGCATTTTACCACACCCACGGGAAATTCCATAGCAGCAATACAGTTGATGACATATATGAAAGTTTAAACAGTTCTTTGTGTGGTTCAACAAGTTGGAAGGGAAGAGAAAGCTTAACTGACTCAACAGTGTAATGCAATACCTCCCCTCAGAAGGGCAGGAGCACTGTCTCACCACCATGCTAGGGATCAGTCCTCACCTCCACTGCAGATAAACTCCTAGGAGACTGCCCTTTTCCAGCAGCCTTGAGCAGATAAGGGCACAAAAGAATGAATCTCTGAGTGCTCTGCCAAAGTAAGCAGTTCTCCGAGCTCCTACAGCTGCGGTATTGCCTGCTTGCAGATAACCACCCCGGGAGTCTGTGCTCCATTTAATGGCAGCCTTCCAGCTGGGGCTGGGATGGCTTTGTAGAGCCAGGCTATGGAGCAATTACATTAACTGAGAACTGCAGGGGCAGGAATTCATGTTAGCATGAACTTTTAAGCTATTTTTACGTGATTAAAATCATCTAGGAGCATGTAGCTGAAGTTGTAAAGCTGGTGTTTGTCTTGAGTGACTGGCTTCCACCTGTATCAATACCAAGTTATCTGGAGTTTTATACCTTACATCAAATGTCCTCTGTGCAAAAAAATAGGTTACCTGGAGTCCCCCATGGAGTTAAACCCAATATTCAGCTCTATCCACCAGAAGAGTGAGCTGGACACTGTTTCTGTCACAGGACTCAGCTACAAAAGCATCATGTTCGCTTCTGCCTAAGGTCTCCGAGCACAGAATGATTATCCAGGTTCACAAGAGTAAGAGAACCAGCACAAAAACAGGTTTTCATCTTCAGGGACAAAACTTTCAGGGAAGGTATCTTTGCAAATACATGTTAGGGAAGAAGAAAAAAAAGCAGGAATCCTTGATCTGTCTTTTATTAGTCTTCCTTTTGTCCTCCCATCTACTGCTTCAGCCTGATAAATTGAGACAAAAATATGCTTAAGGGTGAAAAAACCTCATGGGTTTCAACCCCTCACTCATCTTGTTACCTGATCAAATTGAGAAGACTCCTCTTAAGCTGCCCTGTTTCTCAGTTGGCTTTTTCTTACAAAGTAGCTTGCTCCAAAACAATCAAGGTGCTTTCTCACATACCTGTGCCATTTGTCCACTACATCCCCTCCTCAATGCAATAATCTCAAGGTTCATACACTAGAAGGGAGCAAAAAAGTGGCCAGCAGAGTAGCTGTGTACCATCCTAATGGGGCAACAAACAACCCAGCTGAGACTACTTCCTTTCCTTCCCAGGGAACACTTTCAATCACAGGGCAGAGTGCCTCCTCTTTAACAAGCAGCACATATTTACAGAAACCATCATATCCGAGGCACCTAAATCTCTCACAAAACACACCCAAACTGGCCAATGGGCTGAAAAAGAACAAAGAACAGAGCACATGATCAGCCTCATTTTCTTAGAGGATGAGACCAAAAGAGGTCAAGAAGCTGTTGTGTCCATTTGGGTTCCCTGGAGTCTTGTCTACGCAACGTCAACAGGCCAGGGAAAGCAAAGCATTACACCCAAGTCACATTGCAGGCACCAAGTCAGCTGGCAGCTTGAGCAGCACTAAACATGCAGCTCAATGCAGGCTTTGTGAACAGGCACTTGTCCTTAACAGGAGGCTCGGATTTGCTGCACACATTGGTTTGAAGGGCACTAGTTAAACACAGCTTTGTGTTTACTGATAGCTGGGACAGTTAGGAAAGTAGATTCTAGTTAATAAGGAGAGATAGCGGTGTTCTTCTTCAATTACAAACCAATTTTTTATTGTTCATTTTACAGCCTACATAAAACTAATACACGGAAACTGAGAGCCAGTTCCTTTCCTTTCAAAGACTACATTAAGATTTGAAAGTCTGTCAATATTAACCTCCTTACCCACTCACTTTTATGATGAGTAACTTTCTTCCCTGCAGACTGTTTTATATAACAAGCATCACCTACAACCACCAGCTGATACATTACAGCACCTGCCTTTACTCTGTTTAACAGAGTTAGAACTTTGATCATTTGAAGGAGCAGGAGTAATTTCATTGAAATATGTGACCCGCCTGCACAATATTAACAACTACAGTTAGTATGCTTTGACCAAAATACTTCCAGAAAGGCAAAATTATCAATTTCTTACAATTAAAGAAAATTTAGTAATGGAAGCTCGTGTTGTTCTAATCAAATAACTCAATTTTTTCTAATTGAAGAAATTAATACCTGCATTCCTCTATACATTACACTGAGTATAATCTATCCCTTCCAGAAATATTAGCTGCAACTTATCTCATTCTGAAGGGAAAATTTACAGTCATTATTTGACAGAAGTTTCTAAAGTGAGTTTAAATATTCTCCGAAGTTTCTTAATTCCCCCAAATTCTTCAAAACTCTGTTGTCTCACATGACCTAAAAATTACAAGATCAACTTTCTGAGAAGAAACATGGGAGGAAAAATTTTGAAAAGTGAGAACATATTAATGTCCCCAAGGACCATCACGCAATATAATCTTCCCTGTTATGAAAAGATCACAAATTCAGCAGGTTAGTTCATTGTTTATTGAGTCCTGTAGTTTCAGTTTGATCAACAGCAAAATTACACTGGAGAATGTATTGTTTGAAAACAGCACTTGCATACCAGATGCCAAGTACCTGCATGACACCTCAGGAATGACTCAGATATTTCTGCAACAAAAGTGTTCCTGGAAAAGGAGGGAGGCAATTCCAGGCAAGCAGAGTCTAACCCTCCCAACAGCTGCTTCCAATTACAATATTCAAACCAGATCAGCAGAAACAGCCCATGACCCAGAAACTGATAGGATACATGAGGACAAAAGCTGGGATACACGATACCAGCCGTTTCGAGAACTGGAGAGTAAGGAAGATTTTACAGCTAGATCAGCATGACTGTAGCAAGTGTCATTCTTTGGCTCAAGTCTGACTGGTGCTTAAGCACACATCTGTCAAGCTCTGCATGAAGTAGCATCAGTATTTTATTAAGTAGAACAAGTATTTCAAATGTTAAATAATGACTATGAATTGTAGCCTGGAGAAAGAGGAGAACAAACACCAACAGTCAAACCTATCTTAGAAATGACTAGTCTCATTACATAAATGAAACAGGCCTCTCAAACCTCACCCTCAGAACAAGGGACAAACTCTCACAAGAAATATTTCCGTATCTCCTGAAAATAATCCTTTGACATAAATGTGTTTAACTGGTAATTAGGATTTGCAGCTTCCCATGAGTTTAACAACCAGTTAAACTACATCCAAGGTTTCGTAAGAACGCTTCTTTCCAAAGCTTTCTAGGGCACACCATGAAAGGTGCTTGTGTCTCTCACACCTACTAAACAAATTTACTACGGTGACTGACTACACACATACTAACAAAAGTAAAGGGCAGAAAACTGACCGAAGTTCCATCTTTCAGCAGCAGCAAATCTCAGGCAAAAGACCTACATTTCCAGCTCCTTGAGATAGGTGCTTCAAACTGCCACCATATCCAGGCACTTCAGTTGGAAAAGTCACCCAGTGAACTGTTCACCAAGTACCTGTGGCCCCATCCACCCTATAAGTTACATCACGCTGCTATAAAGAACAGTGGTTCCCACATGCCTGCAGCTTTATGCTCTTAAGACAACATCAGAAGGACTCCAACAAGAAGTCACAAAAACATTAGCAAAGCAGTTCACGGATTTTCTGAGGCTCCACAGGGCCTTAGTGCCAGCTTCTGGGCACAGCCACGGACTAGGCAGCAGCTCCTGATGTGAGAATAGATACGTATTCCTTATTTTTGAAGTCATCATTTCATCATTTTGTTACCAAAAAGCCTCTTTGGCATCCTGCAAGATGAGTTCCAGGAAGGCACCTCCATAAGGAAATTTCTTGAAACCCACATGAAACAGCACATGCAAACCCTGACAAACTAAACAACAGAAATGGTCTAGAACAAAATCAAGGTCTTAAGATTTCAAACCTTGCAATGTACCGAAAAGAAAATGAAGCAGCTTCATCACTGGCCACATAAATGGCTGACAAAACACACAACCCTTGAGCCCAACTGGGAGTCTGCAAGGCTGATAGAAACTGAACCTGGCAGCCTGACTGACATTCCCATATCCTTTCTCCCAATAGCACTGGTGTTTGCAACAACTAGGTGGCAAAGCACTTCAGAAGTTGTTCTAGACAAGGTAACCTGTACTGCTTTTTGGACAGATTGGCTACCTAAACAACCTTGCTGGCACCACAGACAGCTCAGACCAACACAGAGCTGAGCATGGGGAGAGCAAAGCTACAGCACTCCCAGCCTATAAACACTGTGGCAAAACAACACAAGTGTCCTAAAGTTCCTCAACCATAATCTAGCATTTGTTGAAGATTCCTTGCTTTTTACAAGTTATGTGACGGCTATTACAAAACATGGGGAAGAATTCTAGATACTTGCAATGGTTTCTCTGGTCTGCTCCAGGGATGAGTGGGAAGAGAAGCCAACTCAAGCACCCCAGCAATGAGCTTGCTTTCAGTTTGACTGACTAAAGTCACACTGTGAAATAATTTTGGTAATATACAGATTTATGTGAGTCTGGAACACTGTTTCTGTTTCCACAAGTTCATTACGTGGCTAGTGCCCCATCTCAATCTATTTTAATCATTGAGGGAACTTCGCTTTCTGAGGTGGGCAGTGCTCAATGTTGCTTTAACACAAAGTGTGAGAGGCACGTCTTCTCTTACATTAAATCTGTAAACAGGACAATCTGTAATCTAGCATAGTAACAGAAGGCAGTAATTTTGTATTGATCATACACGGTGAGGAGAGAATTAACTGTAACAGCAGTCACAATAGAAGAATGAAGAGTTACATGCCACTAGCCTGGCAAAGCTATCCACAGACTTCCATGGATTTGGAAGAGACACAAACAGGTACTACGGTACTACTGCTGATTTTCTGCTGTAAGCAGAACTAAGGAAAGGCTAAAACACGAGGGCACATCTGTGGAAGAGCCTCCCACATCAATTAACCATAATCAAGTCTCCTGTGAAAAGTCAAATTACATTCAAGGGAGATGCTGTTGTTCTGCACTTGATAAGATCAAAGACACTTCCACAGCCCTCACCCCACTAAAACCTAAGAGTCAATGTATGGCCTACAAGGATGAGTTCAGTGCAGGATCAACAGCTCAGAGTCCTAACTAGAGCTATTCAGCTGAGAGCTCAGGGAGGCACTTCACATTTCAGGTAGTGTCACCTAAGGCACACTGGCACTGGGACGGCCTCACCTGCAATAGTGGGGCAGGTTGGGGGCACACAATGGAAGGGAGAGATTGACCCACTGGAGTGTCCAAAGGAGGGCAATGAAGACTGGAGGCCTGGAGGGGCAGCGTGTGAGGACACTGAGGGCACTTGGTGTGTTCAGCTGGAGAAGAGGAGACTGAGGGGGAGACCTCATTGCAGGGACAACTCCCTGGGCAGGGGCAAAGGAGGGGCAGGCACTGATCTCTGCTCTGTGGGGACCAGGGACAGCACCCAGGGAATGGCTGGAGCTGTGTCAGGGCAGGGTTAGGCTGGATCTCAGGAAAAGGCTCTTCCCTAGAGGGTGGTGGACACTACCAGGCTCCCCAGGGCAGTGGGCACAGCCCCAAGGCTGAGAGAGTTCAAGGAGCACTTGGACAACACTCTCAGGCACATGGTGTGACTCTTGGGGATAGTTCTGTGGAGGGCTAATGGTTTGGAGTCAATGATCCTTGTGAGTCCCTTCCAACTCAGCATATTCTGTGATTCTCATCCTGTGTTTCAAGTACAAGGAAGTACATCTGGAAGCTAACTTGACTGATAAGCCAGGCTTCACTCAGACCTGCACAGAGCTGCTGCTTCTTCCAGCTGCTCTGAAGGCAATAAGAATGGAGTATCCTGGAGGGCACTATGCCAGAGCTTGCAGCATGAGCTTCAGCAGTTCACCTGAAAAAGCAGTTCAAGAGTGTTGCATTCAAAAAGTCATTCACAGCATATTCAGTATCATCAATTCCAAGGGGTTTTTGTCAATCATACTTCAAAAGGAAACTCAACCAACATCAGTGTGCCCTTTTTGCCTCTGTACACTTACACTTCAGTATGCACCACAGAAGTCTTAGGAAGATTTAAATGTAAGCGTATTGACTTGGCTTGAAGTAGATTCTTTGAGAAAAGTCTGAAGGTGGGTTCCAAGAGAAATATTTGAAAAAATATAGGCTTTCCTCTAACAAAAGTATCTTGTTAATTGTTAAAACCCCTCTAGTCTTCCATTAGAAGTTCAGAATGCCAGAGGTGTGTTTTCTAGAAAAAGCAAATATTCATTTTCACAGCCAGAAAGAATGACTTCAGCTCCACACTCACTAAACCCAGAACTCCACCCAAATAGTTTCCCTGCTCTATAATCAGAAAAGTTAACTTGTTACAGGGACATCTAGAAATAAATGGCCTCTGCACGACCAAACCAAGCCACCAGGCTCAGGGCAGGCTGCCCCCAACACTCATGGCTCTGCCTGGTGGAAGCAGACTCGTGTTGCTCTCACACCAAGACAAGTTCTGATGCTGATAGCTCAGGGAATTCATCCTTCTGAAAACAACTTATTTTTCCTTGTTAGCCAGCCATATAGTACCACAGTGAAAACTCACATGAACACCCTTAAATTCTTTCAAGTATTAGCACAGACAGAACGAACACAGGAGCCTTGTTTGAATAACACTCCTATGAAATTCTTGACACAGAAAAAGTTTAAGCTTCCCAATAAAGCATTTGAGGCAGGCACTGCCTTCTTTTGTCTGTCAGTGCCTTGCTGAATGAAGTTTCAACCAAAGCAGAATAGAAATACCAAAATCCTTCCCATTTTATGCTGATAAAATAGTTTGTAACAATGAAGGATGCAGAAAACAAGTGCTCCAGCAGGTGCAAGCACATTTACATCAAAGGCCACGGCACAAATGGTGCAAACACACAGGACTGAATGCAGGGCATTGACAAGAGACATCAAGAAGCAGGTACCACCAAGTTCTCCATCTCCTCTTCACAAATACAGGCAAGTGTTCTCTCTCCCCACAGGCAGACTGCATCAATACACCAGCCAAATGGAACCTAATAAAATAGGAGCATGTTGGATTTTGCATTTCAAAAATTTCCTTTTATTCTTCTAAGGAATCATCCAGCTGTAGCAAGTTTCTTTAGTGAAATCCGACTTGGCAAAGTAAGTTACTTCATTCATTTTATGACTTTGCCACTTGTCTTACCACCCAGTTAGAAATGTATAAGTATTTTTTTGTAGTATTATTGCAAGAGCACTACATTTATAGCTGTATTTTGTTCTGGGAACGTCTCCTCCCATTTACATTCTATGCAGAGCAAGTTCCCATCTTTGTTTTATTCAGGGAGCAAGGATTTCATATCACGGCTCACAAAAACTTGTAACTAACCTCTTGAGCAGGTGATTCAAGGACAAGAGTGGTTATACACCTCATGTTGCATAAAAATACAGCATTCATAAAGCTGAAACACTTAGATCCCATTTTTAGATGCAGTTGATTCTAAAACTATTAGAGCTTTGATTTGAAAAACTGATAGAGTTAATCTAATAGACCTAAAAGACCCAATCAGGCAATTAATTGTCTTTTAGTTCAATACATGACTGCCAATTGCATGATACATGGTAGACTTTCGTGGCTATTTTGCGTACTATGGGCATAAAACATGCAATGGCTAGAAACAGATGGCAGTCAGTTCATTAACTTCATGAAATTATCAATATTCAGGTCGATTTATCAATTCCTACATTAAGTGCCAGGGCAAGATGGTTTTGATCTTGTCCTGCTTAAAATACTGATCATCCTTTTCTTGCAGTACTACAGAAGATATTTTCAAGTTGAATGTTCTCAAGTTGTAAAGTAGTAACTTTTTCAAATTGCCTTTTGGTCCTGTTTGAATTCTTACAGCTCTTATAATGCACATGGTAAATCAGAACATTGAAGGACTGTTAAATGACTTACAAGAATGTGTTTAAGTTCCAAGTTTTAACAGAATAGGCTATCTAGAAAAAGCTCTTATATAGCACTGTGTGTTAGAATCATGGCTCAATTTCTGAATGCAGAAACAAGCACAACATTCATTTCAGACTGGCTGGGTAACCAAGTGAAGCAGCTATCAAAAACTTCTGACAAACTACCAAAAATTAGTTTTGTAATCATACTCCAAAGGCAAAGAGTCTTGGGAAAGGCACCATGAAGGATTGTGCACTGTTACACATCACTAGAAGGGTCTCAGGCGTGTCCCTCTTCCCATGTCCCAACAGGCACACATCAACATTTTATCAACATTTGATTGATTTAATTCCACACATGTTGCAATGCTAAACACTACCAAGTGTGAGCTGTATTCCTTCCTGTCCATAGGACGTTTTAAATTCCAGTGAGAAGTATGTGACCTAATACCTTTTCAATGTTGCATGGTGTAATATAGGATTTTCTCTGGCCAACAAAAATTTACTACCGCTGACTTAGGAAAACATTTTATTTCCAGCCCGTCTCTTGCAAGCTTTCAACTGAGTTGCAGCATCAGTCCAGACTCAGAAGCTAATTTTATAGCTTTTACCTTCACGGGTTTATTTCTTTAATGCTTATACAGTCAGAGTCCTGCCTAAAGACCAGAAAAGTAGTGCTGTTAAACCCCATTTCTCTTGTTCACAGATAACAGCATGAATGATCTTAGTCTGTTAAGAAATGGAAATTATGTTCCTGAAAATACCACCTTCAAACTACTGACCACCTAATTATGACTAGGTCAGTTACAGCCATTTCAGTATTTTATCATCCTGTTCATATTTTCTTAAAAGAAATCCTAGAATTTGGCTGCAAGATTGTTTCTGTTTCAGTTTCTTTTCACAGAAACATATTTTCCACCATATATGTAGAAAAAGTCTTATCTCCTAAAACTCTAGTAAAACTTATTGGAAAGATTAAAACATAAAATATAAAACTTCAGTCCTCAAGCCATGTATTCTTCTCTTCAAATTTTTCAAACTTCACTTAAGATCACTGGACTCAATTCACTTTTGCAATGCTCTTCAAAATACTCGCCTGAAGAAACTCAAACTCTGCATGTTATAAACATGATCTCAGTACTAACTCCTACATCTTGCACAGAAGAACACCTTTGTTACCTTATTCCTCTATCTGCTTTTACTGGAAGAGTTATAAAGTTGGACCTTTGGAAGACAGAAAATACAACAGGTAGAGCTTAACCCTCATTTAACTTCAAGGAAAGATGCTCAGAAACAGAAAATTTCAACATGTACCAACCCAAGTTACCTAAAAAGAACAACTTTCTCAATAAGATCCAACAAAAAATATTAAAGAGACAAGGACAGTAAAGAAGTTTCCAAATAATCAAAACCTTCTAAGGTTTCAAAATTATTCCAAAACCAAACATTTTGTATCTCGCTCTGGTTGTTGGGCAGAGGAGCTGAGAAATTCTAGCCTTTTTGTGAGCAGCTGCACTATAAAACCTTTCTTTTAGGTGTCATTGGAAGCCCATCAGTAAAGTAATAACTACATGCCCAAAGTTAAGGACTGACAGGGAGACAGTGGCACGGGTGTACACATCCAAGCTTTCCTAAAATATTTGGGGGATCAGCTACTGGCCTCTTGAAGACCCTCAATCTAAAACTCACAACCACCCAAGCTCCAAACACAGGACAAACCTGTTGGCAATGCCTGCAATGGGATTTCTTATCAAAGCACAGAGATATTTAAGATATGCAACATATATTGGTCAAAAGCGAGTGTTTTCTCCCCACAGCAGAAGGCTAAAAATTTGAAATCGTGACTTAAAATCCAAGTTATTATCAAAACAAGATGTAAGAAAGAGGCCAGAGACATAGCTTGGATTAAGAGTTATAACTGAACTCCTCTAAGTTCAAATGGCAGCAACACCTCCTGCTTAACTGTGGTTATACAATCACACCTGAAACAAGTTTTTCACAGCAAGAATGCTGCACCTGGAGAAAACACTTGGTTCATTCTCTTTAACATTTCTGAAGAAAATGCACCTGGATTTCTTTAATCATTTTTTTTCTAAAAACAGTCCTTTATGTTACATTATACACTAAAACAAAATGACTATTGATTCAAACCAAATTAATAATTCAGACTGGCAGCTTTCTTGTTTTTTATCAAAGTCTTAATTTTTCATTGTTATTCTGCTCTTAATGTATTCTTCATTAAATAGAGAAAAACAATCAAGTACTAGAATTTTAGGCATTTCAAATTAGTGGGTACTCCACAATGTTGCAGAATGCAGGGAATTACATTAGGAAAGTTACATGTAGCTACATTTTCTTCCTTGCAACACTAACCATTTTAAAACACTTTAGATGGTGAACTTGTTGAAAAGAAAGTAGTTTCTTATAGTCAGCCTGATGCATTGGCTCTTTAAATTCTGTCTGTATAATTTCTTTTATTTTGAGGTCTGAAATAAACCCCACTGGGGGAAGTATTGCTGGAATTAACTACTTCCATATTAAAAAAGCCTTTTCAGGAGACAGCACAGCTATACCAACAGGACTACACTGCTACAGCCTTGACATGACAGGCCAGTAGTGTGTAAATGGGAGTCCTGCAAAGAGAAGGACCGTGACACTCACAGCTGGTTAACACAAGTTCCATTTTTGTAAGACTTCCATGTTTACTGCACTCTAATGTTGACAGAAACAGGGGTGTTACACACAGAGCATTCTCAGACTCCTGGAGACAGGGATGAGAGTTAAGGATCGAGGCTAACAGTAGCACAGAAGGGAAACTAAGTTAGCATTTCAGAGTCAAATGAAATAGGTACCAAGGCCTGGATGTGTGGCTGATCCCTGCTACCCATCTACTATGCGGAGGTGCAAAGCTCCTTTGGAAATCTCATTCTCCATAATTTGCAGAAATACTTGTTTGGTCATACAGTATATTTACATGTCAACTTGTAATGAAACCTTGTAGGCTACTGCACCTGACATTCCCAAACTCTTGCATCAAATGATGCAAGAATTTACCGTTACAGAGAAAAATACAAGGCATTAAATGAGCTGCACTGGTAGGAATTCAATGTACATTGTAATTGCTTGAACTAAGGAGCCAACATTGCAGAATAAGCCTCATCAATCCCACTAAAGTAAAGATTACAGAGTCACCATGTAACCAACCCTACATCTCTTGTTTGTTCTACCTTCTCTGCATTCCTGGCTCCCCTCCACATTACAGCGCAGCTTACTCTGAGTTCTCTGTGGTAATTGTCTTTCTCATTACATCTTCTCTCTGTGTTGTCTAACCTCTTCAACACACTTTTCTTCATTTCCCCCCTTCCCCCCCCACCCCCCCATATGCACAGCCTGGACACTGCAGTGCTACCAACCTATCGTCCCAAAGGTGCTGGGAATTTTGATAAAGGCAAACCTAATCCTAAACAAAACACTAGCAGTAAATACTAATCCACCCTCCAGGCAAAGGCAATGAACTCTCTCACTGGGTCATTCTAAGGCAGCATTACTTAGTCTATACTACATTTCTTTCCAACTTGTTCCTACCCCTAAATCCAGCACTGTTTTTTCTGTAGGAATTTCAGATTCTTTTTTTCCTGCTGTGAAGAACTCCTAAGGCTCAAAAGTATAAACCTAACCTGATGACTGTGGGTTGCACATCTACCCAAGAGGTTCAACAAGCAGCTGTAAACACAGATAAATCCTTGGATTTTAGGTGCTCACTCTGACTCACAATAGTCAAGAAAGCAGGATGAGTAGGAAAAGAGGATTTAACAACCCCCTTGACTCTCTACAAGGCACATTTATTATAAAGTGACTCTAACTTCTTTACATCTGCAAGGACTATAAACACTTTCAGATTCTGCAATCAGTAAGACTTAACAATAACATTTTAGAACTAGTACTGCAGCAGACTAATAACATATAACTATTTCTTCCCTACTTAGTAATTTATAAAATGTAAAACACTTTGCAGAACTTTTAGTGGACATACAGTAATACCAGCTGTTCTATTTGCTTGGTTTCTTACCAATTCTTCATCAGGCAGAAAGGAGACTTAAAACAGTTGCCCGTAATTGCATCTGTGATGTTGGCAGGCTATAATCCATTCACAAGAATGCTGTCACTAGCCTACCAAAGTACCTTGTTCACATAAAACAGATTTCAATTTAGATGCAAAGACATTTCAATAGCTTGAAGCCATTAGAAGTTTACTGGAAGTTGGCTGTAAGCACTCTCAAGGGGGCAGGGAGTTCCCTGTCTATGAACACATGACCAGCCACTGATTCCCAGGACCACTATATCCTACAGCACTTGCTGGGGTAGCAGAGCAAACAAATCCAATCACAAAGTTAGAAGGTTTTTCTCATATAATTACTACTTCTTCAGTTGCAAAACTACAGCAAAAAATGTCATGCTGTTGTCAATTAGTTAAATGCAGTTCCTAAGCAACTTTTTATAAAACGCTGTCCTTACATTATCCTCTGATATCAAACACTGCCATACATCAGTTTCTAAGACAGCAACATCCTCTGCCTCGACGATTACTTACTTTCAAGTCAGGTACACTTGAAATTTAACAGGAGTAAAAGCTCATCTGAGACAGAACACCCCTGTCTCAGGGCAAAACCTTAGCAGAAGTAAACACAGGGATGTCAGGGTGGCACTTAACTGAGGTTAAGAACACAACTGTTCTTATGGAAGTTGGAAGGCAGTCTGAGTACAGAAGACACATGGACCATTGCAAGGTCTCCAACCACACTTATTTAACAGGGTTGTGTTCCTCCTTGATTGCCTTCAGCCACAACTGTCTTATCCTCTCAGGCACATCTGTCCCTGCCCCACTCCCCTCGTTCCTGCCCAGCAGCCTACTATTTCTATGGGTTATTTATCTAAAGAGCCCATGCCCACAGGTGACAGAGGTTACAACAAATCCACAGCTAGGACACATTCCATTTTCACTTTCATGGCTAAAGATCCTCTCCTTAAAGTCTAAAACATGATTTCAACATTGTCAGACTATATGCAACTCAAAATATTCCACCTTAAAATGTTTGTAATCATTCCCTTCCTCTCAGAAGAACGCTACAAAGAGAAGACTGAGCTCAAGCAATAGCAAAGGAGTACATTCACTATTCAGCATCACAGCTTATTTAACCTCACAGCTGACCTCTCGTGCAGTGGACTGAAGACTCTTTTTCATCTTTTTGAGCAACAGTACATCATAATTCTCCTATTTCTGCAGAAAAGAAAAAAGGGTAAACGTGACTAGCACTGGCAACTCCTAAAATTTCTACCATTTGGAGGCTTCCACAAAAAACATTTGACAAGTTCACAAGCACAAATTGAAGGATTTAAATCTACATCAGAGATTATGTATCACACAGTTGTTCTTCATTCTATTAAGACTGGTCACAATTTCCTAAGACTTAAATGTTGAGGTACATGCTGTTAGATTAGTGAGTCAGCTGAAAAGAAGAGGATTCATTAATTAATTAAGGATCCAGTTATAATCACTACTAATTACCCTGAAAACTATCCAGAATACCAGTGTCATCTTCCAGTCCACATAGCACCATTCTGCTCAGTTTAACTTCCAATGGAAAAGACAATGCATGACTGAGAGCTTTATGTGCCAGCCTCTCCATAACCTGTCTCCTGCCCCTGGAATGCCAGCAGAAGCATTGCTTCCACTCGTGAAAGTGCAATGATTTGCAGTGCAGAATGCAACTCTCTTTCCAATGAGAATTGGAAATGCAAGCTCAGAACAAAACATTAGGGTCATTTTGTGTCTGAAAATAAACATTTCAGCAGGCTTGCAGCTGGGACAGTTAGGTGATGCTACAAAACAAACATACAGATCACCCACAAAAGTCGCTCTCCAGGTGACTCCTAGGATATGTATGGCCCACTTTACATTTTCACTTTAAACACTCAGTTATGGGGAAACAGCTGAAGCTATTACCTTCCATTTAAAAGAAACCCAAAAGCAAACACCAAATCGCTTCCCCAACCAAACAGGCGAGATCAAACGGCTCTTTTATTTAGGGAACTTAATGGGCACACTTGACCCGTTCTCCCTTTTGTTGCGGACAAGGGCAAGGTGTAGTTACCAGCAACTACAGCCCAGCACACGACAGCGAGCGGCTATTTGATACACAACCCCTGCTCCTATTCACCCCACACCCGCAGAGCTCACACACACAAACACACAATCACTCACGCTCAGGGGTCTCCGGCCGGGGGATGAGCACGGCCGGTCCCGGGGGATGAGCATGGTGGGGGGATGAGCAGGGCGGCCCCGGGGGGATGAGCACGGCCGGCCCCGGGGCGCGGCCCCTTTGTTCGGGGTGCCGGCGCTGCCGCGCCCTCCGCAGGTGCGGGCGGCGCCCGCCGGAGCTCCGGGCAGCGGAACCCGCACCGGGAAACGGGACCCGCACCCGGCCCCGCCGCCCCTCCGGCGCCCGCCAAGGTCGCCGCCCGTCACCTCCAGGGGGCGGCGGCCGCGGGGCCCCCGCTCTGCCCCGGGCGGGGCCGGCAGGCTCACAGAGCCCCGACACCGCCCGGGCATCGGAGCAGGGGGAGCCCCACCTGCCGCTCCGGGAGCGGCCCCGGCCCCACCGGGAGCTAACCATAACCACGGCCCCGCCGGGATCTGTCCCCATCCCACCCTGATCTGCCCCCCGGCCCGCCCACCGGGAGCTGCCCCTCCGCTACAGCGCAGCGCCCCCACCGGAGCGGGCCCGGCTCACCTGAAGCGGTGTCGGTGTGTCGGTGTGTCGATGGTGTCACTCTATGCGTGTCCCTCTGTCGGTGTCTCCGCCGCCCGCCGGAGCAGCGCGCGGGGCGGGGCGGGGTGCGCGAGGGGAGGCCCCGGCACCGCCCCCGCCACCCGGGGGATGAGGGGGGCTCAGGGCAGGGCGAGCCCGGCCGGGACCGCGACCAAAACTGAGACCGTGTCGGGGCCGAGAGCGGAGCGGGCAGCGCCACCAGCAGCCCTGCAGACACGGACCCCGCCGCAGCGCCCGGCCCGGCCCAGCCTCACCCCCCGCCCGCTGGGAGGTGCTGCCGGCGGGCGGCGCGGCGCGCAGGCGCAGTGCGGGCGGGGCGGGCCCGCGCCCGGAAGGCCGCGGCCACTTCCGGCAGGGCGGGGCCGGGCCGGGCCCTCACGGGGAGCTCCGCACCGGGCCTGTGCTGCCCTGCCCTCATGTTCTGTCGTATCGTATCGTATCGTATCCTGTCCTGCCCTGCCCTGCCCTGTCCTCCTATCCTATCCTGTCCTGCCCTCCCGTCCTATCCTATCGTATCGTATCCTGTCCTGTCCCGTCCCGTCCCGTCCCCCCTGCCCTGCCCTCCTATCCCGTCCCTTCCCGCCTATTCCATCCCATCCCACCCATCCCTTCCCACCCATCCTATCCCATCCCCCCTATCCTATCCCATCCCTTCCTATCCCATCCCATCCCTTCCCACCTGTCCTATCCTTTCCCATCCCTTCCCTTCCCTCCTATCCCATCGCATCCCATCCCTTCCCACTTATCCCATCGCTTCCCACCTCTTCCATCCCTTCCCTCCTACCCCTTCCCATCCCATCTCTTCCCACCTACCCTTTCCCTTCCCATCCCCTCCTATCCCATCCCATCCCATCCCATCCCAACCGGCGCCTCCTGCCCCTCCCCGCGGCGGGAAGGCGGTGAGGAATCAGTGAGGAATCATTATAGCCCTGCTGCTTGTCCCCCCCCTCCCAGCTAATCCCCCATGGCGGGGCGGGCCCGGCGCGGTAAGGAGATCAAACTCCCGGCATCTGTCGCTGCCTTGATGAACGCGATTATTTTTAGCGGAGGTTCTGCTGGAGGGGCAAGTACAGGCTGAGGAAGCGTTCAATAGGCCGAGTTTAAGGGGAGTGATCTCTGGAGGAAGGGAAAATGAACCACTGCGACTCTCAGAGCCTTTTTGGTTTGGTTTGTTTTGCTTTTGTTTGTTTTTTAATAGTCCTGGACCACTCCGTGCATGAAGGATTTTATAGGTGCCCAAACGGGACAGAGAGATAGGAGAGTTTCCATGTTAATTATAATAATTCGAATAATAGCAACCATGCCTTAATAAGTGTACCTTTATCTGGTAAATAATGGACATAAGTGGGAGCTTTGTGCAAACACATCAGGATTTAAACTCGTGAATGGAACTTAAGCATAGTATAGAAATTGACTGCTCATTGTGAGTCTTTCTTTTTCAGGCTGTAACCATTCACAGACAATACAAATAGTTTTGAAGCCTCTCCTCCTCCTCCTCCACGTGATGACGTGGCTGAAGGTGGTTTCCAAGTCTGAAATTCCAGATTTTATCACCTCAGATAGAAAACTTTGACCTCAGTGCTCACCTCATGCAGCCATTGCACTCTCTTTGCAAAGCAGGTGCACTTTAATTTAGTCTTCATGGTTTTTCTCTGTGTTCCATTTTCTGCAGTTTTTGACATCCTGGACACTTAGTGTTTAGTAGGATTTAGTTTCATTGGCCTCACATTTCAGGATAGATTCGCTAATTTTTGTGAATTGGGTAAAGTTGGAGAAACTGATAGCAATTCACGTGCAATCCGTTCTGATTAAAGTACCAAATACATTAATGTACACAAAGAAATGCTGGATCCTGTTCAATGGAGGGGGGGAGAAAAGGATGGGAGGAGAGGAAAGCTGGTAAGACTGAGTCAACCAAACAGCCAAGATAAGACACAAAACACTCGTGATATTTTGTGGCAGGGAAAAGTTTGATTGCCATCTATGAACAGATTTTTCATGAGACCGTGAAAAGGTTGGAAGAGTCTTTGCACATAATGATTCAGGAGTCCTCAAGAAATGCTGGCCCAACTTCTGCAGCCCTCTGAGTATCTCTGTACTGTATTAGTTCTTACCACATATTCCAGAACCCTCCGTTGGAAGAGTGGGTGAGTCATAATTAAGCTCTCAGTAATACTGATGTCTGCAGCCCTTCAGTACTTCCCTGTTCCTTCAATACTAGAGCTAGTCCACAATAACCTTCGCCTTGTAAGACCTACAGTGTGGTTACCAGGACATTGCTAGCACCTCCTTCACTCTGTGGAATTGCCCCCGTGCACAGAACGATTTGGGTTGGAAGAGACCTTAAAGATCATCTATTTCCAACACCCCTGCCACAGGCAAGGACACCACGCACTAGAGCACATTGCTCAGGGCCCCATCCAACTGGGCCTTGAACACTGCCAAGAGTGGGGTATCCACATCTCTGGGCAACCTCTTCCAATGCCTCACCACCCTCACAATAAAGAATTTCTTCCTAAAATCTAATCTAAATCTCCTTAGTTATAACCATTTTCCCCTTGTCCTGTCACTATCTGTCTGTGTAAAATATTACTCTCCTTTTTATAAGCCCCCCTTAAGTGCTGCCCGCAATGAGGTCTCCCAAGAGCCTTCTCCATACTGAACAACCCCAACCCTCTCAGACCTTCCTCATAGCAGAGGTGCTTCATTCCTCTAAACATCTTGGTGGCCTGCTCTGCACTGCTCCTACAGTCAATGTCCTTTCTGTGCTGAGGACCTCAGAGCTGGACCCAGCACTGCAGGTGGGGTGTCATGAGAGAGTAGTAGAGGGGGACAGTCACCTCCCTGGACCTGCTGGCCACTCCTCTTTTGGTGCAGCCCAGGATGCCATTGGCCCTCTGGGCTAAAAGCACACACTGTTGGCTC
>JAWWTY010000077.1:50055493-50077256 GCA_035222235.1 Margarornis squamiger | reverse complement strand
CTCATTGCAGGGACAGCTCCCTGGGGAGGGGCAGAGGAGGGGCAGGCACTGATCTCTGCTCTGTGTGAGCAGGGACAGCACCCAGGGAATGGCTGGAGCTGTGTCGGAGCAGGGGCAGGCTGGATATTAGAAAAAGGTTCTTTCCCCAGAGGGTGGTGGGCACTGACCAGGCTCCCCAGGGCAGTGGGCACGGCCCAAGGCTGCCAGAGCTTCAGGAGGGTTTGGATGATGCTCTGGGGCACAGGGGGTGACTCTTGGGGATGGTCTGGGCAGAGCCAGGAGTTGGACTCGATGATCTTTGTGAGTCCCTTCCAACTCAGTATATTCTGGGATTCTATGAAATAGAACACAAACATTAGAGATACACTTTTTTTTTAACTCCTTCCACCTCTGAGCTAGACTAAAAGATCCCCTGTGGAGTGCTTGCCTATTTTGCTGAGTGCTTGCTGCTATCATAACTCCCCCTGCCTTTCTCACTCAGTTAAATTCAGTCTCCTGAGAATCCTACACCTTCTGAAAAGATGGGCACAGACATTGTGCCTTCTTCTTTGGCTTAGATGTGAAGAGCATGGCTGACAGGGTACCCCTTCCAAAAAAGTAGCACAGGTCATGTTGCTGTGCTTATCAAGCCTCAGGTTCAAACACTAACACCTGAGTACCAGTTTTTTGAGGAGGCAAGTCTTCTTCTTCCACACACCTGTGGCTGCTGTGGTGCAGGTGCTACAAATAGGAGCCTTGGTGTGTTTTTTTTTTTTGTTTTTTTACAGCATCAATGGAGATGCAGGGTGGGCTGCAGTCTTCCTGTCAGCATGAAGGCATGGGTGAGTAGCAACATTAGCAGGGGCTAGTAAAAAGGGATTGTAAGAGCTGGTTGGGCTCCACTACTTCCCCTTTCTCCAGCTGGTTGGGGTGGCCTGGTTTATAGGGGACTGTTGCTCTTCTGTCATCCTCCCTGCAGGAGGAAGAGGCTGCCAGCCCCTACTCGCTGTCACTCTTTCATGTATGCAAATAGCAGGAATGTGCCCCTCTTTCCCCATGCAGTGCCCAAGGGGCAATGCTTTGCAGCTCTTGTGCTTGCTGGCTTAAAGAAGCCCTTTGTAATGTTTCTTCTAGTTCTGTGAGGTGGAGCAGAGTGGGTGGTGTGTTGCAGGGACTCAATTTCTTGTTGCTCATTTTGGAGTCTTCCTACCTATCTCAGATGTATTAGAAAATTCACTCCAGGTTTATTCCAGATGGAATTAATGGTTATGGAAGTACTACATCTCAGCAAAAAACTTTCTTTGTACCACTGGATTCTGTGTAAGGTCAGAAAGGATATTTTCAGTCTATCAGCTGTTTCCTTATAAATATTCTTTCTCCTGGCTTCTCATTCCATCCCAATATAAAAAAAAAAAACCACAAACAAAACAACAAAACAAAACCAAAAAAACCCCAAAAAAGTCTTACAAGAACTAGATGTTCGTGTGTTAAATTCGACTAAAACTGTTTCTTTCTACGTCCTTTGAAGCATAACATCTATGACCTTAGCAAGGTTTTATATTTTTCTTCCTCTGACATTTGTGGATGCCAATGTAAACACATGCCATTATATTAAGAACATTTTGGTGTCTTTTTCAGGTGTTGTGACAGCTATTTCTACAAGTGCTTTAATGGAACAGTTGCATTTAAAATACCAACAAAGGCCATGGAGTGAAACTCTGAAACTTGTTTATTTTTGCATGGTAAGAATCACAAGTTAAGTGAGAGAGAGATGTGATGTAAGAGCAGGTTGCCAAGGTAGTTTAAAAACTGCTTGACTTTAAAAAACAAACAAGCAAAACGAATCAACTAAAAAAACCCAACCCAAAAGCAAGCAAAAGAAAACCCCATCAAAAACCTGGTGCCCAGTATAGCTTGCCTCCTGATTTTTTTTTCTTACAACAATTGATAAAAAAAAGTTTCCTGGTTAATTTTAATACTTCTTGCATAATTTTGACTATGGAGGAGTTAATGCTGATTGCCTAATACTTTAGTTTATTTTCCATTAATTATCATGACCATATTCATGGTATGTAAGGACAATTTATTGCCCATGGGAGTGGGAGAAAATGCTGTTTTCTGGAAACTGGTCTGAAACCTGCTATCTGGACTTTCTCCTGCTGTGATATAATTTCAGTCAGTCCATGTTTTCTGCCCTTCCAGTAGCCGATTTAGGAATCATTGTAAAAACCACATTAGCCCAACTGCTGTGAGCTTTGTATAAAAGGTCCGAATTGTTTCCATGCTTCTTTTTCTTAATGCTTAACTGAAGCCTTACTCTTAAAGCAACGTCCTAAATTTGAACACATTGAAAACCCTTGGGCAGCGACTGTTCCTTGTGAATTGAAGTGTGAAGTATGAGAAGCTTGCAGACAAGAGCATGAAGAGAAGTTGAGAGAGTTTGCTAGCTATTAAGTGCATGTTTTCAGCTGAAACTTGCATCCTACTGTAACCAAGTATACCTGTGGCACTTACTGATCTCTTTGCTCAGGCAGATTCCTTCTAAAACAAATCCACAAGTATTTTCTTAGTTCGTCTCTAGCATCACAGTGAAATTAGCTAACATGTCTTGTGTTCAGCTCCAAAGAAAAGGGGACAGAGAGCTGCTCCCTGCTCCAAAGGCTTCTGGTATGTAATCCCTGCACAATAATGGCTTCACAAATCTAGTCAGTGCTGCCACTTCAGAGACAGCTACAATGCTAGGTAAACATCTGCTTGACAAACAGCCAGTGTGGTGCTGTACTGGGAAGCTGTGTCTCTTAGCTACCATTTAAGGAGTCTCTCTCTGTCTCTTGTTCTCACAAATGTGCTAGGATAACCCCCTGCGAAGGCCTGTCACTGATGCTCCAGGTGGTCCATTGCTCTCCTGCATGGAGAAGATGGAGAGGACATTAAATGGTAATGAGCTGTCAGATAACTCAAAGTGGTTCTTGTTAACATTCTATGGAATCTACCCATCCTTCCGTGGCTGATATTCTACACAGAGGGGTCAAATACAGGGGGAGATGAGACTGGAGATTTATGACTCATTTTTGGGCTAAGCCTTCAGGTGATAGCTATTCTTAAAGCCTAAGAATAATCTCTGCCCAGCACAGCACTTACTAATCCTAGAGTAATAGCTTAAGTCACTAACAGCAAGTCATTCAAGTGACAGTATTTGCTCATTACCCAAATCGTACCCTTTAAAGCAGGCTAATACTGGTTCTTGATCACTGCAGTACGATTAAATTGCCTTTGTGGTTTTTTTGCAGTGAAATCCATGTTTTCTGTGATGAACGCTTTGGAATCTTTATCCAGACAAAAAGGGTAAGTTTGTTTATGAATAAATGCAAATGAGCAAGCATGGCCTCAAGTCCAGTGTGAAATACCATCTGGATGGCTTGTCAACCATATTCCTCTTTAAATGAGGTTCTAATGAAGTTTATTTCTTGGCACTGGCATAACTGCCTGGTTTTGATTAGGCCTTTGGGGAGGAGGTTGTTGGGTGAAAAGAGAGCATGAATGCCAAGGTCCCAGAGCTGCAGACTGAAGTTAATAGTTTTCAGCAGATCAGCAGGATAATGCAAAGAGCAGAGCACAAATATAGTGCCTGGTTGGATAGTTTTCAGAAGCTGAGCCAAGGAAGAGTTATTTTTGAAGCATCCCTGGTGTCTCTTCCCACAACCAAGTGAACTATACTCATTTCCTCTCTTCATGTGGCAGAATTTGTAGATATACAAGCTCTTTTTTTTATCCTTTTTCCTCTTTCTCCTCAGACTTAATGTCCACGTTAGTCCCAGTGGGACTGCCTGCTACATAACATCAATGATGTTTTATTTAGAAGTTCATCTGGAGAAGGATGGAAGCGTGATAGATGCAAAGTTGGCTCACTTTGGAGAAGCTCCTGTGGTAAAATTCCTCTTGTGTCTCCCACCTGGCCTCCAGCTGCCATGTCAGAAAGGCTTTGGCTTCCTTTTGCTCTTGTCACAGCCACAAAGCCTGTGCATGGATGGCATCAGCTGATTTTTAGGCATCTGAATCTCTCACCTAAACTTATGGTAGAAGTCAGCTGACATACCTACCAAGAATCTTGTGGTATCCCACATGAATATTTGTATTCTCATACTTCAGTGTTACCAGTGTATTGTAAACAACAGGTGTTTCAAATATTTTCCTACCAAGGTGTAGAGCAATATATAATCTCAATGGATGTCTTGGAGCTATTCTGTTTTTTCTTCTGCCTTCTTTATGTGTATTCCTATTCATGGGGGTGTTTTTCTTGCAAAATTCCCATTATTCACAAAACATCACCCTGAAGTTCACATACCACATTCCTCAGTTGTCCAGCCTTACAGACAGTCCTTCAGATCAAACATACAACAACACGCTGTTGGGGGGGGAGGGGCAGGGAGTATAAACTCTGGGTTTTATCAGTAAGTATCCAAATTATTACATGACTTTGAAGTTAACTTTGTCTCTTATTTTTAGTTGCAGTCAGTCCAGGAATTTCAGACTGTTTTGTTTAACCCACACAGGGCTGTTGATCAGTGAGGGCTGGACAGTATCATTAGGATGAAAATGCATAGCCAGAAAATTCTGGCACTGTAACTGCCAATAAAAGAAAAACTGGGCTGGCTAAGAGGCAGCTTTTTTTTTCTGGAAAGAGTTTATCAACAAACTATTTCTGTTAATTTTATCCTCTTTTGCAGAGTCTTTGTTCTTCCAATTATTATAGACATATTATGTCTTAACTGCTGTATTGTTAGTCTGGTTTTTGTGTGTTGGTTTGTTTTTTGGTTTTTTTTTTTAAGCTAACCATTCAGCTACTTAAAAGTAATGGGGGAACAAGATTTCATTACTAATAAAATGCTTTTAAGAGATGCTTCACAATGGATGGCAAGAAAGATGAAACTCTTGTCTCTCATTCCTGTAGGTTTGTGATGACTTGGTGCAGCTTCTAAGGTAAAGAATCAAGGATAGGGTCTCTTGTTGAACGCAAAGGAACACCTGAGGCCAGAATGGCTTCAGTGTAAAAACTGAGGAGGAAACAGGAAAAGGAGAATTGGGAAACAACAACATGAAGACAGACAACAGAAGAACTGGCACCTTTTTTAGAGTCCCTTTAAGTGGGTAGTTGCTTTTGGTGCTCCACGTTGGAAGTTGGTGGTCATTGTTATTATCTGTCCCCAGTGAATGGTTGAAGCTGCATGTCCTGCAGGTTTCTGTCACAGCAATGACAGCAAGGTTGTGTCATGTGGCTTGAGTTTGTCTGCAATGCATGGAAGGGGATGGTACTCGAATTGTCCCATGTAGTAGTACACTATATATACATATTTTTATTATTACTGTGCTTTGTTCTGCCTGAATAGTTACTGTTCCACGTCAGGCCACCACTTCAAAAGGCTCTTGAGAAGTTGTCCAGTCAGTATGATCACAGTTCCTTTTTTTTGGTTTGTTTGTTTTGGGTTTTTTTGTTTGGATTTTTTGTTTATTTTTTGGTGTTTTTGTTTTTTTTTGTTGTTGCTTTGTTTTGGTTTTGTTTGTTTGTTTTTTTTAAGAAATCGGGTTCCTATTGAAATACCTTGGCAGAATAGTTGAAAGGGAAGGTAAAGAGAGAAAGAATCGTCATTGACCTTGAGCGTTTCCTCTCTCTTCTATGTGTCCCTATTGTGCACTATCAGTTCTCCCAGCCCTCTGTTTCCTCAGAAATGAAGTTATATTAGCTTTATGGGTGTCAACAGCTATGCCTTAAAGCTTTAACTTGCCTTTTCCTAGATTTTTTTTACTTCCAGCTGTGGTAACTGCCAGAATTTTGGCTCTGAGTGGTGGCACGTATTTACCAATGGTACTGGGAGTGCTATTTGTCTGCCCTCCTGTCTTTGTTGGGATTGTCACAAAGCACAAGCATCCCTTCTGCACCTCTTGGGGTAGTATTTTATTTGTTTGTAAGGGGGTTTGTTTCGTGTGTAATGTTTCCTGTGAGTCTCAAAGTAACCATAAAGGCACAATAACCCAGCCAGCAAATGCACAGGCTGGTGCTGTGCCTGTAGCTTGCCTGCCTTCCCCCTTCCCCTCTAGTCCAGTAGGGGAGAGCTGAGTGACTGGTTCAGGTTCCTGTTTTGAAAGGATTTGTTCCCTAGTGAAAGTCCAGGCAGGTTTATTTTGTCTCTGCTGAGCCACGTTGTAGCTGCATGTGCACAGGAAGGGAAGGAAGGTCTTTTTGAGTCTGGGACTGCAGCACCAGAGTGTCTGTTGAGACCTGTAAAACTCAGTAAAATCTACTGAAGCAGGTGAGTTAATACCTGGTGGGATAGTCTGAGCAGAGCTCCAAGCTCTCACAGCTAGTCAGAATCTGTGCGAAGTCTGGGGTTTGAGCACTCTGAACCATTCCTTCACAAAACAAGCCACTTGTCCATTCTTCTTTTTTTTTTTTAATTGATTTTTATCAATTATATTTAAGGTCTGTCTCTCACAGGGTGCTGAGAAGTGCAGCAATAATACAATAGTTGGTATTTTGATGAAAAGAGCAAGGTACTCATGTGTGGTATTAAGGAAGTTGTACTACATGACTAGCTTCACTGGAACATTAGGAAAAGTGTTTTACAACTGATGAGCTGTCAAATTTGTGGGTTTGTGTACATTTATTGGCTTCAGAAGTGCGTCCTTCAGCACCAGTTTCAACTATAATTACAGTGCTTCTTGCAAAAAACCTAAGAACTCACATTTCCTGGTAACTTCTAAGAAAATTTAAAAGCAGTACTGCTGCTTGCCAGGTCTGATAAGGAGGGGGCACCTCTGAAATGGTGCGTTTTCTAGCAAGTTGTATATAAAAGAGTTATGTTCCATCTCGTTTAGAAGAGTCATAGCAATAATTTCTCTTTGTTAGGGTGAAGAACTATGATGCCTTTGGAGAGATTTTGGAAGACCTCTCAACTATGTATCAGATTCCAGGAGACAGGTTGCAGCTAGTTTTTACTTGGAAAACTTTTAGAATTAATAGCCTAGTTTGTGTTTACTTACAAAAATACTAAATTGTCTTCTCTCTTTCCCAGTGAAATGAAAGCTAAGGGATATCTTGCTTTGCAGGCCCTTGAAAAAGACCTTCATTCAATGTCTCTTCTAGACAGGTAACTTAAATCTGTCTTTGTCCTTCCACCTCCACCCACACTCCTTCATTTCACTAAAACACAAGTTAACTGATCTAATTATAGAGAGGGATGTGGAAGGCTAATGAGTTTTCTCCCACTGGAAAGCTTGAAGCCTTTCTGCAATTTGCCAACCCCAGGCACACCAAACAAGATCTCCTGAATTCCTGTGCCTTATCTAAGACTTGCTGGGGAAACTGGTTGGTTGCAGAGCTTGGGGGTGTGTGCATGTGACCACCCCCGGGAGCAAACACTGCCTCTGAAAGCCAGCAGTCATGTTTAGATCTTCCTGGGGCAGGAGGAAAATGCTGTTTGGGTATCCATCTGTGCTTGGGTTTTAGATCAGGAGGAGTGCATGCTAGCTTCCCTCCTTCCTTTTCTCTTTTCTCCTTTCAAAGAGGAGGATTACAGTTGGTGGTGACTGGATTTTCCTGAAACCTTGTAATTGTACAGGGATTTTCATTCTTTTCAGAAAATCAGAGTTGAGGGAGGTGCTTTCCTTCTGTATTTTTGAAGTATCTTTTCTGATATTTTGCCTATTTAGGGTATTGCCTTCCTGAAACACGCTCTTGGCTTATTTTTGCAGCGTTCTCTTATGAAGCATAATAACGCTGTGAACTATTATCTTGTATCCTTTCTAGTCACTGATCTCAGTAAATATTATTTATGAGTTCAATAGATTATTTGTCCCATCAGCACTGCAGAGTTTTAGTGCCTGGCTATGTAAGTGTATGGCTGTACGTATTCAGCTAAAGGAACACATTTTAAGTTAGAGACTGGTTGTATTTTAGTTGGTTTATCCAGGTTATTTCCTCATTCATTGCTCAACCAATTGCCACTCTAATATTTTTGAGCCCCTTCATTTCTGGTAAATAGCACATCAAAGTGCAACAGAAAACAGCTCAGATACAGGGCTTGGAAGCCCAAGACTTGGAGTAATGTGTGAGTGGAGTGATGGTGTTTGGAAGATGTCATAACAAATGGAGGCACAATCTACTTGCAAGAAAACATGGTCTCCCTTTGATTAAGAATACAGATTATGGTTTATGTTAGCCTAGCTAGCAGTGCAGCTCAGGAAACACTAATCAAGATGTGTTTTGAACTAGAACACAGGATGTAAACAGAGTTACTGAAATACTTCACGGAAAAGTAGGACACCTGGTGCCAAGAACTGGAGGTGATTCTTTTTAATCTTTTTCTCCCTATTTCTTTTCCCCTTTCTGAAATCAAGGGATTGTAATAAAAAAAACAACCCTACTGAGATGATCTCTGTCTGCAGGAAAGATCCTCTATTCCAAATAAAATCTGCTGTAGGGACTGACTGTGCCAGATAATGTCCAGATATACAGAAGGAGAAAATACAAAGAGGCCAGCTGCTTTATCAGCTGCTTCAACACTGACTTTGCAACAGCCTAAAAGCAAAGCCAGCCATATCCTGAGATATCCTGAGGTTAGGTGGGGCACCACATGTTGGCAGTAATTGTGACATGAGAGCAGCAGTAACTCAGAATTACCCCTGTTGCCTAGAAGGCAAATACAACCAATTGATAAGGGTTTTTTTGACTCATGTGCAGTGTCAGAAATGAGCTTAATTAATATATTATAGTTCAGAGAAGTACATCTAACATGTGCTGCCACTGTCCTGGGGTACAGCTTGTGTCCCTTATGCAAGTTTTGCAGCTTGCCCTTTTATTTCAGGCTGCTCACTGAAAGCTAGAAATTCGGCTTGTGTTTTTAAGGCTGAACAACAGGCTATTGTGCAAGAGAAATTAACTTCATCTGATGGTTTCAAACATGTTTGGTGACTTACACTTGGAAGGTTTAGCTCTTAAATGCTAAGAAAATCCTGTGATTTGAACATATATTGTAATTAGAGATGTACTCTTATGAGGAATCTCCTCTGCCCATCTACACACTTGGTTTTTTCACCTTTGTTTCAAGGTGCTTAACATATTTCCTCTGACTGTGTAGTAGATATTTTTCTTTTGTTTTATTCCTCAGGAACTCCTTTGAACATCGAATTTTACATTTCTCCCTATCAAGTTTTGGAAGCAGAACTAAATCACGGTAAACTTAGAAAGGCAGAAATAACTCATGTGATAAGTTTTGCAGTGCTACCTGTTTCATTAAGCAAAGCCAATCAATGGAACTGAGAAATAAAATTTAAAATTCTAGTTTAGTAGGACTGTTTATGTGATGCACTTTAGCACAATTTTAGTGTCCACTGGGAAACTTCTTTGTTTCTTGGATGTTGACTCTGATTGGAGTGATATCTAACAAAGACACTGCACATCCAGCATAAAAAATGACTGGTGATTTTTTTTTTTTATGTTTCCTGGCATGTCCCAAAAGCAGCTTTTGCTGGGCTCATCTTTGGGCAACCCTTTGGGTGTGGTCTGTGCAGACTCCTCCTCGCTGTCAGTGGGACCTGACCTTCAAAGTCCCCACCACTGCATGCATGGGATTAACCTACCCTAAAAAAGAAGATTAATGCAATTCCCTTTCTCCCTCAGGTTCCCAGGTCTGGGGAACAAGAACAGTTGTAACTGTTGAAGGCACTGACAGGCTCCACACACTTCCTCTTTCTCCACTGATCGTAGATCCTCGAGCTGGAGAGGACAGGTGAGGCTCTGGGCACTTGTCAGGACAGAAATGGATTTACAGGTCCTTGGCACTAACTCCAGCACAGCTAAAGCAGGAAGCTCTGTTTTATTGAGGGCATTATGCTCCAGTCTGTGGCTTTTATACTTTCCCCAAATGGACTTGAAAGGGATTGTGTTCATCTTTGTGTCAGTGGCATTGAACTATGAATTTATTCACAGATTTGAAGTCAGAAAGAGCCACTAGAACAATATTACTTAACTTCCTAGTATTCAACAAGCAACTCCTTCAAGTTTCAGAGGGAGGAAAGCATATATTGAAAGATGTTACACCTAAAATACACAACCCACTGTGGGTATTGACAACTCATCTCTACCTCAATGCTGGCTAGAGGGAATATCTGAAGGAACTTTCCAAAATAAAACACTTTAGAATGATTTATAGACAACATTGATCAGTTTCTCTGGTGTCTCACTTTTACTTTCTGCCAGTTCACATTAACTGTGTCTTAATGTGTTAAAGTTGCATTTATAAAGCAAAACTTTTCTCAAGTCAGAAAAAGTATGAAGCATAATAAAGTGCTGGGGACTTGATAGTGGCCTTGCACTAAGAGTCCTTGCTATGGTAATTTCTGTAAAAAAATCAAAACAACTTTGATTATGACCATTTCTCTTTTTTTTCCCCAGCAACCCTGCCTTTTTACAAGTGACTGATGAACTCAGCATGGATTTGCCAGCTCTTTTTGTGCTGAAGTTTCATCAGCCTGTTCCTATGTCCTCATCCAGTATTGAAGAGATACAGAGGCTCACAGGCACGTTATAATTGTTTGATAAGACTCAGTAATTCTGTGATTAGGTGTTGTTTATTTGCTTTTTATTTCCTGGTGTTAGTGTTGCAGACAGGAAAAAGTTGTTTCTGGGGCAAAACATGTTCTGTCTTATCAGCTGAAGTGTAACATTTTAGCCACCAGTGCCAAACACAAAAGTTCTAAGAAAAATATGACAATTACATTCCAATCTGTTAACACACCCTACCTTAAATTCCCAATAGCAAAAAAATGGGGAATAAGAAAAGACATCAATGGTTTTGTCTTTTCAAGATGTTACTTTTGTTTTTACTATTTCATAACCTAATTGCTAATAAAGATAAAAATCCCCTGTTTCAGGAATTCAGCTTTCCGGCTTGGAACTGGCTCCACTGTATGAGCTGATTGTTCAGTCTGCCCTGAATGACAAATGCAGTGAAGACCTGTCTACAAACGAATCTTGTTTCTTGGTGGTGAGTAGAGTGTGCATTTGACACACTGTGCTGTGGTGCAAGATGTATATACTGAATTATATTTGCCCACAAACAAGCAACACAGATTTCCCAGCAGCACTGAGGTGCTCCTCAGGAAATAGTTAAAGTAATTTATGAAACAATAGTAGATCCTTTCAAGTGAGCAGCTTCTCCTCCTTGCTAATGAGACACACTGTGCTTGGCTCCTGAAGTCCCACTAATTAGTCTGTGTGTAACCTAAATATTTACTCTCTTAAAAGTTGCTCAGAACTCTATCGTTAATGCCTTGAAAAGAAGGAAAACTATTGACTGGTGTGAGGAGCAAGTCCCAAGAAGGTACTTAGCTAGATTTTTGAAGGTCTTTACCATGCCAAGTGTCACACTGTTTTAACAAAAGAGATTTCTTCATTAGATTGCACTGAGAATGCTGATTTCTGTTAGAGGGACTGGCAGGAAGAAAAGAATCAAGTGTTGCAGCAGTGATGTCAGCTGCTATTTGGGGACAAGGTTGTTTAACTGAAGAGGGCTTCCCTTTTAATAACTGCATTATTGAAGATAGTTGCTGAGGCTGCATTAGGTGTAAAATTTTAGAATAGAAAAGGGTGGCTAAGGTGCTTTCTGCCAGACTTCTGTACAGGGTAACTACAAGACAAGCCTCAAAGATCTACTATTTTTGCTAGGAAACATTAATTTTGCAGATCCTGGCAACAAAAGAAGAGGGCACTTTTCCTGTTCTAGTAGCAGTGTTAGCAGAGCCCTTTGCCTGCTTAGTTCTTGGACTTTGAGGTGGTGCTACAGAAGGTAGTAGGAAGTTTACACCATGATAAAGTAATGTTTGACAAAGCTCTTATCTATGAAACTGGTAGGATGGAATTAATCTTTCACTTCTATTAGATACACGTGAAAGGCTCTGTAACTTTTCAACAATTCCCTAAAATATTAGTACTTGCTGGGAGATTGTTTTACTTCTGAGTTTAAATATTTTATTTCTAGGATAAATTACTAAATTGCACTCTGACCTTGAAATAAGTGTGGGGGAAATCTGTTTGCTTCATGAGCACACAAGGAAGAGCTTTTATTCTGTTCTTCAGCTTTTCTTAATGTAGACCCTGCCAATTAACAGCCCTGTCCTGTTCCTAAGGTGGCAGCTCCCACTGGGCATCCTGGAGTGCATAACACAGTATTGCTCTTCTAACTTTGTGCCAGGATCACTGTCAATGTGGGCAGGTGGCAAATTTTTCCTACTATGGCCTCCTCTACAAGTGAATCCTCAGAAGACATTCCAGCCAAACTTTCAGGCTTTCTTCTCCAAAGGAAGTTGTAGTGATGGAGGGAGGAACAACACGTGATATCCAGAAGAGATTTCAGCCAAAACCGTTATCCCATTTGTGCAACTGTCAAGCAGCACTACTGTGATATCATTCTGAGAGTAAATCTTGGCTCATAGAACATACTCTATAACATTTCTATTCCTATTGTTGTGGAGTATTTTCTATGTTCTCTAACATTTCTATAGCTTACAGGGCTCTTAAGGATAGTTGGAATGATTGGTGGTACTTGAACTCCTGGCCACTTGGCTCTAGGTATATTCACCTCATTTGAATGCATTTGGGAGGGAGAGGGGATCTCATTTAGCTTCCTCTAGGCATCATACTTCTACTGAAATGCAGAGACGTGATGGACATGCTTAGAAATGTATATTGCAAAATTATTCTTGTTGTCAGATTGTGCAGTTGCCTGATAACATCAAGCTTTACTTTCCTGTTTTCAGTATTTGAAATATCACCATATTTGTTGCTTAGTCTCTTCCAGATTGCCCAAAGCACTGTTACTTCATAAACAAGGGCTCAGAAAAATCAGATTTAGCAGGAGCCTTGGTCAGTAAAATCCCATTTAGCCACCCAAAGTGTGTGCCTGGTGTAATAGAGATCCTTCGACATCAAGTGGCATATAACACTCTTATTAGCAGCTGTGTCTCTGACAAGCATAGCAATGAAGGTAAATGGTGTGGTTGGAAGTGATGGCACAGTATTAAACTAGCTGGGTGTTAACAGATTTTACTGCTCCCTTGCCAAAACTGTCATTACTTGTGAAGTATTGTAAAGGATAAAAAATTCTTACCACTGTATTGAATTTTTTTTAACTGTCTCCTAGGCCTGACACTTCTATAAGTATAAACTAAATTGTCAAAGTAATGAATAATTAGATGATACTGCATCAGTATTTTTTAAATTCTGGCATGTGTTTCAGCCAAGAAGAGTCCAGGTTCAACGGGTGGATATCACTAAACAGTAATTCTATTTCTAGATGATTCAGAACTGCTTTACTTTGAAGTGGTACCACACAAGAACACCAGCTTTTGTGTCTTTTTCCTTCATCCTGTGAAAGAGAATTTAGCCTGTGGTATGTGTGGAATAACTGATACTGTCCTCTTTACTGAGCTGGCAAGGGGCTTGGTTGTCTCTAGGCTCCCTCACCGTGCTTCTCATTCCCAAACACCTTCCAAGGGCTGCTCTCAATGGTGTGCAGCCCCTGCAAAACACCAAGTGGCATTGGGTGTAAACTGCTTACTACAAGGTGTTCTGTACTCAGAATAACGCAGAAAGTGCATGCAAATATTCAACTCCTGTTCTGGCTTGGCCTGCATTTAGTGAAGAAATGGTAACTTCTGTTGGTGGTTTATTAGGGAAAAGCAAGTAATGCAAATGCATTGCTGCAAACCCTGTCCACTGACTTTGTTCTTACATCTCTTTGAGCATCAAAATGAAAGGATGGTTTTCAATGTTTGTCAGTGTTTCAAAACAGTATTTTTTGTTCTGTTCCCTAGTGGTAATTGATGTTATGACCTCCAGAGAAGTCCAATGTTGCCTCCATTTAAATCCTGAAGATCCAACTCTAAACTCTAGCAATGATTTCATAGCAAGAGCTGTGAAGCGGTAAGGAGCTTTAATTCATTTCACAATGTGGCAATGAAAATCAGATGGCCGTTTAATGGAAATATCATGTGTATTCATGAAACTTCATTCTAGTAAAAAGTTATAATACAACAGTGGGAATAAGTTACTTCAGTATCTTAAGTATCTCTTTCAAAAATTTTAAACAATAGTGAAGTGTTTTCACTAGAAAGCACATGGGAGCAGGGAAAGACTTCTGAATAAGAGTTTTACCTTTTCTACTTTTCTCTTTTGTAAATATGCTTTTCTGAAGACACCAGCTGATGACAGACTCATGGCTAGTGTAACTTAGCGTAGCATGGAAAGGTCTCTGTACACATTTACCTAATGGCACTCAGTGCTGCTTTTCAGGAAGTGAGGTGGATCTGGCACATCTACAGCACTGCCTCTGGTTTGGTTTCTGAAACAAATTCCAAGAGAGGCAAGTTGTGATAGAGAAAAAGGTCTCAGAACAGTAACTCATCTGCCATAAGCTAGTATACAACTATTATCTGTTTGATGACAAGATCAATGCAGGCTAGATTTTCAACCCACCTTTAAACTAGGTACTATTTTTGGAGCCATGTTAAGAGTGAGGAAAAAACCCCTCCTTTATTGTAGGTAATCTTTTAGAAAAGATACTCTCTATACCTGTCCTATACAAAACATGAAAGTTACAATTATAAAACTCAGCAAGAATGAATGTATTTCACCATTAGTTTAGGATTTTATTAGAAGCACCTTTATGATGTTTTTTCAGACTGAACCCTCCCACTTTTCCAAAGCTTCTTTGCACCATTAAGGTCAAAGATGCAGCAGTGGATTTCAGTGTGTCAGCATCTTTCTGGTGCAGCAGGTGTAATTTATACTGTGGTTACAGTGTAATATCTGGTTGTACAAGGCAAAAAGATCCAAGGAGGTAGAGCTGGTTTTCATTCTGGTGTCAGCCACGCTTTATAAAACAGAAGTACTGTACAGAATGAAGTCTGTAGTAGTGACTACTGTGTCATTTCCTCCTTCAGCTGCATGTCAGTCCCAGTGGTCATGAGAGCTATTTTCAGGAATGCTGCCAAGGTGGAAGCTGATAGTGAGACACGAGAGGTGGATGCAGACACAAAACAACCACCTGGGCTGGCATGTGAGCAAACTACAGATCCTAATAGTCTGGAAGAAAGCCCTTCTGTGGCTGGTCAGCCTGATCTGGCAGTGACAGACAAGCCAAGCATTACAGGCAGCACAGAGGAGAGTCTCTCCACAGACAAACTGGAAACTCTGAGTGATAACATGGAAAAAAGCAACCCCACCCTAAGCACAGAAACTTTGTGCAGAGTGGAGGAAAATTAATTCCACAGCCACTGTAGAAGCTGTTCTGATAGACCAAACCTATTGTTTGATAAGCAAAGTCTTACTAATTTGTACTTACTAATTTGTGAATGGTGTTTCCTTTTTGCACACTATTAAATATGTAGAAGTAATAGCCTTGAATTTGCATTTTTAACACCCATATTTGGGAAGTCTCACACTGCTCTAGTGCCCTTTATTCTACCACAATATGGAAGAAATCTGTAACATATATGAGTCTCTAACACAACACGTGCACTTGTAGATAAGTAATGTTTATCCATGTCAATGTTATGTTAAATAAATTGAGAAAAAGTTACTTGAATAATTTTGTATGTATACAATTAATGCAGACAGCCCTATTTGTCCACTATTTCAGAAACAGCTTCAGTAAGAGACTCTTAATTTCAGTTCTGTTTGCCCCTAAAGCAGAAGAGGTACTGAATGGCAACCAAACTTATGCTTTGCCACAGGATAACAGTAAGGAAGTTGCAAACTCAGGCTCTGAAAACCAAGTAATTTTTGTCTTAGTTTTCTTCTGGCTTCAAAGTGTGAAAGTGTTTTGTCATTTTAGTTTGTCTAGACTTGCTTCAGGAAGGAGGTTTACAAGCAACTTAACACAAACTCTTAACTTACTATACATCAGTTTAATTAGTGTAAAACAGAGGCATTCACAAAGAAAAAAACTGCCTGAACAGAGCAATTGCAACTTAAGGCAAGCAACAAGAAAGTGAGTCAAATGCACAGAATGTTGGCATAGAAATGCAAAGTGGTCAGAAATGTGCATGTGTGGCTGAGGTGTTTCTAAGCAGTGGTGAGGAAGCCTGGCTTCCTGGAAAAGTTTGAGAAAAACATTCTGGGAATGTGGGAAAGAGTTCAGGCTCAAGGGCCTGGCCAAACGAATACAAAAATAACACAGGGATGTTCATTAGAGTGGGAGCATGTTTAGGGTGGTCGGAGAGGGCAGGAGTTAATGGTCTGGAAGTAAAACAATGGAAGTGTCAGTAATTCTGCATTTGAAAAAAAAAAGGTGCATTTTCAGCAAAAGCGCAATAAATAGAACTGTATAAAAAGGAAAACCTATTTTTTAGCTGTGAAAGTGCATCACACAGGGGTTACAAAAGATAAGAGGAAGAATTTGGCAAAAGGTTTTGAAAAGTTCCTGTTATTTTGTAGTGACTAGAGAGGGCCACAGCACTGGAGGAATCGGCAGCAGCTCCTGTTCTATTTTGCATACATTTAGCACCTCATCAACACCAGCTTATTCTGTAAGAGTAGCCTGTCCTTAGCACTGGGCATTTATTATTCAAATAACAGTGGGGAACCACTTAGAGGGGCTATTTAATGGACCTGCTTCATTTCCAAACTCCGATCAAGAGAAATGGAGGGTGAAAGGAGAACTTCTGAGGCAGAACAAAAACATGTTTAGTAACTCCTTGGAGACGTTTAAGTGTCATTGCCCCTTTCTGTCAATCTTTAAGACTGAAAGTGAGGGGTTCTGCCAGGAGCCAAAACGCATTTACAGAAATTACTTCTAGGGGAAAGTACCAAAATCGGACTTTCTTAGAACAAAGTGATGCATTGAGATAATTTTAAACATCATGAGACAGAAACACTAATGTTGCAGTTGCTGGACGTGATGGAGTGTATCCAGTGATAAGCCCAGTTGCTCTACCAGCCAAACAGTCTGCTTTTTAACCCATGCAAGTGTTGACCTTTCAGGATCTGTGCAGAGGTTTGCCTTGCTGCACTCGGACTGCAAGGGAGCAGCCTCACCATTATTTCTACAAATATTTTCACCACAGCTGCCACACTCTTCTTGTTGCCCATCTTTAACTTCCTTGTACTCTGTCCCAGCTGAAGTTGTGTGATTAAGGTCCATGTCCTGAACAGAGTCTAAAATATGGCCAAGATGTGGCTGTTCTTCAACAGAATTCAGGTACCTAAGCACATCCTCTTCATGCTTTCCAACCACATCAAGAAGACTATTTATCTTACTTAAGGCAGAATCGTGTCCATTGAAATGACACCAGGATAAGAGAGCACTGAAAAGTGAACAACACCACAAGTGATTATACAGATCTACACAGACCTCCAGTTGGTGAAGGCAGATAACAACGTGACAAGATATCTCTGCTATATAAATGTATGTTTCAGTCGTGTTTTATGGAAAATTCAAGCAGCACAACTAACTATTAAGCTTAAAAAATGTGGGTGCAGTTAATTTTGGAAGAAGGTTTTTTAAGAATGATCCCTCTACACCCAGGTAGGCAATTCCCTGTATTCAAGACCTGAGAATTCTCAGGTTGCTCACTTTGGCCAGTTTACGATGCACCTTTTCTTTTTTCTTTTAAATTAAAACAAACAAAAAGCTGCATGCAAGTTCCCTTCATACACCCCCTCGTCATGCACTTGACCTTAAGGAGTCATTAACCTACTTCAGGGTTCCTTTGAACTGGCCACATGTGATCATGAGCTCGGCACCGTGCCTGTAACCTTGATTGAAGCCTTGCTGGAGTGCATGTTCCTTCCCAGCCTCAACTCCATCCCTATAGCCTTCCTGTAACAAGAGCAGTGAAACAGCCTTGGTCACAAGATGACAAACTGGACCTATGGCAAAGACATAACAATAATCAAAGTTTAAACAAGTATTCAATCCCTCAAATTACAGCTTCTAGATCTGAACATCCCTCACAGCTACACCCCCACTGCCAAACCAAAACATGCTTTTTGCAGTGCAATATGATTTACTGACGTGCAAGATCCAAAAGGATCCCCAGAAGGTCAAAAAATAGGGAAAATATTTTTAGAAAGATCAAAAAAATAAGAGAAATCCGCAGGAAAGCATGCTTGCTTTTATGATGACCAAGTCCTTTATGAAAAATTCATTGAAGAATATCCTGTATAGACTTGTTTTTTCTAGCTAAAAAATGCACAGGCTGCCAAGCCTCCCATTTTAGGAGAGGTCTGTAATCCATCTACCTGTTCTCCCAGATCGAATTGTTGGGCATTGCTCTTTTATTTGCTGGATCTCACTCAATTCAAGAGCTATACCAGAAAAAGAGCTGGTGGTGGACTGAGTCACACAAAAGTACACGATATTGTGACTGTTTTCTCTGAGGAACAGCTAATGATTGTAATGGAAATTAACTTCTTTATATTCCAATCATGTTATGATATAGCAGAGAATAATTCTTAACTTTTTTCCCACCAAAACTGCAAGTTGCAAGAATGAAAACAACTGTTTGCTCACGAGAGGAGAAAACTGGCGGCCTTGGTAGAAAAAGTCATGAACACAAATATTTGTGGTTTGGGTTTCTTTTGCCCAACATGCAACCCTAACTTCAATAACACTTTATGATGTTGCAGTCCCTGCTCCTAAACATCAGAGGGATTTGTGCAAGAACACTAAACTGCACCTGTGAGCAGGTAAGCCCTCCTGGCCTTGCTGTGAGTGACCACAGATCTGCTGAACTAACCTGTTCATGGGCTTGTTTTGTGCCCTGCAGAAGTGCTGTGGAAAGCAGCTTTCATAAGATACATTTTTCACTAGGAGGATGAATCAACCAAAGAATGACACAGAGCACAATGCCCAGTTGTGGTTGCACCTGGAGTCTCACATCTTACAACCTGACTGGTGAATAACTCTATTAAAACCCCCAAACATGTAATAATCCTTTATTGGTGCTGTTTAGCTGTCTTGGCCTACATTTACCAGGGGTTGCATCACACTCCCTTTAAATCATCCAAGGCACGTAGCAGTAATTCTAAAATGCCTAACAAGACTATTAAATCACTTTTATAGAAATACCTTCAACCTCTTTTTCATGGTGCTGTTCCATTCCTTCTGCAGCAGGCACATCTCATCTGCATCCTCATCAAAAACATCCTCGCTGGCTCTGCTGACTGCAGCCTGCACCCAGGACATGGCAGCAGTGTCCTGTGACCTCTGCTTCTGTGGCAGAAAACCCACGGAGAAACTCTCCCAAGGCCCTCTGGTGAAGGGCCAGATCAAGCACGGGCAAAAAAAGGAGTGACTTCTGAAGAGAATCCACGAATGGAGCTGATTATTCACCCAGCAGGTGGGAACTTGGAGCTGTCTGCCAGTGGGGTGCACCTGGCAAGAGAAGACACAGTCACATCATCCCTCACAGAGCAACTTTTGGGATTTATGAAGGCATTTTTAGGGAGTTTAGGGCGGTGACACACACACACACACAGGCCAGGCTGGCATTCCTAAAAGCAGCTGCACCCCAAGGACAGCCTCCAGGCCGTGCCCCCCGCCTTATACACACACAGCTTATGTGTAGATACACATTTTTTATGTTCGGGTATTGTACGGACACGATTGCCCATGCACAGCTCATCACCAGCACAGTCAGTACCTCCAAAGGCCTTCCCCCTTTGATTTTCAGTTCCCTGGGTACGCCCAATACTTATAAACCTCCAGCAGAAACAGTCCTGTTCATTCTGAATGAAGAACCACCAAATTCTACCACGGGGGAACGAAGAAGCTGTCGGATCATTCCATTCCGTCCCACCGAAGGGACCCTCGAGAACCCAACTCCTTCACGCCGGAGGAGAGCACCGAGGGCCCTGCGGCACCACCGCAAGGGCCCAGGGCCGCCAGGAGCCTTCTCCCCCGTGCCGGCGGCAGCCGCAGCCCTCCTTTTCTCCATTCTTCCTTCCTTTTGTGCCTCCGTGCCTCCATCCCTCCCTTTCCTCCCTCCCTCTCCCCTCCCTCCCTCTCCCCTCGCACGGCCACCCCTCACCGCCCGCCTCCATCTTCACTGAGGGCAAATGTGCGACGCTGCCGGGGGAAGCGCCGCGGCGGCCGCAGCCATGTTGGATAAGGGCAAGCCCCGCTGAGGGGGCGGGCGGGCGGACGTCAGAGGCGGGCGGAGGCGCTGGAGGCGCCACGTTGGGTGAGGGCGGCCTCTCTTTTCAGCCGTAAACGGTGGGGTTTTTTTTAAAAAATCCGCTTTGTTTCCTGGGGAATCCTGCGGGATTTGATGTGAGGCGTGACCTTAAGCCATCCTCTGCAAGATCGAGGCGCTACAACGGTAAATCGCTTGGGGTGTGAGCTGTGCCAGCGCGACACAAGCATCTCACTGCTCCCCTCAGGCCCCGAGCCAGGGCTGACCTCGGGATAAACTTGCCAACCTTATAACGTATAACATATAACATATTTAGCCGTGGATCGGCTTGGTAGCCGACATTCAGCTTAGTGGGTGTGTTTGTTACGAATGCATCTTTCCTGCATTTAGTGACAGCTGAGGCTGTGGGGGTGGGGGGCTGGCCGTGCTCCATGTGAATTTATTATTCTTTATTGCACAGCAGTTGGTCCAAATCCCCCCCCCGATTTTCCTCTGAGGCCTGGCCAGGCTTTGGGTGAAAGCCAAGCAGAGGACACAGCCACATGTTCCCCACAATGAGCAAAGGATGTCAATTGTTTGTTTAATAATACAAAAGGTAGATAGATGCTCTCAGGGCACAGACAGAGCCCTGCCCTACGAGGTCATTTCGGAGTTCTGGGCTGGGGGCGATGGGAATACACCGAACAGGGAACAGGGGATGTACCTTCCTGAAAATAAACATTAACCTCCGTAAGGATAAACATTCTTGGCGCTAATGATGGGATGCATTGCTGAGCTGAGCCTTTTACAATCCTCTGCTGCTGCCCATTTTTGCGGTTTGGCACTCCAGCAGCGCTGTTAGAAAAATATCTTTTATGAAATTTAGAAAAGTCTACGGAACAAAAGAAATATAACAAAAAAGAGAATTTGGGTACAACACCAATTGGGTATCCAGGTCACACAAAACCCTTAAGAACACACCTTCCGATTCAAAACCCGCGCTTCTAAACTTTATTAAGGTGCAACCGTATTTAAAGCGTGGGGAAAAGGGGCGTTTCTTGTGCTCAGATTGGCTCTCCTGTGCCCCCCCACCCCGTGCCAGGGGCGGAGGATCAGGCAATATATGAGCTCTCATCTGCCCGCATGGGCACACGCGTGAATTAAGTTGCTTAATTAAGATGGAATTGCCCTTTTGTCGAATGCTGAATCCCTGCCACGCATTCCAAAACGGGACTGGGTGCCTTACATCTACTGCGAAACGCATACAGGTCAGTGACAATCCAAACAAAAAGAAACCTGAGGTGAGTAACGCTTGTTCACGTTATTTACTGCTAATGAAAGCGCTTCTTCAACTTCACATACGACTCTTTAAGGCTGGTGTTTGTGCATGTTGTGGTGACCGTCATCCGCTGCCCAGTGGCACAGGCTCTGCCCTCCATTTCTTCCAGTTCCCGTGCCCAGTGGCACAGGCTCTGCCCTCCCAGTTCTCCCAGTTCCCTTTCCCAGTGGCAAAAATACTATCCTCCAGTTCTCCGAGTTCCAATGCCCAGTGGCACAGGCTCTGCCCTCCCAGTTCTCCCAGTTCCCTTGCCCAGTGGCACAGGCTCTGCCC
>JAWWTY010000077.1:50040405-50055393 GCA_035222235.1 Margarornis squamiger | reverse complement strand
GTTTCTTCTTTTTCTTCAGAAACCCATCTCTGACATGATTTTTCCCATTTCTGATACTGCACGTTCTCTGCCACAGCTTTGCACTCAGGATCACAGAGAAGGTGAACTTTCTCACCAAATTTTCTGCAGCAGAAGACTCGATAGCTCCTTAAGAAAACTGAAACAGCAGTGGTCAGGCAACAAGCTCAGGCCCTGACTTCGGGGTAAAATTATATGATATATTTTTGCTCGTGCAAAAGCTGCAATGAGTGGCCAGGCAGGCTTGGCTCATATTCTAAGTAGCAATAAAGAGCTTCAAAGTTCTTCAGAGAACTAGAAAAAAAAGAGCTATGAACTATTCCTCCCTTTTCTGAGATAAATGAGGTCACATCTCGGCAAAACTGTGCATTGCATTTTGCCGCTGACTCAAAGTGTCAGCTGACTAATTGAAACTAAACAACTTCACAAATAAAGCAACAATTACATAAGCAAACCCAGAATGAATTCAGCACCAGGAGAAGGCTGGGAATCGAATTGCGTGGTAACATGACAGGCTCTCCAAGTTACAGGAGATGAAATGTAAGGGGAACTCATTTGAGGCAATTTGTGCCGAGACAGCAAAAAGCTCTCTATAGAAATGGGCTGCTTCATTTTATTTCTTCCTAAACTCACATTCCAGTTGTTTCTCTTTCGAACTCCCATACAGGTATCAGTTCCTCTGAGGAACCTATCTCACTGCAATAGCTTTGTTCAGGTAGGTCAACTCAGGTGAAAAACACACCTCAAAATGGCAACTGTGGTATAATTTTAATTACATAGCAATTGCAAACTGATCACACTGTATATTGTAACGTTTTAAAGTCTCACCTGTTGGTGGAATATTGATATGAAGGTCCATTCCTGTTATTTATAAACATGGTATAGTCTGAAATTAGCTGTCCGTTCTGTTCCCAGAACTCTATAAAAATGTCACATTTCGAGCATTTTTCTGATTAATGTAACTATATAAAACTTTTATTTTATGTGACCTATCACACTCCATTGAGGAGCACCCTTTATCACAATGTTTGGCCAAGTCGTCTCCAGTTTATCGAAGAGACTGTGATTTCATAATTTGGCCAAGGAAAAACTTGCATGTCCTCTGAGAATGTGGAATAGCGGAATAGCTGGGTTTTTTCTCTAGCAAGAAGGAGGATATAGTGCTCAGCATTTTATCCTCATGCAAGATTAGCTTCTCAGGAAAGTTCTCAGAGTATTTTAAGACATAGTCTGTGGTTACTTGAGAACGTAAACCCTTGTCTTGCCTGTCATCCCTACCCCATATCCCTGTGCAATGCTTACAGCTTTTCCCAAGATAAACCAACAGAGTCCTGATTGACTGGTGGGGTAATGAAAATTATTAGCAGCCCCTACAAATGGCATAGATTAATTTTTTTTAAAAATCACAACTATTGCCACCTTATCTTTGTATTTGAAACAAGTGTTGGTTTGTTATGTTAAATGTAGGTAGGTGCGTCTCTCCCATACTGTGAGCATCATCTGCAGGCTCTGAGGAGCTCCTGAGCTCCAAATTCACTTCAGCAGGGGCACCAGGCAGTGTTCAAAGGATTTCGTACAAATCCACCCTTAGACTCTGGGAAGTAATGTCTTGGATATCCTACATATCATTCATAAAGCTTTCAACAGCGAGCTGAGTGGGCTGCGTATGTGTGGAGCTGCCCTGATTGAAATGCCAGTATTCTCTCTTTCTCTGGGCTCTGAGATTTACTATTGCAATAAAACAGGCATTCCCTTGCATACTGAACCGAAGGGGCTGTGAGGAACAGCCACGGAAAGCCCTCATCTATTTCATGGGTTTGGTTTAATTGGCATCAGCATTCAATCCTTTCTACTGGCCTATTCGTTGTCTCCCTCTCCTGGAGATTCAGGCTGTATTCAGTGTAAAGCAAACTCATTACTGAGCTGCAGCACCTTCCCTCTGGAACGGAAAGGAAAAGAAGAAGTCACCCTGCAATTACAAGAAAAGTGTATTTTCTTTTTTTTTTTTGAAGTTTTAGGCATTTCCCATAATACCCACAGCAAGCAACCCACACTACTTCCCACCTCTCCCAGTCCAAGACCCTGTTGAGGGAGATATTAAGAGGGTATTTATCTGTCTCTCTGACTACAAATAACTGGTGCCAGAGGCAGCTTAATGCAAATATTTCTAAATAATTCATGGATTGATTGATGGGCAGAAAACACTGCAAACAGTGTATTTTGGGCGTATTATTTGATCAGCAGCAATAAAACTGCTCTTTTTGTAAAGGACATAAATAATTTATTTTAGTACCAAAGGATGAGAGTTCCTGTAGTGCCTGATTTGCAAGAATAACCCAACCAGCTCTAATCAGACACTGGGAAACATGAGCATGAGTGGAAGTGTGCAAATATGAAGGCAGCAAGGAGAGGAAATCACTGGAAATCAGAGGAAATCATTCCTTCCACAAGAATAGGGACCAAGAAGTGCTTGAAGTTGGGACAGAAGAACTGGTACGCATAAAATAAAGAGAACCAGAGGGCAGATTTGGCTTGCCTCATTTGAGGAAATGAAAGCAAATGTTACCTGCAGAGAATGGGAAGGTGTGGAACAGGGAATGCAGCCTCCAGAGAAATGCACTTTTACGGGGGAAAGTGTTGGGGGGGAAGGGTGTGGCAGCATTTTCCTGTGGTACAGGAGGTATTTTTTTACCACTGAACACACAACGATCATGATGCTCTTTTCATCATAATGCAAGGCCGTGTGGGAAAACAGTCCCCCAAAACCTGGCAGTTTGGCATCTCTCTGCTGTTGGTGGGACAAATCCTCTTCTACAGCTGTCTCTGACATTTCTATGACAGCAGTTGTTAGTTGGGAGGACCATGTAGCCTTCCAGCTCAGCTGTGGGAGGGCTGGGGTTGTGGAATAAGGTGATTATTAACTCTAGGACAACCCCTAAGAAACTATTAGTTTATTCTGCAGTGGCATCTGGTTAGGAGTCAGTAGAGTCAAGGTAGCTGAACCCAATCAAAAAAGTGAGGTAGGTGGTCTGGTTTTACTTCATTCAGTGGATGTTTTTTTAAGTATTTAGTCCTTAAAAAAAAATCTAAAAAAAGAAAACAAACAAAAAAAAAAACAAAGCAAAAAAAAAGTAGAGGTACTGTGTGAAAATATCTACAGAATCCAAAGCTCACCCTGCAAAAGAACATTCTGCTACTAAATTATGTAACAGTGTGTATCACTCATTCTTTAAATATCAATAAATAATTTCAAATTTTCTGTAATTTGAAATGCTCCTGGAATTATATCCATTCCCCTGGGTTTGGTTTTTTTGGCATACAGTTGTAAGGGGGATTTTTGTGGGCTTTCTTTGCTTTAAACTCCTGATTTAGAAATTTTTCTTTGCACTCATTAGCTCTAAGAGAAAACAGAAGAACAGTGGATAGTGGATCATAACTTGCCATTATTATCATTATTTACGTTTGCAACAAAAAGAACCCTCCGTCCACTTTTTGGGGGTAATTGATGTGTTGCTCCTTCCTTGCTGGATCAGAATGAGTGGCCTGATCTTACACAGGGCACTGTCTTCCTGCTGGGTACATCTTCCCACTCTGGGACAGAAAGCAAGGAACTGCACAGATTCTGAAGCTAAAATAGGGAGAATTTGTGCATGCCTATGAAATGTTGCCCAGTACAGACCCATAGAAAAAAACCCCACAACAAATATACTTTGGAGTAAATGAATGAATGAAATTCAAGACTGATATTGCAAAATAAATTTGGATTTGCCTGGTTTTTTGTTTGGGCTTTTTTTTTGGTGGGATAATTCATTAGACTGTGCAAATTAATCATGCTGTGCATAGTACCCCACGGGCAAACATTACTCACTGCAAAATAATTCTGTGGTTTGGAGACTTTGCATGTATACTGGATTGATTCAGTGTTTATTGAGATTGTTTGTTTGCATCTCATTTATGTTTATGCCTACCAGATGGTCTTTATTTGTCGTAGCATTTCTTAGGACTTTCTCTTTCTACCTCAGATTCGAGTGCCTGCATGATGGAATTGTGAAAGAAGAAATTGAGCAATATTAAACATCACAGAGAAGTGATTTCTAAGGATAAAGAAAGCAAATTATGACTGCAAATAGTAGTGCAAGAGACAAGTCTGAACTGATCTGGATTTTGATTCTAGGGATAAGATCCTCAAGCAAAGTCTGTATCTTAGTGTGTTCCTAGTGTTGCATTAAGGGATTTAAAGTTAGGAAAATACTAAAGTAGATAATTTTCTAAGAAAATATATTTTTTCTTTTAGTAGCAAAACTTCTTCCTAGCAAGTCATGAAAATCTCCTTGCCCAAGGCACTTCCACAGGGAAGCACTGACATCTCTAGTGTTGTCTGCTTGGGCAATATTGGTCTTGCCACCTCTCCCTTCCCCCTCCCTTTCCTAATGCCTTCCTGGAACAGGAAAGGCACACAACAGTGTTGGAATCTGTGAGAAATCTTCCATCATTTCAGGTGACAGGAGAATCTTTTCCAGTCTTTAATGGCTGAAGCTTTTTTTGCCACAGTGGAGAGCAGAAAAGCTTTTGATAAATTTCCAGCAAAAGGATGTCCTGCTATAAAATACCTTGATAATCCTTCCATGAACAGACATAGAAACTGGCATGAAAAGCTCCTGGGTGTGTTGATCTTATAAAATTCAGCTAATAATCAGATATGCTCTTTATGCAAAGTCAAATGAAAACATAACTAATACAGATCCACATATATATATATAAAATAAATCCAAGTAATAGCCTTAGATAAACCCAAGAGCCAAAAATACTAAGTCCAAAAGTCCTTCTCTTTCTGTCTTGAAGCCAAGTGAACTATTTTCCTTCAACTGGGAACCAGTAAGCCTCAAGACAGGATGCTGAAGGACATCTGAAATAAATTGTCTTGAAAAGACACAATGCAAACAAGAAGTAGTTCAATCACAGCAAGTGTGTATATAGCAAGTGTGAAGAGGAGGCTGTGGTGCCAATTGCTTGGCATGGGCTTTTCTGGTGCACTGAATTAAATACAGAGTGACCAGAGAAGATGGTAGATGAAATTGGTGGTGAAAGATATCCAGTAACATCTAAAACTGTCCCCTGAAGCAATTTGGTAATGGCAATATTGACAGCAGTCATGGTTAGAAGTCTCTCACTAAAATAAATAGGGCTTTGTCTGGAGTCTCCACTTCTTTCACATTACAATGTAGACTTTTCAGCAATTACACAGTCCTTTTGTAAAGTTCTTTCTCACTAATCTACAGCTATGGCACTACAGATATCCTTGGAGACATTTGGGAAAGCAGTTGTTTGCTCCACTTTAAATTAAAAGAAATAAAGAAAAGCATGTGAATCCAGCCCTGTTATTAGCTCCATAACATGAGTGGTTTATGCTTCATCATAAATATCTTTTCTTGTGTTGGAGTGGGCAACAATTTCTTTTCTCCCCAAAAGAACCTTCCCTCTTTTGCACAGCTCTGTTGTGGCCTGTAGGTGTCACAGTCAGAATATGGATAAAATAGATAAATATTAGTCTACTTGCATGAGGTACCTCTCTGAAAAGCAATGCTCTCTCTAAGTACTGTTACTTATTGAAGCTTTGAGAGTGGAGAAACTAATGGATTTCCCTGCACGTGCTCCACCTCCAAAGGTGAAGTTCCATAGGTGAAAAACATTTTTCTCAAAATTCTTAACCTCAGGCCCCCAGCTCTGAATTTGCCTGTCTTGATCCTACTCTTTATCCATTCCCCCTTTAACTCTTGCTTCTTCTTGGTATCTGACTCAGATAAGACCCAGGGAAGTGACTGAAAAGATTGAAGGAGCAGCATGTTCCCATGCCCTTTGAAGGAGTGCAGTGGTGGACTGTAGGTGTAAGAAGGCCACAGGGTGAATACTGGGGAAAGCTGCCTGAGGAATCTGGTGGCCCTCTGTGATGGGCTGACAGCAGCAGTCAGCAATGGAAGACCAACAGGTGCCATCTACCCAGACTTCTGTAAGACCTTCAGCAAGGTCCCACACAGCATCATTATCTCCTAATTGGAGAGACGTGGATTTGACTGATGGACTGTTTGGTGGATAAGGGATTGGATGGATGGACACAGCCAGAGCTGTGGTCAATGGCTCTGTGTCCAGGTGGAGGCTGGTGATGGGTGGTGTCCCTCAGGGCTCTGTCTTGGGACTGGTGCTCTTTAATTCATCCGTGACACAGCCAGTGGGGTCGAGTGCACCCTCAGCAAGTTTGCAGGGCACACGAAGCTGAGCGGGGCAGTTGGCACAGGAGATGGAAGGGTGCCATCCAGGGGGACAGACCCCAGAAGGGGGCCCAGAGGAACCCCATGGGGTTTAACAAGTCCAAGTGCAAGGTCCTGCCCCTGGGTCAGGGCAATCCCAGACAGGAGTCCAGGCTGGGGGAACAACTCACTGAGAGCAGCCCTGTGGAGAAGGACTTGGGGATTTTCCTGGATGAGGAGCTGGACATGAGCCAACAGTGTGTGCTTTTAGCCCAGAGGGCAATGGCATCCTGGGCTGCACCAAAAGAGGAGTGGCCAGCAGGTCCAGGGAGGTGACTGTCCCCCTCCACTCCTGCCTCGTGACACCCCACCTGCAGTGCTGGGTCCAGCTCTGGGGTCCTCAGCACAGGAAAGACCTGTCAGAGCGGGTCCAGAGGAGGCCACAAAGATGGTCAAAGGAATGACTGGAGCACTTTTCCTACGAAGACAGGCTGATAAAATTGGGGTGGTTCATCCTGGAGAGCAGAAGTGTCTGAGGAGACCTCATTGCAGCCTCCCAGTACCTTAAGGGGTCTTGTAAAAAAGGAGGCAGAGTGACTTTTTCTATGGGTAGATAGCCATAGGACAAGGGGCAATGGTTTTAGCCTAAAAGAGGGCAGGTTGAGATTACATTTTAGGAAGAAATTCCTTACTGTAAGGATAGTGAGGCACTGGCACAGGTTGCCCAAAGACGTTGTGGATGCCCCAGTCCTGGAAGTGTTCAAGGCCTGGTTCAAGGGCAACCTGGTCTAGTGTGGCATCCCTGCCATGGTGGGGGAGATGGGAACTAGATGATCTTTAAGGTCCCTTCCAACCCAAACTATTCCATGGCACTATTAAACATGTAAGGAACCTAGCAGAAAGTCGATATCCTATGCACAAATGCAAGAAGGATTATAGTTTAAAGAAGATTTGTGCATGTGGTTAATTAGAATTGGCAACTTTCTGTCTTGAGCCTTATTTTTCCTCAAAAGCAAGGAGAAATGGTAAAAAAATCCTTTGATGTCATTTGAAAAATATCTGAAACATGAAAAACATGTCGGAAGACCCAAGGTGGTAAAAGTGGAATCCTTGGTAAGAACCAGAAACCCTTCTTCTGGTTTACCAGGTAACACAGTGTAAGGTTTTCATGCTTGCTGCTGTAAAACATTCACTTCTGGAAAGACCTAACTGTAAGATTTCTAATTATTGCAACATGAAACCAGGCTTTAGTAATTCTGAGGAAGAAAGGCCCATCAAACAGACACTGAGGACTCGAGGCATTTCTGTGACACGTGGATCTGTAAGTTATTATTGTATGATTTTATTAATGTATTTCCAGATATTGCTACAATCTTGTGCAGGAATTATCAATTTATTTAGCTCAACATTATTAACTAACTAGCTGGAATTAAGGGTTTAGCATTTCTGTACACAGAGCTAAAGGCTGCATTTGGAAACAATAATGGCTCTTTGCAGAAGATTTTCAAATCCAGTTTCAACACTTGGCTCTCTCCGTTCTGATCCAAATATTTCAAAACCTTCTTTAAGCAGCCTTAAATGAAGCTGTGAAGCTCATGCTGTGTAACAACCTTCTTGCTGATGCATTCCACAGTGAATCACTTCACCATGTGCTGTAGTACTGAATCCCTTAGTCAGCTGGAACACAGAGAGCAGCCTGTGCCAGGAGATTCTGAGGGTTGTGCCTGTTTTCTAAGACAACCCCCTCCCAGATACCAGCTCTGGTCTGCTGGACATTATGGGCTATTAGAAGACATTGGAAGGGGGGGAGGCTGCCTTGTGATCTCTTATTCAATCTACTCATGGGCAATCTGGTAAGAAAGTGATGCCTGAAACTTATTATCTTGCCACTGGGCACCATGCTTGAGTTGCTGGTGAAGAAAAAGGTGCTCAAAATTCTAAAAGGGCAAGACATGAGGCTACTCCCCCCAGTTCCCAATAGAAAGAATATTAGTTTCAGTTTTGGAGGTCTGAGGTCAGCTCTGGATGCACCCACAAAGCTGAGTGATCATTCTGATATAGACAAGTCTGAGATTTGTAGAAAATGACATCTTTCTTGCTACTCAGACCAGTGGTGGCTGAAAGAAGAGGGCCTGCGTGCCTGTGTGCTGTGCAGGTGTGTCTGACTCTTACACCAAGTTCTGTTCTGGCTAAACTGGCACTGTTAGTGACAGTGGGAACCACTCTGTGCCCTGCCTGTGTTTGAAGGCTACATTTAATGCGTGGGGTTTATCCTGCCCCTGGGAAGATTTCCAGGACTCACTTCAGACAGCTTTATTTCATCTGTATAGATGTTTACACATCTGAAGAAGTCATCCTTGGCTCCCCTTACGGATTTGTTTGGTATAAAGAGCCAATTTAAAGGCGTGATTTTTGACACAGCTAATTGTTGCCTGGGAGTGTCCATTTTTCCTGTTGACTCTGAAGGTGCCCGTGGGGTAAAGCTGCATTTGCTCACATAAACCAAACAAAAAAATCCTGATCCCATTCAATGAAGTAAGTAGGAACAGTTATTTCAGGGCAGTCTGAACACATAGAAAAATAAAGTTGAATGATTTAGGTCTCTGTACTTAAAAGGAGATCTGATTTCTGCATGAACTACAATAGCCCAGTGAGAGCAGGACATGTAATGGAGTAAATTGCAGTCAGAGTAACCAAGAAGAGATTGCTTAAAAAAAATTAACAAACCCAGCCATATCAAGATAAATAAAAACATTCCCATCATCTAGTCTGATCCTACTAAGTTGGGTCTAGGGCAACCCTTCTTTAGGATTGATATGTTACCGCTGAAAAGGGAGAGCTTCCTACATAAGGTGCTGGGAGAACAAGTGGAATGAAAAGAGCTTGGAAGACATTTATAGAAAATAAGGACTGAATCTTCTTTGGAAAGCTTCGATATATTTTTTTCTTCTTTATGTACCTTGAATATTTTCTTTCTTTCTGTATCTAGGAATTCTTGTGCCCTTACTTTAGTTTACCTTTTTTATAGCTAGTCAGCACATTAAGTGACTTTTCTTTTTGGAGACTCTGAAGCTTATTGTTGTAACTAAAAAGAAATGCAACAAAGACTTTCTTCCAGGGGCAAGGTTAACCTGTTAAAGCAATAACATCAACGTTTAGACAAATTCACAACTTTGTTTTCTTCCTTTGACGAAAGACAAAGAAAACAATAAACAAGAAAAACCTTTCCCATACCCTTTATGAGGCTCATAATAAACGACTTCCATCATCTTATCAGAAAAAAACCAACATACCAGTAGCTGAGTTCAGTAGCCTTACTCAAGAACCTTACCTGTGTGGGCAAAAATATGAATGCTTTTAACTTACATTGGTGGCAGGAATACTCTCATGAGCTACAACTGCCTGATTCTCTTACAAACAAGGAGGAATCCCTCAACAACACTGCAGTGCCTGTGATTCCAGGGCACCTGGGAGATTTTAACCCTGGTAACTAATTAACATCTGATTTATAAATGCTTCACATCAGGAAGGGAGCCTGAATTTATTCGAAAGAGTAGTTTTCCATAATCAAAACTTTACAGAATGTCTTTGCAACCAAAATTATTTCTTAATTCTATGAAGAGGGGGGGGGAAAGAATCCTGTAGAACTCTTTCAAGTCCCAGGTAACTTTGGAGTTACTGTTATTTGTTTGTTTGTGACTTTTTGGGTAGTTTTTGTAGAATTCTTTTTATTTTAACGTTTCTTTGAGAAAGAATTGTTAGGTGCAGCACATCTCAATCCTACTTTGACTCAGTATATTTTTGTATAGCATCCTGGCAAGCAATGAGGACTCTGGATTTGGGGCTTTTTTGGTGGTGGTTTGGTTTGGTTTGGTTTTTGGCTATTTTTTTTTTTTGTTGTTTTGTTGTGTTTTTTTGAGGGGGGGGTTGATATTTTTTGTTTGCTTGTTTTGGTGGGATTGAAATTATCTAGGAGTTAATGATATTCCTGTCCTTCTAGGGAGCCTCTGACAGAATGAATTTCAGAACCTGCTGCTCCAATGTGCTACAGTCTGTCAGAGCCCCTGCTCTGAAGTTCATAATACTGAAATGTTAACTAAATAAAAATAATAGGAGTTGTTTTGAAGGGGCTGCTGCAGGCTGGTTATTGTGTGTGCTCCTTAGTATCAATACAGGTATGAAAAAAGTTTGGAGGATCCTGACTGAGCTGCAGCAATAACAATGGACATGAGTTACATTTTTTAAATTATTTACAACTTCCCAGTGTCTGTGACTTTAAATTATTGATGCCAGTGACTGCAGCTGTCAGTGAGACAAAGCCTGCACTGAAGCAGCAGCACCTACTGTGGGGTTCAGTGCTTCCAGTCCCTCTTATTAAGGAAAAATGGCACTTCTTTCATGGCAGGAGAGCAGAAAAAAAGGAAGCAAGATCATTATTAAAGGAGAACTTTCCTGCAAGAGTCTTTGATTTCAGTGTTTCTCTCAGAACTCTTGGGACAACAAAAATGTTCTAACTGAGCATGAAAGGGACTGGTCTGAGCAGTAAGTGGCTGCATAATGTTTGCTGGAACATGGTTTTTTCACGTGTAGGGTTACAGCAGCAAAAATGGCCCTGCTGGACCACAAAGGATGAGGCAGCTCTGGGTTTTAGAGACCCTTTAGGGGGCACATTTGTCCCCACCTGTGTCCCACAGTGCATTGTCCTGGGCAGTGTCACCCCTCAGTCAGGCAGTAGCCTCAGGACAATGGGACTGGCTCTCCAGATGTGGTACAGACACTTGCACCTCTGTTGGTACAGCAGTGACAATCAGGAGCAGCACAGATCATCCGTCTTCTTTATTGCTGCCGCTCTGTCCCGCTGACCTGTGCAGCTGGAATCTCCTCAATCTGTCTGCCTGCATCTCACAGCTTCCCAATAAAGCTGAGTTGCTTTAGGTGCAAAAAGGACATGCCTGTTCTAGGTGTGGTGGTGGTGGTGTGGGGCTCTGGGGCTTTTTTATTTCTTTATTCACATTCAAAGCAACAGCACACTGTGAAGGTTTATGAGGACTAAAGGAGAAGCTGGTGTCATTCAGACCTGGCGATTTGCTTGAGCCCATGAGTGCTGAAAAGAGAGAAGATTCTGGACGTGAGAGCACCAGTGATGAGCCATGTGGGTCTGCTGAAGATGTGCTTGCACAGTGGCAGAGAGAGCTGTGTGGGATATGAAATTCCATCCTGTGCTGCTGGGCATCAGGTGCTAAATTGTATAAAGACAAGTGGTGTATTAAGAGTGGGGAACGACTGAGTGATTCTGCAGGTAATGAGTTTCAGCAGAGGAAGAGAATCATGACTATCTTGTGTCCTCTTGTGTGCACAGGCAGGAGCAGAGAACCAAAAGTCTTCTGCTGTCATTTAGAGACCCAAGAAAAGACTTACAAAACTGTGCTTGTGTGGTAGCAAATGCAGTCTTGAGTGGAGAATTTAAGGGGTCAGCTAAAAAAACCCCAGACAAACCAGGAATAAGACCTTTAAAGGAATGTGAGGAAGCTTTTCAAGTCAATGCCATTTGACTAAAGAAGTCAGAAACAACAATAGCTTTGTTTGATGCCTTTGGTGTTTATAAAAGCTGCAGCAATAAAGATCACCAAGATCACTAAATGCTTGATTCTCTCATTGGTTAATCTCTTTACTAACACCCCACAGAGGCCCCCTGCTTGGTAGCTGAGGTTTGTTGTGTCCTGGTCCCACACCCTCAAATGACTAATGCAGCACTTCCCTGGCATCCACAGAGGCAGTGGCTGCACACCTTCTTCCTTACATAAAGATCTTTCCAGCAGATTTTACTGTAGTTAAGAGCAGGACTGCTGACATCATAAGGAAATGGATGGATTTGTGCACAAAATGTAGTGTTCAGGGGCATTGACTATAGAGTGCTGACAGTAGGTAGCACGTACAGGCTGAAAACATTGAGGTCTTTTGATACTAACTGGCAGGATCCAGCAAGAATATTCAATTTTGTAGTCTAACCACTAGTTAGTGGCACAACAGCAATGGAAAATGCAAGGACTCTTATTTTGCTTTTAGAAAACACTGAGCAGGGGATACTGATGGGAAGATCTTATTGATGATATGCCATGAAGAAATGAAAGCTAATGAAATACAACAATTCATATAATACAGTGCAAAAAAAGTCTTTGTAAGCATAAAAATAGCATTTCTCATTTGTCTAAATCTGTCCTGAATGTCTCTTAAAAAGAGAAAATTCCCTTAAGAACATGCATGAATTCATTACATTATAAGAACCACTGTATTTAACATTCTCCTCAGAATCTCTGTAGTGGCATTACAACTGGGTTCATGAGGTCAGACCTTTCTCACCCATCTCGTGGGTTTATTGTCCTTGGCTGCCACTGGACTTGATGCAGTCTGAGGCCTTTCCTGTATCCTGGGTGTTTCTGCAGTGACAGACTGACATAGGTCACTGCATAGATTCTTCTCTCAAATGCAGGTAGAATTCTCCAGAACTGAGCACCTCAGTCTTTGTGACTTCTCACACCCTCCAGAGAGCCAGCAAAGGGCCAATACATGGCTGAGTTATTCTCAGCAAACTGGGAACTGTGGGTCGTGTCTTACAAGTGGGGAGACTGGGCAACCAGCCCAAAATTCACCAGCTGGTGAAAGGCAGGGCTAGGACCTGTAATCTTCCAAGGCAAGCATTGCCTACTTTATGTTTTACAGAGGAGGGAATTAACAGAAAGAGAAACAAAGATTTTTGTCCAGGTCATGAGGACAGTCAGCCACAGCAAGTAGAATCCATTCCAAGACTTTTATATTAGGCTAGTGCTTGTCCCACTGAAAACTTCTTTATGGACAGAAAGATTCCAGATTTAAATTTATGGACAAAAAGATCCCAGATTTAAATTTATGGACAGAAAGATGTCAGACAACTTCTTTATGGGCAGAAAGATGTCAGACTGAACTTCTTTATGGACAGAAAGATCCCAGACTGAACTTCTTTATGGGCAGAAAGATCCCAGACTGAACTTCTTTATGGGCAGAAAGATGCCAGACTGAATATCTCTCACAATGACACGATGCAGGAGGCAGAGAGCCAAGCAGGGGCTACAGTTCCTTCAGCTCAGGCATAAAGAATTTTCTTTTACACGGTGCTTTAGCCTTCCCAAAGCCATGGCTGGAAGGCTGGCCTAAGGAACACACCCCGGGGCTGTCAAGTGTTAGATACTCTTGGCACTCCAGCCCCTCAGTAATGCAGGATCCTGCTCCTACAGCCCTTGGGGATGGGTTTTTCCCCCCCAGCCTACCTGAAGAGGCTTTTTTGGATATACATCTTTTGAACAGCAGGTGATGCTCTAAGCCTTGGCATCAAGCACTCTCCTGGTGCCTGTTCTGTGCAATGGTCGCTGAAGAGTGAGGAAAACACGCTGAGCTTTTCCTCTTGTCTCCCTAAGAAAGGTCTGTAACCTGAGATTATACAGATGCTATGACTAAAATTATTGCACTCAGAGAGAAGAAGAAATATTAAGCTGTTTTATACCAGTAATTTCTGTGGCTATTTAATATCTTGGAAAAAAAATGTGGTAACAGGGTCAGCCCAGTTCAGAGAAAGCCCCTTTTGTTCCCTGCTTTGGGTCTTGTGTTAAAACTTCACCTGGCAGATATTTTAGGGCTAACAGTGATTTCAGTCTCGAGGTGAATTTTAACCTGCAAAAAAAAAAAAAGAAGAAACAAACCAAAAACAAATCGCTGAATCCTACTTAGGAAACTGGAAGTTGAAGAAGTGAACAAGTATTAGAAGTCTCTTACCCTGAACTCGGGGGGAAAATAAATGGGAATTTTGATGTCCATGTCCTCTGCACTAACTCCTCTGTTCTCTTTCTCTCCATATCCATGGTAGATAGAAGATTAACAAATGAATCAAACAAAGTATTTCTGTTTCACCACTGTTAGCACAGTGCTTTTTTGCTGTCTCTTCATGCACCTGATCTCCAGTGTAATACAAAGTTCAGTTTGGCACTTCACTCAGTTTCACAAAACAGTGAAAAATTTGAGTTTTAATTTGTGTCGCCACATTAAAAATCAGGTTTTAACTTGCTCCTCAGAGGACCTGTGTGAAGCTCCTCACCAAGTTCCTGTGGAATGAAGCTGGCCCAGAGCCTTGCCATGAGATGTAATGCCATGAAAACATGCATAAAAATAGCTTTATATATTAAAATTGGGGTATTTGCATCCAAAGTATTAGGATGAGAATCTATATAAAGACAAGCAGCAGAGGGAGGAAACCACCCAATCTGCCAAGACTATTTCATAGGAACTGATAATAAATGAGTCAATTAAAAGTTACTACAGTTTTCCTGTTTTGTTGTTAGTGCCCAATGGATCCTTGACATAGGAACTTGACATCAGAAAGGAATGAAAATTTGGGTTTGACTTGAATAACTCAGAAATGCATTCACTTAGTGCAGCAGTAACATTGCTTTGTCTTCCATTTGTTTCCTTGTAGGAGCAGAACTGTAAAACACACACCTGTCTAATAACAGTGTTAATAGTTCACAGTTATTTTAATATCTGTAGGTAGGTTATTTTAATATCTGTAGGTAGGTTATTTTAGTCATGGGGTTTTGGTCTATTTTTGTTTTACTCTTTCGACACAGATGGAGGTACAGTAATGTTTTTATTGTTTTTGCCCAAGGACAGAACTGCTTCTAATTCTGTTTTCAAACAA
>JAWWTY010000077.1:50018748-50040305 GCA_035222235.1 Margarornis squamiger | reverse complement strand
ACACAGATGGAGGTACAGTAATGTTTTTATTGTTTTTGCCCAAGGACAGAACTGCTTCTAATTCTGTTTTCAAACAAAATCACTCACAGACATTTCATTGTCTATTTTAGAAACTCAGAATTAAAGCTTTCTTCCAGATGAGCATTGACTTGAGAGGAAACAGAATAGTTTGAATTTCACAAACTCCTCGATTAGAGAGCAAACACACAGGGAAACCTCAAACTCCCTGTATCATTCTTTCATGAAGTCTTGTTGCTTATGAATCAAAAGCTGAATCAACCAATGCTTTAGAGAAATATTAAGGGGTTTTATCATCAGATGGAAATTCCTGTGTCCTCTTTTGGTGCAAAAATATTGTCGGTAACCATACCTGTAAAATACATTCCTACATCAGGAACAAACTGGAAAACTGTTAGGAGTTCCTTTGGCATTCATTGAAGTGGTTCATGTGGCTTTGCAGCAAACCTCATGTTAAATTTCTTAAGTGGAATAGCACGACTGCCTTTAATTACGTGTCAGAGGAAAGTTACTTGTGGACCCCCATTAGCAGAAAATTCTGTGTTTAAGTGCAGGATTCCACTGCTACTGTGCATGCTGCTGTTTCTGGCAGCTCTGTAACTGAATGTTCAAGTGTGATATTTGAAATGAGAAGTGTGATTTTCTTCCCCTCTTGCACGGCTGTTTAACTGCTCGTGACTTCTCCCTGCTGGGCAAACACCCATCCCAGCAGGAGCCTCAGGCAGGACACTGTTGTATGTGAAGTCTGTCTGCTGCAACATCATTCCCCACTCCATTTAGGGAAACCTGGTGCATATCAAGTGCCTTTGCTCTCAGCAGTTCTCAGTTGTTAGGATGGCTTCTCCAGGTGCTGGGACATTAAGGACAGCAGCTTGCTTTCTTCCCTTTCTGTGCTCGTGCAGTGAGACTCGACAGGCTTCCCTAGGGACTTCACAATCAAGTTTTGCATTTGAGAAAGTTGTCACAGAACTTCTTCTGCCTTCTTGATTCCCTGAGCTACCCTGTCTGCTAGTTTTATTTTTGCTATCTTTCCACTCAACACGAGTCAGCTGGGAAGTGTTTGAGCTGAATGTGTTTAGGACACACTCCCCTCCGGTGTAAGGGTGGGAAAGTGCAGACCAGCCAGTCTGACTCTGGGCCATTTAATGTGGGGAGTTCAGATCTTTACACTGAAAAAGCACAGATGGAAATTTGCATTGTGTGGCACCTGCACAGATCCAGGCCCACGTAATAAGAGATAAAACTCCTTGCATTGACTCACCTGCACAACTTACACCTGTCTTACCAGGGGCTGTCATGGTGTGAGGTTGCAGGGAGAGAAGGGACTGTAGCTGTCAGGGAGCAGCATGAGCAGGGCTGTACAGTGACAGGAGCCAAGCCAGGAGCAGTGGGTGACCCTGGGGCAGGCCAGCATCTTACTGACAGGGTATCATCCACAGGGCTCAAACTAAGTGAGCAGAGCTGGGGGCTCGAAACATCAACAGCCCCTGGCATGGTGAGGATCTCAGCCCTGTCCAGGGTCTGGGCAGGGACAGGGCTGCAAACAAGGCTGCACTGAGGTCCCCAGGTCCACCCAGAAGGCAGGGCCGGATGGCAGCTACCTACTACACACGTCCTAGCTCCATCCAGGGAACAGTGACAGGCTCAGAGTGGAGACAGGCACTCTTGTGACTCAGCCTAAGCCAGAAGGGGGTGTGCTGAGCTGAACTGGAATAGGGCTCCCAGGCCACTGGTCAGAGGGTGTGGGAGGCTCCAGGAGAAGCTGACCATGGTTATCAGAGCCCACAGGGCCCTCATGGCAGCCCCTGCATATCTGGCTCTTCAGGGATTGACAAGAGCACGAGCTGCAAATGGTGTGTCCTTCAGCTAAGAAACGACCTGATGTACGTGACACAGCAGGCACCAAGGTCTGAACACTTTACTGATTTGAGGGCACGTGTCAGAGCCAGGGGCTGAGCACCTGCATTCTCCATCACCCACTGGGAGCTGCCATTCCTTACCTGCTTCCTTTCAGAGTTCCCAGTGGCTTCTGTCCCTCCTCCCTTCAGTGCCAGCAGGTGTGTGTTCCTTCATGGCATGTGGTGACAGTCCTTGCTGCCTTGCCTCCTCTGACTGCGCACAGAGCAGCTGGCAAGAACAGTCAAATAAGCAGAACTCCAGTGGGAATGAGTGTAAAGACCTCCTGGTCTTTGTGAAATGGAACAAGAAAAGAGCTGGAGTGAAAGAACGGAGCAACTGAAAGCTTCATTGGAGCCAAAACTCTCAAGAGATTTGGAAAACTCACAGGAAGTTTTAAATAGCCTGTCACGCTGTGCTTGCAAGCACCTGTATTAGGATGCCAGCAAACAGAGGAAATCAGTTAGAAGGTTGCCCTATTTCTGGAATAGCCATCTTTAAAGTGCTTTATGTGCTAATAATGCCCATGTAACTCAGACAAAAGGAAAGTAATGCTACTACTGTCACAAGGAAATTTGAAGAGCGTGGCACCACAAAACTACAAACAGTGAAAAATAAACAACTAAAGACCAAACTAGAGAACAGTCTGTGACAGAACTGAGACCAAAGAGCAATTTTTAAGGACTAGGTGTGTTCCCAGTGGGAGGTGAGTCTGTGAGCAGAATCGAAACATTCTGGGGGCTACTACAGAAAAAAATCAGAATTAAACCCTCATGACACATTTGGAGTTCACCAGGCAAAGAAAATCAACAAGTGCACAATAATACTATGGAGGACGGTCAGTGCTCTGAACTTGAAGACATAAGAAGATCCAAACTACTCTGAGCCACCTGAGGCAGAAAGTCATGCAGAGCTCAAAGTTTCAGACCGGCAAAAACAGCAAGTGGAACTGGCATGTATTCAGCTCCCAGGGTGTTTTCCGGGAAAATTCATCAATATTTTGATGGGATGGAAGGCATGAAGGTTTAATGGAATGACGTTTTGATCTGGGAAGAACTCTAGCTGAGCATCGCTGGAGGCACAGAGCAACTATGGAGAGAATCAGAACTCAGCTAAAGAAAACTTAAATCCTCCGTGATGGAGGTAACATAGCTGGAAGAGATGTGTGTGGAGACCACAATAAAGCTGAAGGTATCCCTGACATCGCTCTGACGGATGAATAAGAAGGTACAAAGAGTCCTTGAAATGCTGAATTATGGGGGGAGAATTGCCTCTAATCTGCAAGGCAAACATCGAGCCTTAAGTAGGGTTGGAAAAATGAAGTCAGCAGCAGCTCAGAAAGAGGTCCTGCAAGATGAGATTATGACTTTCAGCACGGAGGAGCCACATGAGTGCACTCCCAGTGCAACTTGCTAATCAGAGAAGAGCTCTCAGTTGTCTTTATATAGAAGGCACACTAAAGCACATGGAAGGAGTATATTGCTATCACATAACTTTATAAACAGAAACAGAGGGAAAAGGGTAGAAAAATGGGTGGGGACCGGTTCCAGGATGGTTTCTGTCAGCCTCTGTTACAAACCACAAACACACCGTTCGGTCCTGAGCTGCCAAATAGTCTCTTCCTGCATGGTGTCTTGTCTGCTGTGTTTGCCACATAATAATTTCCTTTGATCAGCTGGGAGGAGACTGACCTGGCAAAAACATTGGTATTATTTTTGCTTCCGATTTTCTTTGGGCCCAAATCTCTGCTAAAGACAGTGTTGCTTAAGGAACTACAATGTTAAATTGTGGGGATGGCAGGAAATCTCTAAGAATTTGGTAATAATACGAAATATATTTTGGAAAGGCTTTAAAGAGGCATGCTTACAAATCTCCTTTCATCTGACAGCCCTACAGGAAGACCGGAGAATTGGAAAGCCGTGGCACCTCTAGATACATGCTTCATTCCCAGCTTAATGCAGAAGTGCTTCCTGACCTTTCACGAGCTCTTGATAGGCTAGTGGGGAGGACGAAATTGCCAGGGGACAGGCATTGTTGTGATATGTCCTTGGCTCTGGAGAAACTGTAAAGCCATTGAGCTGGAAAGTCTTACATGTATGGAAAAATTATCAGGAATGGCCAAGGATCAACTGGCTTTTGCTTTCTTTGCCAGTTTTCTGACAGAAAACTGCCTCAGAAGCACCTGAAATCTGGCAAGGCCTTTCATGGCTACCAAAGGAGCAGCTCTGCCTCACCCAGGATAAGAACTCAGTAGGAAAATCTGCATGACACAGCTGTATGTCTTGTTAGACATGACAAGAGTCTGTGTATTATGCTGTGCATTCATTTCAATATCAAATTTAGAAGGAAAATAAAGGTATTTTTGTGGTGTCTAGTCTGAATTCTACCTCTCAGTGTCATTGTTCTGCCTGCATTGCTTTATTGGGGCATTTTCCAAACGAAGGTGCTCTATTTATGACAAATTTCAATTTCTACATATCCTAAAACAAACCTTTTCTCCCTCCAGCTTTGATTTTTCGAGCATTTACATGGTCGCTGGACTTGCTGATTGTCCACAGAAATTCAAAAGTGATAGATCTAATTTCTGTGATGTGGCCAGGGAACCTCGATAAGTGGTGGATTCTTCTAAAACTCACACATTTTCCCAGACTTTCTACTGAATCAAGGGGGGACTTCTCCTGGAAATGTCTGTGCTGATGCCATTGTAGTAAACACCACAAATGGACGTAGCCCATCAACTGCACGAGACTTGCATTAGACACGAATCAATTTTTATACATATTGATCAGCATTAGGTCATGATCTTTCCATGAATATACACTCCAGAACTCAAGAATGAAGCTGAAGTATAGAATCAGCCAAGAGTACAGATATGACAATTTTACCTCACATCAGCAGGTAATTAGACAGTGTTTCACTTCAGAAGAATGTTTGCAATATAGTTTTATTTCTCTGCTTTTCACAAAAGGGTCATTGCATCTTGTGAGCAGCGTACTGAGAATGTTTTTTATTAATATCTTGGTATATTGATCTACTCATCTTCTATTCCAATGAAGCCTCGTCTTTTTTTTTTGGTTTGTGAGAGGTGCAAGGGGGAATTTTTAGTAGTAGCCTCCTGAGATAGCCTGGGTTTACATTCCTGAGGAGAGCTGGAAACATCCCTTTATATGCACGGCATCCGGGACCAGCTTATCTCTGTGTGGGTGTAACCAAACCTGTGTATTCCACACCCTTCGTTTCCTTTCTGGGGGACTGGTAATAATGGATGGTTTGCACCAACTGCCCCGGGCACAGCAGACCCCTCAGGATACAGGCTGGGTGTTAAAGAACCCTGCGAGGCATGGAAGAGTTTCTGTCTTCACCCGAGTGCCTCAGCTGGGATAACTCCCCTCCCGGGAGGCATCAGCACCGTCACACCCAGCTGAGAGGTCATGTCTGCTCATGGGCCATCAAAGATTCCAAAAATATCCCAGGACTCACAGAGTAAATCACCCACTGTGAAACACCCCGCCCTGGGGCAGGTACTGGGCATTCCCAGCTGAACCTGAGCATGTGTAATCTTGGGACTTTTGGGACTTCTGGTACCACTCGTGGGATTCAGAGAAGGAGCAGAACTTCAACAGGACTGTGACTGCCACTCTTGACCAGACTGTGACCATCATCCTCACCAACAGGTTTTCCTTTCCTTTTACTTTTAACTCAAGGGGACCACATGGGGCTCAGCACAGGGGCCAATGAACACCATTCTCTTCATGTCCCAGGTTATACCTCTGGGTTTTGTGGGCTAAACCCAATTTTTCTCTGTATCATTGTATTTATTGTAATCTTTTTAGTAAATTGTAACTGACTTGTAATCCCTCTTGAGCTGGGTTCATTTCTGCCAGTTTACCCTTAAACCAGCACAGTGCAGCACTAGTAGTTCAGCTTTAACTGTAGGTAACATGGCACTGAGAGCAGCAAGCACAAAGCCTTCTGCCCCATGTATCATAGCTATAAAAATGACCCTGTGACTTGCCCAGTCAACAGATTCTGCAAAGGGCAAGTATTGATTGAACAGGTGCCACCTTTCAGTGCTCCAAAGCATGGGCAGAACAAACACCACCTGATGCCACCCAGTGTGTTTCTTATTACTGCCTAATCTGCCTACATACACATACACATGTGACTGTTCAGTCGAGGCCATGCCAATATTCTTGTCACACTGGATACCCATGGATGGCCAAACTGGCAGTGAGACCCTCTAGCTGGGACAGTGCCAGCAATCTTCCCTTTTTTCATGAGCCAACAGTGCATTATTCTACCCAGAGAACTGAAAAGTTCTGTGGGTGGCAGTTGGTTTTGAAGCCAGAATTGCCTGAGTCCGTTGAGGTCTTTGTGTGGACTAGAACAGCCAGGGCATCGCTTAATCCTGAGTTGTTTAAATTCTCCTCTGGTAATCACAGTCCCCTCCTGTTATAATGCAGGTGCACTGCTGTGATTCTATTAGTTGTTCTCCCTGGAATTTCACTGCAAATGATTACTGGAACAGGGAGCATCAGTGGGTGGGGGGCAAAGATTTATATTGTAACGAGATGATGTACTCTGTATGACTTCTGGTGCTCCCAGTGTCTGCCTGGAAATCAGGTGTGCTATTTCTCCTCTTTGTGGTCAAGCACAAATCCAGCTGTGGTGTTCATGCAAGCCTGTTTGCAAAATACATGATACATTGTACATTCCACATATGTTTTAAATAATCCTCAGAAGTTTTTTGTTCCCTTGTCATTTAGCACTTGCCTTAACTAGTAGTTTCTATCCAGCTCCTGTCCTGCTAGCTCTCCTTTCATTGGGCCACAGAAGCTAGAGATGGAAAATATGACAGCTAGCAACCCTGGTAGAGCAACTATCTCACAAAGAGAATCTCACAACATCTCACAAAAGGGTTTTCACCTTCCCCAATATACACAGTGCTTCTGCGAGCCTCGTTCAGACAACCCTTCCTCTTCAACCAGTCACTTAAATCCTTGATGCTTTTCCTGTGGGTTTTTTTTTTCCTCACTTATGTCACTTTAATTGTGAACCCAGCACTCACCAGGAGTTTGTTCTTGCTAAAGGTCACTCAAGCCTTCCTTGTGGCCAAATCCCAGACCTTTTGTCCTCTGTAATATTTTGGCTGCTTTTGACAGGGTCTACTGGTCCCTCTCAAAACCAGGTTTTTTTTTTTCTGGTCTCTCTTGATTTTTCTTTAGTTGTTTTCACCATATTTATAAAACGTTCCTCACTGTCTGCTACATCTCCCAAGTGTCCCTGAAGACTTTTCCACCAGTTTTATCTCTCTCTCTGGATTTATTATCAAGAAGAACCTTGAGAGCTTCAAGCCTTCTGCTCTGAAATAACTTCCCTGTACTTAACAAGCTGCATGCTTATATTCCCAAAATATTGGAGTCTTAATTTTTTTCTCCCTTGTTTATTTTCGTTTTTGGGGGTGAGAGAACGAATGTGGTGAGGGAAACAAGGAGTAGCAATATGGTCAATATAATCTGATCCACTGCAACAGCTGAAACCACCACTAGCTCAGTTATCCAGGAAACCTTGGGATAAAGTTGGACACAAGCAAAAATAGGATATAGAAAACATATGCTAGAACAATAAAAGTGTAATTTCACACTTACCATAATGAGATCAGCCTTAGATTTTCCTTTCCCACATTGTTCTTGTATTTTTTTACTACTGCAGTCATGGGGATGGAGACAAAAAGAGAACCAGACAGTGCAATAATAAATTAGAGACAAAAATGACTCCCCGGCATTATGTGCTTCTAAAAATGTCACCAAATAGCTGCATAGTTGCTCCTCAAAGTCAGAAGCTGTCCCTGCTTTGGGGGTGTGCAGGGGGGACAAACCAGATGAGCTCCTCCCAAAGTTATGCTGTTGTTCTAAAAAGCCAAAAGAAACCTATTAAAAAAATAAATAAAGTCTTTTCACTGATATTTTCATTTAAAGTCTTTTTAAAGTGTTTCACTAGCTTCTTAAATAATTTCTTTGACTGAGGCAATTGTTATTTAGCACGTTTTACCTTCTTGTTCAGCCCAGTGTTCTGAGGAAGATCCACTGCTCCCCAGACTGACGATGAAATGTCACTTGTGATTTCCACCAGTTGGGAGGGAAATGAGCTTTACACCTCAGCTGGACCTATCCCATGGAAACCATTCTAAACAGGCATACAAATGACTATGGCTTAATCTCTTCAGTTCAACTTCCCTTAGCAACTTTCCTGCATGTACATGAAAGTCAAACTTACGTGGTACTCGTGTCTCTTTCCTGTAAGAAACACATCTAAGGGAATGGGTTCAGTTATTTCTGTTTTCAAACTTACTCGGTTCTCAGTTGTTACAGTGAATAAGACAAATATTTCCTATGTATTTCTGTAAGAGAGGTCAGATATTCACAGACAGCTGTGCAATATAGAAGATACTTTGTGCAGTGACAGACCAATTATTTTATTTATCTTATGTTTTCTTTAATAGCATAATCATGGTGAAATAATTAATCCTCACCTTCTGCCCAACTTTTTTGTTGCTAAAGGTGGATGCATAACGTAAGAGGGCAAAGTTGTGTCGTTAATGTGGATGACTTGTCTCATAGATTCATCTTTACCTTTTCAAATTGGGCCTTTGTCTGAAATTCCTGAAAATTTATTTTGTCTTTAAAGAGAGAGCTCATTTCTTATCTTTGGAACAAAAACTCTGTGTGAAAGGCAATACCTTCCCTCCAAGAGGATCTCATAAACCCCTGCAAAGTCACTACTTTAAACTCTGAATTTTCTCTATTTTTTTCCCCAGGATCCATATTGACAACACAAACAAACAGAAAAAATAGCAAACACTCCCCCCCAAAGCAATCCCAAATAAAAATGGATTCCCTATTATAACCACAGGAGTTTTTGACAGATCTGCAGCAGGGAGGGCTTTTGAAATGCTACACGAAAACATGCCTTATTAATAAGGTAAAGCTTTTTCCTAGAAAAAAGAATTAAAAGCAGATGAATTAAAGTAAAAATACTCCTGCTTAGATTTCTAACTCTCAGTAATAGCTCTGACTCCTTCCTGGGAGTGTTTTGTGATAAAGAGTTGCCGCTAGGGATCCACTCAAGCTGAGCTCTGCTGTGACAAACTTCAATTAGCCCGCTGGAAAAACACAATTCCCTGCCCTGTTAACCTGTGGAATCACCACACGTTTTCTTTCTCCAGCCTACAAGGCTGAGAGCACAATGTCTTGTGGAAACATGGACACCCACTTCCTCCAAGGTTCCAGCCAAAGGTGGAATGTAAGAAGGCTTTGGGAATTGCCACCCCAGAGATTCCCCGCCAGCTTCCGCCGACTCCAGTAATCTGCTGCGACTTCTCCATTTTCATCCCAAAAGAATGCTTCCACATGTCTGCAGTGGGCAATTACAGGCATCACAGATCACAGGACAAACAGATGTGCTGCTGACCACTTAGTCTTGCAGAAAACTGTCTGCAGCCAAACAGCAGCAGATGGCAACTTACCCTGGCTCCACTTCATTACCTCAGGAAGGTGTGAAGGGCAAGGCTTGCAATGTGTACCACTTAGATACCATCATTTTTAAGCACACGCAATTTCTTTCTTTTTTTAAAAAAAACCCGCAGTAACAAGGAACACACCTTCACTTTCATGGCAGCTGGTCAGAACAGCTAAAGCCACAAACAGAGGAAACACAAATATCTGTGCTTTCCACAGGAGAGCTTCCCAGGTTAGGTGTGTTTCATACGGTGTGGAGGGCAGGACTCTCAGCTCTGTGACACGAGCAGAAACATAATTTCCTTACTGATTTTGGCTGGGCTAGAGCTAGTTTTCTTCACAGTGGCCAGTGTGGGGCTAATGTTTTGAAATTGTGCTGAGCACAGGGCTGAGAATAGAGATGGTCTTGTCATTGCTGAGCAGGGCTTACACAAAGCTTTTCATACTGCCATGCTGATGAGAGGACTGGGGGTGCATGGAAAACTGGGAGCAGACACAGCCAGGACAGGGATATTCCATACCATACGACATCATGCTCAGCATATAAAATAGCAGTGGAAGAAGGAGGAAGGGGGGGATGTTTGGAGTGATGGTGTTTGTCTGCCCAAGTAACCATTGTCCATGACAGTCCCCTGCTCTCCCGGGGGTGGCTGAACACTTGTCTGCCAGGGGAGGCAGTGAACTCATTCCTCAGTTTGCTTTGCTTGTCTGTGTGGCTTTTCTTTTCCCTATTTCATTGTCTTCATCTCAACCCAGGAGTTTTCTGCCTTTTTACCCTTCCCCTTCTCTCCCTTCTGCAGCTGGTGGGGGAGTGAGGCTTGGCTCCTGGTTGGGGTTAAACCACAACACCGTGGAATTAAAATAAATTGCATTACACTGGAAAAAAAAAAAATCAGGTGAAATTGAGAGCAAGAAGGAACTGAGTTCTTGCTCTATTCTTTCCCACTCTGAGCAGGCACTAATTCTCTGAATTTCCTATTAGTGCCTCTGCAGAGTAGATAACTAGTTCTTTTCAGAGATTGCTTAGAAACAATCACTAGAAAAAAAGAATTAGTATACACAATCAGATCCTCAAAGGCCCCTGGGCGCCAAATTTTATGGAGAAAGTTGTTTCTAGAAAGTTTCTAGTAAAACCGATTCATTGACCGGGAAAAAAAATGTACTAAACGAAGTGAAACAGAAGATATGAAATGATGAGAATGAAAATGAATAATTTCCAAGTGAATAGTTCAATTATGGAATCACAGAATCATTTAGGTTGGAAAAAACCCTTTAAGATTGTTGAGTCCAGCCATTAACCCAGCATTGCCAGGTCCACCACTGATGTCTCTAAGCACCTTAGGTACCTCCAGGGATAGTGAATCAGCCTGGACATAGTTTTCCTGCTGCACAACGACTTCCAGATCCTTCTGGCTTTAGCCCATGCTGTGTGCACTGGGTACACTCCAGCTGGACTACTGATCCTGCTGCTTCTTGCAGGGGACAAAGCCCAACTCCTGTGTGGCTGTGCTCAGGTGCTTCTGTGGTTCCTAACACATCAGTGACCCTTTGCAACTTTGCTGCTGCATGAACCTCCATCCCCGAACTCCACTGACACAGCAGGCTGAAGGGCTTTGCTAACACACCATCCCTCAAACTCTGGTGTGATGCCCACAGGCTTATCTCTGGTGAGCCTGGTTTGATCCCTTTCCCTCTTCAGATCCAGTTAAAAGCCCTTTCAGTGAGCTCTTTTAACTCCTCCACTGAGATTGGTGTACCCCATCAGCAGGTCCTGGTGTCATGTAGACTGACCCATGATTGAAAACCCCAGAATTCTGTTGGTGACACCAAGCTTGGAGCCAGATATTGATCTGCTGGATCATCCTGTTCCTTCCCTCATCACACCCTGCAATTGAAGGGATAGGGGAGAATGTTACTTGTGCTCCTGATGCATTCACCAGATGTCCCAAGGCCATGAAGTCCCTCTTGATTGCCCTCAGTCTTCCTACCTCAAAAATCAATCGTGACCTGAAGGCTGTACTAGGGTAGGGAGCTTTCTCTTCACATCTTTAACCTGGGTCCCTGGGGAGGCAAAAGGCTGCCCTGGGAAGTGGATCTGGGATGCATATTGGGCCTTCTGTGAGTTTTGCCCAGTTTAAGAAGCCCCTCTTGAATGTTTCACTGCAGGCTGTGCTGGCACCGAAGCTGCTCTTCTTGGCGGTTCTTGGAGCCCCTATGAGAAATCCTTCAGCAACATCCGTTTCCCTGGAGAAAAAATGCTAGGGAATCATCAGCTTAGTCACAGAGATCTTGGCTGAAGTGCTCATGGGATCTACTCCAGTTCTATTCCCAGAGGTTTTTGCCAAAATAAGCTATGGCAACATATCAAAAATTCTTCCAACATAACTGATGAACCTCCTGTTGCTGAGCAGCTCTGCCCAACTCATCCACAAAAGTGCCTACCACTGGTGCAAGCAGACAATGGCACACAATTTCCCTTGCTGGTTGCTCAGAATGAGCCACAGCTGAATTCAGCTAAACGTTAAGTTTCTCCTTCCTGAAAGAGGAATCCCACATGAGCAGCTGTGGGATCACCAGACATTGCTTTCCTCCTTCAGTTTTGTGAGAGTTGGACTCACATTTCCAGGTTATGGGTGTTTCTAATGCCTCTTTGTACCAGTATTCCAGCCTCTTTGACTGAAGAAGGCAGCTCTATGAAAAAATCCCATTTGTAGCATTACTTAGATCTGTCTTTTTCAAGCTGCTTGGAAAAAATTATTTGTAATTATTTTAAGCTGTTGTAGTTTCTCCTTGAATTTCTAATTTTTTGATAACTTCACAGTAATAGGCATGTAAACATAATGCATTATGATATGGAGCCTGAAAGTGCACATCCCTGCCTGTGTGAATTCCATCCCCCATTTCATTAGTCCTCTGCATGATTCCCTCTCTATTTCATAAGAGAATGTGGTTAGTCATTAAAAAAGAGGTTGAAGTTTTAAGTCGTGCAGTTTCCTACACTGGTAAGAATTGACATGAAAATGATTAAAAAACATAATCAGTAATGCAAGGAAAAGTTTTAAAAGCTGCCAGCTAATAGTATGTTCCTCAAGGCATCCCTAGAATTAAGTATTTTTGTCAATTATTTAGTAAGTGCCTAATTTGCTACTACTGGAGAAGAAAATGACATGGTTGCTTCTAAATTATTAAACAATATTTTGATGGCATTGACAGAGCAAATAGCAAGATATTGACCACAGTCATCATGCTATAGACAAATTCTTGCAGTTTTCCTTTTTATCTTCTTATGTGAAATTGAAGAGAAGAAAAATGTCATTAACTGCTATGAACTATATGTGCAAGCTGTGATTGGAAGATATGCCAAGAGTTCACCTTCCTTCAGATTTCCTTGTGAAGTTACTAATTTATAGGGATTTTTCTAAGAAAGCATTTAGAACTTCAGAAAGAGACTTGATTGCACCATACAGTCAATTTTCTGGCTTTACAGGATTTTTGCTCTTCTGCTAGTCATTGGCTTCAGGGTGTATTTTCAGTCTTTTGAAAGAAATCTCTGCATCTTTAACAGTATTTTAATAAAGTGATACCTCACCTTTACTCTTTTTTTTTTTTTTTTTTTTTTTTTTTTTTTAAGGCATATTCATCAGGAAAGTTTAATTTTTCCCCCCCCTAAATTTCAAGTGGCTGACAGGTCATTGTGTCACATATTCAACTCTAGCTGTGCAGAGAAGTTAAGACTTCATGGTGAGGCACAAGGCAGACATATGGCAGAGGATGGGAGGGCTGCTCCAGGTGCCTGCTGGGGAGGAGTTTGTGTTGGGGACTGAATGTGGGAAGTTACCATATCTCCAATACAGACAGGAATGGTCCTAGGGGAAGGTTATTCCTGTGCTATGGAACAGATGCCGGATCCAGGTGAGAACCAGAAGTAAAGGTGTTCACAGCTGAAGCTTTGGGGTGTTTGTTTGAATTTGTACATGTTCTGCTTCCAGGACAGAGTTGTTTTTGGAGTAGCCAGGAGTGGGCACGGCCAGGACCTGGAGGTTATTCCAACACCACCTTGTCAGTGCCAGGGGCAGGAGAAGGGATTCCTTCCAGGCAGAAGGGATTCCTTCTGGCTGAGCAAGCCTGGCAGAGAGAGCAGTGGGGTGGTGCCTGTTCCCAGCAAACGTGGGAATCACTGGCATTTCTTGTACACCTTGTTACTAATGTTATTGCTGTTTCTCTTTGCTTTTCTCCCTCATTGTTGTTTCCAGTAAATTGTTCTTACACCGACCCATGATTTTCACCTTTTGTGCCTCCAATTCTCCTCTCCATCCCCGGAGGAGCAGGAGGGGAAGCAAGTGAGAGGCACATGGTTTGGAGACTCTCAGTAGGAGAACTAAGTTGGGGGATACCATCCCTAAACCATGACAGCACATCACAAAATTGGGGTTGACAACCACACTTACAGCTGTGGCCATGTGTAGGACTGATCAAAAGATGGATTACAGACCACTGCCAATACTGAGGGTGTACAGCAAAATGAGGTAGTGCAGAGTTCTTTAGACCTCCAGGGCTCTATTTACAGACTTTGCTGTATTAATTAAATAATCAGTGAAGGCCAGTTTGGACTCATAATTTGAACATATTTTTTCAGGCTCTTGGGAGCAATTTTTTTTTTTTTTTTAGTTTGAATGACAAGCTCCACCAACAGTCTTAGAATAATTTGTCAACTTATCTCAGGTTCTAGATCAATGGAGAGTAAAGTTTGGCTAACAGCTGTTGAAAATAGGAGGAACTGCTACACTGACATATTACCACAGGAGATGCACACAGGCAGACACAGAAATGCATATGCAAGTCCCTTTTTACTTCATATACAACCTAGTCATAGTGGCCTCCATAAGAAAAAATGGAAGTCTTAGCTCATTAGACTCAAATTATGGGTTTTCCACTGAGAAACAGTTCAAAAGAACTTGAGCATGTTTAGGCAAATCCCCTCTTTTCTCCAACCTTTTACTGACATAATAGCCCACAAAGACTAGTTGATTCAGATGTCCTTGGAGTTGCCCAAAGGGTCCAAAACAGAAAATGGGAAAAAAGTTCAGCCAATACAGCTGAAAGAACTGAGAGATGGAAATGAGTGAGAAAGCCAAAATGGCTTTAGAGAAAAGGAGAGCATAGTAATTGAGAGCCTGGAGTATAAACAGATGTCTGGAACTGTGCACCCACAATGTAGTTGCACCCCAAAAGTTATTATATCTTCATAACATCTGACAGCTTCTGCTACTGGAACTTGAGATCCTCTTGCACACCTTCTATGCCTGCATATATTCTGCAACAATAAATTTCTAGATGACACCCCCACTCCCCCAAAGAACCAAAAAGTATGTAAAAACCTCTTTGGAAACAAAATGATGTGCACTGAAATAATTCCTGATTCCTGTGCTCATGCACAGCTGTCCACCTGCATTTCCCTAAGGAAGTCTTTTCCCCTCAACATCCAATCCAACTGTTGGCTGCAGGTTCAACCTGTGACCAAATTGCCTCCAAGGCATTTTTAACCTGCATCGCATTTAACACCCATTGGGCTCAAAGTCCTTCATGGATTGCTCCTGTTCCACTGAAATCAGAGTTTTGTCACTGAGAGCAGCACATCAGCTTTAGTTAGGAAAATCTCTTGGTGCCTCTGAGAGATGGTAGTTTTTGTATTTCTTCTGCAGGTGTGTGGGTATGGGCTTGAAGAATGGGATTAATTTTTTCTAGTGGTTAGCACTTACTCGATGATCCTTGTGGGTCCCCTCCAACTCAGAATATTCTGTGATTCTGAAAACCACTTTGGCATCTGGTCTAAGTCAATCTTTTAAGATCCCTCTTGAAGATAATTAGCAGAGGAAGGCAGCTATGGAGCACAGTTCACCCTCCCTGTCTCGGTGTGGGATGATGCTTCCTGTGAGATGATTATCTCGCTGAGACAAGGAAACATGACATCTGGCTTTTAGATGAGAAAAAGGCAGAAGAAACAGATTCTGTTCAAAGTCATTATTTCTTCAAATGAAGCGGTGCCTGCATTGACTTTTAGATTAAAGATAAGCCTCTGCTAGTGTGGTTGGGACGTGGACTCTGGGGGGAACTATTGGTCCTGCTCTACAATATTAACATGGGACATCATTCTCTTTTACTGTTTTGATGGGTTTAGATCTCCAGGCTTCCCACCAAGTAGAAATAACTATTAATTCTGTGTAACATGCCTGACAGGATCCTCTCTGCTTGTCCAGAAGGTTACACTGTTGGTTTGGTGCACATTTATAATAGAAATGTTGCAGATGTCAGTGAGGATCACTGTAATCTGGGGAGAGAAATGTTTCCTACTGATTTTAGACTCAGTGCTGGAATTCTAGATGCTTTTCTTGGAAGATGCTTAGACTGTGAAATCATTAGAGAAATGAAGATTACTTGGGCATTCCAGTATCACCACCTCTAGCTTGGAAGGGAGTTTTTTGCCTCATAAGTGTTAATGACCTTGTTGAAAATCTTAGACTGGTGTCACATAGAAGAAACAAACCACCAACACCCCAACACTCCAACCCAAGTAACCACACACAGACCATCACCTTCAGTGACTTACTATTTACACAACCTGTTACATTCAGAGTTTGAATGAAAGAAACACCAGAAATGGACAGAAAAATTTTTGTAAGTCAACGTTTATTGGGAGATCTTTATGGGAAAGTCAACAGATACTGATTCACAATTGAAACAGAAGATAATAACTGCAGAATTTCAAACCCAGAATTCTCAAAAGTTACTCTAGAGCTGTTTTTAGAGGGGGATTACAGCCAAAGAGGGTCCAGTTCTTAGGCATTGAGTGTCAGCACTGAGTAGTTTGATGGGTTAGGCTGTTAAGGAGTATTCAGTCAGCAATAACATATCTTTTGGTGATTTTCTTCATTGCTTCCATTCAACCCATGCATGCATTTGCTCCTCATAAGTGGTTTTCCAGAAGTTTTTGAAGCAAAACTCCAGATCACTTGAATCCTAGTATGATGTAGATGCTGGCAATGTTTTCTACAAAAAGAAAACTGGGTGGTGATTCATTTCTGAAAGAGCTTCATCTTCATAGCAATTTTGCATTCCTTGATGTATTTGGGAGCAACCTGTCACATCTCAGTGCACTCCAGTCAGGTCACTGTGAGTGACACAGACCCTCCCCACTCTTCAGCTGCCAGGTCTGATGGTGCCACCCATAACTTCCCTCTCCACTGGAAAAGTCCCTGTCTACCAAGAGGTTGGATTCACCTTGGCGACTCCACGCCAGCTAAAGAAACACAAATACCTCATGTCAAGACCTCTGTGTTCCACACAGCATGTTTCAAGAGCATAAGCAGGCATAGTTCGGGCTCAGAATGTATAAATACCGAAATTAAAATGCCCCTTGGTCCTTGGGCTCGGCCCCTTGCCAGGCAGAGAAGGGCAGTGGCCACACAGCACTGGGAAGGCAGCCCCGAGGCCACTTGCAGGGCTCGTGGCTGGTGCTGTGATTGCCACAGGGGCTGCTCAAGAGGCCCCAGCTCAAGCTCTGGCTTTGTCTCATGAAAGTTTTTGTGGAAAAAACTGGTCTGCAAAAGGGAGGGGTGTGTGTGTGTGTGTGGTGGGGGGTTGAAATGTTGTTTTATATATGGCAAACAAATTACGCTGTCATTAATATTGCAAGCTGTTTTTGCAGGAGGGAAAAAAAACCAACCAAGTCTTGCTTTATTTTAAGATTTTTAGTAGGGTTTATTCTGAGATTTAGAAAACACAAGAGAGTCAGGCCTTCCAGACAAATGCATTTACCTTGACGGAATGCATTTGCAATAGCTTTACAACAATGGCCTAGAGAATACTTGCAATTCACATTGGACTTTTTTTTTTTTTCCTTTTTGTTTTTTTTTTTCCTGCTCGGAAAATGGACCTGGTTCGCGGGCCTAATTCACAGCTACCACACCTACTCTCTCTGCCCAGAGAGCGAAGAGAATGAATAGGTCAATCACCTGACATATTTCCATCCAATTTCAAGGGTAGAATGTGTTCATTTTCTGACTAATGGCATGTCATTTTGCAGAAGCCTTTGGTCGCGAATTAATCCTGGAATCAAAACAGATTTTCCGGGGAGCAATCTTCCATCAAGTATTGATTTTTTTACACTCATGGAGTCTGTACTCCCTAATTTAACCTGACAATGATTCTGCACAATGGGCTGGGAGCACCTTGGCAAATCACAGAAGGAACTTTTAGTGTCTTTTCTTTCTGCAAAGTAGTGGAGGATGGAGGGGTGGGAAGTGGGGGGAAGAAAAGGCCCAAACAACACAGTTGGTCACCGGGGGAGTGCTTACTGTCTGATGTTTTATTTCTGATTATTTGGAATGGAGGAATAATGCTAACTTTAGAAGTAATGCAAGTGGAGATGTCTCCGAAAGATGCATGACTCTGTGAAATCCTGTTTATGGCAACAGTCCCCTGCTGCTCCTGCACCTTTCCCTCACCCCCAGCACTCTTGGATGCTAATAATACAAAACCTGTAATAGCATCTCTGGTTGCAGCTGATGCTTTTATGAGATGACATTTTACTCTGCAATAAATAAATAAATAAATTCCTGCACACATAGAAGCATAAAAATGCATCCAAAAAGGTGTTTTTAGACCCTGGCCTCAGACGTCCAGCTGCCAAAAGCTACGCTTTGCTCTTTGTTTCTCCTGCATGACAAACTGCTTCGTATCTCCCTCTCTGCATGATCCATACCGTGCTCTGTTCTAGCTGTTTGTTCTGTTTATTTGGCTACTTACACCAGTGAGAAAAGATGAAAAGTCTATCATTATGAAACAACAATACACAGCAGAATGAAAAGTGTGAAATCATTTAGAGACAGGAAGATTGATGGGACAAGAGAAGACGAAGCCATCAGACGCTGCTTTTTAGCAGCAAACTAAGATGGGCCATTTTTGTTTTTGAAGGTACCACTGCAGAAGGGAAATAATGCAGTGTAATCATCATTCCCAGGTAAAAACTCCTTTCTTAGAGATGAGAAGCAATACATATATTTAAGAGACAGTGGACAAAGTGCCCATCCTTCTGCCTTATTCTGAAACTGAAATGGAAGAGATTTTAAGCATCTTGCACAAAGATCTTTACAGAAAAATAACAACATCTCTGCTGATGATTTCTCCATTAGAAACGCTTCATTACTGGAAACATTGCTATATGACCTGAAGAATAATACTTTCTTCCTCTGCCATTTTAGAGACACTCACAATTTGAGAGGTATTTTGTTGGAAATCATTTTTTCCCCTCTGTAAAACAGCCTTTCAGGTTTACTTTCAATAGAAGAAACAGTAAAACCTTTCTTGGCCTAACAGGAAAAGATTTGGAGAAAAACACACCAGTCCTTCCTTCAGTTTGGCTATCAAACACCTAACATCATAATTACATTTTTAGGCATATCATTCCTGATAATTATGAGATGCAGACCTAACTGCAAATTTCTGATTGATGGGACTTGATGGATCTCTCTCATTGTCAGTGCTGCATTTAAGAGGACAAGAAGTGCAGAGGAGGAAAATGGCTTCAGAAAAGATTGGTTGAATCGGGACCTAAATTCCTGAAAATGCAATTCCAGAGCGTAATACAGGAAATATTTACTGAAAATAAATAAATTGAGGTACACAGAAATAAGAGGTCCACATACAGTTTCAATAATGAGATTAAGTAGCAAATCAGTAAGGGTTGCTCCTGAACACTAACAATAACATATTATTTCTCCATTGTACTATTTCAGGAATACCTTGGAAACCACAAGATAAGTGTTTTCTGGCCTCATCAAAAAGGTTAGGGTGAAGAACCCTTGTGTGAAAAGTTTTGAGTGATATAATATGTTTAAATTGTTACAAATGTTTATAAAAGTGCTTCCAGGCATAAAGATGATGACTGAAATCATACACAGGAACAGTTGAAGACAGCTCTCGTATTGTTAAAGAACTCTTTTCTTGCAAGTTTTTTCTACTTTCATCTCATTTTCCAGAGACATTTTGAAAGAGGATTGCTTCTTTTCTTCCTTGTTTTATCAAAGTGCCTTTGTACATTAGCAAAGTGCTTTAATAACAAGCACTTTGTAAAAGTCAAAAGTGCTCTATTACCCATAAGTGTAGAAGTAAATAGCACTTGTTTTAATTGAAAACATCAAACTTTTGTAGCTCTAAACACATCAAAGACACATCCATTTGTGCATCTCTTCCGAAAGGTGAATTCTGCTGCTTTTAGACAGACTGCAAAAGAATCAAGCTTATTAGAGCGCTGAGGAATTTTCAGATTGAAATGCCTTTCAACCTTCAAGTGGTTAAAATATGGAAATGGTTAATGCACTTAGCATGTGAAGCCACTTTGAAACAGTTAATGGTTGAATGAATTATCCCCACCAGGTGAGAAGCGCCGGCTGACCGCAGGTGCTGCCTCACTTCAAGGCAACACAAAGTGGTTTATGCTGTGATTAAACAGTTTAATCCGTGGGTTAACTTGCAAAGGGAAGTTTAGGCCGGTGTGTTTTACTTTACAGAAGCCTACACTTGGCCTGGTGCTGTGGCTTGAGTGAAGGGCAGTAGGATTTGGAACCACTGTAACTTGGCATTTCTTCACGGGTACTTTATATACACAGAAAGATGTGGTGATTTGCGTAGTTTCAGTGTAACAAAACCGCTCCTAAAGTCATTTAGCTCTCATCCTTCAAGAGAAAACTGAAATGGCTCAAGGAGTGTCCTATATGTAGCTGGTCAGCTACCAACTTAACCTGAAAGAAGAAGATGCCTCACAGTAGGGGTAAAGAAGTGGCCAGAGTGATTTCTGAGCCAAATTGCGTTACATTTATAAAGCTTTTGAAACCAGATGAGAGCTACTGGCTCAGGTCCAGACCGTGGGCAAACGATGAACACAATCACACAAGCATGCCTTAACAAGTTACCATCTGTCAGCCAACCCTAGTAATTGACTGTGATTAGATCTCGTTTTGATTAAAAATCTAATGAAAAGAGGACTAATCAAACAAAAAAATCAATCATACCCCCAAAATACTAAAAGGATTTTAAATATCTGTCCAGGACTTGACCTCCTGTTTTCTACAGGTTTCTTGCCCCTTAAAGGGTGACCCTTCTTCTTTAGAAGCTGCCTGTCAACTCATATTTATTTGCATGATCATTTGCCTAGAGGCTTGTGTCAGGACTCCAGCCATGTGGCACCAGCATATACAAGTTATTACCTTTCTCTGGCTGCCAAGGGTGGCAATAATGCTTAAAGTCTCCCCAGAGCACCACGTTGTACACAAAACCCTGCTGTAACTTCCACAGGAGGGCTGTGCTACAGCCTTAATGGTGTATGATGCTTCCGTGTGGGCAAAATCTCCTCCGTGTCAGCTCGGGAGCAACAGTACAAGGCTGTAGGAGAAGGAATTCTGCAACTACAGGCAGAGCTGGTATCAGAACTGAAGTCTCCTGAGTCTCAAGGGTACACTGATAATAATTCCTTGTCCTCGACACCATCAACAGTTTGAAAGCAAAATTTTCCCTAACTCTTTAAAGTCAAGCTTAACGGGTAAAATACATTTCTTGTTCAACAGAATGAGTAGCTCTGTAAATTCCTAAGCCTCCTTCTGCTGCACTTTGCAGTGTGGGCAGGAGTGGGTATTACATGAAGATTTCTTACACGTTTTTCAGATCTAAAAGTAGAAATGTGTCTGTACAGAGTACACACATTTGGACAAAGTTCTGACACCCCAGAGTCTGTAACCTCATTTTTCTTTTCTTCAAGCAGGCACATGTTTATTCAGGCTGTTGCACACACCTGTAGAATGTTCAACAGGCACCAATCCTTATGACAAGGGGGAAAAGATGCTGCTAAAAAATTAAATCTCATTTAGGACCCCTACTTCAAACTCATTTTAAAAGCATTTTGAGTCCTCAATAACTCCTTCTGAAATGAGCAAGGGTTTTCCACTTTCAGACAGAAGCCACAGTTAGACATCTGCATTTTGACTTCAGAGCTTACCTTCAGATGCTGTATTTAATAAGCTATAAAATTAATTTATTATCAATCACATCTGTGTAAGGATACAAAGAGCATAA
>JAWWTY010000077.1:49934629-50000437 GCA_035222235.1 Margarornis squamiger | reverse complement strand
CACTGCCCAGGCTCCCCAGGGCAGTGGGCACAGCCCCAAGGCTGCCAGAGCTCCAGGAGGGTTTGGATGATGCTGTGGGGCACAGGGGGTGACTCTTGGGGATGGTCCTGGTCAGGGCCAGGAGTTGGAGTTAATGATCCTTGTGGGTCCCTTCCAATTCAGCATATTCTGTGCTCTTTTTTGAATTCTAATATTGACCTACAGTCTCCAGGTCACTTGGAATACAGTTGCCTTTTTACTGACTGTCTGAATCTCAGTTGTATGTAACAGGAGGATAAAATAATTTTTGAAAAGCCTAAAAATAAAATATAATCACAGAGACTGTTTCCAGGAAAGAGACTTAACATCTCTTTTTTTTTTCCTTTATGAATTACTATTAAAATAGGACAAGGCTTTGAGGAGACCTCACTGGTTGAAAAGGTGTTCAACACATGCACAAAATGAAATCTGTTTGACCATCCCTCTCTATTACAAACAAACACAGAGACAGAGATGATTCACTTAAATTACTTCAACTTGACTGGTAATATCTTGACACATTTCACTGGGGAGGGTATAACTTACACAGCTCTTAAAAAGTAAGTTTAAAAAAAGGACACAGCAATGACTGTGGACTGAAGATTTATTAGAAAGATTCCCTAACCATCTCTTGGAAGTAAAATTTCCATTCTGTGCAAACTCAGTGAGAAATTGCTTTCCTGACATGATGCTCATTTATCTCCCCTCACTCTGTGTTCTTTGAGGTCTCCTTTTGCATCATTTGTTGGGTAGTATGAGGCCGATTTAAACATTTCTACATTTGTGCTGTTGCCAGAGACCACAGTGATTTAGTGAATCAGGCATGCATCATTCATGTTTGTTCCTTCTTTTCACTGCATATGATTTTAAGGAGAAATAAAAGGCAAGAGGGAGCCGAGGGTACAACTTGCCTCAGTAAATGTTTCTTAGTAGGGGCCCTTTCCAGTGATGGATCAGGTGATGAGAATTTGAGCTTGACTCAGTAATATCTAACATATATATTTTTATCTGTATTCAGAAAAGAAGCCTTTTGTCATAGCACACTTGTGACATTGTGTTCTCTCATCTTACAGGATGTAATACATTGTTGGTTAAGGACTCCCATGTAAGGAAAGCTCTGAGAATTCATCGTTATGTGTACAGAAACATGAACCTTTCTGAACAGGCAAATGCTTCTGTGTATTACTAACAGTATTTCTAGGTCTAATATTAAGATTTTAAATAATTACCCTGCCAAAAGTCTTGCCTAGATGTTGTTCTGTACTCCTTTCCAACTCCCTGCTATACTCTTATAGAAACACGGTTTGTGTTTGCAGATCATTTTCAATCAGCTCTGGGACTTTATAGATGAGAATCCCACTAGTGCTTCCTAAGCCTTTCTGTATCTTATGCATTGAGAGTCAGGTAGCTTTGTCCTCTTTGGACCTTTGTGAACAAAAATTAAAATTAAAAATCGTAATTTTTCTAAGCAGTCATCAAATATTTAATCTCGGTCTTCAGGCAGGTTTTGGTCTTGGCTGCTGTGGCAAAAATTCTCAGATGTGACAGAGAAGAACATGGGACTCTTTGCTAATGCCAATGGTGCTATTCTCATTCAAAAGTGGTGCCCTCATGATTTATCTAACCTCTGTGTGCCCTGGTTCTTAAACCTTCTGCCTCAGCTAAAGGAGTATCTTTCACCAATGACCACAAAGAGCAACTGTTTCCAAGTTCACGTGTCTACGTGACATCCAAGACAGGTGAATGTCTCCTACATGTGTCTCTACATGAGCAGTAGGTGTGATGCCTGGGACATTTTGGTGTATCAGAGCTAGGAGAAACATTCTCCTGGGTTTAAATATAGACTGGCCAGGAGAACAACATCTAGAACCAAACCCATGAGTCACTAACAATATAACACTATAGTTCTAATAATAATAACTGTAAGAGACTGTAAATGCAAACCCCATACATCAGTATCCATACAGTTAAAATTATCAGATCTATAGTGCAGATCCCAGAAGATGTGATTTAAATAGCTAAAACTGGAAGTCACCTCCCAGCACTTTAGGGGCTCTGTGGAGGGGATGCTCGTCAACATGAGAGACACCTCAAGAAACAGGCAGACCATGCCATCCTGTAGGCAGATGTTGGGGAATCTTTTCCACACAGTTCTGCCAACAAACCTCTTTTCTTGACCTTCCTGTGCAGAACTGTCAATAGTACCAGTCCACACAGTAGCTCCTGGTAGTGAAAGGATAGAGTGTTAACACACAGCATCTTTTAGGTGTCACGTTGCAGTAATTCAATGATACTTGTATCTTGGTGAGAAATGGAACCCTTAGAAAAACACAGGTCTAGTTTTATGTCTTGTAGATGAATATGGGGTCTAAATTAATAGAATGCAGACAATTGTGGCCTGTGTACAGCCATGATTACACACTTCTAACATTACACTTGGGACAGATCCCAAAGACAGAAGAATGACCCAAGAAGCTAACTAAAATATTTATAATTTCAGTTCCCTGGGGGTAATTTTATCTTTTCTGAGGAGATGAACACAGATTTCCAGATAAGCATGTGTATGTGTATACATACACGCATACATGTCTTCACATAAGTGGGAAGCAATTCAGTTGGAAAAAACTCATGGATATCTGCTCTTTTTGAAATGTTTTAGGATTTTGTTAAGACATGGCAATAAGACACAGAGGAAAGAACATTGTTGTGGACTGGCCATGGGAGGTGCCATGTCTACAATGGGACCAAAGACCTATGTTTGACTAACTGAGCCCCGGATAGAGTGTGTGACAAAGAACTATTGTCAGGAAAATGGTAGAGATGGGGAAGTAGAATAGAAACGAGGAAATTGGATACCTTGGGGTGTCTGAGGATGTGCCACTGACATTGGCACCAGGTATCTGTTCATCACTACTCCTGTTTCCATGTGGTTTTATGCTTCCACTTATGGAAGGAACCAGAAGAGCAAAACCAGAACAGATGACAACAAATTAAGGCTAAGAAGAAGAACTGAGAAGGAAAGAAGAGGGAAATTTTCTCATGGCAAGTGGTGTCGATTCCCCCTTAAAGCCAGTACACTGCCTGAGTTCGCTAGCACCTTTTCTCTTTGAGGCTGCCTATTTGTGCTATCAAATAAGACATATCTCAGCTTAATGCACAGCCCTCAAAGAAAGGAGTGCATTAGTCCTCTGGAGATGATGACTAACAAGTTAAAATTAAACTTTTTTTCAGTTGGGCTGCAGTGACCTATTTATACAATTTCTTTCTTGCTAGCTAGCTTTTTTTAACATTACAAGGTGTACCTGGCCTCTCTCATCTCTCTCTAAACTGTCTCCCTGATGTCCTGATCACTCTCTGATCTATTTTTCTATCTGCTGGGTGAATGATAATATGACATATCCAACCTCTAAAACAAACCATTTATTTTGAAACTTGGCTATGTCAGAGTATTTGATGCGTCAAACATGAAAATGAATGTATATTTGGATATTGGGTACATCATGTCTTGATATTAAATTATCCCCTGAAAAGTGGATTGATTTTTAAACTGGCAGGGTACATGTATTGCTTCCTTGAGTCTCTAGCACAAAGATAGACATGAGAGGAGTCTAGGAAAGGTTCTCTATGAAGCAGAAACAGAATTGCTCAAGGGCTATGAGTGTTTTCTTTATATTAATAAATTCTTCTTTGTGCTGAAGGAAAGAGACTCTGTCATTCTCTTCCATTATTATGTGACAATAATACATTAATCTTCTATGAGAGATACTTATCCTAGAGACAATATTTAATTAATGTGCAAAGAAGGAAGTTTAAGTGAAAAAGGTACTTTAAAAATCATTTATATTTAATACATTGGCACAGATATTTCAAAGTCCTTTTTTTCTTTTTGATATCTGGGCCATTTGCATACGTACACGAGGAAGGCCAGCACTGACAGCATCTGAACAAAAATGACAATCTGAGATACATTTTTAGAAAGATAGATTGAGTGGCCATTCGTGGTTAGGACTGAGATTTTTTTCTGCTTGAACTTTCCCTGTCACTGTTCACAGATCAACACATAGGAAAAGACATAGCTCAATTCTTTGCAATACTCCACGTTCAGAGCAGGAGACAGAGAATCCTTCCTCTTGCAGGACAATTCCTCTTCAGTGTGCCACTTGAAAGCTTGTGGTCCTGCATACAGAAGCCTTTGGGTCTGCATCTGGCTGCTTATCCCTGTGATCACATCTCAGTGGTTGGCTTATTTTGAAATAAGTCAATCAAGTATTTCTGCAACTTTCTCTTATGTGAACACTGCTCGGGGAAGAAGCATTTCTTGATTTTTGAATTCTTCATGAGATATTGGTAAAATATCTGGACTCTTCATCCTTTCAGATTTCGAAACAAATGCTACACTGCAAGCAGGGGAGCACCAAACTTTCTCTCCTCACCTGTATCTCTAAGACATACCCTTACAGATGTCAAGACTGCAGCCCAAGAAAGCCAATGGCCTTCATTCACACATGAAGAGACGACTTGTAAGAAATTCCAAACCTCACCAAAACAACAGGAGTGCTCTGTCAGTGAGTCAAGGACCTTAAATATTTAATATTTTACATTAAATTACACTTTTGACAAAGCTGGCTTTTTTCCCCATTTGCCCAGACAGGCTTCTTGGTTGGGAAAAGTCAGGTAAAATCTAGAAAAGACTAAGCACTATGTTACACAAAGAACTATGATCTGAGTTTTTTTCAGAAAGGGTGAGGCACATTTGGGAAGATAACTCAGATTCTCAGATTTGGTTCACTGTTGCCTCTGCTTTCCTACAGTCTTTCTATAGTCCAGTGTGCAGAGCAGATAGGTGAAATCCAAAATTAAAAATAGTCTTGGATTCCACTCTGATGCGAGTCTCACACAGCAGGATTTCCATCATCTCTGTTTGGACAATGATGTGGCCTCAAACTGTTCTCAGCTTTGTCAGCTCCTGAAGGCATGCAGTGATACAACACTCCTGAGCATGACAATTCCACAGTTTGGGGAACATCAGTAATAGAGAAAGCACTTTTCTTGGCACCACCTACATTCATCAACTCTGTCCAATGCTTTGCTTATGTCACCTTAAAGAATTTTCAATGGACTCAGAAAAACATCAGCCTTTGCTGTCAAGTTCCCATGTGGTCTTTCCCCCAGGAATCTAAATGGCTATCTAATGCTCCTGGATGAAACCTGTAAGTACCAAATTCACTCTTCCAGGACAATGACAGTCAAACCCCTGTGCACAGCCAAGTTTGTTTTAAGGGGTAAGTCAAGAACTTGGAATGGATTCCAACAGGGGCTGCGGAGAACTCCGGGGTTCACCACCTCTGGCGTCACCACATTCTGCTGCAGAAGCTGAGTACACTTCTGCTGTCTGCCTTCCTCTGATGCAAGTATAAGCAGTATGCACCCCTAAGAAACAGCTTCATAAAGATTTCAAAATCCAAATGAAAACAAAACTTAAAAAGTCAAAGAGACAAAGAAATTCCTAACAAAGGCAGACAAAAGCAAATGCCCTTATCAAGCATGTGACACACTATTCTACAAGTTTCTCCTGGGAGGAAGACCAATTTGTGACTATCACTAGTCATGTTTCTTAATGCATGACTGGAAAGTGATAAGATATGATGATAAGGAGAGCAGTGTAAGAACCTCTGTAGAGCAGAAAGATTTCATTGACTGTGAAGTATGTCACTGGTGATAATAATGAAAATTTTCCACGCTTCTAACCACCTCATGATGCTAAGGTGAACAGATTATAGGAGCGGGAGGTTCTTCTTTTAGGTACTAGTTAGCCTTCATGAAAGTGGTATTTAGGCTGAACTAGCAGTTAGTTTGGTTTTCACCTCCATGCAAAAGTAATTAAGAAGGCAATGACAAAAGGACAGATATGTCCTGTATTTCTGACTTGAAATAATTAATTTAGAAGAGTAACATTTTCAAAACTACCTAAATGCTTCAGGCTTTTAAGGTTCTCTTCAAAGTACCTTTACTCCACATAATGCAGAGTGTTAGCGAGACCCCAGAGCTAATAACTAATGAGCTAGATCCTATGTCACCTTGTTGAGAAGCAGAATTAATTAGTCCAGCCATAACAACACACTACCAAGGGTTTTGACTTCTGGAGTCTGTGCTAGTACAGCACTGAGACATAAAAATGAACTGTCTCTGGCAATTTGCTTGCAATGCTCTGTTGCAGTGAATAGACATGCCTTGAAGCACTAACACTCAGAACACTGATTGAAGGAAACTCGGGCTTTTACAGGTATGAAAGTTGCTTTTGAAAATAAGACTTGGGTGCCCCTGAAAAAAACCCTACGTTCAAGACACGGTACCTTGGGCAGAGATCCAGGCAAGAGGCTGCAACCTGGAGTGGGAAGTTTAGGACTAAAAGTAAGATTCGTTGCAAGTTGGATGAAAGAAATTTCAGTGGCCTTTCTGGATAGATGTGGATCGTTTTCAAGGCTGACAGAGGTTTCATTACACAATTAGCCTTTCAATTCATCAGTGATCACTGCCTTGATTAGACAAAAGGGACTGATTTGCTCTTGTTTTGATATAGACACTCTGCCCCAGTCCATTTCCACTTCAGGAAACCACCAGTTTGCATGACCTGAGAGTTTGGTCCATACATTTTTACATTTATGCAGCTACAATTGAGGTTAGATAAATAGTGCAGTAAAATAAAGACACAGTCAGCAAAAATACGTTAAAAGAATTATTTGTCTTTTGATTCAAATTCACATGGGAGGTAATTAAACAAACAGCCTCCTCCATGTGTAGCTGTGGGGAGGGAAACCAGTGGAAAAAAATATCTTCCCTTACAGCTGACCTTTTCTCAGAGTACGTGCCCTTTTCTTCCTGCAAACGGCAAAACTGCATGTGTTCAGCACAGTGAAACTTTGAGGGGGAACACAGAGAGTCAGACTCCACCCAGCAGAAATTCAATACATTAAAATGAAGGTCTGTCAAAACAGATTCTCCTGGCTAAGGGGTTTCCAAGGAATGCTCTTAAATGCTGGTATTATTTGACTGCTACCATCCCTCCCTCTAACCTCTCCCTCAAAATGTGCCTCTTTTAATTTCTCAGGCTTCCCACGAAATATCCACTCTGAAACCACCAACTCGGATTTCTGGCTGTCTTAGCCTTGGGAAGACATTGTTAGCAGTCACTATTTAAACAGCTATGGTTAAGAATGTTGTGAGTGGTTAGATATTGTGAGGGCTAAAATATTAGTGGTTAGCATGTATTAGAGATGCATAGCTGAAGCAGATGCAGAAATGATAACAAGAAAGAGAAAAGAGAATTAGGAGGAAAGGCTAATGGACATGGAACTTCTGAAGAACAGTATGAATTGCACATATTCAGAAGGGCTCTAAGGAGGGTTACACATTACAGGGCTTTGGGCCCCTACAGCTTCCAGGAGAGCTAAAAACCCCCAGACAACAATAACAGCCCAACAAACAATCAACATCCTTCTTTTAAGTCTGATGAGGAGTTGCACCTTGCATTGCCAGTGGTAGTTGCGAATTTTATTGGTTAGTTTTAAAAAGAACATTAGGTCACACCCCAGTTCCTACTTATCTTCTTGGAGATGACTGCTAATTCCACAATGTTGACTTTGTCCTTTTGCCTACAGCTATTGAGGTGTTCTTCCATCTGTGGTTCTAGAGAATCAAAAGGTTTACAAACAACTTTGTGTACACACACTCATTTGCTCATCCTACCATACCCTACCAGCAAGAGAAAGGAGGAAAAATTGTGGGGTTGAGCAGGAGCAATGGCAAAAAAAAATCAATGTATTAATTTTACCTATCCACAAAATCATACTATTGTTACTGAATACATATTAAAGGGATCCCACAGAAATGCTGTAAATCCTTGCAAAGGTATACATTGCAGTATTAGAATATCTGATTTCTATTTAGCTGAAACAGAAGTTAATAATGAACTGACTTATTAACTATCTAAATAAATAACAAAATCGGGCTCTCCACTCAGTTTTTTCTCACCTGTTTAACTAAACTATATTAAAATCTGCCTTAGATTTTAGAAGTGTATTTTCTTTTGGAGTGGAGATGGCCCCAACTGAGCATCATCAGAATAGAAAGAAAATGCCACAATCACCTTTTCCCATACCATTTTTAACAAGCTCACCCTGCACAAGAAGGTGTTGGTTTTTTGGAGGGGAACGAAGTGGTCCTAGCACTGTGGCCTGTCCTGTATTTTCCAGGTTGTGGCCTTGGCCACTTAAACTAGAGACAGGATAGCTGTTCTGCCTAGAACTATAAATTTAGTTTGCAAATAGCTGTGGTCACTTCAGAAAAAAAGTAGTTGCAGAAAGCAGTGAAAATAATAGTACCTACCTGTACACATGTGATGGTTGGGTAGACAGAAATTTCCTTCCCCATGAAAGATACTTTAGCACTTTCCAAGTCAGTCCACAACGAGGACAATGCTATTTTTTAAACCCTATCCCTGTTGTTATTGCACATGACATATTACATTGTACTGTACAGTGTGTGGTGATGAGAAATTCCCTGCTTATTTAATTGTGATCCTTCAATGAATCTGAAAGGGAGCACTTTATTTCCATTTCTTTAATTTACTAGTTCTTTAGCTGATGATTTTATTAACTCTTGTATTTGAGAACTGATGCTTAACAAAAAAAAAAAAAAAAAAAAAAAAGAGGAGAAGAAGAAAAAAAGGCCCTTGGCAGTATTGTGAAGGCCTGGAACTGAATAATGCACTTTAATAATGAGGAATAGAGCTATGGCTTTTGCTGATGGCTGTGACCGGCTCTGTGACCTGATTATGTCGCAGAGTGTCAGCAGCTGAGACACTACAAAAGGGAGCGCATCCCATCAAATCTATCTCCATTGTAATCACTGCACTGCTGAGAGCCTTGTTAGGAGCAGGGAATCCATCAGGCCTCATTAGCACCGTTTACCATCAAGAAGCTCAAAGAGCCAACGTGCACCCTCTCATCAGAATAATGAGAACCAAAGTACTCCTATTATCTAATTGGATCAACAATGCCTCTCTCCCTGTTTAGTTTCCTGAGCTACTTGTGGGCTACAACCCTCAAAAATTAGTGATTTTTTGTTAAATGCCAGGGTGGAGCTGTGCTCGAGGTTTTTCTTACACAGAAGGTTTTCACATCTAAAGGGCACAGTGAAGCCCAAGTCCCTTCAGGGGCATTCTTAGATTATACTGATGCAATCCCAATTAATTCACTTAATACTTAGATTTTCCTATTAATCTACCAGGAAATAGACTGCATTGCCTTCTTCATCCACAAGACATTTCATTATGCCAACTCTTCTCTTTTTGTGCTAAAATGTTCTTTTGCAATTGCTGAATCAGGATGTATTTTTCTCCTGTTAGACAACTTCCAGCTTTCCAGAAAAGAAACTAAACTTACTCAGCACCCACAGTTAAATTGTATTTGATCCTGTCAAAGTCAAGAGACTTGTATGAATGCAACAGATGACAATTAAGGAACCAGATGCATCAAGCTTGTGTCCATGTGCCTGTGGCTCTTTTCCTTAAAATTATTACAAAACCAGCCAAAGAACACATTTCATGTAGTTAATAGACATAGTAAAACACAGGCTAAACTCCTGATATTTTCTTTCATTTGCAAAACCAGCATGAAAAAGAGAAGTGTTAGGTTATTAAAGCTCTGAAGAATCCAAGCAATGGCACCAGGGTCCTACAAGCTGAAGCTGAGCAGGTAGAGAGCTTCTCTTTGAAACCATCTCCTGACAGGGTGCAGTCTGGCAAACCTGCTAACCAGGCCTTTAAATTTGAGGTATGAAAGCCCAGCCCTGCAAGTGCCTTCTGGAAAGTGCTGAGGGCAAACAGAATGTAAGCAGTGTTACATGGGCCAATAGCTCTTCATAATATGCCTCTGAAAATGAAAATTTGATTTAGAGTCCTCTACCTGCACTATATCAAATTAATCAGGTGATCTAATCATATTATTTCAATGGATTAGATCTCTTGGTTATGGTCTTGGGAAGCTCTGGCATTACAGTTCATATCGACATCCAGAGGAAAAGAAGAAAAATAAATTAAAGTACCATAACTGCGAATTCAATAATTAATAACAAATCCGTTATGAAAATTATTGTTAATACCTATAATTTTGTTACTGTAATTGTAAGAACTCCCTGGCTATTGGGAATTAAGGCCATGCCATATGTCATTTAAAAGATCATTTCCCTAAATTTGGCATAGGGTCTTGGATTTGACCTATAGCTTAATGTCTCCTGGGATTACTGATCACCATATATTTAGCTAGACAGATGGACATTTACAAGCCCTGAATTTCTGTTACAGAAGCACATGTAATTACAAAGATGGCACATACAAACGTTCTAGTAAATCATCCAGCTTTATATTTGCAGGAGTGAATTTTGGGTGTCACACTTGTGACTCTTTGAAAGGGGTAATTTTTAAAGGACAGATTCTTAACATGGGAGAGAAATCTGGCTCTTTAAGGACCCAAGCAGATTATTCAGAAACAGTGTGTCCCCAATTACTATTCACTTATGCTCCCAATTTTGATGAAACCCCTTTTCTTTCTTGGTTAAGTGCTATAATTTTATTAATTCAAAGGAATGAAATTTAATTTTGGGAATGTAGTTTCATTATACTTAATAGTCCTGTTTTAAGACAGATAGCCTGAGAAATGGGCTCTAAGTAGCATGAGTTTATGCTGAATATTATAAAAATGGATGTTATATTAGACACTTATTATCAATATTTATCTGTGTTGTGGCAAGGTCTGCAGTACTGATTATAAACCAAGGGACATTCGTAAAAAGAAGTAATAAAAAGACAACCCCCATTTAAAAGAACTAAACAAGCAGTTAGATGCTGTAATTTTACCCAACAATAGGGAAGAGTCTTCCTTGCTCTTCCCTTTCTGTGCAACCTGTGGAATTATTGGACTTTACGTTCTGTCTGGAATAAACAAGACTTCGCCTGAGGGAATCGATAGTTCCATTCAGTGATACCTTCACAGTAGTATTTTTTTTTTAAACATACAAAGAGCAGCCACACATCTCTCATGCCATCTGTGGAGAACATGTAAAGGAAAAACCATCAAAAAACTAGTCTGGGTTTTTCTCTTCAGCTCTTACAAGGAGCATCTTTGGTGGCAAGTGACTCACGCGAGTGGCGAGTGGGACCCATTTCTGGAGCACGGATAGAAATGAGCAGGCATCTAGGTTGGAGCTGATCTGACTATGAGTTATGGGTATTATAACCAACTTTTCTTCCAAACCAATACCCCATCCCTCCAGAAATCTTAATAGGCTTTTGAGAGCCTCCATTTAAAGCTGGCTGCATAAAATGATCCTTTGATGAAAAGGGATTGAAACAAGGGTTAAAGTAGACATTGAAAGGTTATTGTAGAGGGCACATTGTTCATACAATCCTCCTTTAATATGTGTGGTGTGCACCTGCGATAAGATGATTCATTAGATAAGGCCTCACTTTGACAAGCTCCATCGTTCAACCCTCGGGGTAGTGATGGAACAATTCTGCACCCACCCAGTAAATATAACAAGGTCAGCATTTTTTTTTTCCTGGGACTTGGATGGTGATAGTGAAGCTAAGGAAGCATCTTTGTTTATGTGTTATGCTAAAAAAAAATAAAAAAAAAAAATTGGGGGGTGCTTCCTATAAATTGTTGATTTCTATTTTTTAGTGGGCCAAAATAATAAAAAAAAAAAAAAAAAAAAATTAAATCACTCCTGTTCCAATTAACTAACATGGTAACAGAACATTACCAGGAAAAAAGGCTGCTCTTCCTTTTTTTCTCCCTACAAGTAAACAGTAAGAGTAGAAACTAAACTTTGGATTCACACATCCTCCAAGCTGCACCATTTCAATAAATATTTTCCAGGGCCTAACATCCACAAAAAACACTGTGGATATCATTGTATGCCCAATTTGTAGCATTTAGAATAATGACATTCAAATTACTCGGTTACCAGGTACAGTCATGAGTTATATTGACAGATTTGTTGCAGTGAAACAAGTCATTGTGCTAATTTTAGTCCTAGTAAATGCAATAAAGAGTGACAGTGGTCACTTAAGCATGCTGCATCAAAGGAATTATTTATATATATATGGATTCAGATGCATATCTTTCTGTGTCACACTAAGGCTGAAACTGAAATAGTTTGAACAAACAGTTCCAAAATGCAGATAATGTCCAGTTTCTCTCTTAGACACACTAACCCTTCAACATCATTCAAGTTTCCTGTTTGGACAATTTTCTTTAAACCAAAAAACCCTCCCAAATTTGCATTTACAGGCTGGCAGATTCGTTGCAAATTACTTAACATAAGGTAATAATCAAATGAGAAAGCCACCCAGCTAAATCCATCCCAGATACTTCACTACAATTTGTGTTCCTTTACTTAAAACATTCCATACCTTTTTAGAGATGAAATAATACAAAAATGCTACAGAAAGGCAAAAAGATGAAGCACAGTACCACTGTAATAAAGTTACTAGGCATATAAAAGTGGCAGAAGACATCTGGTATGTTTGTTAAGAGTCACAGGGTAGCTGGACTTTTAAAACACCACACTAATGCACTACCGTGATCTTTTCAAAGGGGTGAACTGAAATAAACCAAACCCTAAGCCTTTTCTAGCTTGCAAACACTCCCTAACAGTTCCAAACTTCCTCGCTGTCCTCAGACTTTCCATTTCTTACCTCGTCTGGCAAATCAGTATTTATTTCTCTTCAATACGTGCACTTTCAAATTGCTGCCATACGGGCGGAACTCATTTTCGTGCCGAGAGCAGCCTGCCATCAGAATCCCCCGTTGGCTCCATGCTCTACTCACCTGTCCTTGTGCATTGGTGACGAGCTGCCCCGTGACCCCCTGAAGGCTGGAGAGGGCATTGCCAAAGGCCTGGGAGCTGGCGATGGAGCCCATGGCTGCTGCCGCCGCAGCCGCTGCTGCTTGGCTTGCCAGTGGGTTGTTGACCAGCTGCAAAAGAAAAGGAAAGGAAAGAAGAAAGTCAAGATCATGGTAAAGGCCACCATAAACACAGCCTCATGGTAAAGGCCACCATAAACACAGCCTCATGGTAAAGGCCACCATAAACACAGCCACAGAGTGCCAACCGCATAGCATGAGTGTGATTGCGTCAAAAACTCACCGCTGCTAGAGCGGTTCTGAGAGCACCTTAAGGATCTCACTTCTGGGGCTCTGGCAATGAACAGTTTTTAAAAAAGCAGAGGAAATTCCATGGCAATGAAGAATAAAATCATCTTTTAGAGCCTTATATTCTCTCCCTTTTTTTTTTTAAATTGAGTTATGTGTTTCTTTAGGTTCAGTGTGCTGATGCCACAGGTGCAGCAGCCAAATATTGCTGTAAACAGCAATAGGTGAAAGATTGGCATCTGGTTGGAATGGGAGGGGAATATTTACTTGGGGATATTCAGAACAGGGACTAATGTACTAATGACCCCAGAAACAAGAAAAACCTGCAAATCCTTTTAATTTTATCATTAAAGAATTGTTCTCAACAATTGTTCTCAAGAATTGTTCTCAATGTCTAGATAAATCACAGAAGACTTGTGATTAAGTCTGGTAGAAATCAACTGAAATTTCAAAATTAATTTGCAAAATATGATACTAAGCAACTTGCTGCTTCTCAACTGTGAATGATTGATTTTAGGACTCATAAATTTTCAGGAAATGAGTTGTACTGGCTGCTTTAATCAATTCTACCTGTGTGCTCCACAGAAAGCCATGACTTTCACCTCAGGAGACTACAGGAATCCAGCTTCTATCAACACCTGTGTTCATCAAACACACAAAATGTGTGTCCTGTCAGAATCAAAAGTCCTCTGGGATACAGCTTTTCCATTGGATTATTGTGAAGTTTCCACATTCCTATCCTCTTCTGAAAATGGGCAAACTTTGAACCAAGCACACAGGGATGACAGTAAAAAAAAATTAAAATGTTAGGAACCATCATCACTAAAACAGCTGTCTTGAGACCACTCAGACTAACTAAGATCAAGAGGCTGAAAATACACTTTAAAGTGAGTTTGCCTCCTAAGAATCATTACATTGCAGTACAAGTTGCAAAATGCACATTAGCAGGATACAGCAGCCAGAACTTTGAGGGAGAAAACAGTCTGGGGACACTTATTCTTAGACTGAGATGAAAATGCTGGAGCTCAGCAAAGCTGAAGGTTTGAGCTGAAGTTCGTAGGAGTTTTAAACCCTTAGATGATGAGTAAATTATCAATCCTATGGAAATGGAGAGTAACAGACACCAGTAAGGGATGAACTTCACAGACAGGCTCTGCTTCAAAATAGGCTATAAAAAATTAATCAGTGATTAGTAGATGTTTTAAGCATGTTCCAGATATGAGTAGTGTGTATGCTATAGATGTTTAGAAGCTCATCAATAGAAGATGTCAGATATGGTTATAATCTATGCTTATAAGAAACCTACTTGTCTGTTGGACATTGCAAAACCTACAATTGATTGGTCATACATTAAAACATCTATTAATCATTCATTAGCCCTTCATGAAGTATTTATAAATGGAACCTTGATATAAAGTGTTGCTTAAAGGGGTGCCTTGAGCACATCCAATCCCTCTAGAAATTGTAAAGCAAATAAAGATTAGTAGCAATGCCAGACAGAAAAGATGACATTGTTTGGAGGAAATATTTTGATTTTGAAAAAAATTGTGACATGAATCTCTAAAAGCAGTCTGCAGCATCCCATGGCAAGCAAATCAAGCAGGAATTAAACACAAGGGAGGGGGAGAAACTGCAATGAGTGCTTGATAGCAGTCCTGAGGAGCTGTGAGGAGAGACGAGGCCAGCACAATGACCAAGGGGAAGCTCAGTCCCCAAAGGCACACTGCAAACAAACCCACTGAGCACACAAGGCGTGAGCCCAAACACAGCCCCATGCCCTCCCCAGTGATTTGGGTGGTGGTGCCTGAGCACAGCAGTGGAATGCCACATATCAGAGATAAACTTGGTGGTTTTTTGCTCCAAACAGTGACATTTCTTTAGTGTCCAGAGCAGAAGCTGCTAAACCCTGCCTTTTTCCCCACCACTTCGTGGGCAGTACTGGCACTTGAAGTAATTCCCTTATAGCTGTAAATACTTGGAGAAGAAAGGGGCAGCAGCAAAAGTGTGAGACTTTCAGAAAAGGCCTTCCACAATCTTATTAGTAACCCACAAATTCTGGCACAGCATCCTTCTGCAGGTATAAATGATAATCTTTGGACAGTTACCTGACATCAGCTAACAAACAACACTGCTGTATTCAGGGCTTCAGTGCCATACTTGGGGAACACAAATAACCCTGTGAAGCTGGAAACTACAAAGGGTTAAAGCCTTCTCAAAATCAGACTATCATCTTCTAGAATCTCTTTTCCATTTTTCTTGCTCCAGTTTTCAAAAAAAAAAAAAAAGAAAAGTACATTTTAAAATACAACAATAAAATTTAATTACAACAAACCCTGGAGACACTCAGGATTGCTTTTAGTTGCATCACAGAGATAAGCTACTTATTAAAAATGATGGCAGAGGCTGTGATATGCATAGGTACCCTGCACAGCACCATGTTCCAGGAAAAAGCCCAGTGAATGGGCCAAGTCACAGGGTGAGAGACTTCCAAGCGCATATAAACCCATCCCTATCTATTCATGAGTCTGATTAAAAAGGAGAAGATGCATTTTTCTTTGACTGCTTTGGGAAGCTGTTGACTGCAAGCTGTGCTCTGTTAAACTGACCCCTTTTATACTGTGCGAAAACCGGGCATAGAGAAACACATCTCATTTCATTATGTCTGGACAACAAGGTAACACATCGAATCTTCCCTTTATTTAAAGAAAAAATAATCTCTGCCTTGAGAGGTTTATGCTGTTTCTCGGTACAGGATGGATCCCTAAGAATACTTATTGGAAATATTAGAAATCTATTACGAAAAATCCCACAAAGGGCTCTTCCCATTTTGTTCCTGTATTCAAATAATGATTTAATTTTGAAGGCTGAAGCGTTGGGAGCTGTCAAGTCCAGTGGCCAAATTTCTGCTCCCACTCAAAACCCCGGCCATAACTGTAGGCAATAGTGATCTTAGTTTAAAGTGAGAGGCCAGCCCTCCTAGGGATGCCTCTGCTAATGACAAGATTATATGAGAAAGCAAACTATATAAGAAAGAATCTTCTAATAACTGAGTAGGTTTGGTACATTCTTCTGAATTCTCAGAGCTGACCTTTTAAAGGTAAAGCATATGAAAATTGCTCTGCAATGACTCAGTAGAAGCAGAAGGCATTCCAGTGCAGGGAATAAAACTCACACAAATAAGACTAACCTGGGAAATGATGGGGGATGAAAGAGGCACTGCTCACGAGATCCTAAAGCTGTGCCATGCGACACCATTTGATAACCTACACAGTCATTTAACTTTTCTCTGTAAAGGGCATATCCTACTGAACTTTCACTCCCCTGGTCTGGAAATCAAGGAGCCAGTTTTACTGATTACAATAACACTCATTCAGCAAATATAAAGAAAAAGCTAACCAGATTTCCTGATGAAAAGCCAAGACATTTCAGGATGCCAGAGCATCATATGAAAAATGGGGCTGTAACCTGAAAGGTGAAGCCACTTTATGCAGTGCCAGTATATAGATCTTGTGTGTTTTCTAGAGGGCTTGGGGGGGAGTGAAGACAGTGTCTGAATGCAGCAGTGGAGAATGAAAGGACACATTGGGAGTAACAGCAAGCACAACATCATTTTACAGAAGAGTATTGGTGTTTTTCAGGAAGAATGTCAAAAAAAATCATATTCCTGGGTAGTTTTTAGGGATCAGATTAGCGTAGAAAAGTAGTATATTTGATTAGGGACTGAGAGAGTCTCATTCTCTGGCAGTCCTTTCTGTAGGGAGCATCACCCTACTAGGTAAAATACTGAGATTGTTTGCCTAAACCAATGCTTTTCAAGGGAAAACAGAAATACCTCTAAAAGTTGGGAAGAATTCAGCAATGGCTCTCAGTCAGAAACACTAGACATTTTTCTTTTCTATCCATGATAAGTGAAAATTGATCAGAGCAATGGATTTTTTAACCAACAATCTATGTGAAATTTACCTGTGTTTAGATTATGAGAGAATTACAGACTGAAATATCGTGGAGTTTGTTCCCATTTCTTTTCATTGGCTCCTGAGACACATTCTGGGTAGTGGTCACTTGGCCTTAGGGAAGAAAGACTGTTTCAAACTGAGCACAGGCTCCTGAGGGTACGCTGATACTTTCTTTGTTGCTATGATTAGCATTATCATCTGAATTGGCTGGGGAAAGAAAGGTTTTGGTAGTGGGGGAGCTGCAGAGAAGGAGAAAAAAAACCCCAGAGTGAACACAACAAGAGGAACCCCAAGAGAAAGGAGGAGGAAGAGGAGGAGAAGCTCCACAGCAAAGAAGATGCCCCCACTGTAGACCCCAAAGGGCCCTACAGTGGGCAAATGGGTATTTCCTGATGAGAACTGGGATCTGTGGAGAGCCCGTGCAAAAGCAGGGGAAAAATATGAGGAGAAAGAAGGAGAAGAGGGGAACTCTCATGGACTGGCCACAGCTCCCCACATCCCCTGTACCACTGCAGCTGGGCAGGGGAGTCAGGAGTGAAGCAAGTGCAGTTCAGTCTGGGAGAGTAGGGAGAAAAGTTGTTTTAATATTTGTCTTCTTTTCTCACTGCCTGAATCTATTTTCATTGGCAATAAATTATAGCTAATTATCCTCAAGCTGAGTCTGTTTTGCCCATAACACCAACTGGTAAGCAGTGAACCTTGAGCCAGGAGCTTTGCCATTGTATTTCCTCCAGACCGTACCCACCAACTACACTCAGGGGTCTTCCAGACCTTGACGGCCCAGAAGCAGAGCATTCCCACCCAGACAACGCTGTGCTTGGTTTCTACATGTGAATGAATGGAGGCAGAAGTGCAGTTTCCCTGGAAGTCCCCAGTAACTCTTCTGGAAAATTCTTTACACAGTATTAATGCTTGTATTCTTAATTGTTTTCAATTAGCACGTGTATCTTGTACTAGTTGATAGCTCCCCCAACCTACATGAAACCTCACAGTCCCTGAAGGAATTTAAAGACAGACACTGGCAAGACAGCTTCAACTTAATCCTATGAAAGCACCCAGATATCACAGCAATGAGTACCAAATTAATGTCTGTAATAGCCAACAAGAAGATCACCACTTAGCATTTATATACAATTTTGCAGCCAAATATTTCAGTTGTGGGTACAGAGATCTGTCAATTTAATTTACTTTTAGGGCCTTACGTAAAAATAAATCAAATTTTCAAGACCCCTGTGAACATGCAGGTCCCAAGAAAGCCAAGAGAGAATACACAGGCAACATAAAACAAAAGAAGCCCATTTCAGACAAAGAGATGCCATGAGCAAACATTTTGGAAGCCCTGGGTGTCACTTATCAGTTAGATTTTTTTTAATTTTTTTTTTTTTAATGTTGACCTTCCCCTCCCTCCTTCTTTGTTTATGTAATAGGATAATTGCAACATTTAACTTTTATAAATGAACATCAGGGTAAAATGTCTAATAAAATGGCTGTCATGGAGACTAATCATGCATAACTCTTTGAAAACATGCCCAGCAGGCAAATCCCAAATTAAATCTGTCAACACTTGGTTTTTGTGCACTGCTGTGATATGATCAACCTACAAACTGTACAACGTAATTATACATCCAGACCCCTTCAGCAATATCGGGTTATTTCAGAACTGCACAGGTCTATATTTGCAAATGGGTGTAGATGGTAAGAGTTCCAAATAGGCTGCTTAGACAGACATTTTAGTATATGCACATACATCGGAAATTTATGTGCAGAATACAGCGCGGAGACAAGGATGCTGGAGTATCTGAAAGCACCGACTTGACAGAGACACTTAAAATATCTGGTTCTCACAGATACTTATTCTGCTCATTATATACATTTATTGTGGCTGAGCTATTTGCTGTCTAAATCTATGCTGCATTTTCAATCAGAAGGAAGTAGTGACAGCGGTGTCACTGATGCGACGTGACTTGAGCGGATGCGAAGCGACGCGACCGGGGGTGATTGGAAGTGCGCAGTGCTCGTGGAGCCCTGGATGTGACATGGGCAGGGGAGGATGCACAGAATCTCTCACAGTATCCCTGTAAACAAGGTGCTGCTGGTCAAACTGGAACCAGTCTGCACAACTACAAGAGCAAGGTACAGCATGAAAATAATAGAGCCACGGCAAAGCAAATACAGGGCAGACGTCCCTCTCAGGTTCCTCAGACCAAACTGCTGCAGACTTGAATAATGAAGAACACATTAGGGCACATGCAAAGAGTGAGTGCAAACCACCCTAGCCATTCCATTTCTGTTCTGTTAGTGGCAGAGAGAAGAGACAGAAAAGGAAACTACAAGAAAGGGATCCTCCTTGGGTCTAGTCCTACAACATAAACTAAATTGAAGGTGTCAGCCTGTCCGAGGCTGTCTTACATGTTTACCAAACAGAAGAGTGAATCTGTTAAATATATTTAATATATTTAAATATAAATAATTACAAACAGTAAGTGACTGACTCCTTTAGCACCTGGTCAATATTTGTAGACTGCCCACAGACTCTTGTCCTGCAGGTTCCTGGCTGTCCACATCTATAACTCACAAGTTTGAAATGTTCCAGTTCTGTTTAAGCAGACACAAACTGAACCAAATTTTTGTTAAAAAGAGGCATCCTGATTTTGTCTGATTAGTTACTTCTGTGTTTATGTAGTCTTTAAAATAGTTGAAACTGTTTATTTCATACATGATGTAAATATGCTATGATCAAACATCTGACTTCATGAAATTTTGCTTCTCTAATAATCATAAATTGCGATGGTACTCATAAAAAAGGAAAGGGCTCTGAAAAAATGATCAGAATTCTCTGACTTTCTGAAGTAGTTCCCAAGAATGAAAGCAAAGACCATCTTCTAAACTTTCTAAACAGGGTTGCAACTCAGCTCATTTTACGTTGATTAGTTCCTGGGTTCCTGTGTTTGTCTATTTTAGAATGATTTATCTGGCTTCTGAAAGATGCTTTCCCCACAAGAAAAATGGTTACTTCAGGGCTCCCTTGCTGCTAAAAAAATGAACTCTTATCAAAAGGAAATTGCCATCTGTCTTCTCGGATAAGAGCCCAGCACTTGGGTCTCAGTGATCTAGCCTCTGTAGAAAGTGTGTCGACTGTGAGACACATCAAATTAATCTCCTTAATCTAAAACATTTATTTGCCTTTAATTTTAATTTGTGAATCGCATGTGCACATCTAAATATGACCATTTGCCTATACAAATGTTAAAAAAGCAATGTGAGGTAAAACCGTGTTAATATGTTGAGTCTTGGGGCAAATATTTCTGGACGTCTTGTTTTACAGTACAGTCCACAGTCTTACTATACATGCCTGGAAGTGTTTATTCAAATATTCATATTGAAAATCAAACTTTTAAGCACAGACCTTCTCTTCTGCCTTTTGAAGAATAAATGCTACTTAATACTTAGGGACACATTGCTAACTGAGAACATATATAAGGCTTCTTTGAAAATTCTAAGTCTATTGCTCTGCAAAGATCCCAATTTTTGAAGCTGGAAACACATCGGGACAGTCCCATTTATTTGTAATGTAACAGCATCACCAAACAGTTCTGCTTTCATGTAAGCTGAGTGTTTACACTGAAGTCTCACTGACTTCAACGAACAGGAGATCAGTGGACAAGATCAGATCTAAAACTGGAACTTTGTGGAATCCTTTTCAGTTCTCTCCGCTCCTAACTGGACCTCAGTAGACGCATTGCTCTCATACGAAGTTGAAGAAGCATGCAGATGGCTCCTGAATGCAGTGGCAAAATTGCTGTCAGAGCTACAGGTCAGTCCAAAATCCAAATCTGGGTCTGAATACAGGTATCTGGAAGGATTTAGTCTCTGTGGTTACATCAGTTCACCCCAAAGTCGAAATGACAGAAACACCATAATTGATACCATGTGTTTGAGAAGTTCTCTTTGTTTTCCAGGGACATCAGATCAGTTGAGAACCTGATTTAATTAAACATTTGAGTTTGGCTGATAGCTCAGTACATAAAGTGAGATTCTAGAAGTGAGAATGAAGTTGAAGGACACATTTAGTTTGAAAACCTTGAAGTTAAAGCCATATTTCCAATAAAATAAATGTGAGAGGTGAGTGATAACCACAGAAACAAGCAAGCTGAGTCAAAGTCTATGAAAGGGAAGAAAGCATGCAAAAAAAGGATGTTGGGGAGCCCTAAACAGGATCCTGTTAACATTATCCTTGGGGCACTATTGTATTGCTTTAGCACAGCTCTGTTTGTTTTTTTTCTGTTTTCATAACCCATTCATGTCCCACCTTTCTTGTGACTCCTCCCTGGGTTTTTCTTTTTTTTTGGGTTGGGTACAATTTCTTCTCCCAGTGACAGACCCCACTTCTGCCTTCACCTGCTTGACTCCTTTCCTCTGATCTCTTATCTCCCCTCTCAGCCACTTTGCTCATGTCACTCTGAATCCGATCACAATAGGTTTCCATATGGGAGTTCACACAGAGCTGCAAAAGCAGTAAATCCACTGTGTCTGTAATGTTGCCATATTAATTCCTAATCAATTTCCAAGCTGTATTTGAAACTCATATCTTTCACCTCAGCAAAATCAAAATAACGTCAAGTTGCCAACAGCAAATGAAACTTGAAAATATAATTAAAAACATACAGGCTGGGAATGTATTGTTTCTGAAGTCTTTGCAATTGTCACTGTGCTAGGCACCATAAATTGATGGCAAGAGGGTATATGAAACTGAGATCCTCTTATAACAAAAGCAGAGCTCCATATTGCTCCAGGTAACAGAGGAACTCTCAGCTGAGCGTGAGTGATGACTGCAAGTATAAACTGTATAATTTTTTTTTATTTTTTTTATTTTTTTTGCTGCAAGGATCAATTCCAAATTTGTTAAAATCTGATGCTGAAATGCTGCAAGGACTGCTTAGTTAGCCTGCATGCAATCCTAATGCAGTCCTGGATAAATTCGGGACTCTGTGTCAGTGTGTTCTTGTGAATGTGATTTTTCTATTTCACACAGAAAGACAGGGTGTGACCTTATACTGACCATTATACACGTCATTGCATAATATCACATCCTAATATTAATTTCTCCCTATGGTGCTATTACTGTATTTTAAACAAAGGACATGGCAAAGTTTAGCTCCTGCCATCCTCTTTATTTTTTATTTTTTTTATTTTTTTTTTGGTGTGTGTGGAGGCAGAATGTCAGAAATAATGCCTAAGTTATTACTCAATATCTGCTACTGGCTGAATGCATAGCCTGGGGAAAGTCTAATTACCATTTACAATAAATAATTTCCTCCATATTTATTATCAATGGAAATCTACTCATAGACATTCAGCCAAGGAATTCTGCCATACGAGCAAAAATATGTACTATCTTTGGAGAGCAGCTCAGCTTACAACCTGAATGTCTGTAGCTTTTTCATTAAATTCATTATTGCTTTATTGTACCTAGACTCTTGTTCTTCCATAAGGCACTGTCAATAGACAGACAGATGAATTTCTTCGTGTTCTAAGTATTTTCTACTTTTATCTGTTGACCAGATTCACAAAATATTTATGGGCCCTGTAGCAATTCTTGTGCTTTACAAAACAAGGGATTTTTTTTTATTTTTTTATTATTATTTTTTTTGTGCTAAAAATAACTTAAGTTCCAAGTTCTTGGTCGGATTCTGAGTTCTCTCCACCAGAATATAAATCTGATCTAATTTTAATGAGGCCAGCAGAGCTGCAGTTGGTTAAAACACAGAAACCACTGTCAGAATCAGTCCCTTCAACTTCTTATGGGCTTCAAATCTGTAACACGAGGGGAGAAGGAGGGAAATGACCCTCTTATTTGAAGTACTAAAATTAGCTAATTGCTCTGATGTTTTATTTAAATCTAGCAGTCTCACCAAAGGTCTGTGGGGTTCTTCCTATTGTTTTTTATTTTTTTTGCATTCATGCCTCTGTAAACTAGAGAAGTCAGAAGCCAAAACATTTACACCTACAGCTGTGAAACCAATGGATTTTTCTGTTTGCAGACTAAAAAATTTTCCCCTCACCCCCCTAAGAAAAACTCCCCAAAAAACAAACAATAACAAAACACAGTTCAGGCAGACCTGGAGTGGAAACAAATGGGAAAAAAAATAAATTTTAAGTCACCTGAAACATTTAGTTCAGACTGAAATGGTTTCTCGAAAGGAAATGTAAAACAGATCACCCTCAGAGATGGGGGTTTTATAAACTGAGTGGAAATATTTGACTTTAAAAAAAAAAATCATTCTTACATGCCTTTTGTTAATCTCATCCATTTTGGGTTGGGAGGAGCATTTCTATCTATCCAGCTATTAGCCCAAGCACACCTTTGGAATGGGTGAGGTATGCAAACCTCTTTGCAGTCACTGGTACTGGTGGGTGCTGAGCACTGCAGGCTGCTGAGACATCTGAACCAGGACCTCCAGGGAGGAGGGGCCATTTGTCAAGCTCACTGTAACTCTGGGTTTTCCTGGCATTTCCACTGGTGAATCCCACACCAGGGGATATCGGAAGGCTTCTTGTCCCCACTGGTCTGACAGAGACCTAGATCAATGCAGATTTACCAGAGACACTGCTAGAACTCCCCAAATTTTCCCTTTGATTTCAAGAAAAGGACGCTGCTTACTGAAACCAATGTCTGTGAAATCAGATGCCTCTCTTTGTTCCTAACACTCATCCAAAAATAATGTGCCTCTTAAGAGCCCTCAGTGCAACAGGTGGAGTCTCACAGGGGCCAGTGCAATTGCAGCAGTTTAGAGCAAGGCAGAACTCAGGGCACTGATGCTGGCTTATGAAAAATAAATCAGAAGCTTTATGGACATTAAAAACAGTGTTAAAACAGGGTGTTTTATACAGTAATTATAAGGTTATTTCTCAGTAATTCAATCTACCAAGGGTGAAAATATATCTTTTATTGCTGCCTATGATGGTAATAATTCTCTCTGGCATCTGTAAAAGCAACAATAGCTTTTCATTGATTTTGCTTAAAAGGAAAGTTCAGGGTTAGAAAATTAGTATTTCATGTGGAAACAAGAAAAACTTTCCAAAGTATATGTGATGGAAATAGTAATAATTATGTTTGAGGAGGAAGGAAGTCTTGTGATTAGAGTCACTGGGTAGGTACCTGTAAACCTCACATGAGGTCCAATTCTTCAACGTATTTTCATTTCTTTAATTTCCTGTCTGAAAAATAAAATAAATAATAAAACACCCTTTCTTCCACCTTATTTGTTTGTTTTCTCCTTAGATAATACCCCTGAAAGCCCATTAATACTGAATTACATATGCACATGCACCAAACTAAGGCAAGACCAAAGCTAAACCAAATTTTCTTATTTCAGGGTAAATCTGCATATAGATTGTCTGTTCACTACACAGTAATCATTACCTAGTGATTTAGGTATTTACCCAGCATTTATGTAAGTTCAGCATTTTAAGCACTGCCATAATATATGTCCAGGTAATAGTAATGGAGGCCAAAAAATTCCTCTGAGGTACAGAGATGAATGAACATCTAAGTCACCAGCAAAGTTGCTCACAAAATGTAGGTCTTTTGCTAAGAAGCACGTCAATAGTAAAAATAACTACAAGCTGCATACTGGCTTTACACAAGGAAACAGTAAATCCAGGAGAACACACTACATATGTCAGGATTTGCTGCTCTTTATAAATTAATTGCTTCAGCTTTGGTGGCTCATGGTATCACAGCACCCTGCATAAATGGAAGCCTCGTCTTGGCTCTGAATTGCAACCTGACAATAGAAAATTTTACCATTAATGTTCTGGATGCTTTTTGTAAGATAAATCAGTTATGCAACTTGCCTCTGCAGTTGTGGGGACATCCCTAGTGCATCCAAACATTCCTTCTGGTTTTCTGTTTATTCACGCTCTTGTAGTAAATATCACATGTGATACCTTCTTGTTACCAAGTCCTATTTTAAAAGGAATTGCAGTAACTCAAATAATGCTTGCTTCAGGTCTAGACCTAACATTCTATCTCATTAAGCAGAAAAGGTGACTCACTTTTATAAATTACCTTCATCATAGAGCTGTTAAAGCTAATAAAATCTGGGAAGAAAACTGCATGTCAAACCACAAGAGCTGCACTGCCAAGCCCTACAGGCTTTTATTTATGGTTAGCACTAACTGGCCTTCCAGGTTGGTGGACAGAGATGAGTAGCCTTGGATGCAAGGTCTCACGGGCTCATCTGTGCAGGGGGAAAAGAAGGGCTGATGCTCTTGTGCTCCTCTCCTTTGCCACTTCTGGGACATGGATGGCCTTGCCATCACTGCTGGTGTCTTGGGGATGGCCCTTGTCCCAGGAACGATGGCTCTAAGTGGCCCAGTTTGTTTCTTGTTTGGGGTTGGGCTTTGGAAGGGGGGTTTGTGTGACTGCTGAGCAGATACTGCAACCTGCAATCCTACCCCCCTTCAGGGTATTCTTACTGCTTTTGCTTCCTTGCCAATACTTGCTCTTTACTCAGGGAAAGAAGTTGGAGAGTCAATAGAAACCAGATGCTACGCCAAAGAGTGGCCTGAGTACGGAATGCCTTTGAATCTTCAAAATATATTACTTTGAGCTAAAACTGGAGGTGGTACCTTACTCAGGGTAACTCAATAGATGGTGTTGTGAGGGGAACTCAGGTTAAGAATCTTCCCACACATCTGAGATTAATGTCTAGGGCTTGCTACCTATTCTTTATAAATGCCCTGCATTGGACGTGTAGTAATAAAATGTGCATAATTAAATTATTTTTGGGCTACCCTTTGCCTCAAAAAGGAGGTAAAAGTTTGGAAAAACCTAGTAAAGCTGGAGGCCTGGTCTTTGCATACATCAGTGTAAGGAATGTAAAAGTCAAGCATGAACACTACCAATTCAGGGAATTATAAGCAAAAATAGATGGACAAATAATGAAATTACAGTACTACAGAGCAAAAATGCAGCAGTAGAAAGAAAGGAATGCCACGACCACGTTGTACGTGGAACATGTTTGCCAAACCTGTATTAAAAACGTCCTCGAAGTCAAATTACAGCAGACAACAGGCATAAAAAAGAAAACTGATAAAAAAAAGAATATAAGAAAGAAATATGCAAGAGAAAAATGCACAAAATGTGGGATTGCTCTATAAACTTTAATGAACAAATAATAGCCTACTATGGAATACCATCCAATATAGGTGATAGGCTATATCAAAGAAAAAAGAAGAAATATGTAATATATACATTTTGGAATGTTCTCATTACCCAAGCAGAACACAAGCTAAAAGAAAAAAAAAAGGTATATAGAGATTAATCTCACCAAGGATAAAGAAAATTAAAGGTCTTGAGTTTTATTTACAGAAGCAAAGCACTGTTGAGGTAATAAAAGGAATAACTAATTCTAGTGTATAAACACGGGAGTGCTGAAACATAAAAAAAAAAATGGAATCACAAGAATGACTATTGAAATAATTATTTTAAATCAGACACACGACATACAACATATCATAAACCCACTAAATCCTGGATCAGGAACAGAAGAGGGAAGACTATAGGTAAATCAAAACACTTATGTATTTCTGTCATCTTTTCTGCATCTCATGAAGCTTATACAGCAGTCCTGCTGTGCAGAAGATCTAGGAGAAGAGATGATAGGCATATATAAGTCACTGCACGAGAGATGAGCCTTTAATCTACCTGGATGATCTTTGAAATACGCAGTCTTTTTGACTAGTGTTCTTTTTAGTTTTACAAAACAGTGTCACAACTATTCGGATATAACTTACATTAGTGTAGAAGAATAAGGCTTGCAATAATGCTCCTCTCAGGCTCATATCCTGATAAAAAGCTATAAAAATAGCCTCTGTGGTAATACAGTTAGCCCACACTGCAGCCACATGTTTGTCTTCTTCCTGTCTGGTTGGGGACAATCCCCAACACCTACTTTCACTGAAGTTACAGAGCCCTCAGAGTCTCCATAGCTAGTAAGGGGAAATAGATGCTCTTGGGGGTAATTCAGAACTTACAAGAGAAGACCCTTTTCTGAGCTCTCTTCCAGTGAGGACTCTTTCTCCACTGACCGTGGAGGCAACTGAGCACATGTTTCAGTGGCTCGGTTGGGTGGCACATACCAAGGGCAGCTTGCACCAGGACCCACTGCAAATGGACTTGGGCACTTTTCCTAGTTTTTTGGCCACACTGCACTCCAAATCCCACTGCCTGTCTTTGGGTATGTCTATGCATGACTGAGCTATTTAGATTTGAGCAGAGAAAGGTAAGAAACCTGCATCAAGCACCTACCTCCGAGTGCTGACTGTACAGGACCACACAGTCTGACTCCCAAAGGACATGCTTAAATCAAATGATCATTAAGTTCAATGGCAGCATGGCTATCTCTGCATCTAAAGCAGAATGGGAGATTTAGGACCTTTCATCTCTCATCTTTGGGAACCTGTGGCCAGTGTCTGAGCAAGTATCCTGACTTCTTATACTGAAAGCAAACTGTGAAGAGCAACAACAATGCAGAAATGCTTATCCAGACCACAAAAACTACTGGCTGTGCTAACATGGTAATCCCCTTCTGCCTGTTTTCAATTCACTCTAGTTATCCTGAGTACAGCAGTGGGGAAGACAGACAGTTCTAGCAAGCCCAAGAGCCTTAGGTCAAGGTACAGAAAATACACTGTTCTGCTCAAATTATGTTTCCCTTCAAGCATACAGTCATTTCTCATGGACAATAAAGGTGAGATCCTGAAAGTAATCCATGTTATAAGGAAAGTGTTTGTAATTTTAGCCCTGTTTTTTAACAAAAGTACATAAATCTCTGACAAAATAATAAAAAATTAATCCTTAGATTATTCCTTAGTGGTTTTTCTTCGCTGAGTATCCCTGGTTGGTTGTGAACCTGTCTGCTGGGTTTGTCTGAGGTGGAGTTAATTTTCTTCTTTGGATTTGTGCTGGAAACAGTGCTGATAACACAGGGATGGTTTAGTTGTTGCTGGGCAGTGCTTGGACAGCCTCAAGGTCTTCCCTGCTTCCCACACTGGTGAGGAGACTGGGGGGGCACAACAAACTGGGAGGGGACACAGCTGGGACAGCTGACCCCAGTGACCAAAGGGATGTCCCATATGACCCAGACCATGTGGTGCCATACGGTGTGGGAAGCAGGAGGAAGGGGGGATGTTCAGAGTGATGGCATTTGTCTTCCCAAGTCACTGTCACGTGTGCTGGAGCTCTGCTTTCCTGGGGATGGCTGAGCCTCTCCATGGGAAGTGGTGAATTAATTCTTGTTTTGCTTTGTTTGTGTTTTTGCTTGAGCTATTACAGCATCTTTATTTCAACCCAGAAGCTTCCTCATCTTTATTCCTTGTTTATTTCCCCCATCCCGCTGGGGGTGTGAGTGAGTGGCTGTGTGTGGGGCTTAGCTGCTCTCTGGGGTTAAACCACAACATCCTGCTTTCTACAGCTCTTGTACTCTGCAATATTACACTGGAGGGGAACTCCCAAAAAGTCCTACACACACACACACCACCTAATCCCACCTTGCTTTCAAGCTTTACTTATGCCTATATGTAAAAAAAAAAATAAAAATAAAAAAATTTCTTCTCCTAGAAAGAATTTTTATCCATTATTACTAACCACAGGATGATTATTGCTATATCTTCTCATCACAAACTTTTTAAGAAGGGTCAATAATCTCTCAGTGAGTTCATAAAATGCTCAAAAGCAAACCAACAAAATTACTGCATATAAATCAGCCGGATGCAGATCAAATCACATTCAATTTCAGAGAGAGTACAAAACAATCCTACAATCTTTTGAGTGCTGTTTTAATGTAGACTCCTTTCAAGAACTTTAGAAACGAGCATTCAAACAGTAATAGCCCGTAGAACATTGTAAACAGCTTATTTTAGATAGAAATCGCATCACCTCTAAAATAGGGTTCATGTGCTGACCAGCAATCAAACAGGGTGAACCAACTGAGTAACACTGAGGAAGTTTTCCCCTCTGGTTTCAGCTTTTCTTAGAGGATTAGGGTCTGGAAACTCAATCTGTTCTACTATTATATTATCTAGAAAGGGTGGTCTCTTGCTAGTTGGCTCATCATCATGCCAGATCCTAGCATTTTAAAATTCATCTGTAAGAGGAAACAATATCCACGTGGAATTGGTCAAAGAAAAGTTGAGGGTTTTTTCCACCATCATTACTTTCTTACAAAAAAAAAAAAAGTTTCAAATACTCTATATTATAAGAGGAATTTGCTTTATTGTAGTGTTATGAAAAATCCATTCATCAAACTGAAAGGTAAAGAAATTGCATTTTTACTTTTGTAACGTTTTAATACGAGATTTGGCTATTAAGAAACATAGCCTAGGACACCACTTCTCAGAGACTGATCCTTCCCTAGGACCTCAGAAAATCTAGGTCTTAGTTCTGTGCCTGTCAGGCTCCCTGAGTGACCTTGGACAAGTCTAGGTAATCTCTTACTAGCTCAGTTCTCCATAAAGTGGAGATAATTGTAATTCCTTTGTGTTGTGTGTCTGACAATGTCTTTGGGAGCAGGGAATGTTCCAGACTGCACTCACACTTCATGCAGCCCAGTGGCCTGTGATCTTAGCCTGTCCTTCCAGAGCCTTTCCTAACACCCACTCCTGCTCCACATCTTTTTTACCAATTTCCTCTGCTTTTTTGCAGGAGCTGTGAACTGCTCTAGGATGGGAGCAGTGAACAGCCAGTCTGTCTGCTGATCACTGCAATTTGGTTTGGACACCCCAGTAAGGCACTGGGCCATTCAGGGCAGGCAAAACTACTGTGCTAAAATACACACTGACTAAGGCAAAGGAAGCAGCTTTGGAAAAGGAAGCTTTTAAAACTCTCTTTTCCTTATTTTTTTTCATCAGCATTACTTCAAAGGATACTCAGCAGAGTTGGGACAATAATTCATGCTTAACAGATTTATTTAGTGTATTTTTGTTTTCAGCATTGTCTATGTTGGTAAAAAGGAACTACCTGCATATTAAAAGTACTGCTTTAGTGGCTGAATGGAAAAGGCAGAAAATGATAATGCCTCCCAGCCAGCTGGAAGTGGAGTAAGTGCTGTCAGCTCATTGAGCTTCAGAAAACTCCAAAAGCTACAACAAGCAGAGTGGGGGACTGAGAGCAATATTACAGAGGTGGGTGATACTCCCCCATGTGTTACACTTCACACCTTTCCATCAAATCTAAGGAACCCCTAATCCCCCCTCATCCTGCTGCTGTTCCCCGGACAGACTTTCTTTTCTCTTGCTGCCCAGCCCCAGTGGCTTCATGGTCCGAGGCTCTGTGGAAGGAACTCCATGAAGGAAAAACAAAGAGAAAAACTGGTATAGCAGCTATGCCCAGTATGAGAGTCCAGAGGGTGGAGAAGTGGACCTCCAACCAGTCTGGGTGGAGGAAATCGGGGAAAAGAAAATGGACTGAGAAGAGGACCATCTTAACAAAAAGGTTTAGCTCTACAAGGGCATTCTGCTCGTGGAATCATGGCAAGGTGAGGTGCAAGCTGGCACGATATATTTATGGCACACATTCTTGGGCACATCTATGCAGCATTTGCTTGTTCTGATGCTGTGCCATTAATTCTGGTTGGCAGTAGGAGGGAGAGAAAAACCTTAAAATAATTGCTATGAACATCATTTGCATTTGCAAGATCACACACTAAAGGTTGTGCTGAGGTTTCCTGTAGAGATGTAGAGCAGAGAGCAGTCGTGTCCTGGCTCTCCCCAGTTTTCAGCAGCACTCAACTGCTTCCTGCAGGCTAGAGCCAGGAATGAACACAGTTCTCAATATTTATATAATGCTTTTATTTCTCCTATATTTAGATACTGTTTTCATTTGCACTGACTTCTCCTGCAGCCAATTTTTAGAATTTGAGTGAATTCCTAACAGCCACAGGGGATGTGATGACTCAGTCTGTGGGGTCTGGCAGGATGCAGGATATGATATTCCCCATCCTTAGTGTGGCAGCCTGGTGAGATTTAAGTTCCACCACTTGTCAGTGCCAGACAGGGCAGCCACAGCCCCTTTGTGCCATTCGTGTATTTGGGACATCCCATACTTTGGGACACACCTCTCCTTACAGCAGCACATCCATGAGCTGTTCCAGTTTGAAGAAGAGGGTCCCAAGGTGACCGTGACAGCCATACTTAATGTATTCCAGTACCTGGGGGCAACTCTCCACACATCTTAGATGCTTTTGTCCCTTCCTTAATAAGTGCAATTAAATCTCAGCCCATTGATTTGACACTTGCTGATCGGTTTTCACACATTTAGCCTGTTAAATACAGAAGTAACAATGCTGCTTCATAATAAACCAGGGAGAGTGATCAGGAGGTAGAACACCTTTCATTCCTACTTGGGTGTGTTCTTAACCCAGTGATTTGTCATACCTAGGTGAGAAAACAAACATGAAACTGCCAAGTGCATAATCCAAGTCCCAAAGCACTTGATGTGGAGACACCAATGCTATTTTTACAGCTGGAGTGTGTCTTGTCTGGTGTGCCAGATTTAATACAGTGTACATTTTCCTACTCTGGCCAAATAAGAAATGCTTGAGGGAGTGCCTCTCTCACTACAGGCTCCCAGCACCAGACACTGACTTACCAGTCCTGGAATCTGTCATGCTTTTGTGTTTCCAGGATCAGATCCTGCCTTACTCTGTGAAAGGCTTTTTAATGTTGACTGGCAGAGACTGTGGTGCTGTGCCTAGAGCTCTACTGGTGTTCCTCACTTGCAGAGGATTTAAGAGAAATTCAGGGATGAAACCAAGTCACAGTCACAAAGTTTTAGTTGTGTTGTGAAGACAAACTTCCCAAAACTCACAGTCACAGAAATCGGTCTCGTTTACACTGCCTTCATACTGATGTGTTGCACTTGACCTTCTACAGAGTGGGATCTGATTTGCACTAGCATGATGTGAGTATTAGACTTAGTGTTTGATTGACAAAAATAGGACTCATGCCAATAGAAAAAGGAAGATCACACATTTGCAATTGCTTTGCAATAAGTATTGATGAATATTGAATATATTTGAATTATTGTGCTGTCCTTTTATGAGGTTTCCATAAAAGTGAGGTATAGATGCAAGTGTGAATCAAACATCAGGCCTCTGCAAAGAGTGAACAAAGCAGGGTATTACTAATTATTACAAAAAGAAAAAAGTGTTCCGGATTATTGATCTGTTTCCTGTAATTAATTCAAGCAAAAGCATTACCTGAGCTCTGTTTTATCAACCATTGTTTGACTTCTCTGTTTTTCTCTATCAGAACACTCTCTAACCTCATTCTCACACATCATAGCTTTCCTAGGATATAGCATATTTGTCTAATCTTATATGAAGACTGAGAGCTTCCTGAAAAAAAGTTAAATCCAATTGTGAAGGCAGTCTTGACTTTTTGCTCCTTCCTCCTCTGTGTTCTCCTTTCCTAGAAGGTGAGAGGCAGCAGATCTGTCTTGATGCACTCAGACCTTGCTTCAGTTTATTTCTGTTCATTTTAGGGGCCACATGAATCCAATCTTTCTTTCTTACTCATGATAATCAAGTAGAGAGTAAAGGGAATGCAGAGAGAAAGCACCACTGGCCAAGAAATAGTCTGTTGAGTGCGTCAAGAAATTCCTGCCTTAAAAGATCAGAAGAGAAAGGCAAGCAGGAGTACCAAATAGTTTAATATAAAATTAGAAAAGAGGCATCTAAATTAAGCCTCCTGTAATGCTCTGTAACAATACAGGAAGGAAATATTCCCTGCAATGTCAAGTATTTCCTCCCCTGTTGATCTTGTTCATGGGCTGCAGACATGCAGGTATTTCTGAGTGATGGAGGGGGACAGAAAAAAATCCTTCTGTTAGTACCAGGAATGTGCCAATAACACTGAAGCCTTAAAAAAAATCCCAGGGGAGACTTTGGTGGGCCCACTGATGACATCTATTGAGATGTCACACACTAAGTGTTAGAGCATGACCGTGGAATTTAATATTCCTTGATTTTGCACCCCATATTATGGGAATTAACCTGGAACTAAAGCAGTGTGCTGACATCATGGCTATAAAATGCAAATATTAACTAGGAAAATATAACTTCATCTTAATGGAATATTTTGAGCACTTCAGGCTTTTTAGGTACAGTAAGAGCAGAGGAGAACAGTCAAAGTGTTGAAAATTTACAGAGTATTATACAATCTTCCTCTCCTAGAAACGCCAGGAGAAAACCTGCTTCCTCCATGTTTTGACATTCCCATAGCCTGTTCTGGCTATAATAAAGCCAAAATTCAAGTAAAACACTTGAAATGTATGAATTCCCTGAAACTACCACTCAACTTTCATATGTGAGTGATTTGCATCCAGAGACTTGATGCAATTTGTCTCCTATTTGAAATGCTTTCACCTCTGCCCATTTCCAGGAATTCTGGATATTTTTCCTAGCACGGATGCCAAGTGGCAGATGGGTCTACACTGTGATCAGGAGCAGGTGGAGTCCTATCCCAGCCCATCTAGCTCACGATGCCACCAGGAGGATGCACCTGCAAAGAATAAGGATGCAACTAGCAATCCTAGCCAGATGTGCTGCTGTTAAAGACTCTTCAGACAGCACTTGCTTTGCATGTAACTGCAGAATATTCTTATCCCACCCCCAAGAGATGATCAGCACTGTAGTATTATAGTACCAGACTCACCAGGAAAACACTCTGCAGATGTATGTCCACCTTGAGAATTTCCCGTCTACCTGGTCAGTAATGAATCTTAAATTTTCTCAAGATCATTGCTCATCACCTGAACAAGTACTGAAGAGTAAATGAAAATAGCCATCCCATGGAAAAAAAAAAAAAAAAAGGAAAGAAAAATCATTTAATGGCTGAAATAAAATGCCATCACTGCTGTGATAACAGAAGGTTTAAAGTACATTACTGTCTCTTCTCTATACACTTGAGGGCTGGCTACTGGGTCAGATGGTGCAGCAGTCCATGTAATCTCCTGAATGGAAAAAAATTAGGCTCAAAGTGCCAAATAGACGCCCACAACATAATATCAGGTAAAACAAACACATACCTCCTATCCCCCCTCACCAAATGTTAGAGAAATAGAGAGAAATTCCAGTCATTTCTCATTACTGTGAAGGTCAGCCTAGCTGGGAAAATTGTTTCTGCTTTACAATTCCCCAAACTGTAGAAAGCAGTTAGAGTTCTGGACAAAAACTAATGTTGCATTCAAAGGGAAAAGAGGCTGATATGGCATTGCTGCAGTAATAAGAGAATTTTTTACTCTTTCCACTTCCCCGTGAACCTAATCAACTGTGACATGAGAAAATATACTGGGCTCACCCAGCCAGAATCTGACTGCCACCTGAAAATGTCCTCAATATTCCACTGTTTGGGAGTTTACAATGATCCTTCCGACATCAATTTTGTACATGTACATCAAAATGCCATTAGAAATGCTTACAAACACCTCCTGCTCACAGGCTTCCACTCAGACTCCAATCGAAGCCAGGCTGGAAAGACTCCCCAGTGGTTGACTAAAGGTTTCTTTTGATTACTCATATGAAAGCATTTGGTTATGGAAAGGCATCTTGGGGGAGCCTGGGGGATCTAAAGATCTCCCCCCTGACCTCCCTTGTAAGCGCACTTGAATGTCATTAGGAGCAATATATATTGAAGGTACTTGAAAACCTGCCTTTAACATTTAATTAATATCTGTTGACTTATCAGGTTTCCTCCTTCTCTTTGAGGTTCAGCAAATAAGCCATACCTTCCCAGGGCTGCAAGTGTGTGGCAGGGACTAGGAAGGTGGACAGAGAGGAGAGAATGAGAACTCCTGGTGTTTTTATCCTGCCACACTCCTGTTAGGTGGATGGGCATGTTCCTGCCTTCATATACATGGACCAATGCATGCAAACACCATGTACAGGATGCAGTTGTAAATTAATTTAGTCTTGATAAATGCTTGGCATATTTAATGCATTATTTAGTGCCACTTCTATTATTTCTCAGCGGTGAAAAGCTGAAGGAATCTAATGCAACTGAACAAAATATTATCACGTTCTTCTTCTGTTCTAATATTTACAGGAAATATTACAAGTGTTTGACATATAAATTGAGCATTTGACTGACTTTAATAACCATGTGATCAATAAGAAGTGATATTTTTACAGCCTAAGTTCAATTTTTAAAGGGCCAGGGGTCACAGATCTTTATCAAAGCACTAAGGCTAAAAAATTATTTTCAGACCCTGTAATTCCTATTATTTTAAAATCTGTATTGACCTAATACCATTAAAAGTCAAATTTTGCTCATAAAGTTTCAATCCTATTGGAGGTAGCATTTAGACATTTAGGGATTTACTGTAGCTGCACTTTCTAAAGAATTTCAGCACTTCCTTATATTAGAATTAGTGTTGAGTAAGAGGAATTCACTCCTTACCTACATTAAAGATTATTCTTTATCTTTGGAAGGTACCAGTTACTGAAAAAAAATAATTCTGATCAATTTTCATCATATCTATGCTCCCTATGTCTCTTACACTTTTTTTTCTGAATCAATCATCTTTCCTCCTCAAAGTAGCTTGGGAAACATCCTTTCAGTTTTCATGATTCCAAAAGGAAAATCAGCCAGATACAATCCAAACACCAGGCAGCCACCACAGGAAAGGTGGGGCTCACATTATGCTCCAGTGGCAGCTCTTCCATCCAAACAACTTGCAGAATATCATGTAACATATGCATCCAGCCCCTCTTCTGAGAGACAACAAAGACAAGCCAGGCTTAGCTTACAGCTGGAATATCTACAGAGCTCCCTGTGGGCTTGCCTAGCACTTACAGAAATTGGCCATTAGAATTTGCAGCAGGCAAATCTCGAACACAACAGATGTACTTATACACAGTGAGTTACAGGCTCACAATGTTTCTCTGCTGCTGTTTGGAATTGTTTCCTTAGTCAAAGTCCCCATGCACACTGGGACAAGTAGGAGGATAAGTTCTCTTTCTGGCCTGATGAGCAGTGAACTATTTATATTTCAAGATGGAAAAGTAAAAGCCCTCAAGCATATTTTATTCTGCCAAACCAGGGCACTCACAAGCGTGTGGAGACCTTGGCTGAAGCCTCATGTCTGGATCAGGTGCAGTGAAAAGCTTGAACCTGAGGCTAAGACACTATTTTATGAGATGATTTCACCAGAAGAGATTAGCTTTTCAGTGAGCCTACAGTTCTTGACAAAAAAATAATGAAAAAGAAGTCTTGAGCTGACAAAAGAACGCCGGGCATTTGGCAAAGGAACAAGCTGTAGGAAAATGAGGGTGGTTGTTGCCCTGATGGTTACAAACCTCAGCTCTTGAAGCAAATCTCTGCTCAGTGCTGGACCATCTCACTGGCATGACTGGCTTTGCTTCACAGGGCAAAGCCTGAGCTCTCAGCTGTCAGAAGTGGGAATTGTACTCTTCTTTTCTTTCTGTTCCTCAGATCACTACCCTTATTTCTTGATATGCTGAGTCACCCCACCAGAAATTTAAAAACAGCACCTCAATGCGATGTTTATATTCTACATCTGTATTAATTTACAATGTTTTTTACAATTATTCTTTTTTTCAATCAGGACTTTAAAAATGTAATGGAAAAATTTATGGCATTATTATTCTTTCCAGTGGAATTGAAACTTTTTAAAAGTGGTGGGCATTTTGATTGTGTTCAGTCTCTTCCTCCATAAACTCCCAAAGAAAGTGTTTTGGTAGTATTGAAATCTCTCAGTTTTAAGCTCTTCATTTTGAATCCAATTTCTCAAATGGTGTGAGGTGTCTGTGCATATGATAAAGTAAAATGGATGAAGTCAGACTTAACAGTTTTATTTCATCCATGCACAGCTTTGTCAGTTGCCCTGTTTTTATTGTTTTCTTTTTCTGCTTTGAAGTCAAATATTTGTTGAGATGATGGAATATCCCTGGGTCTGATTTTTGCCTAATCCCTGTACTAAGACTTTCTCCTGTGAAGAAATTACAAAATCAAATAGAGCATGTCCAGAAAAAAAAAAAAATCTGCAAATTTCAACAGCTATTGCTGAGATGAGGGGCAAGTCCTATCTGAAATAAAAAGGGCATTTTTTTTGGACAGTCCTGGAAAACAGAGCAGCAGCTGGCTGGCCTTCAGACTTTCAAGGGAACTTGTGATCTTACTTTTTATGGGTTGGAGTGGAGGATATTGTCAGCCTACGTCATCAGATGAAGACTTTCAAAACCACCCACTGAAGATGAGTCTTGCATGCTCTTATTGATCCATGAAGATAAATGGAGATGATGTATGCTAGTGCTGAGCATTCTTAAGCCCTGTTTAGGTTGATGCTTGTCAAAAATTATGAAACCCAGAGAGCTGGGAAATGTTTCTACATTTCACTAGGTGGTTTGAGGTTTCCTGGTAGGTTTTCCATGTAGATGAATACTAAGTCATGGTTACTATGAAATAAGTCTATGGAACCTAGTGTAGAATGGCAGTAATGCCTTTTTTCATAAGTAATAGCCACACCAAAGGCATTTCAGATATATATGCTGACACTTCTAACCACTATCCTCATTTTTATTTTGTGAATAATTGCTCTTTCTTTATGCACCTTTTTCTGCTGACTCCATTTCCCCTTTAACCTGCGAAGCCCTCAGATGAATATCCCAGGGATATCCTTTCCCTGTTCTAAGACACAGGGCAGTTTAATGACTTGTGCAAGTGTCTGCTTCGGCCTTCAAATAATTTACATGTTACCATGCTTTGCTCAGAAAACTGTGGTAATGTCCCTTCCAGAAATAAGAGGTGAATCCTTCTTGTAACTTACTGTTTATACAACACTACAGGCAGAAAAAAAAAAACAAACCAAAAAGGATTTATCCTGCTTGACAGGAGTGCTATTCTTTGGGAGACAGAGCTATCTCTGAAGAAGTAAAGAATTAGGGTCTTTTGCTAACAAGCAACCTAAAAACTAATTACTATGGTTCAGCCAGTGATGTGTGAAAAACAACCAACCAACCAACCAAATATAAAAAGGCAGATTTTTCACCCCCCACCTCTCTTAGGTGTTTTGGGCTGCTCAAGTGACCCACAAACAGTAGCACACCCCAGGGCAAAGCACACGTGCAGTTGCCTTCAAAGCCCTTTATTTCTCTTTTATTTGCTCACTTGGGGTCTGGGTAGAAATTTCCTGTGGGTCAGACCTGGCTCACAGACCATCAGTTGCATGGCTTTGATTTAAATGTGCTTTACTGCCTCTTCCACTTGCCTTCTTGCTGGGCCTCTGACTGATGGTCTAGACACAAAGTTTTGTATTTTTCCTACTATTTTCCTTGGTGTGTTTCTACCAACGTAATTCTTAGTGTCATTACATTAATGTAAAGATGAATTGCTGAGAAGACTTATAAAGCCCTTGATTATAAAGTTCTTAATGCTGATATATGCTCATTTATACACACACTATATTACACATTTAAGAGCTTAGTAATTCAGATAAACACAGGCTATTGGAAGAAACAGGCTGGCTTGGTCTGAGCTCGCTCTGAATTTTGGCATTTGCAAATTGGTAGTTTGCTGTGGTAAAACCTACAGACACGAGCAAGACTCCTCTAAGAAATTCAGAGGCTGAAATCTGTATCTTTACTCCTTTGAGAGCTAAGTAATAATTTCCACAGTTCACATCAATGGGAGTGACTCAAACCTTCTGGAAATTAGATCAATGCTTATTCAAGGGACTACCATTAAGACTTTTGCACAGTACTATTTAATTTTGACTTGTCTACACTCCTTTAGCCCAACGACAAATAGAATAGAATTATCCCAGGACAGGAAAAATGTGATAATGGTGTAGGCAGCCTTACCTTCAAAAATCCCTATTGTCACTTTCCCCCAATAACTCTGTCAGTGACACACTCCTGTATCTTTCAGTCATAATCAAGTGAGTTGAAAATTATTCCAAAAAGTAAAAGCACGAGGAAACAACAGGAGGTCCACACCGACACAAGGGATGTGATGGCCCATAGCACACGTGCTAAAGCACAGCTATTCATTGTCTCTCTATCACAGCCATTGGGTTTAAGCCTCTTTTCACAGATGTTTTAAATTAGTTTCAACTATTGTATGATCAGGCTTGATTAAGAGATGGTTTCTGTTGGACCTCAGCAGGCTGAGCAGTGCCAGCTGTGGGAACAACGTACTGAAAAGGAGATGAATAGGAATGGGAACACATTTAATACTTGATTTCTAGCACTTCCTCATTCTCCTCAGCCCTTGATGTAGACAAATACCTTAACATCCACTCCTGAACAAGATTTAGTCTACAATAACGTAACACAAAGGTGTGTGATGAGCATATTTAACCAGTGCAATATTTTCCCACAAACTTAAAGCACTTCCCCAAGATGATACAGACACTAAATCAACCCTCTACAACAACACAGTGGTTACATGGGGTTAATTTCTGTGTATATATAAAGCATCCATAAATACTTTACTAAACCTTTGTTTCCTGGTGTGGAATTAAACTTGAGAAGCCTCCCTCTGTTTTTGAAAAATTAATGCAAACACTTTGGAAAACAGAAAAAGAAAGTGTAACACACATACAGACCATTCCAACTCCGACTCTCCAGCCCCAGGAGTTGTTCTTACACATTTGTAGTTAAGGATGTTAGTACCTCTCACCTGCTTTCCACTGCCTGCATATTACTGACATTGCTACAGGTTAAGACTGAGTTCTAAAGCTGTTTCTATCACTAGTGAGGGCTTGTTTTCAACATTTTAAAGTGAAGATGTGAACAAACCTTTGAAAAGTGACTGAATACTTCAATGCCAATATATTTTGCATGTAAAATATAGAAATCTCTGTGTGTTGCATTTGAAATCTGATAAATATTTATTATCAATGCTGTTTGCTTTTAATCTGTTCAGGATATCATTCCTTCGGCTCCTTAGTACTTAAACAAAAATGGCATTTACATTACAATATTGCTTGCCAACAATCTCATTTTCTGGTTTAGTCAGCAGCCTTCATGCTTGATTAGTCTTTAATTATACAAATACCTACATATTAAAAAAAGTTTTCTTTTTTTCCATACTTTGAGCATGTAATTATTTTCTCTTGCATGCAATAACCTTTAATTTTAGGATTAAGCAACTGATTCTCTTTAGTATGGATGGATTTTTTCAAGTGTTAAAGCAAATTTGGTTATTGTATTACGAGCAGGAAAATTAACTTTAGGAAAACCTTTCATTAGTGCATTTGACAGCACAGTGAACAGCTGACAGAAACTTCAAAATATTCAATATACTTGAAAACAAAATAGATACCAATTCTGTGTCCTCTGAAGTCAACAGCAATACCACTCTGAATGCAGCAGGATAGTGACTGGGGCTATGAGATTCCTCCTTTGAATATTCCCTGCTTTTGTAGCATTACTGTTACAGCAGTACCAAGAAGCCCAATGCAAGATCAAGGCCCCATTGCATTATACCAAAAAGCTGTAAAAGTTTTCAGTATAAAGTGATCAAACAATGGTGGAAGAGTCAACAAAAGGAAGAGAAAGACAAAGTGACATCCCAGACAGTGACAAACCTGGGACTGCAGTCTGGTGCTCCTCACTCCAACAGGGCATTTACTAGAGCATTTTGCTTCCTGATGCAAATTATTTGTCAAAAGAGAACTCAGCAAGCAAAGGCATGACTTGATGATGAGATTAGAGCTAAATATGCAGATTTTATGTGGCAGTAAAAGAATTCCCTCCCCTCCTTTTGCTGCAGTTTTCACTCACGAGAGCTTGGACTGCCAAATTTGGGTCTATAGGACTGACATCTGTTATCTCTATACCTGCTTGTACATTTGAAGTACCAGTGATTTCCCCCTAGACATACTCTTTGAATGTCTATGGGGAAAACATCAAGGATTTTTAGAATGGCTTGGTTTTCTCAAGTTCTGTTTATTTTTATATTTGTTTTACATGAACTGAAAATTCTGTCAGACACATTTTGATTGCATGGAGAACACGTTTCAGAGTCAGAAGACAGCTAAAATAAAGCAAACAAGGAAGCTGCAATTCTATAAAGTTGGGGAGGGAGAAGAGGGGGAAACCTTCACAGTGGCATATTGAGCTTGCTCCTGTCTCATTTGAGAGCTGTGAGAAACCCTCTGCCAACTTCCCTAGCAGTGGAGTTAGGTCTTATTATAAAGTGAAAACTTGCAGACAGAAGCAGGATGGAAATGCACGCAGCATCTTATCCTAGAGTGGGGATCGGTGATAAAATTCCAGCCTTTCACAATGCCAATACTGGGGGTTTTTATCTGTCTCTCCCAGTAGAAAAAGCACTGTGACAAAGACATTTTTGTTTGTCTCCCAGCTTTTTCCTTTTCCTCCCTAAGTTCAGGCCCTGTCCCTGAGGAATTGTACACTGATGGAAACTGCATCCTCATATGAATCCTGGCAATGAGACTGACTTCTCCTCGATCTTGATCCCAGGAGAGCCCTAGCCTCCATCCTCTGCCACAGCTATCTTCTGTCCCGTTTCAGCCTCCAGCCCAAAGGGATAGCACTGCCCAAACGAGGACCAGAGCAATAAGAGACAGAGACAGCACTCCAGCTGGGTCTGGCTATCCAGCAGGCTGAAAGCAGGCCTGTAAGGTCACTGTGCTAACAATTTTTATATCACTTGTTATCACATTCATTCACAATCATCTTCGGGTACCAATTTACTGGCCATCTCTAGCAGAGAGAACTGTTCTGCAATGTGAGTGGGCCCATCCTTTGGGATTTTCTTTATAGCATCAGCATTTTTGCCAAGAGACTGGGATCCTCCCAGGCCTGACTGGGCTTTTGAAAAGTATGTATTTCTTAACAGTTACACAAAGACATTGCAGCAGTGATTGCTGCTTTAAAGAACCTCAGCTCCCTGAAGAACCAAAATACACCATCATAATTCCTTTAGTGAAAGGATGATCCTAGCAATATATCATGTGCTGTTTTCAGATGTCACTTTTTCTCTTCTGGAAACTCAGCTCTGCCTTCCAATCTCCTCCACAAACACAACCCAGCTTGGTTCTCCAGCTGGAATCCTCACAGGATGTTGGGTCATGTCTAAGCTATCCAAAATAAGTCAAGTTCCTGTCCTGTGGGAAATTATCTGAAATTATCTTAATTTATCACAGAATTTCTGATGCAAATGAAGATGAAAGATGGAATATGGAAATGCTTCAGCAAACAAAAGCTTTCATTTGAAAATGAATAAGGGTGTCAGTAGATTTCAAATCGTCACCGTGAGTTAAAATATTTTCAATTTCCTTTGTTAAACTGCCTTTTTTTTGCAATTCAACATAAGAAATTTTTTATATATATATATATATATATATAAAGCTGATTCAAAACAAAGGCTGTCCTCAGTTCTTTCAATTTCCCAGGTCTTAACCAGAAAATTAAAATGGAATTTTAGGCAGGGGAGAAAACAACTTTGTAGAATTACACCATTGCTGGAAAAGAAAAATCACACAGAATATTCCAGAGTAGTCTAAGGTATTACAGAATCAAAATAAAAGCTGGATGTCTTTCAGAGGTAAGTCCTTTTTTTCCAGGGAATCATAGTGCTCATCTATACTATTTTGCTTTCTTTACTTCGTTTCCTTTCTCAGCTGGTGGCAAACTTAATTTCTTGGCTGTGTCCTGGATCAGCAGCAAAAACTACAGTGGTGTTATAAGACAAGTTGTCCTAAAAATCTTTCAAACCTTGTTGGTGGAACAAACACTCGGGGACTTGTAGAAGGCTTCTCTTTCAGATGAAAATATTATGGTGGGCCCCTTAAGACCCACAAGGCATCACCTTCTAACAGGGAGTCAATCAGTATTTAAAAAAAAAAAAAAATAAAAAGAAGAAATAGGCAATAGAATCTAATATATAATAAGTAATTTAAAAATAAATTTTAGAACCATGACACCTATGAAATATCAAGTCTGATTGTTTATATCCTACCTGCTAGAAAGGGCAGGTGCTGCTATACGCCCATTTGCTTAAATGATCCTAATTTCCTCATATCCTACCCTACTAGGAGCATTTAGAAAGAACCATTTTCTGACTGTGCCTGAGCTGGTAACCTCTGCCTTTTTAATTTGCCTTTTCCCACATAATTAATTGTTGATTACTTGAAACAAAAGCAGAAGATTGGTGGAGAAAGGCGAAAGACGAAACCAGAAGGGTTCGGAAAGCTCCCGTTTCCAGCGTAACCTCCTCGATAAAAGGATATTTTTCCTTTTGCCTAAATTGTTTCTAGTTGCAGCTCTAAGGTCAGAATAAGCCAAGAGAATGAATGGAACAAGCCTCCTGATGGGCTGCCTGAAGCTGCCTGGTGTTACGGATCAGCGTAAAACCAGCTCTCTTTCCTCTGCCTGGGCCGATGTAACTCACTGGAGTGGCAAATTACATCAGACCTACAGCTGTAACCCGACATTATGATTAATTTGATCAGTAATTTCTCCTGTTTTTCATTTTAATCGGTGTGACTATTCTGCTGTGGCAGGTCTTTCAGATCTAATTAAGATAAATTTCCGAGTAAAAGACTTGGCAGAATTTTCGAGTCAAATCCGAGCGTCAAGTGTGAAGACCTGCAGCACTAGTCAATCAATTTCCAGTCAAGACGGCAGACTGTAACTCAGCAATCAACCCATTAACACTTAAGCAAATTTCATAATCTTCAGCCCTGTGCCTAGTTACTCTCTCTAAACACTCTGGCTGCCATTAAAAAAAGGAAAAAAGTATTACTTTTTTAAACACCTGCATCTCCTAAAGCCACCCACAGAATCCCCAAGTAGACGCTCTGAGAGATCTCAGCAATACTGAGAAAAAAGGCTGACTTTTAAAATTTAAAACACAGTTTAGAGTGTGAGTTTTTTTGTTTGTTTTTGTTTGTTTGTTTGTTTCTCTTGTTTGTTTCTTTTGTTTGTTTGTTTTGGGGTTTTTGTATGGTTTTGTTTGTTCGTTTGTTTTTGTCTGTTTGGTTGGTTTTTTGGGTTTTTTTTGTTTGTTTTTTTTTTTTCCTAGCAGTATCTGGGAGCTGAGCAACCTCTTTTAGGTGTTTTCTAGTGATAAAGCATCGGGCTATACCACTTCCAGGATATTGCTCCTCAGATTCAACAAGCCCCAAGCCCACCAGGTTCTCAGTGTTCACTCAGTCCACCTGCTTCGAAGTAGAAGAATTTTTTTTCTTATAGAACTAGAAACCTGTGATGACTTGCAATTTTTTTTTCTTTATTACAAAGACATGAGGGGTACGAAAAATGGAGGGAAATAAAATAATGCTTTGGGATATTCTCTACTTTCTTTAAAAATTTTTGGAAATAGGAGTGAAAAAAGAAATTAAGATAAATGAATGCCAACAGAACAGATCTACCTGATTTATAAGAGCATCTGAGGGGCTGTGTCTACTGTTTCTGTCCTTAAGATCCCCAAGGGTCCTACTTTGTGTCTAGAGAGGCTTTGGAAATAGAAGACCTTATGGGATATGGATCCTTTCCCAAATTTTTTCTGGGAGGATGTTATTTATTTATTTTCCCATTTATTAAATACTTCAGTTGCTTTAGGGAGTTTATTAAACGCTCCCATTTCAGAAGCCAGAGCTTGCTGGGCAAACATCTCCACTTTCCTCACCTTCAGAGAATTCTCTAGCAAATGGTTTCCTTTATTAGCCTCAGCGTCTGCCCCTTGGGTGCTAATAATGCCAGTTGTTTTGTGGGAAGATTAATTTCCTTTGCTTTAAATGTGAGTCAGACACCAGTACTCCTTGTGCTTCTGAAAATAGCAACACCTGCAGAGTATATTTGGATGGACCAGGCAGCCAGTGCTCCAACTGAGAGAAAGTTTCCTCAGGGAATGGAAAGACTTGCTTATAAAGTCTCTTTGAGAACACCTAAACATCTTTGCTCTGTTTAAATGCAGCACTCAGCAGCTTCACAGGCTGAAGTCCCAATGCCTCAAAGACCCCAAAAAGCAGTGAGCTACCCAGAGAAGGAATACTGTTGAGGAGAAGATCTGAAATCCTGCTCAGTCCTACACACAGCTGAAACTAGCCTGAAACTAGTGGAAATAACATCCCTGTGTCTCCAGGGACACTTGGAGTGTCCAGCCAGGACTAATTGTCATGTTGCCATGATAGAGCAGCCCAGCTGGTGAGAGACCCAGGAAGGATGAGTATGAGCATGGAAGTGCCAGAATAGGTGAGAGGAGAAGAGGGAAAGGAGTCCCTGGAGGCCCTGAAACTCAAACCCAACAAAGCAGGCAAAGTTCAAATTTGTGAAGGGTAATGTCTGTGCGTTTCCCAGAATTACTGAAGGGACAAAAAGAAGAGCCCCAAACCAAAAGGAGAGTGCCTGTATCACAACAGCTTTTGCAATAGGTAATAAACATGTGCATATGTAGTATATTAGTACCATGACTTTCCAGGCAGTGGAAATTTTTACACAAGTACTTGCTTGTTCTGCTTATGAAATCACCTTTATCAACGCACAAAAATCTTTGCAATACACAGAAATCCCAAACTGGCATTAGAACAACGTGTTCAAGTCTTTCTGGACCTCTTTGAAATGAACAGAGGATGAAATAAGGAAAATACTCTCCACAGATTACCAAACTCAACTCTATTGAACTGACTGCAGGGGAGACTCCATCCTATTAGTTCAGAGCTGAGACCAAGGTCTGGCAGTACCTTCTGGAGATCCACCTCAGAACAACACTTCAACTGGCTCACTCTAAGCAGGGCTTGGGCATGAACCTTCCATCTGTACCACCTGTCACCTCGTGATGTGGGTTATTTCACTCCCTATTGATACCAAAAATTAGGAAATTTTGGACAATGGATTCAAAGCACTGCATTGGCTCACCATTTGTAAAGTATTTCTCTGTCGGATTGATTACCAAGTAACTGGAGAACAGATTCAGTCAGTCAGACCTTGCACAGTATCATTTGGAGAAGGAGGTTAGACAATTCTAGCAAAACAAACAAACAAACCCCAACTCAGTGGGATTACTGATGTCTTAGTTTTGATCAAGTTTTCTTGATCTCAGGATTAAATAAGCACGAGAAAAATGTTACAGGTCTTGGATGTGAACAGACCATGAGTACAGTCCTTGCAAAGGTACTCCAAATGCCTTCTTCAAACCAACAGAAACTTGGTTGTTACTTCTGTATCTTAAATACATGAAATATGTCAAGGTTTCAATAAACACTGAGATTTCTTCAAAGCTGATTTTTCCTTAATGAGAAGCTAAGCAGTGACTGCTGTTGGGGGGAAAAGGAAGGGACAGTTTGGTTTTTATGACTATTGGAGCCTCAGACATCCGTGTACATATTCTCCCTCATTTGCAGCTGAGTGTTTCAGCCATTCTGCTTTTCTTTCCTCCTTTGTTATAAAAGTGTTGAGTTTCCAAATACATTATTTAAGATTAGTATGAAAATTTAATCTAAAGGAGGTTCTGGTTTTGCTACCCTAGAGTTTGCTGTTACTTGGAAGGTTTTTGTGCTGTTGTCATCTCCTCACTTCCCTTCTTCCCTCTTTTTATTGTTACTTTTCCTCTCACTCATCACCTTCCATCAGCTGCAGTTATTGTAGGGAGGCTTCCAGGACAAAAGAGACTCTTCAGGAAAGAGTTCTGAAAATGGTCAGAATAATTTTACAGTAAGAAAATCTCTGGGGGTTTTCCTGTTTGTCTGTTCCTACTCACACACAAACAGAGCAGTGGAAATCATTGAGAATTCCTCTTTCCTATAGTGTAGCTCTCCCTTTGCAGCTCTGACTGTGTGAGCATTCATCTTATCCCCATCTCTGAACCATACCGTGAGTGTCAGCACCAGAAGCTAACCTTTTTTTGGAGCCAGTTAAATATATCATCTGATACAAAGTGCCTTATTCTGGGAGTCAAGCAGAATTAATTGGCTACTTAGTACTAGGCTCATCTGATTTTATACAGAATATAATCAAGTTCCTATGAATCCAAAGATTTAATTGAATGGAAACTCTGTAAGAGGTACTAACCATCCTTTGAAGCTGCAACAGGCTGACCACTGAAAAACCCATATATTTTTTTCCCTGTAATAGCACTAAACATTCACAGGTGAAGCATACTTGGAGAAGTGTATTTTCCCACAAGCAAAGATTTCAAAGTCCTCAACTTTACAACATGAGATAGGCTGCCTTTCACCTCTGGATTCCTTCGTCTCAATCAATTGGCACAATGAAAGAGGAAGTCAGACTATCATTATCTCTCTTTTCCCATTTTAAAATGGTGGGGTGAAACTCTTCCATCCTCTGCCTGACCCACCACTTCCTGAAATAGAGCTCAGCTTTGGGAAATTCTTCTCTGGTTTTTGTCTCCTGCAAATAAGTGATGACCCTGGTTCTGTGGTGTTTTGCTTCTACCAGTGGAAATCTGGAGCATCATCACTAATGCCAGCAAAGAATTCAGGTCCTGGAAGCTAAAGTGAGGTTTTACATCTTTCTACGCAATCACTTAAAGACTCCCTAAAAAAACCACCTTTGTACCTACAATCCAGCCCACTGAACCATGTAAAGAACAGTGATAAAATTAGAGCAGGGTATAACAGAATAGTCTGACAAGAATAATTCTGAGACCTTTAGCTGGTGTACACTGCACTGGATTATTAATTTCTGATCAGCCAGCAAAGTACCTCATCCAGGTATACCTAAGCAAGTCACTTTCATTTAATTTGTCTTCTGAAGAACATGACAGCATCTGTACACTTGGAGATGTAATTGCTGTTATCCTTCAGAGTTTTTTGAAACAAACACAATCATCCTCCTGAATTACTGACTTTCCATGACAATTTTTTGAGGTTGCATTTTTTTAAACTAATATCTTTCAGACAGATCCTGAATAATGTAAGAGGATAAAGCCCACGAAAAAGTCAAGAATTCAGAAATGAAATTTTAGCTGTCAAACTTAGTTGTTCTTTATTCCCTTAATATTCTTCAAACAAACCCCATTTCACTCTAGTTCATAAAGAACATTACCTTAGAGGCCATAATATCTCTGAATTTTGTTCTAGGCTGATTTTTAAGTTAGAGCATTGGACATTAAAAACAATCCACATTCTAAGCAGCTGTTATGAGGAACTGCTGCCAAACGTGCCCTCCCTTTTCTTTTTTTTTTTTTTTTTAATGTTTGTGTGGAAGGAAATGATTTCAGATGCACTCCTCAAGATAGATGTGCAGGGGTAAAACAGCCTTTCTCTGTGGGATTTAGAATGGAAAGACAAATTTCAAGGAGGAAATCTTGCCACTGCTTTGATTTAGAAAAGTACCCAGACAACCATATATAAAGTGCAACAGCATGGAAATATTTCTGAGTGTCACTTGTTTGCATATTAAAGTATTTCAGCATTCCTGGCAATATGACAGAGCATTCTTCAAGTTCTTAATTATTTCTTAGAGAAGTTCAAAAAGTATTGCACTTGCTGTGGGAATGGCTGGAAGGCCAAAGTAATGACCCTCCACACGTCGCCCTAGGTGAGGACTGAGGTACTGTGCTGAATTCTGCCTTCTCTTCTGGATGTCAGTGCATATTTGTGAACAAACTTTGGGTTTTCATGGCTATTTAAATGATGAGGATCAGAGAGGAAAGAGCATTAAAAATACTTATCCCACAATTTATTAGTAACTCTTTAATGTTTAGCCAGAACTGACAGCAAATTCCTTTCCTGCAGTGCTGAAAGTGTCCCAGTCACGAAGCTGGCTGAGCTGAGCCCAGGAGGAAGGCCAGACCTCTCACACTGGTGTCTTTCATTAAATCTGATCCTAATCCCTAAAAAGTTCAGGGGACAGCATTTGAACTAAAACTCCCTCAGAATACTTGGTTCCCTCCTTTTCACTTCTGCTGGGTCTGCCACATCCAGACTTCCCTCGGAAGGGCAATGGCGAACTACAGAGAGAGGTATGCCAGGTATCTGTGTGGGAACATTGGCACTGGCACCCACCCTTCAAGGTCTTCCTGACTTCCTTTGGACTTCTGCAAGTGAGGGGTGGCCCGGGGAAGCCAACAGTGCAAAGTGCTCTTACTGACCTGTGTGTCACAGATGACAGGTGGGAACACAGACTCAGGGGAGATTTACATTGGGACCAGAGGCTGTATCAGAGCTAAGCCTTCAGATTCACTGTTAGTGCAACCCTCTCGAGGGATGTTATCCAGATAACCACATCTCCTCCCTACCCCAACTGTAATTTATGTGTGCATTTGCTTTGTTGGTAAAACTTAATGACTTTTGAAGCACAGTATTTAGCAGGCACTAGATGTGTGTGTCTATAAGTGTATACAGTTAGTCTGCATACATTACAGCTGTACCAAAACAATAAAATGTAGCAGAAGCTCCTCTGAAAATATTTGTGTCTCTGTATGTCAATAATCTGCATATAAAGGAGTCCCAAAGCACTCATAGCATGATAGACTGGGCATTAAGTGATGCATAAGTAGCCCTTAAGACAATACACAGAGAAGCTTTAGAAACATTATTCTCTACTCTAAGGAAAAGCTCAGCAAGCAAGGACACATCTCTTGCAGACTTTTAAGTCTATTATCTAAACCATTAAAAAAAATCAGATTTGATGCAATTTAGTTGAAGCTCAAATTAATGCAGGTTTCACTGGCCACACAGCAAACACAGCTTCTTGTAAACCAATTCCCTTAATTGTCTAAAAAAGGATTGTTTAATTATTAAGCTAATGCAGTTTTATTTCTGCAGGAAATGGAGCCAAATCCATCAGTGTGCATAAAACATTTAAAGTGATGTCTTAACATTTAGAGAATAAAATGAATAGAGACTTTGCTGGTTTCTAAGTGCAGTTCCACTGCCTGGTGAACGAGACTCTACTCACTTCACACCCTACCCTGGCGTTCAGGATCATAGTTATGGGTACAGTCAAAGCTGCTTTTGCACAGTGACACATGACCCAGCTCTAAGAACACAGGACCACTGGATCAGAGGCACTCCTGTTTCTGCCCACGAGTTCCAGGATGGGCAGAGCATCAGTATGGGTGCCACAGCTGGTGGTCTATTTAAAAAATACCCATGTCATTGGAATGAGCATCTGCCAAAGGCACTAAGTGGCATCCTTACCTTTGGAGTCTATACTGAGAATCTTAGTAGAAGTGTTTCATTCTTAGAAGGATAAAAATTAGGACTGTGATTTCAAGAGGAGGGATAACCCATCCATCCCTTGCACAAGCCCACCAGCAGAAGCTCTATTTCTTTCAGGGACAGTCAGGATCATCTGCTAATGAACAGCTAATATTGTTGTCCTATTAAGTTATCATCGAGGACAACTGCTGGGCAAATGCAATTTGTGAATGTCACATGATGAATATGTAGAAGAAATTAGAGAGTTTTCTCTGGGTTTTACCATGTGGACTTTAAAGAGCAAAAGACATATATCTCTTCAGAAAACAACAACCTAGAACCATCAATAGGTATGCTCTTCTGGCTTATCAGGCCTTTGAGCTATTCTAAACTGAATGCCTGTATGGATTAAGAAACCCAAGGTGGAATTTCTCAGCCTATGTGGTCCAAAGGCATAACCTTCACTTGATTTCCCCTTGCAGTGAAAGAGAATGCGCTTGCTGTTGGACCACGAGAGATTTTGATGTAGTGTCTTACCTGCAATGGATTTGGTGAAGTAAGAGGAGAGGGGAGGCCATGCCCTGGTGACTGGCTGGGTTTCTGAGGGGAGCTGGAGGACTGTGGGGCTGCAGGTGGCTGGCTCTGGCTCTGGGACTGCGTTTGGTTCTGCTGCGGTGCTGCTGATGGCTGTGGCTGTGACTGCTGGGGCTGCTGCGCTGGCTGTGGAGTCTGTGCCTGCTGGCCTTGCTGCTGCTGCTGGCTTTGCTGCTGCTGCTGCTGCTGGCTTTGCTGCTGCTGCTGCTGCTGCTGCTGCTGTTGGTGGTGCTGGAGCTGCTGAAGATGCTGAAGCTGTTGAAGCTGGGAGTTCAGGGATGAGGTAGCTGTGAATCGAAGAGAGGGAAGGCAGTTATGCAGGTTTCAGTGATACCTATTGTGTTAAAGATATTCTGGCTTAAATTCTGGTTCTGTTACTCTGGGGGGCGAGAGCTGGACTTCACTGGTGGCAATGAAAGCAAACCTTTGAAAGGGTTCCAGGTCTGCCCACAGGATGGGGATCAGAGCTGACCAGCAGTCTCTGCTCAGACAAGCTTACCAGTGAAAGCAGTGGGAATATTACCTGCCTCGAGAAGAGGTGAGCAGGTTTTCACTGTACACAGTACAGTAAAAACTCATAAGATGAACTGGTGCTGTTACATAATGGAGGAGATAGCCATAGTTGTAAAATTAAGGATGCCTTGAAAAGTGCTTTGTCATGTCATTACAGGAATCATGAAATAAAACATTCAGCTGTGAAATTTCTTGTGCAATGCCTGGGTAGCAAAAATACCCAATGAAATGTGTGTGTTTCTGAAATAAGAACTGCTCACTTCTAAAAGCTATACATTCCTTCTTGTGGCTTGCACTGCTCACTTACTCCTGGTAGTAAAGGTCTGTCATGTTTTGCTAGCGTGTGCTCCAAATACAAGGCTTGGAAACGAGTGGCTCACATCAACCTGCTGGCACAGAGGAGCAAACCTGATTTCCCCGAGACACTTTCAAATTGACTGGGGCATTCAATAAATTCAGGAAGGCAGGAAGTGTGTCATAGGGATGTCACCTAGGAAGAACAGCTTTAAGCAGCAGCCAGAGCATAACAGGAACCTGATGCTTCCTGGGGTTATGCCCTGAATAAGTCACCTGGGTCTCCAGCCTTCCCCTCTTTAATCAACATCTTATGGATTGTGTTAGTTAGCTGTAAGATCCCAAATGGAAGAGCTTGCAAGGTCACTACACTATTTTTCATTCTGTATACTGCTTTGCCAACACCACCCTGTATTCAAATTGCCATCCATAGAAGCCAAAGTAAACAGGGAATGAATCAAATTTGTTGTTTCTAAAAGAGTTTCATGGCCAGAAACTTTGTTCATCAAGTTGTTTGTGGGCTGGCAGATAAAGCCAAGTCATCTCCACTTTCTTTTCATGCCGACATCCCTATTTCAGCTTTCTAGATGTCTAAGCCCTGGGGTTGAACCTCAGGTCTTGGTACAACTTGTGAAATCAATGAGCCATAAACTGGAATAAGCAAAAGAAAAAAGAAAAGAAAATCGAGAAGGATGAAGCAGAATGGGTAAGCCAGAAAAGGCTGTATGAAGGAAAAGTATAAGGCTTGATAGGAGAAGCTGTTGGTTATCCATTCCTATACTCACAGCAGCTCTAAATTTTCTTTCAAGAGATGTGGGAATCAAACTACAAATATGCCTTTAGAAGAATTATAGCCATGTGTATGTGACTTCAACAAAGAACCTGAACAGTGCAGAGAAGGAGGACTGGTAACACCAATATATCTCCACCAGGAAAGCCACTCACAGAAGTTTTGTGTTTCAACATAAAACAGAGTGACCATCAGATTAAAAACATGCATGGACTCTCACATAAAAGAAATCAATCTGAAGAAGTTAAGGGTGCACTCCCATCAATTTCCTGAGGAGAATTTGCACCTAAATGCCCCAAAGCCAAGAAGGTAGTCAGTGGAAACATAATCTAAGGCATAAGAAGGTATGTATACAAGAAAGCAACTGCATGGACAAATATTAACCATAGCATGAAGCATCTCAGATGGCAAGGAAAACTATTCACCAGTTCTATCTGTAGGTATGCACACAGAGGCAGAAAGACCCTTCCCATTCCCAGGAGGAAAAAAGAAATCTAGACCAGCTCTTTATCCTGTGCAGGCCATTTCTACACCTGTGATAGCTTAGCAGACTGGACAGCTACTGATAACCAGAACCAAGACTTCAAACACAACAGACCCTTACTGCAACCACAGGCCCCAACAGAGAAATGAATTAAATGACATCCCACAGAAGCATAACTTCTAATCCACATGGCCCATGGAGAGGAACGAGGGCTCATTTTACATCCTATGAGCACAACTGGACTGGATGAGAGAAAACCTTCTCACCCAGGAGTAGAAAAGCTTTGCCTTCAGTAGTCAATTCTCAAATGTTGGTGAATGCAGGAATATTGATATCTCTACTATTCACTTTTGTACCGGAAATGAAGACATTCTTGCTCAGGTAGAAGGTAGTCCCTGAAGGAAAATCTTGTTGATGGAGAAAAGTTACTTCATGGAGAAGTTTCCAAGTTCATTGCCAGCAACTGCACAAAATTATTCAAATAACTTCTTGTGTTTCCATCTAATTCCTTTAAAGAGCCTCTTGGAAGCCTTTCATCATGCTGATCTTCAAATTGCATTGAAGTGGCTTAGTGAGGTATGATTGTTTAACATGCTGTTGCTAAACAAACAGATAAGGAATTGGAAGAAGGACTGTTAGATCAGGAAAGACGTTCTCAAAGCCACACAGTGGGTGTACTGCAAAGGTGGATTTAGGGCCCTGGACCATGCCAGCAGCCTGGTGTTCATGCTGCTGGATTGCACTGCCTCTCACAATGCCTGTGCCATCCACAGCAGGGGTTGTGTCATATTATTGTTTGCAATCAAATCCAATCCAGCTCCCCGAGCTTGCTTGCATAGCTCATCCATTATAAATCGCATACCTGTCTAGCATTTGTCACTTTCAGCAGAGCTTGGACTCTGCTGGAATTTCAGGTGGTACAACAGTGCTATGTCTGCATGTATAAAAGATAACATGCACTGCCTACCTCACAGGAATCTTTTTTATGACTTGCTGGCTAACAGCCAGGTAAAACTTTGACATATTTAAGTGACAAGTGCCTACTTCCTTTCAGAATTGCATTCAAGAATTAAAAAGGCTCACAAAGAATTGAAGGAAGTTCTTTCAGTCGTTAAAAAAGTCAGCATAAAGTACAACACTTTAAAAGGGAAACAATTAACTAAAAATACAGGCAAGCTATGAAAAAAACGAGGAAAATCCACAAAAGCTGCTTGACATTTCAACATTCCTTAAGAGAAATGCATGTTGAATATATATGGTAGGTGTGTATACCAGGTAACCAAGAAGACAGTAAGAAGAAGTAAAAGCTTCAAAGAAACAACCTGGGGTTTTCAAACCTAGGGTTTAACTAGAATTTCTTTGTTGCTGCAGTGCCATGGCAAACTTCCCACGGGATCACCCCATGGTTTATGATCCTACTTTAAGCAGATCATGCTTAGTCAAAGTATCAAAGCATTTACATTAGAATAAGAGATATGGAGTTAAGAGGTGCAAATGGATGGTAAAGAGGCAGTGAAAGAAAACTTTCTGATCTCCTAGGTCACCTACTTCTACACTTGTCACTTAAAGAATTAGGGAAAGGCATGACCTAAGGAATGGGCTCTTCCTTGACTTCCTTTGGCAGATACTTTAGGCACCATGGTGCCATGCATTTCCGATATTTACACAAAATGTGCTGTTGCATATTTTGTTTCTCTGCTGGTTACCTGCGCAGGAAATTTAAATGAAACTAAAATGGCCCTCTGTCAAGTAGAATGTTGCAATGGGAAAAATTCACCTCTGATGCAACCATGCCAGAAGAACCAGTCTGATCCATAACGAAGGAATGACTGAGCCTTTGTCTTAGTGGGAAAACTGAAAAGGCTCTGTCTTCTATTCCCAATCCTAAGTGTATTAACTGAACGTAGTAGCAATTGCCTGCTGCCTCTGGCTAACATATTATGACACAAGTATGGAATATCCCTGATTGTATTTTAAATACAAACATACATTCTACAGTCTAATCACAATTCTCCAAAAAGCAAGGAACATAAGTAGGCCCACAAATGTTTATATAAGGAAAACAATTTAAAATCAGGACTCTTTTTTTCACCTCTCCTTCACAATATAAACTCAGATTCTCAAGACCTCTACAGTGCTTGGCAGAAGATCAAATTAATGTTCAGGGATTTGATTCATATCTAGAATCCACTCTTGTGAATAAGCTTCACATAATGTCTGATTTATTTCATTAATGTTTTGTGCATGTTTGTTTCCATGTAAAGAGAGAGAAGGGGGTAGGAGGAATAAGAAGCAATTTTAGCTTACAAACTGTTGTGCTGCTCCAGCCTCTATCCTCCTATTTACATAATTGCATAGTTGTTCTTCAGTGCCTCGATACAATGTACAATGGACTAAAAAGAAGAAAATCATATATTAAACCTTTTCCTATTTGACTGAGCACAGAACTTGACTCTTGCCATTTCAAGGGCTTAATGCCTTTTTCCACTTCCCCAGTAATGGAGAATGGATTTGCATTGCCTTAAACTGAAAAGGGTAACTAACTTAAGCATCTGGGCTTGCGTCTGAACTGACACGGCCCGCTTTTTTTTTCCACCCTGTTGTTTCTCTTCTAATGAGGTTTATGCCTTTCTTTTCTTTGAAACAGATTCCTAAAGATTGAATACCCACGCTGAACAACCTAATGCAAGCCTGTGTTTACATTCTCTCCCTCCTGGGTAATGAGGGGTAGGTTAGCCAAATACCCAAAATGTCTTTGCATATGCTCGAATTTTCTTTTTGAGAGAAACAATAGGAGTTCTTTTGAATATGTTAACATCCTCTTTGTGAAAAAAAAAAAAATCCCTGAAGGGTTGGACTTGTGGCTGAAGAGATTAGTAATGGGATACAGAGCACATTATTTTGAAATCACTGGTTCAAATGCAGCCTAGGTCAATATAAGGAATTGCACTATAATGGTGCTTTGGCCTGTTTTATACCTTATAAAAGAAGTATTAAACATATAGAAGTTTGTAGACATAATAAACATATTACATATAACATATGCAACAGAACATATATATTAAACATATAGAACTGCACTGGAAGCAGTTTGCCACTCAGTCAAGGTAATAAACTGATGGTCTCCCAATATCTAACGAGGAAGACCATAAAGACTTTGGCCTTGGATGGCATTAACTGACATCTTTATTTGCCTTTCAGCAGGGAGGATAGACAGAGTAAGGAGACCATGTCATCTCCTCGTTCCCAAAGCTGACCCCTCAAGGTTACAGCTGCAGAACACAGACGGGTTATGGGGAGAAACCTGCATTGCCAATACTCCCCCTTACCAATCCTGCAGAGGAACAGAGGGCTTCACTTTCTTTGTCTTATCCAGCATCTTTCATGAGCACTAAATCCACTTTAAAGAATGTAGGCAGTAAAAAGGAAGTATTACGAAGAAAACCATCATAATTTATATGGTGCCTGTGGTGTCTCCACATTTTGATGAATACTGGAATTTCCCTGAAAAATGATCCACTGCAATAAATAAATCTGACGCCTTTTTTTGTTTTTTTTTTACCAAACCTTAAAATGCACAATAATGCCCTAAAATCTTAAGGGAAAAAAAAAAAAAAAAAGAAGAAAAGGTTTTTCTAGGTAGAGAGCTTGACTAAGTATCAGGGCAAGTATATTTGGAATAATTCCCATTTTAAGATAATCTAGGGGCTATTTTCCTCTAGTTTATGACAACACTCTGTGAGTAAAGTTCCCTGAGTGTATTGTAAAAATTGCATTAACCTATTTAAAATGCCCAAAGGCAAGAACAAGCTGGAGAAATTAGACTTTAATAAGCCATTTGCTTCCTCAGTTCAAATGGGACCTTAGGATTCATATTGTACAAATGGCTGAAACATTAACTGGAGTCAGGGTATCATCAGGACACGGGGGATCAATCAGAGAGTTGTCTTGGGACTCTCATGCAAAGACAGGCAATTAAACATGGTATGACAGCACTGTGAGTGTTTGAATGCCAAAGTCTGTACGTCAAGCAAGCAACACCTACATCTGGTAAATCCCTAATTTTACCAGCCAGATTTTTTTTTGGTGAAAACCTGACTCTCTCAGAGATTAGGGGTACGAGTTTAACATGAAGTCCTTATGTCAGATAAAAGCAGTTTTCTAATAACAGAGTCTAGAATTGTTCTCTTGTCTAAGAACAGAATAGTGTTAGAATAGTACATCAATTTAAGAGGCATGGTATTCTTACAGAGTTGATTTCCAGATCAGATAGAGCCCATAACAATGTCCTGTGGACCCGAATTTAAGATAACCCCCAATTTCTTGGGAAAAATTCTTCAGGATTCCTTTGAAAGAAACTAAATTACAGGTAAAAAATTATCATCTAAACCCCAACAGAACCCGATATAAGATGTCTCTGCCAAAGGGATATGACAGGGAGCAGATGAATGGCACAAAGAAATTAAGTTTGAAACAACAGTCTGCTGACTCAGAGAACAAAGACCATGACTTATAATGGACATCAGACGAAGTCTGGGCAGTCTCTGCACATACAACTTTTAATGAGAGGAACTGCAGCTTGTTTTTGCTCTCCTTGACTCTTTCAGGTGCTCTAACATTGACAGGAACCATAACTCCAATGGCACTTACACAGACTAAGTGTCTGATGTGCCTCCAAGTAGCAATCCCTGTGGAAAACAGCAGTGCAGCACCATGCAGCCCCAGGAGCCACAGAAGAGCTTGTCCAGAATCCTGTCCTGCAGTTCAGAGAGTCACAGGTCCCCAGCCTACCAGGTACCATTTCTCCTGGCAAGGTGGCTCTGTGAGGCTCTGGGGCAAAGTCTTGTCAAGAGGAGCCTGTTGAACTGCCTAGTAGCTTCAAAGAGTGATTTTGCATTCTTTCAGAAAACAGATCCGCAGTAGCATCTTCTATAATTGGTTATGGCAAATGGCTCCTCTGACAAAGAAATATTTATCCAGGTATAGCTTCAGCAATGGTTCTTTGAAGATCAGGAATTATAAGAAGTCCCTTCAAAGAGTCTTTGAAGTGAGTCATGTTTCCTTAACTAAAAGTGAAGTTACTGTAAGTGAAATGCATTGCGTGTTCTGTGCATGCATGTGTTTGGGTGGGTTTTGTTTGCTTGTTTGTTTGTTTTTTAACAATGCAATTGAATAGTGGATCAAAGTGTTGGTGGTTTAAAGGATTGGTCTGTATGCTGAGCTTGTCAAAGTGTCCTGAGAATGGCAAAGGACAATGTCACATCCCCTCAGGCTCAACCAAAGGAAGCAACAGAGGCTACTGTGCCCACTAGGGGACTTGGTATGACTGGTTGCTTTCATCTCTCAGAGTCTCAGTACAACTGTGTTTCTATCATTTTTCACTTCCAGTCTTTTCTGAAGGCTGGTAGACTTGAGACTGTTTTCTACTAAGAGCTCCAAGATTTAGGCAGCTGTAAATTCTGCACCCAGTGCATGAATTCCAGCCAGAAAAGTTAGCTGCACAGCAGTGAGAAGAGGCCACAGAATGACTCAGAGAAGAGTACACTATAAAGGAGAAAGGGAAACAAATGCAGCTCAGCCCACTTCTTTTCTTTACCATCAGTAAAACTACAACAGCAAGTACAGGAACCAGGTGCAGAACCAGCAGTTCTACCTTGCTGAACACAAACTCTCTGGTGGAGCAGTGGCTTGGGCTTCAACCAGGCCCTGGTTTTCTCAGTATAGCCTTGAATTTCTACTTTTACCAAGGCATGAAAATTTAAAAATGGTAGCAACAGGGTGAAAAGTGTGGGGGAGAGAAAAGAGCAGAACAAAACACGTGGCTGCAACGCTCTTAGTCCCGGTGCAGGGACTGAAAGCCATTCCTCACCAGCTGGGACACGTGCAGGACCATGTTGATTCTTCATCAGGCACCAGAGAATAAAAATGGACTGAAACACTTCCTCTGAGTGACACGAGGTACTGTTTAATAGCTGTGGTATAGAAACAAGCTCGAGCACAGGTCCGTGGGTTGGTGAGGACGTGCTGTGCGAGGGGCTCTGATGTCAGGACGGGAGCAAAGGATGGAGGTGTTCTTTCTTTAGACAAAGGATCGATGCCTCCCTAGACTATGCAACTCCCTCCACATGAGAAATTGTAGAAGAGCTGGGAGGTGAACTTTAATTTGATAATCTGTCATACCACAAGCCTTTCCTGAATGTATGTACCACTAGCAAGGTACACCATGTTTGCCTGCTGTTGACTCGCCGTAGCTCTATTTGGCTGTCTTGAAGAATCTTCCTTGACTTTTATGATATGCCATGAATAGATAAGAACACTCTACTCAGTTGTGTGCATTTCAAAACACACCCCAAACAAACCAGCTGTTTTCTCTTTGCAATATCTGAGCTGACTATAGATCAGTTGGGGGCGATCTGCCTGTTTCCCTTTTTTAAGTTTATTTCACTTGCAGGGAGGCTCAAAACAAAGTTAAAGAGTAGTTAAGCAGCTGTTCTGGACTGTGCAGTTGGTCATTTGCTATGGGAGGACTGACTACTCACTTTTAATGTGCAGTAAAATGAGGGTGGCTGAATATCACACTTCTTTCCTGTCCCTACAGCTCACCAGCCAAACGTTGCTGCTTCAGACTCCAATCCTAGCTTGGCTGGACTCGGTACTTAACAGTGAATGAGCTGCTTTTTGGGTGCTCCTGCGCTCCCACCCCCCTAATTTCCTGCTCACTGTTGAAATAAACAACGTGGCTATCCACAAACTGCTCATCAGGACAGAATTTTTGTGGGAGCAGATTTTATAGTCACTCCTGAGGTGAGTCACACTCCTGTGTTAGGATGAGCTCCATGCACAGCTGAAGAGAAGGGCTGGGCAGTCCAGAAGAGCAGCTGCATTGCAATGCCCAGTCAGTGCACTGTGCACTTCGTGGCTTCCAAGAGCATCCCAGGAAACCCCATGCTTGGGACATTTCAGATATTTTTCTACACTGAAAAACAGCATGCCTTTGAACAATCTCCCTTTAGATCTTACTTTGGCTATTAAGCAGCTTCTTCGAGGTTCATTATTTTGAATCTGAAAAACGTGCATTGCAATTAATTAAAGAGCTTGCACTTAAATAATGTATTTACTTACAGGGAGCAGGAGTCCCCAGTTATAGAAAAATCCAAAAGGACAAATTGACAATTGGCAAAAGCCCTACTTAACAATAATTCACTATTTATGTACACATACTCAGTCAGAGCAGAATGTTGCTGCCCTTTTGATGCAGTAACTAGTACCTTATTACCCTTATCAATGAAAATATTTGTTTTTTTCAGAGCAGGTAATGGAAGAAAAGCTGAATTTGGTTGCTAATCAGTGATTCTCCCAAAAAACTAACAGGGAGCTAGTCTTTGCCTTCCCTAAGGCAATATTGTACTTATTCTAATATTCAGGATAATGAAATATTTTAAACAAGGGTTTAGGTCTCATCAGCTGCATGTTACCTGTGCCAAACCTGAATGACACCACAACACATTGCCAATGCATTAAGGCTGTTATCAATATTAAATACATCTGCTGTTAATCTTATCCTTTTAAGAATTATAATAGAAACCTCTAGAACTTGCTCTAAAAATACAGAAAATTCATAAGAGAATATGCCCTAATAGGTATATTTTATTCATCCTACACAAACATACTGGCAGTGATGTATTTAGGGTGTGTGAAGTTTCCAAAAAACAACTATCATTTTCTCTTAAAATTTCCCCCTGTTTCATTTAACCTTTTCATAAAATAATGCAAAAGTTAAATTTTAACTGTGGAGACTCCAGAAAACTGCCATGATAATGAAAATATCGATCATCATGTGAAATCGATTGTTAATTGGAAGCTATAGATAATGATGCTTGGTGGGGAGGGAGGGCAAGAGGAGAGAATTTGCTGTTCAAAAATTTCCTGGCTTTTGAAATGAGTGAATTTCTCATCCTCCTGTGGCACCCACTGACAGGTACTTTTGAAAATAATACACCAGCACTGGGCAAACATCATTACTAGATTCACTGCACTAACTCCAATGTCAATTAAATGGAGATAAGCTTGTTTCAAAATGTATTTAAATGAAAAGTCTGGACCACTCAACAGCACAAACCAAAGAAGCACATGCCAGTGCTGATACGAGATCTAGGTTTTTGCTTAAACTGGCTTCTGATTTAAAAAGTTAGTGGAAAAAATGCCTCTCAAGTGGGGTGAACTTTCTATCATGGCAACTCTTGAGAACAAAAGTTGGCACAGTTAGTGCACATGGAAATATGAAACCACTACTTTAGATTTGTTTTGCCAAGTTTTAACTAAGTAGATACAAAAAAACTGTTCCTTTCATTTTCAGTGCCAGGGATTTTGTCTTTACTCTGTTGATTTTAATAGCTCGCTCAGAAGCTTGGAAATGAATGTTTCTTCCATCATCAATTTAAAACTTTTCCATTTGCCAACTACAAATGTGGTTTTTTCTACTGTGTGTTTTCAATGAAGCTGAAATGAAAAAGCTTTGATTTTCCATCCAAGTGCCAGGGAGCATGGGGCAAACTATTCTTTCATCTCCATTCCTGAGAGAGAGCCAGGTCCAGCACCATGTGACCGCAACACCCCTCCATTCTTTCCCTCTCTCCCACAGTCTTCAAAAAGAAGGCAATTTTTGGACTCATGTTTGTCTAAAGCCTACCTGGAAAGACCAGCTCTACAGAGGTCCTCCAGCATTCTGCAGGGGGTGGCAATTCCAATGGCCATCATATCCAGTGGTTCAAACACTATTCTCTCTACAGAGCCTTCTCTTTGTGCAGATTTGGCCCCAACAGCTTCTTTTCTTGCCCAGCCATAGACATTTACTTTTCTACAGCTTATGGAACTGTGATGGCACTCCAGCAAGCCTCACCTTTGAAGAGGGAACTGAAGCAAATGCAAATTTGGCTCAGCATTATCCTCAGAAAATATTATTCATGTGATCGTGGGCAAAAGCAGTTGTGTAAACTCCTGCCTTTATTTTTTCAGGAATGTCTAGGCATCTTTTTTTGCCAATAGCTACCCAATCATTAGACTCTCAAGAGCTGCATCAGAAAAACATCTAAAAAGACCCAGATGTGAAGGCAAGGGTTCTGTAAGCAATCACCCAGCACACAACATTTCTGTAGGAGCTTTGCAGAATACACTGCTGACCATTTTGTGTTTCGATTATGGATCACATAGATTTCCAATTCACAAAGAAACTAATGCCAGGAAAGCATCTTATGCTTTAAAGTTTTACACTGGAAAATTAAGAAGGGAAGCCAAGAACATGAGACCTCTGACAGTACCAACAAAACCAGAAGTAATTTCCATATTTTTTTAAAATTTTTTGTAAGCAGTGGTGTCTTGAAATAGATTAATTCTAACACTCTTTAATTATCTCACACAGTGTTACATGTCTGATCTCACACCTCTGACTTCACGCAAAAATAGTGCCAAGAGCTTTGCAGATCACAACACATCCACAACACAGATAAGCTTTAGCTGACTGCACAATTCCATCACTTTTTCCAGCTGCAGCCAGGAGTGGCCTCTTTGTCAGGTACTGTCTGATGGGTGCCTTGCAAACCTGCATCTCCCTTGGCCGAGAGGGCTGGGCTTGCCCTCTGCCAGAAGAGCATCCAAAGACACAGCCCTGGGAAGACCATGGGGAAATGTGGGATGTGGGTATGAATGCAGAGCACACGCCACAGAGCAGCTCTCTCCTGCTGAAATTCAGGAGAGTGCCACCAGCTTACATACTGATCTGCAACTTTAATCTTCCCACAGAACACTTTAATCAGAAACCACTTTCATAATTTGTAAACATTGCCAAATGTTTGATTCCAGGCTGTTTAAGTGATCAAACCTTTGGGTGGAAAATAAAATAAATAACAATCAAGCCTTCAAACAAAGAGAGCAGTTATAAATAATTAAACATGCTGCACTGACACGTACTATTCCCATCTGGAGGTTGTGCTTCCAAGATACAAAGCACAGTTTTACTAATTGGGAAAAAAGAATTTTAAAAATATCCTGTATGACAGAACAAGTCAGAGCAGAGACAGGGACTGGGGGAGTGACTGTGTTACAGGTGAAGATCAGCACCTGGGAACCCACTGTTCCTATTCCTGAACCCACTGTACCTGCACCACCCTGGGCACAGCACTTCATTTCCCTGCCTCACTTTCCTGTTCTATAAAAGAAAAAGAGGGATAATAAACTTCACTTCCCTCACCACAGGAAGATAAATTAGTGAAGTACAGCAATGTGTGCTAAAATCCTCAGAAAGAAGGGGTTCAAAGACACACAAAATTTTATTTCCCCATGGAAAAGTTCGTTATCGAGCTACCACCTCTGTTGTGTTAATGGGAGATGGATGGTTTACAAGCACCCATTTATTTTCTTTTTTCCTACTTTTTGATAATGTCTGGGTATACCAAGTTTTTATTCCCAACAGCTCATACAACTTTTTGAGATCTTCAGCAATTGGGATGTCTCTTAAGATGAACTCTCAGCTTAGACCCATTTTAGGCACTTGTCTCACACCAGATTTAAAGGATGCCTCAGAATGAAAAACAATCTCAGGTTTCCTGGAAGACTAGTACTTAGATTTCATTGCACACCACAAGAGCACCTCTACGATCAGAGACTCACTGATGGAACTACCTAAACTAAACTAGCTAATAACAATTAAAACAATCCAAAAGAAAATTTCACCAGCAAGGCACGACAGGTAATAAAGTGATTCCTCCAAGTGCAGCAAGATAGGCCAAAGAAACAGGAGGATGACAAAAGAAAATGAAAAAGGAAAAAAGAATTCAAGGGTGATAACTATAGGACCCCAATGGGCTTGTTATATGACTAGACTGCAGGCAGCCACATCCTGCTGCTGTGATGCTTCATAAATTCTGTCATCTTGTTAAGAGGCTGAAGACTACTGACCTCACTTCCTCTGCTAATAAGACTGTGCTGCTTTGTGCCCAGGCTTTTATGATGCTTATGGAATTTGAAGCATTGTGTGAGCCTCTTTGCTTCCTACACCAATGATTACTACCTCCCAAATTACAGAAGAACAAATGGGAAATGGAGACTCCTCTCCCTCTTTCGTGCAACAGTCCCTTCTTTCCCTCTTCCTAACCCCTTGGAAAATATTTCTCAAGCTCTCAGCACCAGCGATGATGCTAAGGCTTCCTTGGTTTTGTTTCTGAACATATTACAAGTAACCACAGTAATAAACCAGGACATTTGAGTAGGTTTTATGATGTCCTGATATAGGTGTGACATTTATACATGCCAGAAAGACCTTCATGCAGTATAAAGCCTGTGCAGGCAGTATTCAGCCATTCTGTCCACTGAGAACACAGAGCAAGTGTCAGAGGGCCAAAGAGAGAACAGCCATAGGTGTTTTGGGGGTGCTCTCCAAAGCCTATCAAAAGCTCTCCTTACTGCAGTTCAAAATAGGAGAAAACAACTACTGCTCTTTGCAAAATGTGCAAAGGCAGCTGAGAGCAGGTCCAGCCCCGTGGCTAGAGCCAGTCACGATCACAAAAGTCCAGAGAAAGGCAGGTCTGGGACTTGTCCTGTCCATATTTTGCATCATTTTCTTCCCAGTCTAAAAAGGCACAAGGCAAATCAAGGCAGCAATTCCTCCCTTACACATGAGAGGGCAAAAATATGTTCACACCATAAAAACTGCCTGTCAGTCAGTCAGTCAGTCAGTCTGTCAGCTGCTACAGTTCTGAGTGTTCACTCATGTGAGTGTGTACCAAGGATGTGCCTTTAAAATTTTACAGATCAATTTTTATTGTCTTTGCCTATGAGACTGGTACCTCCACAATAATCACTGGCACTGGGGCAAAAACCCAAACCAACCCTCCTAGACCCCTCCTTTTTCCTCAGACATCCTCTTGTCCTAAAAAGCTAAAACCCTCCAATGGTGACCTCTTGCAGCTAGCATACCCTTGCTGAGGAGCCTTACCTCTGCCATCTCAAAGTCAACATGCTGCAAAGAAAACTATACAAATCCACACCGCTGATGAGAGACCAGATTCTCCTCTGAGTTTCACAGAGCAATGAGGGCACTGTCACTGAATTTGCACTCCTGAAACCATGAGGAAAATGCAGCCTTCACTCACACAGTTCTAAGAGCTTTATGTCTGGTGGATACTTCCTCTCTTGCTTCAGCTGTGCCACTATATTACTGCTCAGTACTTGCTTTGCCACCCTCAATAGATAACCCAGCAGATGTCCACTGTCTAGACTTGCTGTCCTTCTCAAAAATGAGGGTGTGCAAATTCTTGATAGAGCATGGAGCAATAGAACTTGAAATAAGGCAGTAAAAACCAAACAAAAAAACCCCCCACAATACTGCACAATACTGTAACAAGTACAAAAATCCTTGTTCCTTGCTGCCTTTCTCGTAGCTTCTGCATGGGATCAGGTTTCATCTTTACTGTGTTGTCACTCTTTCTAAGCAAAGGAGGCTCATATTTAACAATTCCATTATTTTCTTCTCTACCTTACGTAAGGCCACATTAGCAGCCTGCTGAGTGTTCTTGGGCAGACCCAATCTGTTCTTCCCTGCACAGTCCAGGGATTGACTTGATTGACATTCCATAATGGCCCTGTGGAGCATTAGGTACCACCACCAGCTGCTCCAAATGGCTCGCTATGCCAGGGACACTGCACAGGGGAGAAGGGAAGGGAAGGTTTGGGAAGGTTTGGGAAGGTTTGGGAAGGGAAGGTTTGGGAAGGTTTGGGAAGGTTTGGGAAGG
>JAWWTY010000077.1:49918172-49931790 GCA_035222235.1 Margarornis squamiger | reverse complement strand
TCTCTTTCTTTCTTTCCTCTCTCTCTCTTTCTTTCTTTCCTCTCTCTCTCTTTCTTTCTTTCCTCTCTCTCTCTTTCATTCTTTCTTCTTTCCTTTTTATCCCCATATCTAGAACAGAAACTAATTGAGGAGGCATTGAGCCCTGCTCTGTCTCTAAGGTGGGAGCGGAGAGTGGGGTGAAGTTCCTGTGGATATGAACAGGCAGCTTCCTTCAATGATCTGGAAGCAAACACAGATTGTTTTGTATTTCAAGGCACTACATCCAGGTGTGGTGAAACACAATTCCAGCTCCATAACTGCATTGTTCCCCTCAGGGAAGCTGAGGAATATTTGTTAATTGCACAGAACCCAACACTAAATGCTACATTTTTAGTGCAGAAGACAAGATGATAGGTGAGCCCTCACAACTCTTGGAAGTCAGTCAGTTCCCCTATAGAACACTTTGCTTCTTTCTTCATGCACTGACCTAGGCCCTTTGCTCTCTCCCTTCTCAAAAAAATCACCTTTTTCATTTTCTTTGGTTTGTGTTTTCCCTCTGTTTCCTCTCATTCTGTGACTCCTCCGGGCTCCATGTATGGATTTGCTACTGACCATCAGGCAGCATCTTTACGGTTCTCATGGCATGAAACTGAGCCATATAAGTGAAAAGCTGTTGAATTCCTCTCAATTTTGGCAACAGCAATTTGAAAGCCATCCACTGAGTTGAATTTTTTCAAAAATTCTATGCTCTTTTCCATGTTACTGAGGGCTTCACTTTTACAGGGAGACAATGAGCTCAATTTCACTCTCATCTGCCTGGGGACCCTTCTATGGGTTTTGATCTTCCCGTTGTTGTTTAATTATATACAGAGAGAGAAAATAGTAGTAAGCTGCTCTATTCACAAATAGGGGATTAGAAGTACTTTGTTCTCACTATTGCTTTTATCAGATACCAGTGATGTTTCTACTCCAGGTTTCACTACCTGCCTGGTTCTTACATGTTATTTTTAACACTGATGTCCATGTAACTTAAAAACATTTCCAAGCAGCCTTTTCCTCACAGAAATTTGTCTTCTCACCTCCACTTTCTTCCTTTTGCTATTTTCTGCAGTATTATGATCAGCTGCAAATAGCTTTGCTGTTGTGGCAGGAACACTTCTCTGACTGTGTGGCAGTTCTACAGTTTGCAGATCCACACAATACAAAATACCATCACTTTGCCCTCTCATCAAAGTCCTATGCCAAGCCTGTTTCCTAAGTGTTGAGTATCTTTTCACCCCACCTGCATATGGCATCCTGTCTCATAGCCAACCCCACTTCCTAACTCACCTGTGATGTGGTTTTCTGCTTTCAGAATTTTTTGAGGTTTTGAGCCTCAGTGTATTGACATTTCTATTATTTCCTGGCTCTGTAGTCAGTTCTTTGGGGGTTATATTTTCTTCATGAAATTTACATTAACATGCCACTCCAGATTTTTTACAGCTGGCCCTGATGCTGCCTTTATGTCCCCTATCTAATGTCCCATGATGAACCCCAGCTTTATGGTGAAACAGCATAAAATGACATACATGTTCCGATCATGCTGTTTTACCTCTTCCAGTAGCTCACTTCCTTCTGTGGCTGTGCTTTAGGAGTTCTCAAGCCAGTCCCAAAATCCTACATCATGAATTATGCACATTAATACCAAAGTGGATTTTTCTGGAAAAAAATTCAAGGAACCAACAAGCACGGACTTTGCAAGACAGGAGGGCAGGCTCTAGGAGGCTGTAGTGAGAGCCATGAAAATAAACACGTGCTGTCAGCAGCAAGCAATATAGGGCTTGTTTGGCACCAAAGAGGCCTGAATTATGGGAACCCCACAAAATGAGCTTAGACAGCAATACTGTCCCTGAAAATGAGGCATTTAACACATTCTCTCTAAGCTTGACTTCACCAAAAGCTCTGTACAGACAACCAAGAGCTGGCAAACTCAGAGCTCTTCCACTGCTTCACAGTAAGAATCAGCACACAAAAGGGAAATGACCAAAAACACAAACAAGGGTTCCTTCCATTCAACTTATTGCTGCCCCTAAGATTTTTTTTTCTGTCAGTAAGTGCCTTCTGCCTATGTGTAGGAGAAAAAGCAGAATGTGAGGAAATGAGGGCAGAGGACTCTGGTAATCGCTCCATTGCACCCTGACATCAGTTCGTAGCACTGAATTGAGGGATGTCTAAATACTCAAACCATAAGCCAGATGATGCAATTATCACTTGAGCATAATTCCTATTCACTGAAAGAAAATTGCCCGAGAAGGGACTGTAAGAACTTACAAGCTTCCCTTGTTACAAGATTATTCTTTATGCCTCACATGTATCATGAGCAGCTGGGGCAGACAACTACATAAAAAATCATTTAGGGAAAGACCATGGGCAGATATGATTTCTTCCAATTGGGATGTAGGGCTTTATAAGAACTTTAATCAGAAAGCTGTGAATTGTATGAATTTGTCGCTTTCATTTTAACATTAAATGGAGATTTAATATGACTACTTTCATTTGTCACAAATGCACATAAGCAAGCCTGAAGGACTCATAGGCAGAGACCTGAAATAGATTTCTTCAACAGGAAGCTTTGCATTCTTGCAGGCGTAGCAATACCACTATTTTAAGAAATGAGGATCAAATTAAATGTTTACTGCTGTTACAGCATTGCCAACAGTGTCAGTAAATTCATGAGCAGTTTATAATTTTAACTGTCTTCCAGACAGTGGGTCATATGTGCATTAAAGTAGTCATAATAACCTGTCAGTAAAAATTTCCTGCAGCACATTCATAGGAAAAAATGTTTGCAATTTCAGCAATTCTCTCACTAGCAGAACAGTTTCTCCTGTGGAGTGGTACAGCCAATCCCTCCAAAAAATAATTTCATTTTCACCTGACAGGATTTGAGGATTTTTTAATATTTTATTTTTTTTTTTAATTTCCAGATTTCACCAAATACCACTTTTAACATACAGTCATTGACTAGGAAATTGCTCACTCTTGCCCCTAGATGTTTCCCCCAGAAAGATAAACATCTACCCATATTTGACTTACGAGTTACTACGTGTTATCTAAACTCTGTAGAATTCAGAAAGTGAGAGGCTTTCTAAACACTTTGTGAGGCAGGATTCAGCAATCTGCCAGTCAGTGTGTTGTCTTGCCAGCTACAGCTTCCTCAAGATTTGCAGACCCTCATGTTCTCTTCCCTGCCCACATCTGCTCTCACTTCACTGCACAGCAAATGCTTTTGTAGGACCAGGCTCACCATGATGCTCTCGCTGTTTAACCTCAGCAAGCAGGGTGGTTTTCAGGCCTGAGTCCTTGCACGATGACACCTAGATTATCTCTCATCCAGTCACTCCTGATGCCACTTGTCCCTCCTCGGGGGTCACAGCACTGGCGAGGTCAGCAACAGTCTAAAGAGCAATGCTCACTCCCTAAAACAGAGCTGGCAAAACATCTTGCTGCCCCTCTCACTGGCCTAAGGAACAGAGAGCAGGGGAGTGCAAGCATTTGGTTTTGAATACGTCTTCAGTGAGATGTCATAGGAGAGAACACCTCTCTGACACACAGGCACGCTGCCTCGTGCCTGAGATCCGTGTTTACCTTGGAGAGGAGGAATTGCCTCTGTTTACTCAGATGACTACACAAGGTGGATTAAGCAGTCACACAGCAGGGCTGCTGCTGCCTGGTTTCAGAAGGCAGCGCTCACACTGTGGTCAGGGCGAGCCCAAGGAAGGAGACACCAGAACCCCTGCTAATGAGCATCTTTGCTCATACCACCAAACTAAAGGGTACACGCTTCCATTTCAGCAAAAATGAGGTAAACTTGCTTTTGCCTGTGCAGTGACCCTCTGCAACAGTCAACAAGTATTTAAACTGAGCACTTAGAGGTTTCAGGCTGAATGTTTTCCTTTCTATGCCTTGCTATAAAAATCCCAAACAAATCCAACCTGAAATAGCTGACAGAGACCCTTTGAAGACTGCTAGAAAGCCACCTAAATGTGCATGGACAGTTGTATAAAGCCACATTAAGGTGAGGGTAGTTCTGTATAACTCCAAATGGAAGTTATAACATGGGAATAAAAAGACTGTTCTTGGTTGCAGCCCCATAGTTAATGCCTCCAGAATTAAGACCCATGTTTGCTCAGGACACCAGCTGTTCCATCCACATTGCCACCTACAACAAGGCAACTCTGTCTCTAATTTATTGAGGTTATGGGGAAAGTGATTAAGCATATATCCTGCATAGAAGAACAGAAAGGCATAACACATCTCCACTGAGTTTAGACAGGCTCCTTCTACATTTATATGGATGTTAAGTAACATTCTAAATGGATGCTTTAAGACTCCAATTATGAAAAAAAAAAAAGGATCTTTGTTTCTACTGAAGCCAAACTTGATTCTCAACACATTATATAAAATCTCCCTTTCGTTAAATGGCCCTTCTTTTATTCCTTTTTTATCCCTTGCACTAAGTATATATTCTTTAAGTTATCTGGAGAGATTTCTAAAGATTTTCATGTTACATTTAATTTAGAATGCTTTATCCTTTGTATATAGTTTAGAATTTTATATCTTAAGTTCATTATCTTGTATTTAGCTATAATGAATTTTATCCTCTGGTGTCCTGCTCAGTTATGCAGTTCTGGGCAGGGATGGGGCAAGGAGTAGGAAAAAGAATCTCTTGGAACAATGGCCTACTTTGAGTGTACTCTAAATGCAAACCTCTGAAATGTAACTGTTATTATCATTTGCACAATTATGCAAATGTAAACTCCTTAGGATGTTCAGTAAGAGGTAGAAGAAAAGCAGTTGATTAAACATTACCAAAAAAATGGCAAGTTTGAATACAATAGGCTACACAACTTTTAATATTCAAGTTTAGGTTAGGTTTGTTCTTTACAGTACTGAACTAATTCAATATAAAACTTTTAATTAAGGATGTTCTCCACCTGGGTATTGTTGGCACACAGATTTCTGTACAGCGTGTACCTGTTGATCAGACCCATATCCATGTACACAAGATAGTTATCAGAACAATAATGGACAGGCCATAGCAAGACACAGTGAAATAAAATGTTTCCATAATTAAAAAAGAAGTATCAATAGTTCCCCCATAATAAGGACAAAGTAGGGGAACAGAACCGTGTTAATAGTTATTCTGGGAGGCTACAGGACAGTTGGTACTGATGAGCTTTCTGGCCTTGCATGATATGCTCTTCACTTATAGGTATTGCATATCTCCTGTGCTGTCCAAACCACAAATTCATTTACCCCTCTGCTGCTACTCTACCCTGAATGGCAGGCAACAAGCCTTCAGAAAACAATTGTTGCCTATTGCTTTTTTAATATTTTGTTTTCTTGGTGCAGCCATTGGGACAGATTAAACAGAAAGTTCCCTTGTCTAGGCTTAATGAAAAGGACTGCCTGTTCCAGCTGGTGCTAGGGAGAGGGTTCCAGCCTACAAAACAGTTTAAACAGATGTTGCAGATTTCTACAAAGCAACAGATGCTTCTATTTAAACACCTACCTGCATAGGATCTGATATTGCTGTCTGCACATGGAAGCAACAGACTTGGGTATCTCAGATGTTTATGTTTTGCCTTCCTTCTGTTCTCCCTGTAGCACTTACTAACTTGTTTGATTTTTCCTTCTTGGTCTCTTCCCTATACCCTCAACTGAACATTTGGACCTGCTGCGAAACCCACCCCTGATTCTGCCCCTGCAGTGTTCCTCCCTTACTGGATATTCTGCATTGTCATCATACACCAGAAACACAAAGCACTGACTAATAAAGACACATCTCCAAGTAAAACCTGTCCACTCATGATGACAGAACATCCTTAAGCAACTCCACTATTCTTCTCTGTTATAGCCACCTGCACAGCTTCATCCATTTGTACGTCCTGTGTTTAAGGCCTTATCCAGCAGTGAGTTCTTGCATGAAAAATGTATCAGTGAGATTACTGTCAGACATCATTTTGTGAAGGAGGTCAATGCTGGAGAGTGGACATTAAGGTAGATGGATTCCTGCTCCAACGCAATATGGCAATTTCTGTGTCTTTAGACTCACAAAATGACTCCCTCTGCAGCTGGAATGGTACTTTACTGCCACGGCAGCATGCCAGGCTGAACTTATGGAACCTGTGTTTTTGCATGGGACTGGAGGTGCTTTAGTGCACCACATGCTTTGCACTGTTTGGTGTGCACTTAACAGGAGAATTATGGTAGGTCTGCTCCCTGCCTCATCAGCCCTTGGGTGCTGATGTAAAGGATGGAAACCTGCGGTTTCTTTCTCTTTTCTCCCAGAATATACCCTTTGGTTCTGACAATTTAAGTAATAGGAATTACAGTGATCATATGTAGGCATAGTTATGGTACCTTGACTTGGTCTGCTGCATAACCATTTATGACTCCCTTTTCAGGTGCAGAACAACTTCAGGTTAAGGAGTGATCAGTCCAGTTACCCTCTTACAGCTTAAAAGTAACAACAATACATTTCTAGCACATTGGAAAATAGTTATATTCCAAGAAAAACCCAGTAACATACAGTGAGTAGTTATCTTCCTTCCATTATTACCTTCCTCCCATTATTACTGAAAATTATTCCATGGGAAAATTATTCCCAATGTGAACACTTCCTAGTGCAGGATTGTTCTCTCTGAGAACATGGACATTATATTGGCAGGAACGTTTTTCAGCAAGAAAAGAGCACAGTGATCGTGCAGCTGTGATAATTCACTCACCCACAGAGGTGCACCAACATTCACTCTGCTGGCAAAATATTAAGAACCAGTGCTTTTCATATAATCCCATGGCTATGAAATCATTCCCTGGGTACAGGAAAATATCCATGGCCCCAGCTGAACACAAAGCAAATGATCCTAGCACTTCAATCCAGGCGGGCCAATTCCCCCCGACCTGTCTGTACAGACTAGCCCAAGTGATCCATCACACGGCTGGTGCTGAGACACTTCAGGTGCTTGGCAGGTGAGGATGGCATGCTGTTTTGCATGGCACGTTGGAATTGACCCTTCAAAGCCTGAAACTATTTGTTCTTTCAGTTAACAACCCAACCCAGTACCGAAGTGGCGACTTATGGTAGCACCTGCTACATTAATCATATTTTTGGGTGGTAACACACACTGGATGCCTGATTGCTGCTGTGCTGGGGCTCAGGCTGGTATTAAAGCACAAAATCAGAGATCTTGAGCTACTGCACCTGCTTGACAGAGCTGATCATTTTATTTTTCCACAGAACATTCCTTGTGTTTCCATCACTTTCTGTTTCCAGTCTCCCTCCTAGGCAGAAGTCAGTGTCATGGTTGGGGACCAGTGATAATTAACCAGCATGAGAAACCTGAGTTCTTGCTGATTTCCATACATTCTAATTGCTTTAATTTCTTGCTCCTAACATTTTTTTCTGTTTTTTTACCAAGCCTTTTGAGGTTGTTTGCATTTGGTGTTACACCTTCAGTCACAGCCCCTAAATTTGTGTTCCCAGAGGGTTTTCCCCGCTCTGCTGTCCCATTCGATCCACCTCATCTTCTCTCTTTTTTGGACTGTGCTTGCTGTTACAGGCTTTCTGTCCACAGAACATATGATTGATTCAGAGTCATAAACTTGCCTGATGTTTTGGAGAGAAATGGAATAGACAGATTTCTGCCGTAAGGAATTTACATTGTAAAAATTACTTCATTCTCTTCCCTAATTCTCCTCTTTTTCTGTCAAGACTGACAACATTACCTCTATCCCTTCTCCTCAGGCCTCCAATGTAAGCTCTAACTGATATTTTGCTCTGGCAAGAAGACTTTGTTTGTGACTGACCTTCATAATTTGCTTTGTTCCTCACTGGGCAAGACCACCTATCTCATCTCTGCCTTTCTGACTATTCACAGCTGTTTGCTGGGCTGCTTCCTCCTCTTTCTTCTCCCTGCATTGCAGAAAGATGCTCAGAAATTAGCTACTCTTACTCTCCCCTCATATGAACCATTTCTCTTCGCCTCTTTACTTCCACACCAAGCTCATGTCTCTCATTTTTTTTAAAACCTCCTCGTGCTCGACTATAATGTTAAAATTATTTTCCTCAAATATCCTCTATCCAACTCTTGCCATCCAAAAATCTTTTCTTTTTAGCCCTTCTCCCATCCTAATTCTGGCTTCTCACCTTCCATCTGGGTATTGCGGTTGCTGCCCACTGAGTTTCCTGCTCTCGGTCTGGAACTCTTAAATACTCCTCACTCCATGAAGCTACAATTCAGATGGTCCATGTGTCACTCAGGGTCCTTCCTCCCTTAATCCTCTGCAAAGATCAGCCACTTACTGCAAGTACCATATGAACTGTACTTTCTTTTTTGTATGTTTTCTTCTGAAGCTGCCAAAGTTGCTATGGTTTCAAAAGAGTTAGGATGCCTCTTCCCTTAAATTTATGGAATCTCAATCCCTGCTCTTTGTTTGGTGCAGTGTTAAAGCTTGTAAAGCGTTTTACAAGACAATGCAGTGCAACACAACTAATAATGAGAAGCAAGAGGTAAGCAATAGAGAATGTACTTGCACTTGGGCCAAATACACTGTGGAAGCTTCACATTTTACTGTGATGTCATTAGAGAAACATAATTGAATCCATAGTTAAGGGATACTGGAGCCTGAATCACAATCAAACATCAGGAAGTGCTGAATTACATCAAATGATGCAACATAAACATTAAAATGCATCAGAAAGTGGTTAGCTTTAGTTAAAATTTCCCTTTATCTTTAATTTCCATGCAGTGTGGATTATTTGTTCATTATAAGAGCCCAGGCAGGAGTCTACTACAAACCAACCAGTCATGGCAGGATGCTTTTGTCATTCAACATATGAAGGGAGGGAGGGGATAGATGGAATAAGTGACAAGTTATGTGATAAATTCCTATAGTTAATTAGTGAAAGAAAACCCCAACAAACAACCAACCACAGTTTCTAAAAAATGCAAACACTTCTTTAAAAATGTATTGCATACAGAAAGCAGTAACTGTAATTTGGACCTCCTAATAACAGGTGAAGAAGAATTAACATCTAAACATCTGGTGAGTCATCAGGGACCAGAGACCACCCACCAGTTTAGATCATCAGGTTCCCGATGGCACATAAAGAACTGAACTCTTACTGACATCCACATATGAGGATTCAAGAGAAAAATTATTGAAATCAAACAATTTGAACAAAACTTGACTAAGAGAGAAAAGCATATAGGAAAAATATGAGGAAAATCTCCATTTGATAGCAAAGAGGCATAATTAAGAAAATAAGATAGTTCTGACTATAATATTGCCCTCATTTAATAGAAAATCAAAGAGAGGATCAAGAAAAAACCCACAAATATTATCAATTCAGAAAAAATAAAAGAAAATAATTGGTCTAGAGTAAAGGCTTATTTTGTAAAGAATTAATGTCATAAATGAAAATATCCAGGAAAATTTATGACAAGCCCAAGAGCAGAAACAATAACATTATTTTAAAGGTATGGCAGGACTAAGGAAAAATCCAGTAATATGCCAAGCCCATTATTAGATAAATGTGGTTAAAATTCTTTAAATTAAGCAGAAAAGACAGAATTGCTCTGTAAATAAGAGGCTAAGCAGAATCCATTCCCAAGAAAAGCAATGAAAAAGATGGTATTGGCTTCTCTCTAATTAAGAAACAGGAAAACAAATAGCACCAATCAATGTGGCTTTATGAAAAACAGGCTCAGATGGACAAGCCTGACTACAGTGTCCAAGAGAGCTACAGTTCGTTGTACAAAGAAATTGTGATGACATGAACTCCTCAGACTTCCTTTTTAGAAAATCAGGCATATACCATAACAATATAGTACATGTCAAATGGATTAAGAACCAGCTAACTGACAGCTTGACACTTGGGCATAATCCTCTGATAGGGGCATTTTGAACAGTCTCTGCATGGATCAAACACAGACACAGGAGAACACAACCACTGCAATGTCCAAAAGGGTTCACATTTCCTCTTGTAATTAATACTGTTATCCAACAAGAAAACATGCAATCACAACAGCAAATACTGGGAGGAACTGGGCAGTCATAAGAGGTAACCTGACTCACCTGGTAAGCTGGGTTTAAATCCATTTTAACTCAGGACAAAATGTACAATGATACACCAGTGGACAAGGTAAGAGGATATATCTCCAAAAGAAGAACTGCCTCTTGCAGGCTAAAGCTGCTTATTTTGATGCATTACAGAACTTCCAGAGCACAGCTGCTTCCCAAATAACTGCTGGAAGCAGAAATGCCAAGTGCAAGAGGACAAGAATGACGTTACTGCTGTGTTGAGGCCACTGATGAGACAGGTACTGGAATGATGCATTGTGTTCCAGTGACCAAACAAAAGGAGTTCTTGAAAGGTTTTTAAAAATGAGAAGAGATGCACGGAAAGAACTTTAATTTGAAACAAACCCCAAGCAAATAGTGAGTGAGCTCTTTTGATTTCACTAAAAGATTCCATGAGGTAAGCTGAATTCTTTGTATATACAAACAAGAAATAAAGCAGCTTGTAAGTAATAAAGGCCATTACAAAAAACCCCAAAAACCAAAAAAACAAACAAACAAAAAAAAAACCCAAACCTCTGGAAAACAGTCCTTTTCCCACTTTTCTGAATTCAAGTTCATGATTTTTCATTTTTCTGGAAGAAATATGGCAGCTGAACTCCAGAGTCTGCTGGATGAAAAATAACATTCTGGACAAAAAAAAATTGGCTCTATGGTTTTAAACATACGAAATTATAAAATGAACCAGAGTGTAAAGTGTATTCCCTGGATAAGAAAGTGTATGGTATTTGTATACAATGACTAAATGCAATACAAGGAACATGTTAGAGCAGAAAAACAAACATCTCCAAAATCTAATGTTAGGGATTTTCTATTTGCTATATAGATTTTGTGGAAGGACTTGAGCAGAGAGGGAAGAATATTGATGTCAGTCTGTGAAAATCAGGGTGTTGAGGCTATTTTTCAGTTCTCTTTGCTGAATCACTGTATTCATTTCATAGGGAGGAGGTTTCCCCATTGATTTCAGAGCAACCATCATGTTATCATATACCTCATTTGCCATGCTTATAAAGTCCTTTGGAAACTGCTAAAACCCAGCACCTCACTTTTTCTCTAAACTCCTTTTGGAGCTTCAATTACTGGATGAGCCAGAAAGAACTGCCTGTATTCCTACTCTAAATGCTGCTTAACAAGAGCAGTTTAGCACCTTCCCTTCTTAGTGAAGATATCTTCTTCACTATAGGCTCCTGATAATTATCTGTTCTTTAGCCTTCCTTGCTCTCCTGCTTGACAGCACCCCCATTACCCTCCTAATGTACTGGAAAGGGAAACACATTGCAGGATTTTATTGTTGCAGTTTTGTGAGGAAAAAAACCCAAGAACTGAACACTTGCTGAATATAAAAGCAAAGAGTATACTCTTTAAAGCTTTGAGGAATTCAAAAGCATGGAGAGAGAATGAATTTAAATCTACAGCAGCCAGTTGCAGCTAATGTGGTTCGTAGGCTGGAGGCACGTCTTTATGCTTCCTGGTGCAAATATCTGTATATTTCTGGGGGGAAAAGACATATTTTTCCAGTTGTACATACCTACTCAGCCTCTGCAGAGAAACCTAAGAGAAGTTTGCCACGAGGTTGGATTCAGCAGAGGGCAAGAAAGACGATTAGGGGACTGGAGCATCTCTCTTACGAGGATAGGTTGAGAGAGTTGGGCTTCTTCTGTTTTGAGAAGAGACAGGGGCTCCATAAATATCTGTAAGTATCTGAAGGGAGGGAGACAAAAGGATAGACCAGGCTCTTCTTGGTGGTGCTTAGCAATAAGACAAGAGGCAAAGGGCAGAAAACGATGCACAGGAAATGCCACCTGAATATGAAGAAACCTTCTTTACTGTGCAGGGAACCGTGCACTGGAACAGATTGCCCAGAGAGATTGTGGAGTCTTCCTCACTGGAGACTCTCAAGAACCATCTGGATACAATCCTGTACCTGGTTAAGCAGGGAGCTTGGACCAGATGACCCACTATGGCCCTTCCAACATTACCCATTCTGTGATTCTAGAGGACATCCCATACTAGTGTGTCCTGGTCAGCTCTGGTGACACTTTGGGTCGGTCTGCCCAGAATGCTGACTTTACAGTTCTATAAAATTAAATGCTCGTTGTCCTTGATGGGGGCAAGGGATAAGAAGTGAAAGTCCAAGAAGGAGTTTGTCTCTGAGAGGATGAAAGTGCAGATCAATGCCCATATACATCTCTTCTGAGATGGTCAATTGCTACCAGTTATGACACCATAGACCTGTGTGCCTTCCTGGCCTCATAAGTGCATTAGCACAGCCTTCCTTTAAACCAGCAGTTGTAACTTCTTATTTTGCTAATTAATTAATTCAGTAATCACACCTTCTTTGACACTATGAGATCAAAGAAGATCGTCCCGATAATAGTAACAATAACAATAAATAATAGTGCAAAAACTCAGAGGAAACTCAGTGGCTTAGTCTTGTATGTTTACTCAGAATGGGAATCTATCATTCCAATGGTCTTCATACTAGCATGCAGAGAAAATGCCAAGTGGTGACTTTGTTATTATCTTAGTATGATATTGGCATTCATATTTGATTTAAATTCCTCAATTAAACAGAGAGGCAAAATCAAATGTGTAATTTGCAGTAAAATTCAGCACTATCACTTCTGACAGTGGTCTCATGTCACCTGAGAAATGCCAGGCTGACAGACTCCACTGTCTTACCACCAATTACTTAGAAAAAGATTTGCAGAAATTCTCTCTTTGGTACCTGAAGAGTTAATCAAACCTTAGCTGATGTGAGGGACTTCTTCCCTGCAGGTCCTCAGAGACAGTTGTAATTAATTTGATCTTCTCCAGTCATTAACTCAGATTCATAGTGAGCTCTCCACACACTGCTCTATTAATTCACTGGAGATCAGTTCTCAGGATTCATTTAGTTAAGCAGCACTGCTGGATTACATTTTAAACCCTTTAAACTGGTTGTAATTGATGTCTGTTTATAGAAGCTTACTTTAATGGAGTCAACGTGAGATGAAAATCTACCATACTAGTCTAAGGCAGTGCCTTGCTGTTTAAGGCATGTCTCCAGAGGCATCCAGTTAAATAAGAGACACTGCAAAATAAAATAAATTCCTCATTAATCACCAACCTACTCTTGGCGTTTTTAAAATAGTTTTTGGTCCTGCTGACTGCTGGTACCCTGGAAATGAATCTAAAGTAGATTTCACTGTGCAATAACATACATATTTGTTAGGTATTAGGACTTGATCCTGAACCCAGTCAACAAATCACAGAATCACAGAATATGTTGAGTTGGAAGGGACTCACAATGATCATTGAGTCCAACTCCTGGCCCTGACCAGTACCATCCCCAAGAGTCACCCCCGGTGCCCCAGAGCATCATCCAAACCCCCTGGAGCTCTGGCAGCCTTGGGGCTGTGCCCACTGCCCTGGGGAGCCTGGGCAGTGCCCACCAACCTCTGGGGGAAGAACCTTTTTCTAATATCCAGCCTAACCCTGCCCTGACACAGCTCCAGCCATTCCCTGGGTGCTG
>JAWWTY010000077.1:49869781-49918072 GCA_035222235.1 Margarornis squamiger | reverse complement strand
TTATCCAGCTGTGGGCTGGGCAGTTTGTCCAGAAGGATCCTGGGAGAGACAGGATCAAAAGCTTTACTGAAATCCAAAGAGATCACATCAGTTGGCTTCCCTTGATCTTCCAGGTGGGTTACTCCTGTTGAGTTCAATGTAAAGCAAACAAGGGTGAATGTAAAGAGCAACACTCTGCACCATTACAATGTCAATGCAGCCAGCACACTGGCTGTGCGTCTCATGGTCAGAGAGCAACATATTTGCAAAAAGCTCTTCCCAAAGCACTGGAACAACAAGACAAGGACTGCATTCTTCTGTTGCTGTTCAGCAATTAAAGCATCAGTTACTGGTTACAGCTGCTTAAATAGCTTGATTTTAATGTCTGTTTTCTGCACACCAACAGGTAGTTACATTAATGGCATCTAAAACAGAAAGTCTGAGTATAGAGTCTGGTCAAAAATATACAGCTTGGAGTCACCTTTGAAGCCATATAAGAGGAAAGAGCGCCCTTTATTATATTTCCATCAGAAGACTGGAAATTCAACCAATCCTTTGCGGGCCATTAACTTTCTGCATTCTGCCTCCACACTTGGGCTACCTCATACCTGGTCATCTGAAAGCAAAGACAGAGGAGCTTGGGTCTATCCATATCTATGTGGCTAGACACAAACTGTGCAACACGAGACAAAATACCTCAGGTAATGTTTTCTGAAGTAGCTCATTGACCACAGAGTCCCTGTTTATGGGAAACTAATTTGAGGCTACACACACTTGATTTTCTTTCTAAGCACTCAGAATTTTAGCTGAAATGAAGAACAATTTCAGATACACACTTTCTCTGAAAATGAAACCCAAGGTCTTTTAGTTTGCCATTCAAAAATCACAAGCATCACAAACTAATATTCATACAGAAAATAAAACAGGGCTTTGTGTTGGTCTCCGTGACCACAGAGGAAAGATAAACCTATTATTAAGTTATCTACTATTACATCTACTGTTATCTACTGTTCATTTGTAACTTCTTTACAGGTCTGTTGTGAGGCTAAATTAATAGCTTTAAAAACTTGCAAGATCTTGGGTGAAAGATGTTATTTAAATGCAAAATCAAACCACTGTATGACATAGAGAAGAGATTCCTATCTTGCAGCACCCTTTTCTAGAATAATACGTTTCAGACATCTCTGCGTAGAGCACAAAATACAAAGAAAAATGAGTTTTAGTGGTTTACTTTAAAAAAAGACAGTCTTAATATTTACAGGGCCAGATTCTCTTTTGTTTTACAGGCAGCAGGTAAACCAGTTCAGAAAGTGGCTCTCAATATGGTAACATTTTCCAGGCTATTTTATCTGCTAAATATTGTGAGTACAGGGGAAAGATCACATATACCTTTTATACACAAATGATAAAGGAATGGAAAATACTGGATACACCTTTTGTGTTTGTTTGTTTGTTTGTTTTCCTCAAGCCTTCATTGCAGCAACATATTTACTCAGCATTCCTTAGGTCCACTCAATCACTCACACTTAAAGTATGGCTTGAGTGCATAGGGACAGCATGTGTTTTCACCACAAGATGAGACAAATTGCAACAATCTTCTTTAATGTGATCTCATACCGCATGAGCCGAACAATACCAGGGGAAGCCAATGACAAACTTGACTGTTTGCTGCCAAATAAAAGTGAGGTGGAAATGGAGGTCGGTGATTTTCTTGGTGATGGTGTTCTTCTTGTCTGGAGTGAAAAGGAACTGGGGTGCTGCTCACAACAAATGCAGTGTGCAATTTTGTTAAGTATATGTTATTCACTGCAGCTTATAATACACAAAAAAACCCCACAAAAAACCCTCAACAAAGCTGTTTGATTCTCCAAGACAGGAAAGAATCTACAAGCAAGGAGTTGCAAAATATAAGGAGGTCACTTGCACTTTTTGTATTTACCTTTTTTAATTTTGTAGGATATGCCACCATATCATCTCAGCATCACAGAGCTGTTAATAAGCTAATTCTGCTAACAAGCAGGAGCTGACAACATGGAAACTGATGCACAGGATGGGTCTCTGGCTGGTTCAATATTGTGCAGTATGCCTGTGACATGGCAGAAAAGAGAAAACAAATATCTACCATTCATACCGGGGACTTCATCACAATCCATCTTTTTCACCTACTGACATGAAATGAAAATTCCTCAAAAGGTCAAACAGGTGTCTGAACAGTTGCTTAATGATATTTTCCTCTGCTTTTGTTGAATTTGTTGCAATTACTCATTGTGCACTGCTGGCAACACTGGAGATCACAGGATTTGCATCCCCTCTGTTTGGGACCTGACTGCCACAAGCAGGTTTCTCTTTCATTGGTGTGTAGTGATTTTAAGAGTGCAAGAATACTTTGAATGTCAAAACCAATTTGCTTTCCAAACAGAGACAGTTTTAATGGCCCCTATTTCCATTAGGCAGCCAGATGATGGGTGCAGTTTCCCTGTACTTGTTCTCTCTACTCAATTCTTCCATACTGTGAGCAATGCCAGTCTGGTTCCCACCTGGGATCAGGGCAGGATGCAAGGTGCTGGAAAATCCAAGCCTCCTGAGGAAGGGGCTTTCAAGATCAGCAGAGGGCACATGGACTTTAGCCCCTCTTGCAGCAGGACCACTGGGGGAGCACTGACATCTGTTTATGAAGCACTCCAATGGCTCCACACTCACCTGGCCATTGATCAGCTCCGAAGGTCACGAACATTTACTGGCAGGCTGCACCAAAGAGCAGGCTGAAACTGAATCATTTCAAAACCTTTCAGGCCATTGGTAAAGAATATGTTGCTATTTTCAGTTACTGCATACATGCTTCCCTCAAAGGACTCTTAATGGAAGCATTTCAGCTGCAAATATCCATGTTTAGGATGAAAAATCTACTTCTCTGCATACAAGAGTAGCACCTCTAGTGTTGCCCAAGTGTGTCCAGTTTGCACCTAGACTGGCAGTTTGCTCCTAAATTCTGAGAACCCTGAATGTCTGGTCTGGCAGCATCAAGCACATTGAGAGCTAAGTGAAATCCCTGCTTGTGATCCTCAGGCCTCTTGAAGAACATAGATAAGCTGCTAACGTCAGTGAATTAACCTGCATTTCTCTTAGGGAGTCTTTTCTGTATCTTACTGTACCCCACTCCCACTCTACTTCTGCACGTATACTTGTGCTGAATATGTTAGTTTATATTCAAACTCACTCACAGAGCCAATGTTCACATGAAATAAGATGACATTTTTTGCATGAGAGTGAAAGTCACTGATTCCTAATAGAAAAGGTACTGCTTTTCCCAGTGTGACAGGTTTGTGATGCAATGCAAGTTCCAGCTATAACTACGGAGGGACCATCACATCACTGAAGTAAGTGCAGAATATCTTTACTTTTCATTTCAGAGGAGAACAAGAGGAGTTATGGACTGCAAGAGTGTTTCCCTTTTCAGAGGGTGTTACACAGTGTTATACTGAACTGAATATATCTTTTACATTTCGAATGTGAAAAGCAGTGGCATTTACTGCCCGCAAGCCAGAGAGCTCAGTGAGCAATATCAAATAGTTCTGTCTTCATCAATCCCTATTGTTCTCAACAATCCTGCCCAAAGCAGCTTCTGGGTGATCATCGGGGTTTGATAAAGTGATTACTAGATAACAGTATCAAATAACTATCATGATTAAACAAGGTACATGAGTCTTGAAGCACTGAGCGCTTCATGTGAGGAATGAGTTTCTCCTTCAACTGCATAATGAAAATATATAAAACAAATTGTTTGAACAGCGTGTTGCAATTAGGACAAGAAGAAATAAGTTTGTATTTTCTAAATAGCTACAAATACTGCCAACTACTTTCCTATGAATAATGCCATTAGTTCAAGTAGCAGAACTGTTTTTCAGCTCCCTTTCTTTGGTGTTTCTTTTGTTGTTTTACTCTGCGTGTGGAATTTGTAGTGAGGTTGTTACACCTGTCATTGTGGCTTCCTGCACACCTGGGCTATTTTATGACATTAAAGATTTCCTCTTCTCTTCTCAAAGTACAGACACACAAATCATCCAGAAAACAATTTACACCTATTCATGACTTTTACATCCAAAACGTCAAAAGCTGTTAAACATAATTTGAACTCAGAGCCTCCGTGTAATCCTGAGGTTGAGCTGAAAGAATTAACAATCAGAGTGCTACTGATTCAGATTATATGGGGAATCAGAGTGACCCGTGATATGAAATACTTCCAACAGCTGAAATGACCACCAAATAAATTGATGGTGGTGTTTATGATGTTCATTCATAAATGGATGGCAAGAAATTTATTATAGTATAAACATGATTATCCTGAAGAGAGGAAGAACTTGGAATAAAGTTAAACAACAGAGATTTCAGGTCATCGAGGAAATCATAAATATAAATATTTGATGGCTATACCACCTCCAACTACCTCTTGATGCTGTTCATATACAGGCTATTTAAGACCTTTTGGTACATCTTCCTCTGACAAAAAGACTACAGATTGGTAAACTTCTAACAGGAGGCACTTGCTCTTGCCTTCTCCTCTTTGCTGATTTTAGTAATTTGTGGTTTCCTCATGCTTGTTTCAAGTTTAAGCAACTCCTTCTTCACTTCCAGCATCTGTAGAACTGTGTCCTTGATGGCAATTCACAATTTAATTTTTGTCACTCTGTGGCACTTTATGTCCCTTTCATCCTCTGACTTCTGCTCAGTTCCTTCCTACGTCCTGTCCCCAACGTGTCAGCTGCTGTTCAAGCCTCAGTTACCTCCTCTCCATTCCAACCCATTCCCTAGTGCTCTTGGACTCAAGCATCAACCTCTTCCTGAAATAATAATGCGTTATTTCTGAACAACAACCAGTACCAACACCCAAGCTATTACTCCCCTCTCCCTTCCATGCAGTTAAGTCCTACAGGGCATGGACTCTCTTTATATTTATGTCTTGTACAGCCCCAAGCACACTGTAAGCATTTAATGCGTGAAATAAATAACAAGAGACATTCAGCTCTGCTGGAGACAAGAGGGAGCATTGAAGAAGCTAATCAAACTTGTACTGTGTGAGGTGGGGCTTCAACTTGCAAAACACTCACAAAAGCTAACTGGGGCAGGGAGGAGGAGACACACAGCTCTTAGTACTGACCCAGCAAAGGTTTTGGCATGTCTTTAATTTAAAGACCCTAAAAACCCCTTCTGAGCACAAAGGCACTACCCATGTGTACACGAGCAGCCCAGCTTCCACAGGTTTGCCATAAGAAAACCCGTTAGGTATCAGAGTATTTTTTTAAAGAGTTCAAGAACAGAGAATTTTACCACAGCCTTGATTATTCAATGGTTAATTACCGTGGCCTTTATCAGAATGCATTTTTTTCAGCATGTAACCTCAGCTGCCTGCCATCCAAAGCTACAGCTCTGTCTGCTAGGCTGATTTACTGTAAGCACAGCTTTCCTCATTTAGGCACTTGTAGGCCAGGATTAACTTTCTCCTTTTACAGCTAGAGACCATCAGACTTTTCAAGTTTCCAGATGTAAGTAAAAGTTGCAGCCCTCTGACCATTTTTCAACCTCTTTCCTGCACCTTTGCCAATGCAACCCTTTCTTATGGATCCCCATCAGAAGTGTGCAACTGTTTTTGACAGGATCCTAGTAGTGCTATAAACAGTGATACAAACTCCTAGTAGTGCTATAAACAGTGATACAAACTCCCTTCTTCTGTCTTCACGTAGAACTAGTTCCACTCATCAGCTGTAAGGCCGTCCAAGCAGTTTACATTAATTGAGGAGTTCCCAAAAAGCTTTTAGTTCCCATTTCACAATCCAATACTAACATATGCCCAGCCTTGACCTTGGGCACTATTAATCATTTAAACAATAATGTTGCACAATGCAAATTCAAATGCCTCAACACAAACGAGAGACGGTGGTTTTGTTCCTGGGTGTGGTTTGTTGGTTGGTTTTTTTTTTGTGGGGGTGTGATTTTGTGCAGCCATGGGAAGACTGCACTGGTGATGTGTCAACCCAGGGCTCCCCAGCCACGTGTGACATGGCCTAGGGAGGTGACAGCATCCAGAGTCTTTGGTCCACTGGGGCAGCACAGGGCAGCAGCCACTGCACCTTTGTGGCCTCACTGAAGAAAATGCACCTTTTCCAGCAGGGCATCAAAACCACACCTATCCTATTGCCTTATTCTTTCTGTTGACTAAAGATCATCAAAGTAGCAGAGAGATGTTTCCCACCAAAAAGAAGTGCCAGCTCACAAAAAATTAGTTCCCATGCTTTAGTTGTTTGCAGTATTGGCTTTCTATTATTTTATCCATGATGCCATCTTGATGGATAAATAGGACAATTTAGTCCTCCAATCAGAAGCCTCAGGGTCTGAAGTTTTTCCAAACACATAAATTATTATGTCTTAAAATCCAAACAAATAAAAAAAAAAACAACAAAACAACAAAAAAAACCAAACCCCAACAAAATACTTCTGTTTATTCAGGTATGCATCTTATTTCCCACAAACTTACCATGAATGCAAATAAAAAATGTAGTTTATTAATAAAAAAATCCTTTCTTAGATCCATTTTGACACCTTTCCCATTTGAGTGAAGTGGCTCAACATTTTTAAAATTATTATTATTATTATTACTGTTATTATTATTATTATTATTTATACATCACCACAGGTGGACCTGATGCTTTACAGAGAACTAGAATGACAAGACCCTGCCCTGAGGTGCTTACAGGCTAAATTAGATGCACACAGTGAAAGATGACAACAAACAGCAAAAAGAGGTGTGGATTAAGAGTGTTACAACACGGACAGAACAATACAGGCTGCCTCACATTGCTAATGGGTCCTACTGTGTCTGTTTGCTTCAGTTCTTTGATTTATGATTCACATGATTATATATATAAAAAATACACTTAAAGAACAGGAATTAGAGGCAATGTTTGAAAAATCCCACAATTTTTTAAGAGCCAACACAATCAGGGAAGCCTTTTTGCCCATTTTGTGCTCTGTGCCAGGTCCTATCAGCTGAATCATGATAGAAAGAAAGTTAAAGGAAGGAAACCCCCACAATGACTTGCCCTGTCACTCACTGACACATCAGCACATGGAAAGACTCCCTAGTTTCTATTTTCTTACAGACAGATGGAACCATTTTCAAACCACTTACACTTTGGGAGAAATACCACCTTTCAGAACCAGAAACAAACTATTCTTTCCTATTAAATTCAGAAGAAAAGAAAATAAAAAAAACCCCCCACACTTGAAAACCATGTGGTCCTCAAAACATCACACTTGAATATTTTTGCAATTTCTTTACCAGGGCAAGGGATCTCTCTCACTAAGTGTTTTCACAATGCTGTTATTCTTGAGTGGGATCCCTGAATGCTGTAGTAAATGTTAACAATAGAAAGAGAAAACACAAAGCTATATCTTAGAAATCCAAGTGAGACATAAGGTGCAAAGGCATATATTTATATCACTACTGCTGATACAAAAGTCCCTCTCTAAGGTGTGGCACTGAATATACAGAATGAACCATGCATGGATGGGAGTCAGGGAAAAGGAGTTGAGGTCTTTTTTTCAAAAAAGCCTAAGTGTTATTGTATGGCATCAGACCTATTTAACATGCCACACAGTCTGCACCCATGGCCATTGGCAGATTTTACAATGTTTAAGGGTACTGTGAGAGTGATCCCTCCCCATCATCCCAAGATCCAGAAACCAGCAGTCAGGGGACTTCCTCAGCCTGAGGTCACATCTAAACCATTGGATTTAATTACTATGGAAAAACACTAAGCCAATCCTTAAATTAATTTATCTAGTAGCGTTTTGAACTCATTTATACTTTTTGCTTCCACAGCTCCCCTGTGGCTATAAGTTCCACAATTAAGTTACACACTGTGAGAAAAAGGATGTCCTTTTGCTTGTTTTGAAGCTGCTCTGATAATTCCAAGGGGTAGCCTCTTTCGTTTCTTGTGCAATTTGTGACTTACAAACTTTTACATCCTACCCTCTCTTTGTTCTTTTACAAGCAAAGAAGACTAATCTGTTTCATTTGCCCTAGTCTGAAGCCTGGCATTCACTTCTGAACAACATGCTCATGCTTCTCTGGGTCTTCCTAATTTTATTACATCCTGTGCCTGGCATTAGTAACCAGAACTGGGTAAGATACCCGGAATGTGAGCAAACTATGTGTCTGAAAAGTAACAACATGATGGGTTTTGCTTTTGATCTCTCCATTTCCTTCTAATAGTTGCTAACACTTTAGTGGTCGTTCCTAATAAACTGATTCTGATGTCCCACCTCACTGCAAAACTCATCGTGGCCATCACAAATCTCTTCTGCTTATTTGATTTCCAGATATTCTGGGATATGGTGAGATGAAGGACCACTTGAGCCATCAAGGTAATTTGGGGTGTCTTTGCTATTACATTCAGAGGCATCTCCACAAATGTTGTTGTCCATCAAACAGGGATCTTACTCGGGGCTGAAACTTATAAATCCCTTTTCTGAGACTTCTGCTCCTCACAAGAGTGGCGTCATGACAGAGAACTAAAGTCACAAAACAGGGACACAATAAACAGCATTGTGTCTGCAGGTGGTTTGCTCTTGTCTGCTTTTCTCTGTTAGTGCTACAGCAGCATAATATGATTCCTTTTCATTTTTTTTTTTTACCAACAAAGGTGAGTCTCATCACGACACCAGATCCAGATTCAGAGGCAAATATGAACTATTCTTCAGTTCTAAATGCTGTCTTCATCTGATGGGCTGAATCTTTACTTTCACACACAAAAATCGGGAGATTCAGAACTGTATTCAAGTAATAAATTTGTCCAAAGCTTACTTTTAATATATTAAGTCCTGTCATGCTTACTAAGGTTATGTAGTTCTTTATGCTGCAAAAAACTTCATTGATAGGAATGAGAATATTAAGTAAGGAATTTTGCAAGATAGCTATGGCAGAAACAAACTTTGAGTCTTTAAGTTGAAAAGTGTATCCACTTTACAATTAGATCATTCTTCCTGAGAATTTTTCTCAGTTTTCAAAATTGAATTAAAGAGAATCAAACACCTACCTTTTTGAGAACAAAGTTGTAAGAAATGTTTAGCAAGCCCACACACATTCAATTATTTTAATCTTCAGTCCTAAGTCAATACTCTCAGCACTTAATCATTTTTAATTCTCTTTCTTGCACTCCCTTCAATTTATCAATGCCTTTTTAAATACAGATTCGGTAAGATGTAGTGGACTCATTTTTTATGGAGAAATGAGCGGTCATTAGCAACCTGCTCAAGTGAAAATAAATGTTAAAGATTAAATATACTTTGGAATAAAGAGTAACTATTATTTCATGTTCTTGAAAGTCAGCTTTTCCCCCTTCCTGAAAACCAAATAAATCTTTCATTAAAATGGTATTCACTGGACTTCTTGAGGCATTCGAATGCATGTGAGTTTGGACCTTTTTTCATGTGTATGTGACTGAGTGTATTTCAATCAGATGATCAGATCTGAATTACGCTACAACTCTGCCAAAGAGCCAAACAAACCCAAAGCAACAGGTTTTTGGACTGTGTACAATTTTCTGCATTATTTACAGGCTGACTGGTGATCAAATCAAGTTGGGGAAATTAAAAGAGTAAAAGCACTCAGGCAGATTATGATATCCTACTTGTACATACTGGTCTATGCACATTAAGGCGGAACTCTATCACTCCCTCCCTGCTTAGGGATATCTTGTTTCTGCAGTGTGTGAAACAAGCAAGTTTTCCCTCTCCAAGAAGACACATTGGACAAAGTTAACTAATGGGACCTGCTGGGAAGCACTGGTGGGTGAGGTAAGCAGAAGCAGGAGGCAAAAACCTGTATCAGCAGCAAATACAGACAACTCTCTGTAGCCTGCCAAAGAGAAATCAAGCCTTAGTTAAAATCTGTGAAGCCAACTAGACACAGATTCAGCATCTGTGGTGATACAGGACCATGCACAACAAGCTCCAACTCTTTGCAAAATCAGATGTCAGGAGGGAAATTAACCCAATCGCATCGCTGCTTATGGGATGACTATTCTACCAGACTTCCAAGCACTCAGAATGATACATCTGGAAATACAGACATAGTTTCCTTGTAGAGCTCTCCCTGCTGATTACTTAGAACAGAAAAATGACCCACTGGAAGAAGCACCAGTGGTCCAGATTAGAGCACAAAATTTGGGCCTGAAGTTATCCTCTGAACTTGGTTCCTAGTACACCTATGACCACAGACCTTTGAGACGTACTTGCAAGCTGAGGCGTGTCTCAGGCTGCTCACCTGGAAACATGCATTTGGAACCAGCAGCTTTCACTTCATTTTCCTTATTTTCCTATATCCAAAGAGCTCTGAGAGATTTGGAAAGAAAGTCTTTTGCATGAAAGGAAAGGCTACCTTTGTACTGATGCCTAAGGGTTTCTTCGATTTTTGATTTTTTAAATTTTATAGATTTTAGAAGTTATTGTAGATTTACTGTACCAGTAAAATAACTTCAAATGTTTATGCATACCAACCCCTTCCTATATCAATCCCTCAAAACTCCAGTAGCTGTTTAGTCTCCATTTCAAGGCAGAATTCAGAGAAGCGCCAAGAAGCCTGCACCAGAAGATAAAGGCATAGACAGAAGGACCTCCAAATCTGGAGCTTTGGAAGTCCTCCAAGGACTCAATGTGCTCCAAGGAAGAAGAGGACGATGAAAGAGGGGTCCCAAGCCCCTAGACTCAATTCCTGATGGGGTGTGCCAGGGACAGAATGAGGCAGGACTCGGGGGTACAACAGAATTGGGATTGGATTGACATTATTAGGAAATCTTGGAACCAGGGTCAAAAGGGGGATCTTGTGAACACATATTCCTGGAGCCTGGAGGCTCATTAAAGCTTCTGCTCTCTTATCTAATCTCCTACTAAATTTGCCTGGAGTTTTTTTCTTCACTCTTTAAGGCATCAGTCCTGAGTAACAGTATTCCTAAAATAGGTGTTGACACTTGAGGCCAAATTCATCCACCTAAATCTCTACACCTCAGTTCATCTTACACACCAGTGGCAGCCAGCGGAGAACAACAGGCATTTCTCACAGGTCACTCACACCTCAGTCCCCTGTGCAGGGCTGTGGGTGCCTCTATGTGTGCATTAACCCCAGGTGGCACTCAGGGGAATCATGTTCCCAAGGCACATGTCCCAGGTGACGTCAGGTGGGAAGAGCTGAGGTGTTTGTCAGGGTACTGACTTGGACATTCCAGCTCCTCCAACAGGCAATGCAAGGCTGCTGCTCTTTCCAGCTCAAGGCTGCAGCAACACCACCTCTGGGATGATGAGCCTTTCTGGAGGAGCCATCTCCAGGCATCCTCAGTCAAGGTTTCACTAGAGACTAAATGGGACATTCACCTCCTGTTTTTGTGCCAGCACTACCTTGTCTTTCTGAGCACTCCTGGCAAATAAGAAAAGCACCTCAAGTATTCGCTCTTGCACCTCAGTCAGGTATTGCCTCTCATGTGAGGTGGGAAAATGAATTTTAAACCAGGCAAAAGGGAAAGAGGCTCTGTCTGGGCATACAACTACTCACCCAGCTATTGCTAAAGCCACTCATGCTTCCTGGAAAAGACTTATTTCTTTGAAGGAGGACTATGCTGATCTTAAATTGGACATGTCTATATTACTTCCTGCAAAACTGCATACCCTTTCTGAGGGGCATAAATTTCTTTTTTTATGACTACGACGATGCAAAGCAATTTTAAATGCCCGGAGGAGAGAACTAGAAAAGACGAATGAAAAGGAATTGAATGATTCATTAGAGTCAGAAGAAGATTTGACGAGGAATTCTATAATTCTAGACTTTTAATTTAATTACGCCTCTCTCTATTACTTTTCCCTCCTCTTTACCTTCATGGAGCTTCATGAAAATATAATTTTTAAGAGGTCTTTATCTTGCAGCACATAGTAAGATATATAGCACTGTTTATTCTGTTTGGACAGTACATTTGGGTTTTGAGGTTGGTCATTCATCAGTCTTCTCAGGTACCTGTGTACCTGGAATGTCCCGATTCCTGTTCCAGTAAAATTATGCCTTTGACATAAATTTTTTGACTATTTTTTGAACTTTATAACATTTGCTATAGGTAGGAGATGAATGCTATGACCTCTCTGCTTATTTGCTCAGGTATTGGCTAAAACCTCTCCTCGCTGCCATCGCTCCAAGGCATGGGAGTGCTGCTGAAATCAGTGGAGCTGTGGAGGATTTACACTCGTGAGCACAATCTCACCTGTGTCTGTTCACAGCTATTCTTGGAGATATTGTTATGGCTTGGATCAAACTATGAATTTCATCATATAATAATTCACCTGTATTTTGGAGGTCTCAGATTATTCTTGGTACTGCAACTCTGCATACCAGGCTCTCAGTTGTTACGAAGAACCAATTTATATCTGATGAGGTTCTACACTCCAACTGATAAATCTGATTTCATTTCTCTTTGATTCAATAGGCTTTGATTCAGCCTTACCACGTTCCTCTAACCTATCTTTTCTGAAACCCATTCCCTCAAGTCTTGCTTCAAAGATTTGGTGATTTCTGTGTTCACCACTGTGGCTAAGGATCATCTTCAAACCAGCTACTCAAATAGAAGCAGCCAAATGCTAAAAGAGCCTTTCTTACCCTCTGGCAAGATAACAAAAACTGAAGTAGGTATTCTAATTTCATGTTTGTAAACTGCAAACAGTTGAGCAGAAGGAGGAATTGTTCATGTGTTCAAACATTATATGTATAAATTATCCCAAAGCACTTTGTCAGATCAGCCAGCACCTCTGTAGAGCAAGATGGTAAAGATCTTTCAAGAAAAAAATCTCTTTCTTTAAAGTGAGTTTTTCTACTCCAGGCTGCATTTCTACAACAGGTAACAGCCATCTCCTCTCCTCCTTGCCATCTCACCCCTATACATTTTTCCTGCATTTCCCAAGAAGCTTTTCATCTCATACAGAATTATTCCTTGAGAAAATTTATTATTAAAAATGGTTTGATTTTTCCCACAGATTGTAACAGCTACTACATTTTCAGAGAACCCATGTCACTTCTTCCTCCTCAGCAGGACAGTTTTATGTATTCTTTTTTTTCTTTCCTTTCTTTTTTTTTTTTTTAATTTTTTATTTTACAAGCAGTATGGCCAACATTTAAAGAATCACCTCTTTTGAGGGCTGCACTCAACTTCCAGTACACCAAAAGGTAAAGTTTATGAAAATTAATAGTGCCCAGAAACGTGCTGCATAGAGAAAATTTCAATAAATTCATTAGTAATTTCATACCATCTAGGAGAAAACCAGGAACAAAGAATACTTCAACAATGACCCTTTGTTTCTGAAAAAGTCCAACAATAGGCTTTTTTTTTAATTTTTATTTTTATATCAAACATTGAAATGTAATTCTCTCATCCCTCCATTATTACTAAACTGTATTTAGGTAATTCAGAAAACCATTGACTTGGCAATTTCACCCCAGATGCTGTAAATATATTTTCTCAGGATGACTCAATAGAAATGCCTCTGTCCTTCATATTAAATACTTGTGTAAGTGTTTGCATAATTAAGAGTTTGTGAGTACATCTAGACAGAGACACATCTAGGTACAGATGTAGGAATAGATGTAGCTCTAGATATTATTAAATCATTCAGATATTTGTGTAAAAGGAACCTAGGATGTAGCTCTTGTACTTATCTATTTTAGCTAGAGATTAATGTCACAAATTTAAAAATATTTATGCAGTTGTTCACTATTTTTCAACAGATGAATTATTGTTTTTACATGTGTCCCAAACACCAATAAATCTGAGAGAAACTTCTGCTGGTATAAAGAATAGCACCAGACTCTCAAAAGTCAGGTTTCACTCACACAACCAAGAGGCAATTTAATAATTAGACTACTTAAAGTTCAATTAAACCATTGGTAAGTTTCTCCCTGCTGGCAAGCACACTTATTCTGCAACACCCTGAAGAAGCTCAGCTCTGTCTAAGCAGAGTAACACAACATAAAACACCACATCCAAATGAGGGCACAGGAGGGGAAATGCAACAACACAGAGAGGCAAAATATATGCTTATCTAAATGGGGTCTTAAGAAACAGCTACCTGGATCCCAGGCTTTCAGCTGGATTCAGACAGGATCCAAATCTTACCTCAGGTTTGCTAATACATCCATACTGTCTTTGTTTTCACCTGAGCTGTGCTCGCTGGTACAAGGGCCACAGCAGGCACACACCTTCATGACTTCAAAACACCCCGAAAACAAGCACCCACTGCACACACCTCACCTCTTCTGCCTCTACCAATTTCACAGACACCCAGCCTGTGGGCAGTTCTTGCTCTCTCCAGGAGCAGCACTGCAGTGCAGCACAAAGCAAGACTGCCCTTGGCTCGTGGAAATGCACTGGTAGGGAAAAGAGCCAGATTTTCCACCTTCAGAAGCACAGCTGGCTAGAGCGATGGAGAGTCAGTGTTCAGGGTGTAACCTGCTCGGTTAGTACAGACAAATGCGTGTCAGAGGGTAGTTAGCCCTTCTGAATGTGCCACCACATCCTTCTCTAATAACAGGACCACTGCCTACCCTGATTTACACTGCTACTCTGTGTGGGAGAACATACAAAACTCATCCCACACCAGGAGAGCTCTACCTTTAAATTTTCTCTTTTACGAGCCTTCTACAGCAAACATAGGGACACAACTTCATTCTTTTTAGTTTTTTGCTCAGCCAATCAGCCAAGATTGGTAAAAAATGCTCATCCCCTTTTCTAAATCTGTATATTTGTTTTTAAAAGCCGGCCTTCCAAAATGCTCAGGGCCATAGGTTCCTGTCATGAAAATACAAATATCTTATAAATACCTTTTAAAAACTGCCAATGAATTCAGATGCTGGAAAATTGATTTAAAAGTCAAACAGCAATCACGTTTGAAAATAATTTCTATCTCTATTATCATTCTGCAATTCTTAAAACGGGCAAGTTGTGGGCATTTTTCAGTGCAACTTTTAATGCTTTTCTCATCTAACCAGATTTTTGCAGTGTGAACTACAACATGTTTGTATCTGAGGGCACTTGTGAACCTGCCTCTAACTCCCAGAACTACTAAAAATCCCCCAAGCACCTTTGTCCTGGGTTTGTCATCCAGTCTCATTTCTTGTCATCACGGATCACAGTCTCATTAACAGATTTCACAGAATACCCTGAGTTGGAAAGGACCCACAAAGATCATCAAGTCCAACTCTTAAATGACTGGCCCATAAAAGGATCAAACCAACAGCCTTGGTGTGATTAGCACCATGTTCTGATCAGCTGAGCTCATCTCACTGTCTGTAGTGAAGCTCATGTATGCAAGTGTCATGGCCTCATTGTCCTAGAGAAAAAGCTCCTTTCAGAGAGAAGAAAAAATCACTGTAAAACTGTAATTCTTTTTATTAAAAACAACCAATCAAAGTAAAGCAAACCTACCACTCAACCCACCCACTCATCAAACAAACCCCAACCAGGACAAAAGCACATCCCACTATCTTCTTCCAAGATATGCTCAACTTGAAATAAAAGTAATTTCATGACTCTACCCATGAGGCAAAGGTAGCACTTCCACAGCCACTGCATTCAGACCAGCATGGTATTGTAACCTCGAGAGAGGAGACAGGCAGATTTGGGTGAGGAAGAAGAAATCAAATCTAAAATACTCCCTTGACCAGGGAGGTCAGAGCTCTTTTATCCTCAGCTGAGCATTTTCAAATGAAAAAATATGATTCTCTCCTCTTAATGCACTGAACTACAATCTGCCTATACTACTGGCTAACTCCTGCTATATAAACATTAAAGATTTATTTGTATCCTGCATAAATAGACACAGAAGCAGTGGTTCTAACATCTGTCATTGCTGGAATAATCTTGCTGCTGTGCAATTATTATGTTTGGATCCTTTTACAAAATGAAAACAGCTTTCATTCACAATTATTCATTACAGTAGGGCCTGCTCTCCTCCTGTGATTGTCATTTAAGATGAAACAGCTCTCTTGTTTTCACTGAGTAAAACTGGCTTATCAGTGAGCTTTTTGCTTAGAGACAAATTTTCCTCTGGGTCAGTTCAACTTAATTTTAAGAGGTTGCATTGCATTATATTATAAATTAATTACATCAACTGCCTGCAGTTTAATGCACTTTAAGGAACAGTTAATGTAGTGCAGCAGTTCTTAGTGACAAATTACTCCTTACACTGTTATTTCAGACTCACACTGGTTAGGATTACTCCTCTGTCTCCTTCCATTGACATGATCCCATAACAGGATGAATGCATTTTACACTAAACATTTAAACAATAAAAGAGGAGAGAGAGAGAGAAAGAGTGACTGTGGGAATATTAATGAGCAGGGGAACTTGAACAGGACAGCAATGAGATGAAAGCAACGTTGCTATTAAGGAATGTTTTCACTCCTGCCTGTCTATCACAAGGCCGAATCTTTAGATAAGGGTTTTTCAGCATGATACAAAATGTTATCAAATGCTGTTGTACAATATTTAGTCTCAAGGGCTGACTTAAAAGAAACGGCATCAACTCTAAAACAAAACAACACACCGCCACCAAAGAAACGTGGAAGGCAAGTACTGCAAAGGGTTCAAGTCTGCTGCACAGTTATTATCACAGCTTTGCTTTCCCATAGAGCTGATTTTTATCTGTACTGGATATCAGTGATAAGTATACTTTATGTCCATACGTGTTCGTGTGTTCATGTGCGTTCCCTCTCTAACAGTGAAAGTGTAGGGAGGAAGAGAGAGAGTATAAAATTGAATGCAGGCTGCCAGGATGGAAATGATATTTGTTTTCTATCACACCAGAGATGCACCATTCCAGCTTTTGTCCTTCAAAGCTGCGAGAGACCACGCTTTAATGCCTGCAGGTTGACCATGCATTGTTATTATACAGTCTTCATGTTCACATCATGTGTCATCTGACCAAAGGAGAGTCTACAAAGTGAAAGCCTCATGCAAAATTTATGCTTATATGGCTGTTTCAGTCAGTGGAAAAATCAATACTGCAGGCTTGATGCACAGAAATGACTGAGTGCTCTCTGACTGACACTAAAAGCACTGGGAGATTGAGGGGCTGCATTTGCTGTTCAAGGAATTGAGTGTATTAGAGCTCTTATAATAGTCTGCTCACCTTATATTAGCCTTTCCTTGGGATTATTTTTTGATAACAATTATGATTGTGGGGTTTAAGGCAATTACACTATTACAAAGAAAAAGCTGCTTTTTATGTCCTGTAAAGCTGTCATATATTTCACACCACAACTGCCTTCCAATTATTTTGTTACAATGCACTTTGGAAGCAAAATGTCCTAACTGATATATATTAGTCCTTTATGTTTTATAAATAAAAATCAAGGCTGTAATGTAATCCTTCAAAAGAAGCTTCTTGGTTTCCCAGATGTTATTTTAAAAAGAGTAAAATGCAATGTGTGCTGTAAGTCTTAAAAAAGACATACACGGGAGCTGTTTTTATATATGGGAGGACAACACAAGCCAGGGATATTGCTCAGACTGTGCAGGCTGCTGTGGTTCAAGATGCTAATACTGCCCATTAAACATGGACAGATGCCCACAAAGATGGAGTTCAACAAAAGAAAAGAAACAACCAAAATCTAGCTACTGACAGGTTTTTAAGAAAAGTGGTCTCAAGTTGTAGCTTAATGTCAGGGTGAACATCCTGCAAAAATGTTTAAATACTCAAGGAATACTTCTCTTTTAGACCTAGAGGAGCACATCAGGATGTGGACAAGGAAAATGAATGTTTGAAATAGGAAACAAACTCTGGTTATCTATTTTAAGAAAATTACACATATTCTCTCCATCAGAAAATACCTCTGATCAGAACAGAAATGCATTTGCACTGCATTTTTGTCACCGTAAATACACAGAAATATTTTAGTGGATGACATTACAAGCTCTTCATCAATGTCCTCTACTTTCATTATAACTCATAAATAATGAGCAAAATGTTTAATATGGATTATAAGAAAGGATTAAGAAACGCATTGCCAGTTAGTTTACAAATCCCTGAACTCCACAGCAATAGTTATTTTATTATTGCAAATGTGCTTCACTCCCATATTTAGCTTTTTGGCACCTGTGCACCAAGGTGGTAAATGTTATATTCCTTTCTAACCACAAACAAAAGAAAAGCTGATGAAAACAAACCACAAAAAATACCTTATAAAGCACTGATGTTTGTAGGCTATAGAAATATAGTTAAAACTACCTAGTTGAATTCTCACACATTAAAAGTTACTTCCTCTGGAACTCCCATAGCAGAGCCAAACCCACCTACAAGCAGCTAAATACAGATTATTTCCCCCCCAAAAAACAAAAGATTTCACAAAGTTGGGTATAATAGGCAAATAGTGCCAGCTGGGACATGCATCTATGTCTCCTGATTACATATTTTAACCCTTTTCTAAAACAAAACTTTTCACTACCAGAGTTTGTGAATTTAGGCCAAATTTGCCACCAAACATCTTTATTTTTGTGTGGGTGTGTCCTGGGGGTGCAAGACCCTTTCAAATTCAGAAATCCCCAAGAAACCACTGCCACCCACAGGAGCTGGGCTGACACAGCCACAAACCAGTTCTGAAGTCCATTCCAAAAGTGTCATTCAGGCACCACTTCCCAAACACGGGACCATCTGATTGCAGAGACCTCATTAACGATGCTGGGGTGGCCAACCTTCCTCAGCTCAAGGCCCCGCATTCTGTTTCCTTGTCTCGCCAATCCTCTAACCAAAATGAGTCAAAAGTCTGTCTGTGGAATGACTGCACTGCTTTGGGCCCCCCTGGGGCACAGGGGACACCATGGGTTGATCATGTAACTGCATCAGAGGATAAATTTCCCTCTGCCTGTTGCGAGGAGCAGGAAGGAGGGAGGAAGGCACCTGCTGACTCAGAAGGTAGATACCTCATTGATGCCTGGTAGGAAATAGGCACTGTAGAGTCACACTGTAGCTCTGTGGGAGTCTGTCAAGCCCACGGTGTCTCTGAGCAAACGCTGAAATCAACTTTTCCCTGCTGACTGGAAAGAAACCCAACAAACCCTACAGGGAGCACAGATTCTGGCAATATGCCTTAGAGGATGGATGCTGTCATAGAAATCCATAGCTTGCCCCCTTTTGTCACCAGCATGGGGAGAGACTATGCACTCACATATGGCAGGACAGAGAAGTATGTGGGGCAATGCATTGTTTCTACCTATGGAAGTTCTAACCAACAACACAGAAGAAGCCCTCAAAGAGTTTGAGGGTGTCTTCTGGTAAACTGGGTTGGAGTATTCTTTTTTTAAACTTTTTTTCTTTTTTTTTTTTTTAACCCCTGAGTAATAAACCACCTCTCCAGTAGATAATTTAAAAGAAGAAGCAAAAAGAAGAGGGAGGATCACGGACAGTTTCCATGATCACATACACTGATTCTTTTGATGTCTCTTTTCTCTTAGTCTAAATGATTATCAGTGTGGATTGGTAATCTTGACTAGAAATAAAACAGCACAGCAGCAGTGAAAACAGCCATTTTAGCTCTGAGTGGAGGGATGTGAGGCCTGGAAAAGATTGATTTCAGGGTCACAGATGACTGCTGTGGGAAAGAATCAACACCATCCTATTTACAAACTAGTATATTCATCTTTGTTAGTTTTCATGCCTCATCAGGTAGGCAGAATTAAAGACAGAACTTTCTCCTAAGTTGAAAGTGTCCCACCATCAGACAGATGGCTGTGATCAAGATCAAACCTTTTCTTACAGTAACAACTCTGGCTGGAGTGGTTTACTCAACAACTTACAAGGTTTGACGTCAGGAGGATGACAAAACCAAACTGTCCAAACTTTCCCCTGAAGGGAGTCCAGACTTCTGGGTCCAAGGCAACTGAGGAGAAGACATGGTTTGCTGTTTCCACGGTGTGGTCATTTCTTCCTTTGTCCCATGTCAAAAACCATTCACCATGCCCATGAAAGACACAGCTATGATTATCTGCTCAAAACCAGACCTTCTCTCTCCTAGTTTTTCTCTCCTGAAAACAAATGAACTTACAAAACCACCACGTTAAAGACATATTATAAACAATGTTTTAACACTCAAATACTGAAAAGTACCAGCAACTGAGGTGAGGGTTATTTGTTGAGCACTGATGTACCCAATACAACACAAGACACCCAGGTTTTTCTCCAAGCATCTTACACTTTATCAAGACAGCATCTCCTCCCTCACAGACACGGAAAAGCTGTATGCCAGTATCCACAAACCTAGTCCATTGTCCCCACATTTGTAATGTTTGACTAGCAAACCTTGGCCAGGTAAATGGTGAGCTGAGAACACACAGCAGCTTGCTTTGCTCCCGTAGTGCGCTGCTGTCACGCAGCACATCTGATCCCAGCTGGAACTGGGAGCTGCCCAAGACAACAATAATTGTGTTAATGTGCATTTGTGAAGTTTCTAGCATGTGATGGCTTTGATCAATGCTGCTAAGTGCTACCTGGAGTACAAATAAACCCTAACGCTACCAGATCTACTCGAAAAGCTAAATGTTATCTGATGTGAAAGGTTCTGTAAAATTACAAAGGAAAAAAAAAAGTCAAATAAAACCTTTAAACTGTGAAAGTGCAAAACTATCGCCAGAAGAAAGGACAGAAGGAAAACAGGAAATTACATATATGGGATATTTCAGCCTGTTAAACAAAAATCCTGACAACTTTTTGAATATATTAAAATGTCTGCCTATACACCCACGCAATTTACAGGTGGCTGAGGTTAATATGCATATCTGCCCCTATGAATAATCACTGCTCATATGTCCCTAGGAGGGATAGGAGTAAGTGGGTGCCCTAAGAGTGAAGGCAAGAGTAGTACATCCGTGATAAATGACTGCTAATTCAGAAGAAGATGTTTTGCAGAGGTATTTTTATCCTACATCAACAGGTTGACCAAAAGAAGGGAGAAAACACGAGCAAAAATACAGGGAATGAGCAGAACGTTACTGGCATGGAGCACAAACTTTGACAACACATTGGGAGCAGTGCAAGGCTTCTCAAGAGATCAGACTGAAAAGCACAGACCCTGGAGAGAGAGCTCAGACAGGACATGGAGCTTTAAGGGGTGTGAGGAAAGGGAGAAGGAAAATGACCAGAATAAGAAGAGTTTTATTAATAGTTGAGAGCAAGTATTGGAACTGTTTGGAAACATTAGAAAGCAAGTTTGTGGTAAAGCTTGGATGTGCAAGGGAAGAAATAGGGAAGTCAAAGACAGGTTAAATGACAGGTTAAACTAAGGTGGGGATCTTGTCAGAAGTGACAGACAGTGGTGAAAGTTGAGACATCTCTGCAAAAACAAAATGTCAGAAAGACAATCCAAGACAGGTTTAGGGAAGTCAGGAGAAGATGGATACACCTGTGAGTCTACACCATGGAGACTCTGGGTGAAGATATGTTGACATCAGCATAGCTTTTGACTAAATCCAATTAAAAAAAAAATGCTTTTTAATAATTAAGGAGTATTTCACGTTATCTGTGTAAGAACAATAGTTTCATCACCTCAAAGCAGCACAATTTGTGTACTGCCATTTTTCCCTGAAGAAAAGCAGTGTATTTATAGCATCAGATTTGAAGGAAATTCAGTGAGAACCAGTTGAACAACCTATGTCACTATGTACAAACGTATTTTGTACAGTTCCAAAGTCAGAGATGTGAGAGAGGGCTCCTTTAATTTTTTCACCTACTTACCTTCCTATCCTGTAATTCTGTTTTTACTGAGCAAATGCAACCACCTTATTATTTTGCATGAGCTTAACCATGGGTTTACTTTGTCTTGTTCTCCTGCTTAAGAACGTCATTGAAAAAATATTTACTTGCCAGTAGCCACTGACAAAGCACTCAGCTGGAAAACACGTCTTCCAGCTTGGTTCCCTCATGGGAATTTCCTGTGTGTAGTCCTATTAGACCACTGTTTAGCTTTCTCAGCTCTTCTCTAGAAACATCTGAATTCAAATCCATTTTGTTTCAAGCTAAAAAGGTGGACATTAGAACACAAAAGACCTGAAACTGCCAAGCTTAATTATGCCGAGTAGCACCACACAGAAATCAGGGAGATAATAATATTATACATTAAAATACAACTCCACATAGTAAAGCCAATGTATTCTAGGGCAGGAATACTCAACACAGTTCATAAAAAGTCTCCCTCACCTCAATACCTGTGAAATAATATAATATGTTATAAGATAATCCAGAAGGAACAAGAAAACCACACTGTTATAAACAAAAAGAGCCTTGCAGCTGGAGGACAAGCTTGGTTCCTCCCCTAACCTTAGGTCATCACCTCTGACTGATGCACCCATGCCTCTGAAATCACAGCTGAGTGTACACCAAACTAATGGCATTTTTCATCTTGAATACATAACTCTGAAACACAGTACATACACTTACAGGGATGTATGTTTGTTGACCTAATGTCAGTTGGCTGGCTATACAGTAAAATGCAATAATTAGTAGAATCAAGAATTTAAAGAAGTCAACAGATGTTGAAAGTCATTATCCACATCACTTTCACTTCTTTTGTAGTTGTAAAGGGACAGTGACAGCAGAGATGAGCTGCTGTGACACTCCTGAACAACCATTTGCTTCCAAAAATCAATATGTCTCAACAAGTTCAAAAGTGGTGTTTTTTTTTTTTTTCTGGAGATATGTTCCAAACAAGAAGGAGGCAGTGAAAAAACCAAAGCTACAAATTTTCTTTCAGATTTGCATTCAAGCATAAAGGAATTTGTTAATTTAAAGATGAACATTTCTTCAGAGGCATCATTTTAAGTGCAGGGCGAAAATTAAAGTGATTACTCTCTTTGCCTTCCCCCCTTAAACTCTTTCTGGAATACACAGGGCACTTCTGAGATGATCAGAAGAGTTTGTGATTTGTTGACAGATGGGTATCACTGCACTGCTGCTGCTGCTTTGGAAACCATCCCGTGGGGAAGTCCCTCCCAAAGCAGCACCGCCTGACCCGAATTAGCTTGTGAGCAGCACAGGCTGCTCCCTCCATTCTGCTGTTTCGACTTCAAATCACAGCATCTTTTTGTTCCTCATGATTTTCCTTTCAACATCCCCAAATGTAAGTCTTCTCTCCCTTCTACTGTATAGTTGATGCATGACACTATTCCAAATACTTTTTCCTGAGGAAACCACCAGCTTCCCCTTCATATTCCCTCTTCTTTACACCTAGTATTGCTGTGATATAGTCCGAGGAGAAGCTGACAAAATACAATGTAATTACAACTTTCTCTCTTTCCAACCATCAGTTTCTTATTTGTCGTGCCACTTGTCCCACTGACTAGATCCTCTCCACTCACTGGAGATACCTTCATTGCCTTTTGTTCATCATCTTTCATATCCCAATGGCTCTTCCTTTTTAAAACACTAAATTGCTTTATTTTTAGAAAAATAAATATAAAAATATCAGCCTTTACTTCATCTTCATCCTCATACGGCACCACAACTACTGCTCCATCTGTCTTCTTCAGTTCATTAATAATTAAACCTACACTCAGAATCACAGCCTAAAGTTGTTTAGAGGTTTCACCACATACCTTTACAACTTGTCTCCATCATTTGCACTCTGTGGAACTCATTCACATTCAGTGCTCTGTCCTAGAGCCCCTCATGTCTCACCTTTCTGTGTTTCACTTCCATGCCTCGCAGGAGATCCTTCTAATCCCTCTTCCAGCCTCCTGGAACCGTTTATTCAGATCCAGTTCCTGGCCCTCAAAACACTTCATCTGATTAATCTCAAGGACACAAATTCAACTCTGTCTCTATGCTGACAGCAAATAAATCTGCTTGGCAATTCCTAAATCCTATGGCTTCTTTACACGTAGCCTCTTTTAAGGTTCTCCCTAATTACTTGCACAACCAAAGCTCTTGTCCAAACTCTTATGATCACATTATTTTTTTTGCTCACAAGAAAATAAATCGGTCTCCTTCTCCTCTTTTAGAGTGCTGCTGGTTTTCCAAGGCTACTGTTTCAGATGTCTCTTCATATTGTTGAATTCATTTACCCTTTTTTCATCACATCAATTACAAGCCTCTTGTTTTCATTTTCAAGGATGTGTATTGCCCACCTTTGCCCCTCCTCCTGTTATCTCTCATTTATTATTCAAGGACAGACAGCATATACTAAGGCTGTACAGACCCCTTTTAGTGGTTTTGGTATTCCCTGTCTGACCATGTCAATCTGTGGTCTTCTGTGTTACCTGTAGCCTTGGGGACCTTCTAGTTCTGTATTTTTTAAGAGGCCAGCACAATGAGATCTCAGTGTGCTCATCAGGCCCCTACGTAAAACAAATTACAAACAAGCAACTAAACAAAAATAACCATAATTTTTTCCAGAGATACCTCTAACTGGGAAATCTACGTGGAGCAAGAACAAGCTGAGGGCAAGCTGTGCCTGACTGCCTTGTGGAAATAAATAACAAAGAGATGCTGAAAATCTCTTTAATAGCTTAGTAAGTTTAATACCTTATCTTTGAAACGTTAATAGCTACTTTCAGAAGCCAAAGGGAGACCTTTACCCTAAACCAAAACCTTGAGTAAAATTGCCATGCAGTGTATTGAACCACATAAAATTAGGACTTTTGGTGCTCCATGTTTCTCTCCCTCTGTCTCCTCAGCCTCCCAGGAAAGCAAAAGGGGGCACAGCTGCCTGTAACCCAGTGTGGCTCAGCCCCTGAATACTTCTGGGACTGCTTTCTATCGCTCTGTTTTTGCCAAGGAGCTCTGCAGTAAGAACATAACAGAGTTCTTTCTGTCTTCCTCCTTGCTCAGAACTTTTTCTGGACCTGAAGTCCCTCAAAGCTAGGTCATCAACACAAAACACTTGTCTCCAGAAACATAAATCAAGGGGGCAGCAACTAAAATTAAGGTGATGCTAAGGAATGCATAACAAGGAATGAGAAGTCTACGTCTTCTTTAATGGATTTTTTCTTTTTTTTAAAGAAAAGAAACAACTGTTGGTCCTGCAATCTCCATTCTTTCCCAGGATGTTTCCTTTCTGTGAGTCTGCTTTTAGGCTCTGAGCGTGGAAGGGAAGAAAACACTGTGTAGAAAGGAAGGGGATCACTTCAGAGGAGAAAGTTTGGAGGCAGATCTTGAGTTCTATTGGTCCCCGACTTCTCAGCATCTTAATTTCCTCCACAATGAAATGTGTATAACATTATGTAATAGTGATATTAGTGGTGGCAGTGCATGTTTAGATGGCAAAATAATACAGATCATGGGCATGCAGACCACTATTTCTACACAATAAGGCCACAGTTGCCTGCCTTTTACTATTTTTTTTTTCTTAATGTAGCTATGCACAGACTTTCTTCAAGGGCTATCTTTAAATCTACAAACCCACCACAATAAAATCAACTGTTCTACTAACCAGGCTTGGATATCTTTCAGGAGAACAAATGAGAACATCATTGACTAAAGTATCTCGACAATCTTTCTTCCATAACACAAAGGGAGTTTCTTCCTGTCTTCTATACTCATATTAAACACGCTGTGTTTTATCAGCAGCTTGAAAACAGCAAAGTGAATGAGCATCTTTTACCACTTTAACAGCATATGAAAAAAGCTGGCAAGGGAAAGAAGGTGAGGCATGTGAGAGAAATTATTTCTATTCTGTGTTGATCCCTCGCTGTGCTGAGCTCATCTGTTTGATGCTGGAAAAGCCGTGGTTGTTTACATTTCAAACCATCCTAAAGCAGGACATATGTCCTCCACTCCAGCTGGTTCAGGCACAACCTGAACTTTTTTTGTTAATCACTTTGCATCACATTGCTTTCTGAAAACTAAATGCAGCGACTATTTGCCTTCCTGCACTGACTTGATGCACCTGGTCATGAAAAAACCCAACTGATAATTTTTCATTGTGAAACTATCTGTTCTTGTGCAAAGTTCTTGCATGAAATGGAATATATCTCCAAATTCCATAATTAAAACAGTAGAGAAGTACATCATAAAACACTAGAGACATGCATCAAATATTGAATGAGACATTTATCCAGCAATTTTTTCATCCATGTGCTAAAAGAACACAATGTAATCATAAACAACAGCTAACACACTATATGTAATCTCCTGCTTATAGAGATAAGCACAGGCTACTTAAACCTTAGAGAAGGCTTGATTTCAGCAATTCTGATGAAGCTCAACAAGTCACCCAGTTCTGTCCCAGAAACTTCTGAGTGTCTGCCCCTGCAGTCTCCTGGCAAGTACAAATGAATCTACATGTAAAATTCTAGAGGAGAATTTGTAACTCCTGAACCTGACTTGAGTTTCAGTCTCTCTGTCATTGGGTTTTAAGTGGGAAAAAATACTGTTATGTTTTTAAACAAACCTTGCAAACTTCTTTCTCTTATAAGCCAATCAGAGCTATTAGTTTCAAATTTCACAGTCTCACTGAAATTGTGACCTATTTGTTCCTGTGAAAAGATATAGATGTGAATGATGGTCAAAACCTCCTCGGTGTGAAGTACCAGACTAGATACGTCATTTTAACAGCACCAGTTCTACTTCCTTCCTTTCCCATCTGTTGTTTGCAGTATTTGGTGATTACGTGAGGAAATTACATGGCTTGATATGTTTCCAGTCTCTTCATCTGGGTGAATTATGACTGCAACACAACTACAGTTTTCCTACTCAGATCACTTACTCATGGACATTTGGCATTTCATAGGCCATGATGGCGAGTTCTGACGGGGACTCTGGTGGAAACCTCTCAGCTGAAGGAAACCTGTTTTGGAGGTTCCATTCTATCACATTACCTGGCATCTTTTCTAAAGACAACATTTTTAAAAAGTACAAAAACACTCTACCCTGCATTTCTTCCCTCTCCCCAGTGAGATGGGCGACACCTGGCTTAGTTTTCCCTTCTCACTCCTCTTCTCTCCCTCCCTCCTCTGCTCTGCCCAGACATATCTGTATCAGCTCTGATAACCTACTGAAATTACGGGGCACATAATTAAACTCTGTTTAACAAATCCGTCTTCAGTTCTAGTTCAAAGCTAGAATGCAATGTCATTGTGAGCCATTAAATGCTTCTACTCCTCCCTGGAAATGGATATATATGAGAGATGGTTGAAGTGACTCTTTCATGCACAATTTTTAAAGGATGCAAGATAAATGGTGCTATATAAGTGTAAGATATACTTTTTCACAGTCCAATATCTTAGTGAAAGGTTGTAATTAGTGTAAACATGGCTTAACATAAATCAGAGCTTCGCATTCAGTGTTTGAAATGCAACATCTTGACAAGATGTAGATTATTTTATGTTGGAAATAAAAAGCAGCTTGTAGGAAAATACTGTGATGACCGTCTGAAGAAGCTTTGAAATCGATAGATGACAAGCTACTGAAATTAGGGAGGCCTGACCTGCTCTGTAGGAACAGCTAGTACATCAGATAAGCTGGGTTTTATTTGACCCTAAATTTCTTGCTATTGTTTTCTTTCTGTTGAGCTCTAAACTCCTTAAAGGGTAAAGGATTTTGTTGGTGTTGCTGTTCTGGTTGCTTTTTAAATCTAAATTTGTTTTATACAAGATATAGTGAAAGTTTAAACCCTACAGAAATATTAGGAGGGAAGAAGGTTCTTAGCAATGGTGGATCTTTTAAGCCTGTGATTTATTTGCAATGTAATTCAATTATTAAAAATATACAGTATTTTTATATCTTTCAATTTTGCTATACACAAAATCACAAAAGCCAGATATTTTCTATTAGTGTTTGATAGCATGTGGCTAACTGAGGCCATAAAAAAAATAAAGGGCACTTCCAGTCTTAGTATAAACTATGATTAATTTTTATTAGGATGATACATTTATATATTATAAACTGATGATTTATTTGTAGATTTTTTTTCCCTGCAAGTTTAGCAGTTTCCCTTGGTGCAGAATGCAGAATTGTATATGAGATATTTGAGTGTCTAAAACGATGTATGATAAATGAAGTAGCATGCTACTTATACGCTTATCATGTTCCCTGACTAGCAACAGGTTCAGCAAAGGGCACAGCCAGTAAATGAAATTTTCCACCAGGACAATATATCATCACAAGAAATGTATGCGCTGCAAACGTACGAGCTCGCTCGGCATGCGGACAAGGTGTGAAATGGTAAAAAATGAAAAGCACAAACAGCATATAGTAAATTTCAAATTCAGCTCCATTTCCATATTGGCTGAGCCTGGTGCTTTAACTGTTTGAAGTCGTGTATCTTAGCAAATAATGAACACACACACACACAAATGGAGCGCAGTATTAATGCTAGGGTGAACTTCCTTCATTAGATACCCCATAACTTCTTTTGAGGAAAGAAATTGTAAAGCATCTACTGAGAATATTTTTTTTAATCCCCTTCAGAGTCAAAATATAAACCAACATCTTTAAATGCATATTTCTTCCTCAGAGTCACAGGTTGAAAATCCGCTCCAGGAAATGTTTATCATAACTTTCAACACTCTGTGGAGAGGACTAATTAAAAATAATAATAAAAAACCCAGCGAAAAAAAAAGGGAACGGTGCCTGTATATTTCCCAGCGGAATTTAGTTTGTTTACAAAAACATTTCATAATAAGAATTTCTGACATATAACCACTGAATCCTAATAAACTATAAAATACTCCTGTTCTCTTGTTAAAAAAAAAAACAAAAACAAAACTACACCAAATACCAAGGAGAAACTTCTTGGCATTCTGGTGATAGGTGGAATCATGGCTAAAAATACACTGAGAGTGTCTGTTTTTATGGCTACCAGCTGTACAGCCTCGCTGAAGGGAGAGGAGCACTGCAAAATGGGTCAAATTCTGCCATTCGAGCTGAAAGAAGCTTCTCAGATTTCATGACATTTAATTGCTATACTGCAAGAAATCTGGCATAATGACATTGCTTGTGTCTATGTATTGTGGCAGCAGCTGTATTCAAATGCTGAAACAATTTTGTAAACCGAGTAGCAGATCCTGCTCTTTTCTTATGTCCTTACTGGATTAAACATGACTCTGGAGAGACTTGGCTGATTTACTTTTCCTGTGCACGATAATTTTAAAACCAACAGAACATACTCTGGGTCATAATATCTTTCTGTTGCTTGTATTTTTTTTAAATCAGAAGAGAGTCCCTCTCATATCTTTCTCTATCTTGCTTCCAAGTAGCAATGCTTCTCCCACACTCTGCTCAAAACAGTAGTAAAATACACATTTATGGTCACACTCAAATATTATTTTAAAAATGTTCTACTCCTTGTCACGTATGTCAGGATGGACAACTTTTTTCCATGGGCTGAATTATCATGACACTATTCCAAAGATGTTAGTGAGAAAGAGTCACGAAGAGACACAGGAAAAGGAGTAATATTGCTTTAACAAATAAGGGTTATTCCCTCTTCAGGACATGGACTCACCCTGTTTACTCTCTGGGCTCCATGGCTTTTCCTAATGGAAGTGCTGATGCAATTTCACCAAGGATTTCAACTGGGGGCTGGCTCACCCGACTCCTTCATTTCTCCCTCCATGTGTTTAGGCTTTCTGTTTTCCCCCCACGATGGCAAAATGTTTGGACCGGACTAGTATCAAAGGAAGTTCTGATATTCCATCCAGTAGGGCCAGAATGTCTCTTCAAATTTTTTGCTTAATTCCAGGCTCTCCTGATTTATGTTCTTTGGCTTTATGATTAACATTTTTTTGTGCCTCACTGGCTATTTGGATTTACTGTTTCTCTGTCCATCTCAATTAGAGATTTAATTTTCATTTTGTGATTTTCTCTAGGCTTTTATCCCTACAATACTATCTCAGAATCAAAATTTTTCTGCTTAGACAGACTGCTGCCTTTTGAAGCACAGTAAATCAAAGTCTAAAAGCACACAAAAAGGGCTCTTTGTGGTTTAAACAGACAGATTTCAATAAAGTCCATGCTCTCTCCAGAACACAAGGCTGGACCCTGTCTAGCCACAGACCTCTAGACATTTAGCACCGAATTCCCAGTTTCAGCCACAGCAGTCTAAGGACCAACTCTCTAAGCAAAACTGATTAACTCTGCAACTCAGAAGAAAACGAGACCACTCACTGCAAGCCTCCAGTTTGTGTCCTTTGCTCTCTTGCACCAGTCTGATGTTCATTGCAATGTCTGGAAGAAAAGACCCGATCTGCTTGGTTGATGTCGAATGACAAGGGTTTATGCACTGTCTGGTTAATTTTGTCACTAGGCAATGACTGTTGTCTTCCACGGGCAGGTTCACTCTCATTACTGACATAAGGAGACCCCACAGGCTCTGTGGCTGTTTGCAGAGTGTTGATATCTCCTGTGCCAGCTCTTTTGGCCACTGAGTTCAAAAACTCAGGCACTGCTCTGTAGTTTTTGAAAGCCAAGCCCTCTGACTTATTCACAAAGTAGTTTCACTACTAGTATTTCTCTATTCCTTTCTTACTGCACATAATATCCACCTTTTTGGACAGCTGGCATATTTCAGTGCCTTTTCTTTCACCTTGCCTTGTTGGATGGGTTGCAGCTTCCACAAATATTATGTTCCACCCAGTTTCTGTTCTTTCCACCAAAGTCTTCTACTACTTGGGATTGTTTTTTGTTCCATAACATTCTGGTATTCTTTTGTTTAACTTATAACATTGACATTAGCATCCTTGAAACATCCTGCATAAACACAGCAAAATATAGATCTCACTCATTTTCATCTTGTGTAAAACAAGGGGATAAGCAGAACTGCAGTTAACCTGATACCATCTTTCTATTTGCCACCCTTCTCAGGGGTGTGAATGAAGATAAAGACAACTGAGCATCACCACTGCTGCCGTGGCATAATGCAACATGAGCTACTTAAAATATTTCCATTTTTTTAACATAATCAATCAGAGATCAAGTCTTTTGGAGAACTGTAAGAACTAATGATGGTAGTTGACAAAGGAATATGTTTCTTTAACCATTCTGTACCTTTTTGCTCTGCTACTTTGATACCTTTCTAACAATTTGTTCCTTCTGAGACACATATACTTACCATTGCAAACATACTGTTCCATAAACTGTCATGTGGGGAAACACAGGATCTTAATTAACAGCAATACCAATGATTTAACTTTTACATCTGATTTCAAAAGCTTGGGGACACTTCCAGTCTACAGGACACTGTGGTCTCTAAAAGAGCCACTAAGTACCTACACAGCTCCTAAAATTCATCTTACTTCCTTCCTTAAAAATGTCATTAATCTTACTTTGGCACTATGTCCACTTGCCTCATGAGCACAATCAGTAAACAAAACAAAGCAAAGGAAAAGCACCATAAGCCTAACAGAAGTAAGGGCTGGAAAAAAAGAAAAAGTTTACAAAATTTCTCTATTGCAGACTGTAGAAATGAACGAGCTGCCCACACAACTGCCATATTTATTCCTGCTTCTCAGTGAGTACAGACACTAGGTATATATCCCAGGTTCCATGTCCAAAGTATCACTGAAGCACTGACTTTTCCAGTTTCTGGAAACTTCCATAGGTTTTTCTACGAGCAGTCCTCCTATTTTATAGAACAAAAGATGGCTAGGACCTTTGTCAATGAGCAGAGTAAGGCTCAGAGCAGGACAACTCACACAGACCTCAGGCAGCTCTCTTGTCTGTGTGGAGGGCCACGGGAAAACGTCACAAGCAGCAAATGCAGTAAAAAGAAGATCTTCCATGGGACAGCACTCAGTGTCTTTTCTAATTCCATCTGATCAAAGACCATGGACTAATATTTGAAAGTATATTAATAATCCATTCATTCAAAGACTTCAAGACCAAGAGAAATCTATCTCTCCTTGCATTTCCCCTTGTGCTTGATGAACATAGTCTTGGGTTTACTGGAATTCTTCTCTTGCCATCTTGACACTAGGCAACTATTGATTTTAACAATGCAAAATTATCCCTAATGTTCACCCTCAGAAGACAGCTAGATTATATGACCTGAATTTATGGATGTTACAGGATTCATATACTTATTTACCGGAGCGGGGTGGGAGGGATGAAAGAGAGACAGAGAACAGATTAGTCAAAGGAATTAGACCCACTCACAGATGCAAAAAAAGCTTCCCAGTCTTCAAAGGCCCACAGAAATTCAATTTTACCAATGAAGGTTTGGTAGCATTTTAAATTAACTCCAGTGGAAATAGAGTCCACTTAACTAGGTCAGGAGGAAAGACAGTGGGGGAAAAAAAAAAAAAAAAAGGAGTTTGGGGTTCATTTAAAGAGTAAAACCTGCTGATTGCAAGTGCCATGAATCTGAGAATCTGAGGTTACATGAACTTAATATTAACGCCACAAATCAGCAACTTTATGATGAAATGGATCTCCTCATTAGAAAATCTCCAACTATTTTGTGGTCTGGGGAGATGTTATCTGATCATTCAGTGATGTACTTGTGGTTTGTAGGAATGGGGACCCTAAAGATCATTAGAGTCAGTCTCTCCCCTGGGGCCTTTTACTCGCTGACACTTAGTGAAAATCTACCAGCAATACACTCTCAAGAGCAGCAATCATTAACTCATTCAAAGTCACAGGCACAAGGCTCTGGGGTTAGCAGCTATTAATTAGTGTAATTATTCCCAGGATGACAATTACCAGCTCCAGGATCCACTTAACAGCTATTTCTCAAAACTTGTCATTTTGCAATGCTAATGTTCCTAATAGGTTCATTTGCCACCATTTACTGATTACATTCACTCTGGTAGATTGTTTCAGATGGGCAGGATGGAAAGCCAATACCTAATATTGACCCTTACAGTATCCTATGATTAGAAAGGCTGCTCCTACCATGATTAGCCACATCATTCTATTGGAAATCATATAAACCACCTGTGAAGGATTTGTGATATTTCTCCTCTTTCAAACTTCTAAAATTCATTTCCTGGAGAAATAGCATGGTATGTTTCAAATTATATTCTTTCACAATACACTTGTTCAACCCATTACACTGAATGCATTAGCTGTACAATCTGATGTTGAAAACTAGTTCAGCTAACCTGATTCTTCAGTCTGGATAAATCCTGTGTGGTGCTGACCCGGGTTGAAAATCTGTGCAGTTCAGAGAAACCAGAATGCTTAGCATGTGTTTAACCTACACCCATGTATTTCCTGAAGGAACAGAATAAAACAAGGAGCATACACACATTTTGGTCTGCTTAGGGAATTTAGCACTCCTCTCCTATGAACAGGGAGATTAGACGTCCTCAACGAACAAGACTTTGATAGGACATAGAACTAATTCATTTAATAACAGAAGAAAGCAAGCCTTTGATGGGAAGATTTTTGTCTAGATTTTGAAAATTTGAGATATTTTAAATCCACAATGGCATTAATTTTGGCAAATGCTTTAATAGACCTTACTGATTACTGATTGCAAAGAATATTCATCTTCTGCCACATCAGGGTCCCACAATTCAAACTGTGTAAAACTATTATATATCAGTGGTTGTCATATATGGAGACTATAAAAGAAAAAAGATTATCTGTTAGAAGGTAGTATAAGAGTTCCTCTTTCCATTGCCAGCAAAGTCTGGATTGTTGAAACAGGAGAAAGATTTCCCAGTACAAAAGCAGGAGAGGAGTGCAGCGAGTATGGCATCATGTTATTCTGACATGCCTCTCTTTCTTCATTCTCCAAGAAGCTGACAGCAAGAGCAATCAGAGATGTCACACGGTGAGTATCAGAGATCAAAAGGAACAGAGGAGCAGAAGTATGGCAGTATGTTTTCTAGAAAAGCTTTAATTCTTTACTCTTACTATGCTGATGAGTCACAAATTGAAAGAGAACTTTTTTTTTTAAAACTGGGTTAATAACCTGTGTTTTGGAGAACGTGCAATTTTAGCATATATTTCAAAGGGTTTCCTGGACAGTGCCTCAACTATGCAAGAGCAAGTGGAAGCAGCTGTGTTGATTTTCAATGTGCTGCTAGATTGTATTTGTGTGCATTTGATGTTCTTCTTTAATAACCTCAAGTAAAAGGCTGAATGAATTCAACAACAGTAGCTGAAAAAAGTGCAATGAGTCATATTATAGGAAAATGGAGAAAAGGATACAGGACTCTCCACTGAACACAATCCTATATTGTAGGCAATCTGTGATAACACCCTTTTCATTTCAGTTCAGTCCCATAAAATTACCACTAACATTACAACTCATGCAGAACACAGATAAATGTAAAAATGTCACAGAATTCTTCCAGATGGGACTTTTAGTTCCACTAGATCACCATCTACTTTTTTACTTGTCTAATATTTCATTACAACCTTCCATAAGTTAATTTTCTTTCCACTGACCATGTAAATCACAAATCAATTTTCATTTAAAATGCCTGACTACAGATTGCTCTTGAAAGCTCAAAGTATATGCTTCAGTGAGCTCTCCGACATTCTTAATGCACATTAGAAAAATGTTGTGGTTTTTTAAAAATCTTTTTAAAGGAATTAATTTTACATTAAGGTCTGGCATGAGACCCACGTAGTGGTACTCCTCCCTTCCCTCTCCACCCTCCTGCCTCTAAAATGAAGGTGTATTTTTGAAATGTAACTGTATGCAGGGATGAAAGTCTTTCATGACAATGACATTTGATCTTAAAACAAAAACTCAGATGAAACCATAAACTGCTTTAGATTTGCAGAAAGCACAGATGATTGCTTAATCCCAAACCCTTAGTGCAATGGTGTGCTTCTCTAGGGGAAAGAAGAGAGAAAAAGAAGGAAAAGAGGAAACCATTCACAGTTCAGACATTGGCTGTGTTTTATTTGAACTACTCTTTTTTCTCATTCCTAACAGAACCTTTGTTTGGGCTAAAATATACCAATGAATATTGCCAATTTTACTTATGAAAGCAGCCACCCTAAAGCCAAATGGATATACCTGTGAGAAACCAGGATTCAGCCTTTAAAACAATGTAAGGAATGTTTCATAGGAACGCCCAGAAAATATCTTGAAGCAGTGTTCTCTGAAACATTTTTTTCTTATGTCAATTTAAATGTAATGTTCTCACCCTACAAATTTGTAAATATGCATTTCGCAGACTGGCCTTTGGAAACATGTTTTTTTTTTATGGCTAGTTTTGCAATTGTTCTGCTGAGAAACACAGGGCAGTCACTTCATTACTCTGTGCCTTAGTTTCTCCATTAGCAAACAGTGCATCATTAAAAACACCTCTTTCCATATTAAACACGACTCCTGAAATGAGCTGGCACATCAGAAGCATTTGTTAAATCATTAAGAGACAAGAGTGTTCTAGTGATTATTTAACTTTTTTTATGGATAGACTAAGTTTCCTCTGTAGGAACAGAGCATGGATATTTCCATGCTGTTTAATCTCAGACTGTTTTCACATGTTCTTGGTACTTGAGCAGCCTGGTGTGGTGGGAGAAGGAAAGGTTTTATCTGCTCTTGGAATACAAAGGAATTGTAACCCTTTCTAGTGGCATGACCCCAGATCACTGAAGGTTAATGAATGGATTAAGAGCGAGGGAAGAAGGAAGCAGAGGTCCTGTGAATGTCTTTCCTGATCTGAACCCAAACACAAGCCTTCCCTTCTCCCCTGCTTACCTACCATATCCACATTTACCACATCTCCCTCCGCCTTTGGGGTTGGCCTTCCATCTCGGAAGTTCACTTCTGTGCTGTTTTGCACCACTCCATCACAGGACTTTGCCAGGCAGCATGGCTTTGAATCCGAAGTTCTTGAAGCACTCTGACATTGGGATTCTAGCTTGGGGGTGATGGAGAGGGTGTCAGTTTAAATAAGGCTGAGTGCTCATGACAATTGAAAGTAGCTCTGCGTTAAGTGGGGCTCTTTCTCATGATGTACTGTGTCAGTGCTGACCACTCAGATGGGGGAGGGAAAGGCTCCTGAGCAGTCTCTGTAAACAGGGTCCTGTCAAACCACTTGCAGGTTATAGTCAGCCAGACCTGGAGGGGTTTCACGTGGGGTTTTTTAAAACCCGAACTCACAAATGTCAACAGGACCTCAAGCATCACATCTAATGTGAATCTGCCTCACTAAAACTGAGAGTTGAGGGCCTCTGGATTTGGCTCTGTGCTGGCATACCACAGTCACCACCTAGAGCTGACCACTTACTTGCAACAATGGTGTGGAATCACTTCAGAAGAGGTGTGTGGAAAAATGTTTGCTTTGCTTCCTGATTACAGAACCCCCACCACCTAGGAAGAAAGCGACTCACAAAACTCAAGCCTCCAAAATCCCATCTATTCGTAGTCCCTGAAATCTTCATGGAGTTGCAGTAGGGACTGCTATAAAGACAACCTGTTTGGTCCTCTAGCAAGGCTTCTAAAGTTAACTATCTTCAACTAAATAAACTAGTACTTGGTTGGGTTACGTGACCAATCACTAAGAGGCCCTCAGAACTATTCAGTGTGGGAGATGTCTGTGAGTTGGTTCATTTGAGCAATCAGCTAAAGTTCTTTTCCCTTTCCATTTGCCTGGACAGCTAAGGGCTTTCTTGGGTTTTACCTCACTTATGTCTTTATTGCCCATTCATATTTCTTTCAGTGGCTTTTTGCTCCATCAACAACAGATGGACAAATGCCTCTAATAATCAAGAGGTGAACAATCAAAGAGGAATCCCCATTACACTGGCCAGAATGCATGCTAGACATTTGAGCATCTTTTCATTAATTAGACCTTCTATACGTTACTTTGAGAATTCTTCTCAGGAATAGTTTCTATTCCCCAGCCCACTGGACAGTCTCCTGGATGAAGGAGCTAGCTGAAGCCTAAGAGGAGCAGTAGAAACACATGTACATGATCAAAGGTGCCAGCCAGGACGGGGAAAAGGAAATATCTGAAGGCATGTAAGAAAGAAAAGGAAAGCAGAGACTTCTCACAAAAACCCATGCACTCTCCTGAGAGTCTGTTTAACCACCCATGTTTTCATGTAGTTCTGAGTATTTCTTGACAAGGAGACTAACACCTGTTCAGAAAACATGACACTTGGGAAGCCTGTGCCTCCACTGAGAATAAAACACCAGCAAATACAGAGCAGAACCTCAGATTTAGACGCCTGCATGCCCATTTCAATGCCTATCAATAGATTTACACACACACAACACACAGGCATTCCACGTTCAGCATTTTGCCTTCAATTACTAAACAGAACTTTACAGCTGCTGGTGGCTAAAATCAGACCTGCCAAGCTAAATTTAACTGCAGGTGCTGATGGCAGAAAGCTATTTACTGCACAAGCCACAGTCCTGCAACCTGGGCACTCAGTGCCCTAACAGAAGCCTCTCCCTAAATTAGATTGCTCTGAATCATAAGCAGTGAGGATTTGTTTTCATTGCATAGACAACAGTCACCAACTCCTTCCTGAAGCATGTCTACCTCAACATTAGGAAGTGAATTGCTGCAGTGTGAGAGGATGACTAGATGGAGATGGTTGGTTCCAAGTCTCTTTCTCTTCCTCTACTTGCAGTTCAGGGTTTTTACTTTGGACTGCATTTACTCTGGTTTCTTGAGCTGAATCTATGGGTCTCAAAGCTGTCCAAAGGGCCAATTGTAAGTCTGGTCCTTTGTGTCTCCACTTGGCTCTGGAATGTAGCTGGCATGAACCTGTAGTGGACTTTCTAGTTTAGTTTCCTCTAGAAGAAATCTGGACTTCACAGGTCAAACTAGCACAAGGCACATGGTGAAAACAGAGGGATTAATTTCAAGTCTGCTCTGCCTCTCAAAAACAAAGTACTTTGGTAGATGGAGCTTGCTATACAGTAAGAGATATTTTATGAACAATGGCTTACTTCCCACCTTCCCACACCACTTCAGTGAAAACTTTTCCCACATTAACATCAGTAAGTTTAGGTTTTTTAACCCCAGTTTCTAATCTCCACGAGGCCATTTGAATGAAATATGAAATATGAAATTATCAGATTAGGAGACAAAGAGAATGCAAGTGGAATGGGACTGTGTATAAACTGCTCTATATTGGAAATCTCATCCCATTCGGTTATTTACTCTTCTTCAAGTAAGATAATTATATTTGTATAGGTATAGGTATAGATATAGATTAGATGCTACATTACAAAGCCACAAGGCTTCCTGATCTTGTTAACATGATGGTTGTCATAGTTTGTTTTCTTTTGCATGAGCAAGAGCTCATTACTGAGAACCCTTGTCATTCACATTGCATTGTGTCTTCTTAATGCAGCATTCCTGAAATGAATGGCAGGACATACACATTTCAGTTCAAACTGCACCTTAGAGCCTGGCTTCCACTGAAATCAGTGGGGCTTCACAACAGAGGAACCTTTATAGCCTGCCTTTTTCCAAGCATGCCCTAGCCTCCTGTTCAGTGCTTTTAAGACAGGCCAAAAGTCGTTTTCATATCACATTGCTTTCAGGCATTATTTCAGCTGGTCTATCTGGCTACCTTCTCTCCTAGGTTACTTTCACACTTGCAGTCTCCTAGGCTCATGGATGATACAGTTCTTTGTATTCCTTGCAGTGCAGTAGGGTGCCACAATGCAAATATACAAGCAAATAGACAACCTTGTCTCAGTTAGCCAGAAAGAGCATAGTTGTATAGTTTACAGTGCAGAAGAGGTGAACTAAAAGCGAGTCTGACTGCTGGGGAGGGTAATAGCAGTACTGCTTTTGCATCAGTCCCCTGCCAGGCAATCCACAGACTGGTCGCTCTGGAGGGAATCACTTACCCTCCAAGCTAAGATGCCAGATAAGCAGGAGCACGCAAGAAGGGTTTAAAAGTAGAGAGAAAACCAGGGGGAAAGATTAAGATAATTTACCCTTGTATATTGTATTCATCATAAATCCCATTGTCAGTATCTATTGTTCAAGTACCTGGCAAACTTCTGTTTCTATCCCCTCCATAAAAGCCTCCATCACACAGAAAGTTGCGTACCTTTCATGGTTTTATAATAAACTGCAAGTGAGTAACAGTGCGATATCAAAGGAAATAAAACTCCAGTTGCTATTGCTGCTGGGGTTGCCTTCTGAATGTGGCTTATACAATATTTCATCTCTGCTGACACCTTTCACTCTCAATTATTTGGCTGCTGTCAAAACAAATCAATCATATTATAGCACTGTGTCTTCGTGTTACCATTCCACTGCAAGTTAGCTGCATTAGCTTTGAAATATATGGAAGTATAAAATTTATCTCTATTATTTATTTAATACAACTTTCTCCCTCGTGAGTTATCTCACAAATACAGCAAACTCAAATTATCTGATGTCAAACATTCAATATATATAAATACCACTAAGAAATTTTAAAATAATGGCACTCACGGGAACATAAATGCATAAAGATACACTTGGTAAGTCTTACACTTAGAATCAATAACATTCTTTTAAGAAATGGGGCAAATAGTGTATGTTTTTCATTTTGGTTCCAACTGGCCAAGGTGCTCACATTAGATAAATGTAACATCATAGGACATAACTTTGAATGACCAATTCTGCTAAAGTAGAGTAAAATAAATATTTAAAGAACATGATTTTGTTCCCAGTAAAATGAAAGGTTGGGAGGGGGGGCAGAATCTGGGACTGAATATTTTTATAGATGCTACAGTGCTGAGAGGGGAACACGGCCTTCTTTTGCAATTCACAAGCACTGGTTTGGGAAAAGAAAAGCTAAAATCTTGAATGGAGAATCTAAAAGCGATTGCTCTGTTCAGATGTTGGACTTAACAGTTTTCAGGCAACAGGAACAAAATCTTTTCTTTTCTTGAGAGGTTTTATCCTTTTAAAATAAGCACAATAAACAAAACAACTTTCAGGCTGCCAATAAGCAAATTTCCTCAAAAGGTACTACTATCATTTCACTGCTTTTTAGACAGGATTCGTGTCCTGTTACAACTGCATCTTCTAAAATAGAGGAGCCAAATATAATGGGAAAATGACAACAGTTTTATCACCTCCAGAAATTTACCTCTTCCTCAGTTATTACTGCTGATGTAATGGGAAATTAGTTGCACAGTACAGAATACATTCAGGAATACCTGGATTGTGAATAGCTTAAAAAATTCAAACTGAAACTGAAATAAAAAGGATAGACAGAACCAGCTCTGGATGAGGAAAGGCACAAGAAACTGAAACGGGATCTGAGAAGCAGAAAGGAAAAGATACTGCAAATCCAAAGCATCGGCATCTACTTGAATGAAATGAATCATTGGAAGTGAGATGAGTACCTTGTCTTTATGCTGAAGATTTGTTTTTAACGTTGCATAATTCCCCATAGCAAAACACAATCAAGTGAAAGACGAGTCTGTAAGGTACGTCAGGTCTACAGATGATTAAGTTTAAAAGCATTATTCACGTTAAAATAAACAAGTAAAAAAGCTATAGCAGGCAATTGTCTAAGAGCCTGCACAGTGTTGGATCTTATTAACCTTGGTGGAAACATCCAGCCCTTCTTGAGCTGTAAAAGGACAGTGGGTCCCAAACAAAGAAAATTCACCTTATTATTGCAGCAACTGAAAAAGAGCCTAGACTCTTTTATGTTTACGGACCAGAACAAGACGTAAGAATTTAAAGCATTTAGGAAAGATCCAGCTGTGCCTGAGGGGCTCAGGAAATGTAACAGGAGTGATTTAAGCCACTTCATAGGAAAACACAACTGGTAATTCTCCACTCATTCATTTACAGGTGGGAAAAGTTGCCCAAAACATCTGTGAACTCCCTTCCATCCCTTGGGACACCTGGGCCCAAGCACAGAGCACAATACAGGTCTCAGCTCTGTGCTCTCTGCTGCACCTGTCAGAGCAATAGGCTTGCAAAGACCAAACATGCAAGGAATGAAAGCAGCTTCAGGGGTCAGCAGCAAAATGAAAGGGAGGCCTGAAGATCTCCATGAGTACAGCTTTCTACCCCGAGGACATAAGGCTGCAGAGAGGTCTGGGGCTGGGAAAGCTCGAGGAAGATTCACTTTTGTAATTTCTGATTTCACCAGATAGGTCCTGTTTGCATTTCTGGCGCAATCTCAGTGGCAGATGGAATTGTTTTGTCAAATAAAAAATAGGAAAAAAAAAGGATGCTATAAAATATTTTAAGATGCATAAATGTAAAGATTTTAATAAGAGTCATAAGATACTTTCAGAACTTTCCATGATATTTAAAAGAGATAGATTAGGAGGTCTCCATGAAGAGGAGGTATATGGTTCTGTGGTACAGAACCACACAGACATTAAAGAAATTTCATGAAAAAAATTGGCTCTTTGGTGGTTAACTTGTATGTTCCATGCATTCAAAATTCACACTATTAAAAACGCCCTTAAAGCCAGCCGGTCAATAAAGACTTCGCTGTTTTTATGAGTCTCTAAATATATATGTGCTTGATTAGAATCTCACTGGTGAACCAGGAACACAAGTTTGTACCCAGGGAGTTTTTAAAACATGAATCATAGGGATTTTATTAATACAAAGACCATGGAAAAACAAAGGAAATTAAACTACAAATACTATAAATGTCTGACTTAAATCCACTAAGGCAAGGAAATTAAGAGTGAAGGCTGCAAATCCATCCTGGTAATCCTTCTACAACTCCCTGTATTGCAGCAGAGAGTCTTGGATCAGCCTGAGAATCACACGTGCATATACCATACAGGTGTACCCACCTATTTGCACATGATCCAGTCCTGTGTGTAGCACGTGTGCCATGATGCAGAGGTGAGGAACAGAGTGGCAAAGGTTTTTCCCTTGCATTTGAAATTTCTTGGCTTTTGTAAGATTACAGTAAGTTAAGTGCTTCACATTATTGGAATGAGTTTTCTCTACATTAATTTAAATTGTCACGGTGTAACTTCAGAGAAGAAGATTAAAGGCTCCTGGAAACAGGTGCAAAGATACACTTTAAAAGTGGCATTAAAATGCATCCATGTTCTGGTTGACAGAAACTTCATTTCTAATCCTGCACACAGAATATTCCTGCCAGGAGAAGTATCAGCCTGAGCCAGGGCTCAATAAAGGTTCACATACCCCAAAACAACCTGGTCTTGCATACCAGTCATGCCAGAACTCCTCGCTTAGTGGTCATGTCTGCCAGAGGATGGTTAAACAACAGGTTTTTGGGGGAAAAGTTGGGGAGGTTGGAGTCGTCTTACTTTTGTCTTTCCCATATGCTTCTTGGCATGCAAGTCTGGGAATTCAGACTCTGTCAAAACTTGGCCTGAGATGTTCAGGTAGGTGTGAACACTTTTATTTCAGAATTAATTTGGGCTACATCACATCATTCCTCCTCACTGATGTTGTTCCATAACCATCAATAGCAAAACCAATAGGCACGTTTGAGGTCTGTTTTGGGTGGAAGTCAACAACAGCACACACAAACATTAAGATTACTGTATTTTAATGCCTCTGATGGTAGGCCTTTAACTTATGGGGCAGAGAATCCAAACAACAAATAGCTAACCAATCTGGGAGTGATCAATAAACAACTAGTCACTAAATAAAGACCTGAACCTCTCACATTCCCTCTGCCAAGGCAGCAATTTGCCACTGAACAAGATGAGCAATTAACATGGGGCCAACACATTCTCACAGGAGAGGAAAAAAGCCAACAAATAAACAAGCAGCCCAGTAAGGCTCTCCTTGTACTACCTTCAGAAGAGCAGCTTTTGCCCTTTTTTCCAAAAGCACACATTAGGCCTCCCAAAAAGTGTATTTCCTGGGAGAGCAGACAAAGACCACCCACCCCACCTTCGGGGATGTCTGTATATTGCTTCACTTACCCTACAGCACATTTTGGGTGGGATCCAGCTGTTGGCCCGGCACATCTGCTGCAGTGGCTGCCAAGGCAGAGGTGCTCCCTGCACGCCACATCTCTCCTAGTTGTTCCATGCATTAAGCTCAGCAGGTTTGTCTTAGGGGTTGGCTGACCCCTTTGTGTAAGCGAGCCCTTCACAGTGACTGCATCTTGTGCAGCGTTTATACAGTGAGAGGAGAGGCATACTCAGCTTGAGGGCTTTGCAGAAATTGCTGTGAGTGCAGCTCTTTTTCTTGGTTCTTGTCATTCTTGTTCTGCTTATGTTAGTACACTGCAAAAGTACCTGGGAATAAACTATGGCTCTAAGTGAAACATCATTTTGATTATTACTGACATTGGTGCTCATTAAAATACATAAGTGAAACACTGCCTTTCTGTAGACTCTGAAAGCTATTTCATGTTACTTGAAGGGGAATACAAATGAATAGGGACTGCATCACTTTAGTTAAAAGGGAAAACTGTTCTAAGAAACCGGAATTTGGACTCTAGATCAGTAAGCAATTGAGGTTTGTAGTTTACTTCTTTTCTGTCTCTTTTTTGTTTTTCATCTCTCTCTGATTTCTGATTTTTAAGGTGTGTGTACATGGAGGAATGGAGATAGAGCATGTTTACTTTATCTGTTACACAATTAGTGATACAAATCTCTGTTCAGATGAAACAAGATCTAATAAATGTAAACAAAAGGTTTTTTTTTTCCTTTTTGTTACTATTGTCTTTACCTAACACTCTTTTTGACTGATCTCCACATAAAAAAGACCTTTTAATTTTTTTTTTTACCATTTTCTATGTCAATTGTAACCCATATCACTGCATTTTAATGGCTCTCTCCTACCTCTCAAGATGTTTAATATGTTTCCCCTTCCATTGTGTTGCTGCTAAAATATGACCTGCCGCTATTTAAATAATGTAATTTAATGATTTCACATTTTCAGCCATGCAAGGCTTCCTTTCAGCACTGAAGCCTTTCACTAATGATTTAGAGAGATAGTTTGTTCTCATTTCTTTCACAACTCAAGACTGAGAAATTCTGACTTGTAAATAACTTATTGACATCCACTTTAGGAACAGTACAACGGGTAGTAGAAATAAAATACACAAAGTTTCTGTGCCAGGAGACTACGACCTCCAGCTTGTTGATTTCTTTTAAGGTTCAGATGTCATTCTAGCTCTGTATCAGTGCACGTATCTAACACACTGTTGTGCCATTGCTATGTGATATATTTGGGCCAACCTTTTGCAGAGAGGCTCCCAAATTGTGGTCCAGGGTGCTTGAGTGGCCAGCAGTGAGCTGACAGACAACACTGTTGTTTTCTAATTTCAAACATGCATACCATACTAAAAATGTAGCTCAAATACACTTCATTTTTTAGCTAAAACTGCTTTGGCTGTCATGGAAAAGTGAATTAAATGAGAGGACAGCTGGCACTGGAATACCTTCCCACTTCTCAGGTATTTCAATAGGAAATCCACAGGGTTAAAAATTATATTAAGAAAACAAGACAGAACCAATTCAGCTCCCCACCACCCCCCCAAAAAAGGTATCCTTCTGTTCAGCTATACAGAAATATTACATCGAGACATAAAAATCAGATGGGCTTAAGGAGAGAATGTCTTTTCATGAATATCAGCTCCGAGGCATTACTGAATACTCTGACATTAAGCAACTACTGGTCCCTTGGAGAGACTCTCGAGAAGGATAACTAAAATTGAAAAATAGAACACACTCCTCCCACAAACTCAGAGAAATCTGACTTGGCAAAAGAGTTGCAGAAAGTGAAACTGTTCAGCCCATAGAAAAGTTTCCTGAAGACAGTAAGAAGGGTATTTAATAACAACCAGTCTGGATGATTAAGAGGAAAGCCAGAAGAATATTTTCTGCATTACTTAATAAAGACAGGCCAAGCAGCAAAGGACTGAGAGCAAAAGACATAAAACACACTGTCTTGTGGGGTACTTGTTTCACTTTTTTCCTTCTCCCAGCCTCACCATTTTTACTGTGATGCCTCCAAAATTCTAGGTGAGCACGGCTGTGCTCCAGCTGTAATTCTACGAAATGCTGAGGGGGAAACAGGTGTGTAAATTTCTTGGGACAACAGCTTTCATGGGTGGTTCTGAAACTTTTATCTGCAGCGCTTTTAGTGGATTACAGTAAAAAGTTATGGTTGCTGATTTTACTGTTTTTCTTCAAAGAGCTGTTGGTGGAAAGCCAAAATTCCATGGGTAAATCTGTGTTATAATCAGGGATTTCTCTGTTTTCACTAAGGCAGATAGTTCTACTCCCCACCAACCCTCTTTCATCTCAGTAAATTATACTCTGCATATTCATTGTGCATATGAAATTTGATTATTGAAGCCAGGCAGAGCATATTTTTCTAAGTTTCACAGCAAGAGTTTGCAAATTTACCTTCCTTCATTCTGTTCACGCACATGTGATGCGTTTGCTCAGGGAACAGATATGGTATAGCAGTGTGTACGGCACATGACATAGTGTAATGAACAGAAAATAATCAAGTATGTATGAAGAAAAGAAGTTTTGAAAGAGGCTTGGTTTGGTCTAAACCTTTTTTCACTTACAGCAACGAAACCCTATCAACTTAGTGGTGGATCAGGAACAAGTGAACAATTTAACACAAATACCTTTGGGGGAAAAAAAAAAATCTTATTTATAGGTAACTGACAAGTAAAGAATAGGCAATTTCACTAAGTTACACTGTGTGAGTAATTTCCATATCATTAATCGCTCCATTTTACCAACGTCTTGACTTTCAAAAGAAACTCTTGTTTTCTCATTTTAAACACTTAGCATATCTCTTCTACTATTCCTACCACTGAGTGCTTGTTTCTCTTTCCACAAGCAAGGATTTCCACTGTTTTAGCCCATCACCCCGAGGTCTCTTACTTATCACCCTGAACCAGACCTGAAAGTTGCTGAGAAGAAAATCAGTGAAACATGTACGTGGATCACACAAAATGTAGTGGAACTACTCCCCCAGTCAACATTCAGTCTGAGTTCAAGTACTGTGTTAGATGGAAGTTTTCTGAATTCATACAGTATTCAGAAAGTTTTCAGGGTACCTTTTGAGTTACCTGACTGGGGTAGTTTGTGATGAAGAGCTTTAGAAGTTTACTTGTGAGGAAAGGACAGGAGAAGACCCAGCTCGCAGGACCTGTGGACATCTATGTTTGACTTCACTGAAAATTCAGGGACAGCAGAGGTAACAACAGGAGTAACAAGACAGGTTGGAGAACAGCATGAAAACACATCCCCAGTGATCCAAGGTGACCTTGCCACAGTGAGGCTGAAGAGATGGAAGCTGGTGATTATGATCTGATTTCACCCAAAGGGCAGGAATTACCAAAACTGTGTGGAAGGCTGGGCTTTTAGGAGTGTATCTATAAAAGTGCTCGCTGCAGAACAGAACACACATTCTATGATTATCTTTCAACCAAGCACAAAAACCAGGGAGCAGAAGTCACTCAGGTTGGATGGAACTGGTGACACCACACAAGTCCCTCAGCTGACTCCTGCCTTCATTCATGCATGCAGTAGGTAGTGGGCTCTAGAGGAAGCAGCAGAAGGTTCCAGCTGTGACTCAGGGCAGTTAAGAACTATCTTGACCAAGCTCTTTTTCTGTCTTGGGTATCAGTTCCAGTTCCAAACACTGAGGGCAGGCAGTAGCTCTTGTTTAGAACACAGGGAAGGAAGGCTAGAGAAGACAACAGACAGCAACATGACTAGATAAATTCATGAGTTCTGTTCCTTTCAGATATTTTATGGAAGGTATGATTGTGTTCACAAACAGGGAATGGTAGTCCAGCAAGTCCCTATTTGATCCCATGCTCCTATCTGCCAGTAAAAATTATAAAGGGAACCTTTTCATCTGCTATAAGGTCATTGCTTGCAAAATTTATTTGGCAGCAGAGTTACACCTTTTAGGTAGCAATTAGACACCCATGGCTAAACTAAAGAGCAAAGGTCGCCTGGCTTAATCCCTACTCTCCAGCTTTGCAACACGGGGTGAATAAATGACGTAAGAACTGCACAAGCTTATGTTTATTTATAATACTACCTACCCAGCAACTATAACCTGGAGCACTTCAGAGTGGAAGGATACATTTTTATAATGCCTGTTTCTTCATTAAGATTTCATCATCCACCTACACTAAAAAGCTACTTCCCCTTCACTTTGTTATATCTGCTTTTACCCGCTCCTGTTCCTGCATTATTTTTTTAATCTCCAGTTCCCTACTTTACATGCACTCTCAAATTTTAAACAAGCAAAATTTGTGCATTAGTGTGTCCTTTTCATCTATGATTTATGAATGACAGGTTCTTTGGTGCAGCTTAATGGTATGAGAGAGACATTATTTTAAACATTAAAGTGAAAACCATTTACAACTATGATAAGAGAGGTCTGTTGACATTAAACTTTAAAACATGCACAAGGTAAAGGCAAGTAGCTGCTCCAACAGGTGAGAATATTATGCATGTGCTTTGTAAGGAAGTTTGTTTAACACAGGAGCTGTCTCTTCGCTTTCTCTGTTTCACAACCTGTAGGCTCTGGTGACTCAAACAATGCACCTGGTAATCAGCAGCCACAGAGTTTGATAACTAAAAAGTATTTTGGGCACTGTGCAGAGGATTCATTTTAAAAAAAACACCATTTTATTCGAGGAAAACTTTCCCTACCATTTAAATCAGAAAGAAATAGCAATAAATAAATCTAAAGAGCTAAAGCTTTATTTTGACACCTCCTGCTCACACCTGTAGCATTTTCACACTGGACAATCACTCCCTTTACTACCCTATTCCATTAAATACACTTCTATTGTAAGATACTGGCTCACTTGCTAAGTTTTGTTCAGTTCTGTACAGCAGCAGCTGCATTCTGAGAAGCATCAACATGGTTAAGAATAGTAAATACATACATCTGCATTTTATATCATACGTGTTTGGATTGAGTGGCATTCCTAACAGCATTAGATGCATTGATTTAACAGCAGAGAATACTGGAGAAGAAAAGAGACCTTGTAGAATTACTTTGAGTCCGATTTTAGACCACAGAGAGAATACAGCAGATTTCTTAGGATAGAACAGTTGCAAACATGGCACAGCTCAGACAATGGGGAGGATACATACAGACATTAACTTTTTGCTTTTTACTTTTGAGTCATGCAACTTCCTCAACAGCTTGAAAGAGGATGGCAGAACCTTATTGATAAAGCAGACCTCCCACAGCAAGAAGGAAAAAATGTATCTGGGGCACGGATGACAGCTGAAAAACCTCTGATTTTATTATCAAAGTGGGGGGATTTGTTTGTTTTTTTTGTTTGGTTGGGTTTTTTTGTTTGGTTTTGGTTTTGTTTTTTTTTTTTTTTTTTTTTTTTTTTTTTACTTATATTCTAAATGCTTTCAAACAGGTATTGTTTGGGGGCTTTTTGCTGCAT
>JAWWTY010000077.1:49818879-49869522 GCA_035222235.1 Margarornis squamiger | reverse complement strand
GGCATCCCCAGGCACACCCACAGGTTGGGTGGAGAAGTGATTGAGAGCAGCTCTGCAGAGAATGACCTGGGGTGATGGGTGATGAAAAACTCAACAGGAGCTGGCAGTGAGTGCTCTCAGCCCAGAAAGCCAAGGGGATCCTGGGCTGCATCAAAAGGAACATGGCCAGCAGGTCAGAGATGATTCTCCCCCTCCACTCTGCTCTTGTGAGACCCCCCCAGAGCATTGTGTACAGTTCTGTGCCCCCAACACAAGTGTGACATGGAACTGTTGACCAAGTCCAGAGGAAGGCCATGAAGTTGATAAAAGGGCTGGAGCTTCTGCTCTGTGAGGACAGGCTGAGCAAGTTGGGGCTGTTCAGCCTGGAGAAGAGAAGGTTGCATGGAGACCTCATGGCAACCTTCCAGTATCTGAAGGGGACCTACAGGAAAGCTGGAGAGGGACTGTCTGTCAGGAACTGAAGTGCTAGGACAAGGAACAATGGGTTGGGACTAGATGATCTTTAGGGTCCATTCCAACCCTTCAGCAATCTCTGATTTTATCATTCTATGATTTGAAATTTTAAAGTGAGCTGTGAGTAGAGAACATTGATCACTAATGACAGAAAAGCCTAATGAATCATTCAAATGATTTACATCACTGACCCATGGAATGTAAGATCCGACCTGCAATATGTTTTTATAAAAATGCAAATACCCACAAAGTCTCTCCCAAGCATTCAAAACCAACCCAGCTACTAATTTTCAATATGCAAGGACAGCAACATTTAATTTGGAAAAGAGATCACTCATTTCTAAAGAGAGAGGTGATGTGAAACAAACAGGTGAAAGAACCTATTAGAAAAGCGATCAGCATGACTTACCTTGTAGATTTTGCAATGGCAAAGTCATGATGCCTCCTGCTGCAGCTGCTGCTACCAGTCCTTGGATGTTGGTGAGATTAGCTGTAGGTAGAGTTAGGACGAGTCCTTGTTGGCCCCCCAGCTGCCCAGCCATGTTGAAAGGAATAAGGATTGGCTGATTCAGGGCTGGAGTGCCTCCTGGCATCACCCCCGCTACTGCTGAGGCCAACTGTTGGGCTGTCAGTAGCGGCTGTAAGAAACCACAGGCACAAGACTATTGTACTGTGTATAGCTCAGCGTCACACACTTACAACTCTTCTGGCTTGGGATCCTTTCATGGTCCATGACAGACATGCACTGCTTCCGATATCTCAAAGCATACTTTTTCACCGACACAGAAAGTTTAGGCAAACACGGCAGTCTGAAGCTGTAAGCCTCAATCGTGTGGCATGGCAGCGACCCCAGCTGAATTTCCACTGGAAAATTTTATTTCGTGTGCACCAAAGACAATTCAAGAGCAAAAGAAGGCCTAATTCAGGTCAGTCCACAAGTATCTAAATGCCAATATTTCCCAGACCTTCCCAGCTGTACACTGGTTGGTAATGGCAAAAACACTACAGTAACAACTGCCAGAAGTTTTGTGGACCAAGACTGCCCTGGGAAGCAGAGGAATATTGAGTATCTTCTTTGAGTATGGCTGGACTTGGATAAAATCGTGAAGTGGAGATGGCAAATATTTTAAAATCTCATAAAGTGCCTACACTCTGCTCTAAAGAAAATAAATATGTGGCATAAAAGATAATGAAATGCCTTTACTAATGCAGGAGCTGCGTGTGACAGGCAGAACTGTCAGAGCCAATAGTGCTGTATTACAACTGTATAAGATTTTAAATATTAAATTATTACATTTGTTTCAAAAGTAACATACATAAGAAATTCAAATAATTTAACCTCCTAAATATGCAAAACTGCTTAGGTTTTATTTTAGAAAAACATACAAAAAGCAGTCTTGCCAAACATGACTTTTAAAACATACACGATGCTCCTTTTTTTTTGTATCACTGAATGCAGCCAAAGACAATCACGTTTTCTACATTACACAGACCAAAGATGATCAATCATGGTTATTTATTTTTCATCAAATTGCATGTTTCAATTAGTTGAAAAGAAAGATACTGACCTGAGGCCCAACAGGGAATGCAGGATGGGACTGACTGGGTTGGTGCTGGTCTGCTGGGCTTGTGTCAGGCAGCACTGTGCTTCCTCTGGCCTCTGAAATCCAAAGAGCAGATTGACTTTAATATCAAGCCTGGGGTCTGCCACATTACCTTCCACTCTGATGTCACATAACATGGAGCTGAAAATGATATGTTAAAGTGCTTTATCAATAACTCAAGCACTCAAATCACTTATCAGCTGCATAAATTATGCTAACATTCATTCAGAGCAGCCAACTCATTGAAGGAGTTACAGCAGTTTGACAGCAGTGAAACTGAAGCTATCATCAACCCAGCTAATGTGGGTTGCATTATACATCAATTTACATAGAGCACGTGAGCGCTCAGCGCGTGTGGGAACTGCATTTCTCTACGCTCAGCTGAGCACCAGCCATTGTAATTTCTGAGAGCAAAAATTATCTGAAAAACAATCAAGTCACATCTACTTTCTATTTTAATAAAGTATTTTATTTTGCCAGTTACTGAGGCAGCAAAGGCTCTACTGTGCAGAATAAAAAGGCGCTATGAAAACTGCAAACTGCTACGCTTCCAAACGACAGCTTGTTTTTTAAATTGCATGTGGAGAATGAGCAAAATTCACTGAAACCAAGGATTTCCAGCATTTATTGAGATGATCAATACCCAAGAATCGAACTGTACGCTGGGCACTAATGACTTGCTAAGCACAGAACACAGCCCAGCCCTACTGGATTTTGCTGAAGTCTGCAATACAGGTTTGAAAGGGAGGAAGAGAAATAAAAACACCGTATGAGTTGTAAGAAAGTGCCAAGATGTTTTCAACTCTACATCCCAGTCCTCTGCTTCCACTGGGTGAAGAGCTTGCACTGGTTCACACAGTTTTCCAGCTCTGATGTCGTGATCAGGCCCTCACTTTGAAGTTGTAAGAATGACAGCAAGTATCAAATGCAGCTGCAAGAGAACTGCGGTCTCGTATAAAGAAAGTCCTGGCAATAGCACCAGGGTTCCTGCTTGGTACACTATCTCCTATTCTGCTATTTTTCCTTCTGATGAGTGGCTGAAATTCTGTTCTAAGTAAACCTTAACAAGATGCACTTTTCCAATGTTTGTCCTATGAATAGCAAGATAATTCAGAACCAGTTTCCTGGCACACCCTTGTGTGGTGAGGAAAAAGGATACGGTTCTGTCATACTTATAAATTTTAAAGAGGGGATCATCAGCTCATTTAAAACAAATTCTTTTATATATTCTCCAAGGGGAACAACTTATAAATAATGGAAATGTGAAAAAAAAAACCACCAAAAACCACACTACCTTCACCACATTAAGGTACAAATAAAATTGACTGCTACATATTATTCAATTGACTTTATCTCTACAGCAAGGTGTCAATCATAACAGCATTTTAGAATTGGATTAAACAATAAATGTGCAGAGACATTATGCAGAAATCTGAAAATCTGATTAATTTGTAATATTTTTGTGTGGTCTCAAAAACTCAGAAGTGGATGTTGTTCTGGGAGTACTTACAAATGCTCTATTGAAATATCTGATTCAGAACTAATAAAAGCATCCAAACTTGCAGAGATTTTATAAAGTGAATTCTATAAAAATATGCTTGGCATTTTAATGACTGCTGCCATTTAATAATGAGAATAAGCTGGCCTCCAATAATCAATGAGGATTCCAAGAATGGCTTAATAACATGCAAAAGGAGATGCAGTCACTAAATTTTTTATCTGCAATTTACTAATTCGAGTTATACAAATAGAGAGGGAGATGCAAGACTCAGTGATGTTTCTTTCAAATGCATAACAATCCTAGTGCTGCTGCCACCTCTCAGACCAAGGATAGGGTTTCCTTCTATACAAAATAAAGCATTATGTTACTAAACATTATTTTTCCTTTGGTAATTTCCACATACCATTATGGTCCTTTCTTTTAATCTTCTCATCACAGCTCTATGTATAAAGTGATATTAGATCAAAGGCTCAATACCAATGAACATATCACTCCCCATTAAGATCAAATCTTGTAAGTCAATTTTGTTTATGTAATTTTAAGGGCTGAGAATTCTGTCTTTGTGGGTGATTTAACTAATATTAAAACAAGCTACTGATAATCTGTCAAATCATTAAATTGTCCTATGAAAGCTTTGGGAAAAGAACAAAACCAAAGTCAAACATTCACTAGGATTAGATTTTATTACAATTTCTATAGCTTGAGCTCTCAGAAAATAAATAATAAATTCTGAAGAATTCCTGCTTTAGTTTTTTTTTTTCAATGGCAGAGCTATCCCAAGAACAACTGATTTCTGCTATCTGTACCCTAAGGATTTTTCAATATTTGATCTCACAATCTTTACGTAGCACCAAGTTGGTTATACAGAACCATCAAGCCAAAGTTAATTACACTCCTTTCTTCTTGCACTGGTCTAATTGGAATTACTTAGGATTACATTCCTTTCACAGAGTTACTCAACACAGATGATCCATCTTTTTTTTTTATTTTTATTTTTATTCCAGTGCTCAAATTCTCTGCCTGCTGCTTCTAATTTCCTTTCCATAGGATGCAGGCACCTGAGGAAAGCAGCACACACTTTCACGTGCATGCATGGGGTCTTAGATGGCATCCCACACGAAATTATCCACGCTGTATTCTCAGACTGAAATCCTCTCATCTCTCCTGCCCCTTCTGATCCACCTGCTACAACAGCCAGCCAAGAGCCAAGAAAATGCACAGGGAAATCTGCCTGCTGGGCTGGCAGTAAATACAGTGAAGGGAGGATTCCAGGGTTAAGCTCTCTTGCATCACACACAGCGACAGCGTTTTTTCCTTGCTCTATTCAGTCAGACACACAGGTCACTGCTCCCAGGAAGGCAAAGCAGAGCACAAAACACCGGCAGAAGGCTACTTTTCTGCCTTATAATGCTGACTGGGTGGATTCCCCTGATTTCAGAGGAGTCAGGAGAGCTTTGCCTATTTCTGATTTCTCTGCTATTTCTGATTAACAGATTTGCTACTAGGAACTTGGAAAAATACCTTCATTAAAACCAACTGCCCTAAACTGGTAACATTCAGTCCCCTATATTGTCTCTCCCCTCTGTTTCACTGCCATGATTTGGCAGCTGATCCCTTCCAGATGTTGGAATGACCTCTGCAGGTAAATTAGTCCCCCGTCTGAATTCCAGTCTTCACTAATACAAACGGACTGTCAAAATCCAGCCTAGATTTCCACTTGTCCACACCCAGGCCATTACCTCCTCCTAGAGGCTGTTCTCCAGCTCTGTCCAGCCTTCTATCCGTGAGGGGTCTGCCAGCAAGGAACCAGGACTCACAACAGCCCCTATGGAGTCGGGGAACCACCAGCAGCACCTTCTCTGCTCTCACCTCTTTGCAGAGATTGCACCCTCGTTGTATTTCCAACTGCTGGTGCACAGGGGGCAGGGACAAGGCAGAGCAGGCACCTGCTCTGGGTAAGAGAGCCAGTTCTCCTTAACACCCTTTGCCCAGGCAGGTGGCCAAGACTTCTCTTGTAGCTGAGCACTGAAAACACAGTCCAAGTCAATGAGTTTGCTCAGTAGTACCATAGGAACAGATACACTGCCATGACTGTGGACAGGGCTTTAATATTTAATAAGCAGTATTCATCATATGTGATTCATCATAAATTAATTATGAATTATATAATACATACGTTCACCTCTCATCCCACCAAGGGGCTGGAAGGGCATGACATGATAAAAAATTGAAGTGCACTGTAAACACTGCAAAATAACCCTCTTAAAATAAAATATTATTTAAAATAAAGTCAAGTAAAACAAAGGCAACCTTCTTCTCCCCTTATCAGAAAAAGCAAAAAAAAATTTCCCCAAACCAAGTGAAAAACCATGTTTTATGGTATGCAGTTTAAAAAAAGAAAAACAACAGAGAAACATCAGAAGAAAAAAAAAGAAATTCCACATCCCAAGCCCTCTGAGCCTCATACAAAATTACAACTATAAATGTGCTAGTTATTAACAGGCTTTCCACAGTTTGCTTCCCCTTTTGTTTCTTACACGTTTTCAGCAACACAACAGGTAATTCAGTTCTACGTGTCTTTATCTCCCAGTGCCCCAGGAGGGAGAGAATGGTCTAATCCCCACTTTACAACTCAAGTCCCTCACCTGGTGTCCGATGCTGGGTGGGAACTACACTGAAAAGCAACACAGGAGAGATGATGGGGTGCATTAAACTTGTACATCCAGCTCTGCCCTGGCCCTTCCACGGCTGTGTGCCACACTGGCAGCTCTTCTGCAGCTGCACCAAAGCTCTCTCAAAGCCAATGACCACAGCACAGGACTGGCCCCAGCAGATGATCTGGATATGGCCTTCAAGAATGAATTCAATGGGTCTGATGTTTGTATCAGAAGCAGGGAGATGCTGGGCCACCTCCCTTTAGTACTCAATGCTTTGTAAAATAAGCAGGATCAAATTTAATAAGACTAGATTTTCAGTAATCAAAAGAATATATAAATCCCTCTGAGATTTAAGCAAATATTTTAAACGAAGCAACATTAATAAAAGAATGCAACATTTCAAAGAACAGTTCATATTAAAATCTTTAGATACAGTTCCACAATGTGACATTAAATTACTTGTATTTATCTCTCAGTTACCATAACAATAAGAAATCAAGAGCAGACTTTTTTCCCTACTCACTGAGACAACTCACATTAAAGATACTGCTTTGAGAATGAAATCGTTAAAGTAAAAATACTGTCTGTGACAAAAAATAGTCTTACATTTTTAAAACTAATAAACTCACAGTCTGAGAATGTAATATAGCTGCATTTAGATCGAAAGCCATATTATCAGGAGAAAAAATGTAACTTTTTAAAAGAAATTAAACAGACTGACTGATAATATTCAAATTGTCAGGTATGATGTGTGAAAGCCCATCATCTCTGATTAAAGTAACTCATCTCTTCATTAGAAGAACCCTTAACTGTCAGCAATTATACCAAGTGCAATCGTGTTGAACAAAATTTAATAGCTGAAAGAAAAAGATGCAACTGATAATGAAAAAAAAATAAAATAATATTCCTCCCAAACAATCTCCATTCTGCCACAAACACCATATTATGACTCTTAATTTCACTATTTTCGTTTTCCTGCTGCTTCAGAGTTGGGACGTGTAGGGAGGAAGCCTTCCCAAATCACCTCTTTGTAAAACCTTAGTAATCAAATTGCTACACAAAATTTCACAAACACATCTAAATTTTACAATACTTGCAGGAGAGAAAATTGAGATTTTATGCTGAATCCATTTTGCCTTGGTATTATCCTACAGTTATCAGAGGAGATATTCCTGTTAGCTCAGCAAGGAAAACCAATCTAATAAATTACATTAGAATAATGACACACCCCCTGAAAGGTATGAACCTCAGCTTAGACTTTTCATATTTACCTGAAGTAGTTGGATAGTTGTCTCCTTCCAGTCCATGATCAAGATGTGGCACACAATTCACTCTTTGGGATTGTATAGAACTTCTCTAAGTCTCAGGTTTCCCTCAGATGTCTGAGCTTTTGTTTTTAGGCAGTAATTTCACCCTCGCAAAGAAACATAAGCAAGTAGAGATCTAGATGTTTGTAGGATTACTACCAGCACCTGTTAATTCTGAAACTTAACAGAATTGCAAGGGTTGATGTTATTATGCCACTATTCTATCATTTTAGCACAACACACAAATACTGGGCATACCTCCCATAATGGCAGATTGTGTCAACTTACATAACTGTCATTCTTCATTTCCCCCTACCAATGTATACAAACCTTCTAGTTTACCTTTGAAAATGTTTTGTGGTGTGATAAGGAAATGATGTATTGATTACCATATTGACATATATGTCAGTGTAATATTCTGTACAGAAATGCTAAAAATCCTGCATGCACATGGACTGAATTAGACAGTAGAATGAAGAGAGCAGATTTCCTTTACTGAGCATATCATTCAGTCCTTAAGTAAGTGAAAACCAGAGTTTTATACTTATCTGAAACTGCCACACGTTTGCTACTGCAAAGCTACTAAAATCATCTGGGGAGCTCAAAATCATTCTGCCAGCAGAGCACAAAATGCCATCTTTGCCTGGTGCCTGGGGATACCTTCTCCTAAAGGATCTCCCCCCACAAGGCACACGAGGGAGCTGAAACCTCTGTCCTCATTACCCACACGCACAGGGCTGGCTTTGTATTTATGTACCTGCATCTTTCTGGATTAGGACTGATAACATTAAAACTACACTACCCTTTATAATGAAAATCAGACTATTAAAGTGATTCATGTTACAGAGAACTTCTCCTGGGTAACCAGCAGTTATATTTACCACCTCACAAAAAAACTACCATAACAAGGCACAAAATCACAGATAACTCAAAGCCCCAGTTCTCCCAAGGCCTTCAATTTTCTTCTTTCCCATTTTTACTTTTGCTCCTCTTCAATTGTGTCATCTTTTCCTTTTTCTCTTTCCCCTAATTTTTTTTTTCTTATTGATGCCTATATGAATATTCCATTTCAGATACTTCATGTGAGAACAGAAGTGTCGCTACTGCAGAAAAGGTGAAGGGATATAATTGTAAAAGTATGTTCTTTATTCAAAATAGACTCATCCTACTTTTCTTCACCCCCTAAGTACAGTGCATAAAAATCCCCTGTTAATGGTACATACATTTTTTATGAATTGGACCCTTGATATTGAGAGTTCTAGTTTCTTTTATACTGTATGCATTAGCACAAATATAATCACATTAAGGTCACAAAGACCCTATCAGTTTTCCCTGAATTCATACAACATTTCACCCTCACTGTTTGCTGTTAGTGCTGGTGAATGCAATGATGACAAAGGTTACTTACCAGAAGATGGACAGTTGAATGCATTATTATTTCATGTTGGGCAGCTGATCCCTAGCTAAGAAGGGCAGGAGGCTCCCCTAAATTAAACTTTCCTTTCTTTCCATCTCTGGAAGCTTACTAAATGCCAAAGAGTGAGCACATTAAAGAACATCTATTTTGGGACAACTGTTACACTTTGCCATCTTTATAGCTATCTAAGATTTCTTTATGATTTTTTTACAGCAATTATCTGTGCTTGATTCCTTTTTCCTAATAGGCAAGAGGGCAACCTTTGCACCAAAAGCCCAACTTCCTGACACTCACTGTCCCCACCTGACTCCGGTACCCTTCCCCCAAATAAGGTAGACTATGAAGACATCTTAAAATTACATACATTGCTATTTGCCTGAGGGACGTTGCACAATTCACCTACTATGTGTTTGGCTGCTGACACTACAGGCAATACATGTGGGTGAACTCTGGTGCACAGCAATTCAGGCTTCTGGGTGGAAGAAAAGTCTGCTGTGCTTTGCTTTTTCCAAGTTATAATGACAGACTAATTTCAAAGGCGAGGGCAGAAGTAGGTGGCTGGTGACAAAAGCTCAGCTCACAGCTTTGACAAGGGATTGGAAAGAAAAAGCCTCAAGATGGAAAGTAGGTGAACTTAGTATCCTATTGGATTTTGTTGAGAGGAAAATAGCCAGTTAAGGAAGGAAGCATTCAATTAAACCTAGTAAATGGACCCCGCAATACATGTAAACTCCTGCTGGAGCATCCTGAGCAGCAAGCATGGTAGACCAATGGTGGTTTATCACTATTACTACTGAGTTCACTGTCTGCTTTCATCCCTGTGGGGTCTTTAGCAATTTTACACTCTCTGCTGTGGTCTTTACACAGCCCTGTGGGGCAGCTCCATCAAATGACTCATTACAGGTTGTTGAGCTGTTTGGACTTTATTGAGACTCTTGAAAGAGCCATCCCATGGAGTGGTGTCCTGTAGGAGTCCAGTTGAGATGCAGGAGGAAACCCTAACAGTGGCAGCAACTCTGTATGCAGGGGACCACACTCCTAGATCAGCCTACATAACGAAACTAGCAAGTGTTCATTACAAACCTATTTAGCTGCACTTGTACCTTCAGCAATTCCTAGCTACAAAAGTACAACAACCTTTCGGAAGTAGCCTGTGCCATTTGATACCTGCAGCAAGTTCTCATGAGGTGGCTCAGCAGGGTGAGACATTATTTCAAATTAAAGTGTTGGCTGGGAATTGCAGAAACTCATGGCATGCACACCTGCAGATCTTGTAAATCCCGAACTGCATTAACTTCTGTCTCCTCATTATTGTCTGAAATCAACTGTAGTGGCTATTCACAATTAGTTTTGTCAGGAGTTCCCAAACACCTTACCTGTTTTCAAAGAGCATTCAGTCTGCCAACAGGGTCTTGCAAATGATGCCAAGCCTTACCATTACTAAACCAAGTTTAAAACACACAGCAAGGGCTTTTGGTTCACACACCACCCCCCCCTCCATTCCTTCCCTACTTCATAGATCAAAAGCTAAAAATACAAAAAAATAGCTAAAAAACCACTACCCAACATTATCATCGTGTCTGGATTTGAGCAGCTATTTGCCAGTCAATGACAATAAAACACTCTACAGCAGCCACTAAGATGGGTTTTTGCACACTGAAAATACCCTAAAATATCTGCAGAGAAATAACAGAGTGCTTTACAAGCATTTGGATACTGTTCCTGTAATATGTTGATCTTGCCTTTACGTGAGTCAAGCTCCCACTGGATTATAACCGTGTTGGATTAGTTCTCTAGGAAAGGTTTAAGAGTACAGCACAGGTTAAAAAAGCTTTACATGTAAGAGGGATATATGCCAGGACAGCTGGAGTGCATGAAAGACCTCCCGGTTAGTAACGCCTTGTCATAGCAAGACCTCTTTGTAACAACACGCTGCGAAGGAAGGGAAAAAAAGCAGAAAGAAGCCACAGAACTTAGCTTTGCCAAAATAGCAAGTGGCAGGCAACGTGCTTCAAATAGGGCACTGTGACACATCCTAACAGGATTAAATTATATGGAATATACAAACTGCTGCTAATCCGTGCCAATGCTCCTCTTCATATATATGTATGTATGCCTCTCTCTCTATAGACACATATTTGTAAACAAATCAGTTTCTGCATCACTTTCATTTTCATATGATATTGTTCTGTTTATTTTTTCAGCATTATGGTAATTGAAAAATAACTACTGGTAAAAGATGCTATTAATTTAAGTGAATTCATAGAGCGTTATGTCACTAATAGACTTGGGTAAGGTTATTCCTTTATCCTTTTTGCAAAGCATTATTTTATTGTCCTCTCATTTCTAAGATTTTACTTCCACTTAAAGTCAAGTTGAGTGAGGGCTTTGTGGAATTCTATTATATTATTGTCCTGTCATTATTCTAACTCCATTACACAACAACACAAAACCAGCATCAGCTTCCATTTGTCATATTATTTACTTTGAGGATTATGTCAGATCTCAGACTATGTGTACGTGCCTACTAAACATAATTTGGAGTTGGGCAAAAAGTAATCACTGATTCCTTCTAAAAAAAGCTTTTAAAGAAAACATTTTTAAACTATTCTGTAAGAGCTCTGGCGTCTGACTTTGACCCATGCAACCCTTTAGAAGAACCTAGCTGAATATAAAAAAGAAGGTAAGATTTAAAGGTATATATAAGCAAACAGATTTGAACTTCTCTGTCCATGCTCTCAGCTGAGCTGACAGGAGCCCGTGCTGGTGTGTGTGGAAGCCACAGGGTGCTCAGGGTGCTCTACAGACACACATTGTGTGTCTCTGACACAGCTGTGTTGCTTCTCTGCCCAGAGAAGCCGTCCTGTGTCTGCCACAATGGAGCACAGAGAACCTGGGGCAAAGAGGACCCTGGGTCCACCTTTGCTACAAGTCAGATCCTTTGGCAGACAAAAGATGGTTTATCAGAGCCAATGTGCCTTATGGAATTGGATTGCTGCTGCCTTCATAATATCTTCTCTTAGTGCTCCCAGCTTTGAAGATACTCAGAATGGAGCCAGGGCTGGTTTGAAAGAGCCAGCACTTCCACCAGCTGTTCCTTGTGCTGCCATAAATGAAAGAAAGATTGGGTGTTAATCTGGCAAAAGGAAGATCCAGTCTTAATGCCCAACCACTCCCCTGAGACCTTCCCCAGGTCTTGTCATCTCACACACAGAGTGTTCGTGGGCCATCAGAGCACAGGGAAGTCCTGGACGTGTCAATGAGAGTGGTCTCATTGACAGGTATTGCCAGCATGTGCTTTTCCCAGTCACAGAAAACAGGATGTGATAGCTTTCCTTTCAGTCATTGTGGAGAACAGCTTGTATGTGCCAGGGTACTTTGGACGCTTTGTTATAACAGCATGGGTTTTGCTTAATGCTGTTCTAATGACTTTCCTCCAAAGAGCATTTGGAGATACCACAACTCTCTAAACGGTAACAATGAATAAACATCAGCTTGAGAAGTGCAGGTCTATATTATTTATGAAACTGCAATTCCACTGTAAATAATCCAGCTGTTTAAATAATATGTATCTATATAATTGAGTCTTCTGTATACAAATAAATAAGGCTTTATTGCAATGTCAGAAGTTAACAAACCAGTCAATAAAATCAATATCTCACTTTTTCTTGCTTATATATCTAACTTTTCTCCACCTTTCCTATGTTCTCTGTTTGTTCTGGTTACACATTAACACCCTGAAGGATATATAGCTCTCATGGTATTGTTCAGTAAATAGTGATCGGAAGAAAAGTCTGAAGAAGCACCACCTCAGCGATTTAATACTCTGCCTACTTATTGTGTACTTTAACATATACCTGCCTGCTATAAATCAAGGGAAAAGAAAATGTCTTGATCTATACATCAGAGTGCTATAGATTTTTAATGTGAATGATTATATGAAGGTCTACGTAAATTAGGTTCATATTGATATATTTAGCTACAAGTTCTCCAGGCCTGAACTGCACTATCATATAACCATTGTCAAAACAGCACAGCCAGATTACAACATGGAGCTGCTCGTGTCTCTGTGGTTAAGGCTGTGTCAGCATTTCCATTATGCTTCACATTTTTCAAATATTTATAGCTTGGCTGTAAAATTTGCTTTGGCCTGAAACTTGGTGAATGAGAAGTAAGATTCTACAAATCTTTACTCAAGAAAGTTGGCTGTTCTATTTCAGCTTTGTTCTGGGTTCTGCCAGATTACAATTCAAGGTCAGAGTTTGTGAGCCTTGTTGCTTTATATTCTTAATGAATAGAGGATCAGGTCCCTTTAAAAATATTCTTTAAAGAAAAAAAAACAATGTATGGAAGGACTGGAAAACAAGACTTGATTTTGTGATGTGATTAGCTCCCTAACTCAATAATCTCTTGTTTTCAGTACTTCGAAGAATTAAAGTTAACAGCAAAGCTGCTGCAATGTAAAAACTAGCCATGGGGCATATGCACTAAATTTTGTTCCACTAATTACATTTTCTTGTGGGTTTTCATCTGGGATCTAGCACACCTCCTAAACAGCATAAAATTGGGAGGGCTCCAAATGAGCCATTCTCGTCTATCAGGAATACAAACACGCTCACAAAAGCTATCTTATTATGTATGCTCCATACAGGCTCCTTATTCAAAAATATTTTAACAGATGTCATGCTGGATAAATATAATGGCTCATCGGAGGCCTAGAAACACTTTACGCACAGTAGAAACAAATTTGGGCAGCATTTTTCAAATTGAGTTAAGTCCTTAATGCACACCCACAGGCTTACTTAGACTTATAGATACAATATCTTTTTCTTCCTTTCTCCTTAGCTAGCCAAGCACATGATCTGTTATCGACAAAAATGTTCCTGTTCTGATGCTGTTCTCTTGGTTCACTGCTGAAATATGTCCTAAACCTGCATTTGGCTTCTGGATGAGAGTCCCATGGACCACTGGATGAAGGACTTTCTGCAGGGCTCCAGCAGCCTACAGGTTACCTGCAGAGAAACACAGGAGGGGCAGGGAGTACAACAGGATCCCCTCGACCCTTCCTTTTTTTGAAAAATGGCCACAGACAGGGTTTGCCCAAAGCAGAAGAGGGTAGCAACACATCCCTACACTTTGCTACCCTACTCTTGTGAGCTGTCTCACTGAAATAAATGCTAGCATGGAGCTCTGGTAAGGCTTTATGCTCCTGGGGAAGACACCCCTGTGCACAGTGAGCATATGGTGCTGTCCTCAGGTCCTGAAGAGGCTGCAAGGCTTCACAAGGCATCATAAGAATTTAAATATTTTCTTTTAGTTCATAAAATTTTGTTTGATATGGAAAAACCACGTTCTGGCAGCTGCAAAGATGCAAGCACTCAGTTAATACTGAGTGATACCTACTGTGAACAGCACGGAATGTCCTTCTGTGGAAGGTACTTTCTTCCCCACAAGTTTCATTTCAGGTCATACAGTAACACTGATACCCACAGCATCGGGCAGCAGGACCAGCGTGCCTCTGGGCACTGAAATAACTTCCTATCACAACTTCAGGATGACCCACTATGGGAGACACAGCTCAGGGAGCAGGAAAAGAAAATAAAATAAAAAGCGGTTTAGTCACTGCAAAGAAAAGTGACAACATTCATGTGTCACCTCTAGGTTTTAACCTTCATTCATTTCTTTTTGAAGCACAGAGTTCTAGAGGGTTGGCTCCTCTTTCCTGATCAGCTTCTTTTTCTGTGCTGTTTTCCTCCTCTTTTATGAGGATCCTTGGACAAAACCCCTGAAACAGTGACTTCAAGAATATTAAAACTACATGGGACTAATTGCTTAGTTTTTTAAGGCAGGGTGATTCTTGGAAAAAAAAAAAAAAACACACCCTCAAAAGCAGTATATATAAGGCAGTTTTAAACACACTATTTTTTCTGAGAATAACTTTGTGTTTGGATTAAAAAAATATTTTGCATTCAAATGGGAGGAGTGGAGGAAATCACAGTGGATTGTCACAGCTCCTGCTAGTAACACAAGGGTTGAAAGAACATCAGGGAATCCTGGAGGCCCTTTACACTTCACCCTCTCATGCTGGAACAGAAAGGACAATTTCCCTGCTAGGAGCAACTCATCTTCCAAGAGTGCTTTCCTACTGCACAAAGACAAATATTTTCAAACACAGTATCATATTCACACTCTACTCTTCTACTTACCAAAGACATAAATACCTAAATATTTCAGAACTATAATATAATGCAGTAAGATTCAGCATAATAACATCCATCAGAAAGGACAACTTAAAAGAAAAGCATTGCATTTTCTGTATGAAACGATATATAATGATCATTGCCTGTGAATGGATCAATCTGGCTCCAGTGGAGCAGCTGCATAAGCATTCAAGACAGCAATAGCTACAAGCTCTGGTGAGATACTTTTCTTCCCAATGTCATCTCATTTTATTCCCCCTGAGCAAGGCTGAAAGTCATGCTGAAAAAAAAAAATAAATCCAAAGGCAGCTTTCTCTCCCTGCCCCCTTTCCTGAAATTCTTGATTTTATTAATAATTCTCAATGGGCTAGCAAATTCCAGTTGTAGCACATTGAGTGCAATTACAATCATAACAAATCCTGTTTTTTATGGGTTTACAGTGTTTGGGGATTAAAAGCAGACTCTGGGACAAAACAATACATACATAATTTGTACTTTAAAAGAAAAGGCTTTTTGTTTTAAAATCCTTTTGCCATTTAAATTTCATACAATTGATGGGAATAATGCAGGTAGTTAAAAGTGTCATTTTCATAATTGTCCTCTTTTAATATACTTTAAGAATGTCAATGAAACAGAAGAGCCAAAACTGACTTTTTGTATTTGGAGGCCAAGTCTCACTGCATTGCCCTCCACCAAGAATCAAGGAGTTTTTTCCCACATTTCTACCCTACACTTTGAAAGACAACTTGATTCCAAACCAATATTTGAATTCAAATAACTCTCCATTTCTTTATTACGCACCAGTTTGGTGTTATTCTCAAGTGCTGTGCTGGGAAGTCGCAAGGGGTCATGACAGGAATGCCACATACCAAAACATATGTCAGATCTAAGCTTTTTCAGCTCTCAGTCCTCATGTACCACAGGGGTTTTGTTTTCTGAATCCCCAAACTTTTTTGGAGCAGATGTGGAGTCATTTATACAATCTCAGCCTAAGTATAATAGCTTGGCTTTTATGGGTCCCCAAGTGCACAAACTGGAGGCTAAAACTCCTTTCCTACCTCCTCTAGGAAATGCATAGGTTCTGGGGCCATTCATTTTCCTGAACATATTTGATAGCTTTTACTGATGATGCAACACTAAACTGCAGTGCCAATGAACATTAAAGAATTATCAGTCACCTTTAATAAATGACAAAAAATACTAATGATGTGGTAATAGCAGTTAACAGCATTATTAGCATGAATATTTTTCTGCCCCATTTACCTTAGGGGACAATTTCCCAGAGATAACAAAGGCCAGGAATGAGTTCACATCCCAAACTGACCAGTCAAACACGACCCACAGTTGGGATTTTTGAGAATGACTCATTTATCAGACAGACCTACACAGTCTTCTCCTTTCCATGTGCTACCACAGAGGCAAACACCTGGGAACACATCAGAAGTGGCAGCTCTCACCTTTCCAACTAACCAGGACTGTTTTAAACAGCCCAGCTCTACAGACAATTTTGCATCAAACTCCTATCCCCTACACATTAGACAAGGGCAGTGAACATTGAATCGGGGGATGCACCACAGCAACCCTTCTGGCAAGGATTGTCCTTAGTCCACTCCCTCATCTGGCAGGACTGCAGCAATGCTCCCAGGTGGGTGTTGTAGTTTTTTAGCTCTCTTTGTCATCATGGTAAGTAGACCTCAACAGTGCAAAATGCTGAGGCATCATTACCGTCCCCTAGGCTCAAAAGCTTCCACAAAACTACTTTGCATCCTGTTTTCCCCAAGTCCATTTCTTTGGCATTGCCTACCATTTATAGAGTCACAGCTATTCCAGCCAGGCCCCCTGTGCCACCAGCTAACCATCTACTTTCACCAGAAGGACCATCACTCTGTCAAGCTATAAGAGTCCATTTGTACAGAAGGCCCAAGACAGTCTGTGTGGGAACACATTGCCTGGCTACCTTCAGTGTCATTGGTTTCAACCATTTTCTGCCCAGTAAGCCATGAATAAAAATAATGAAACTAAACATTTATCAGAACTAATATGATTAGCAAAGTATTAATTTTTATGCCGGTCAGTCATTCCAGCAGCAATGATGGTGCTCAGTGAAGCCTTTCCAGTCTTTTACTTATTATGGTTTAAATACTCGAAGGACTTTGGGTAGCTGTTTCAGGTGTGAATAGGCAAACAAACCCCCCTGCAACTATTTGGCCTCTCATCAAAGTTCCCACCAAATATTTCATTGACTTTTGGCGTGGTTTTGTTTGTTTGTTTGTTTTTAAAAGGTCAAGCCCAGGAGTGGTAGATTTCTTCCCAAGTTTACATCCAGTTGGCCAAATTCTGCTCTGTGACATTCATGCGGTTCAACAGGAGAGTTCCAATGGATCCCCCAAAAAGATGAATCCTGTGAAGGGTCTGACTGTCCTCCAGCTCTGCTGGGGGTTTATAGATCTGGTCCTGACACACATTATATTATGTAGGCATGAGCCAACATCTTTTAGTGTTCAATTTGAAGCCTATACATTTCTGCTTAATTTCAGTATAACCAGTCACAGTGCCAACACCTACAGGCATGGGGATTAAGTGACAGCTAAAAAAAGCCCTTCTGCACCCATGTTTTTGTGCTTAAACATCATGTCCTCTGCAAAGGACATGAAGGTGCAACAGCCTATATTTCTGCACCTAGTCCATGTGTTCATGCGTCTGCTACAACATGAGGTGCTGGCAAGCCTTTCATGGTACCTGTGCTGTGCCTCACATGGGGTATATATTCTCAGAAGCAGGATGGGCTCCCTGATCTGGATCACCACCTGGGTTCGGTGCACAGGGCAGAGCAGGGTCACTGTGGAGTGAGGAACCTCAAACAGCAGTACTACTAAAGGTGTTAATGGCTTCTTCTGCGGAAAGCATTCAGCTTTGGGCATCTGCTGATGTGAATGGTTCAAACACATACAGTGACTCACACTTACAGTATTTTGGACCAGTTATTTTTATGATCCTGACCCCAAAACTCAATCCTAAGAGATTGTGCTCTGGCAGACAGAACTGGAAATGACTTCAAGCAGCAAACCATACTTGAAGACCTTGTTTCCAAATTTTGGACAGGCACAACATAATACAGTAGAAACACCTTTGTACAACACCTTTGGATTTTCATACATTCACTCCAGAGGTAGGAAAGGCTGCCAATGTAAGTTTTACACAAAAATTCCTCCTCTCCCACAAAATTGCTTGCTTCCAAATAGCACAGCAGAGCACTGCAAGGAGAGCATGCAAGGCACCACCAGCAAACAGAGCTGGTATGTCCAGACACACAAAAAAAGCATGGATTACTTAGGCTGGCAGTGTGAACCACTGAGCTTGGAAATGAACCTGGCAGCAGGCCAGGAGATAAGATCCAGAGTAGCTCTCTGTATTCCAATACACGTGTCTGAATCGATGCTCAAACCAACAGACTCCCTGCAGTCCTCCCTGGCACTCAGTTTGTTGACATGTTGCTCAACTTCATGTTGGCCAACACATTCACCATTCTCAGAGGGAATCCCTGTGGATTCCTGGGGAAGTTTTCCTGGGTCTGAGTGCTAAGCAGTTTTTAGGCTTTTCAAGCTCTCCTCTGCTGATTGAAAAAAAAAAAAAAATAAATACAAGAGGATCTAGATTATTTAACATATGTCTTTTGGTCAAATTGCAGTTCAGATTCTGAATTAGATCTAATTTACAAAGGAAAATTGATTTCAATAAAAAAAAACATTAATGGATTTCCATAGGTTTGGCACAGCATGTCAACACCATGACATCTAATAAAGACCAGGAGGAACATATAAAAACAGTGTTACTTGCCAAGGTCCCAGAAAACACTGAACCACTCTCAGTGTGTCCCATTGGAGGGCTATGAGCCCCACTTCTGGCTTAAATACTGCTTTAGACCTGTTCTCATCATCCTTGGAATCCGGCGATTCCTTCTAGTAATAAATTTATCATGCATTTAAAAGTGCCTTGGTTTTCAGATCTGTACCAGGGACTGGCAGACCATTCAAATGAGACAGAGAAACCATCACTGTTTACAATCAGCCTAACACAAAGAAGATAATGAACCCCCATCACTGCCAGTCACAGTGAGAATAACTCAGCAAAGCAACTCCAGTGGCATTATTAAACTGTGTACAGGTCCCTTGAGCCACCGTGGTATAGGACAACCCTGCTCTGTGCCATTCTGTTCAGAAATTTTGGTGTGATTTCCTGTTGCATGGCTGAGCTGGTGGGAATTGGTACCCATGTCCTCTGAAGGCAAGAATCCATGGTTATCTTTCCCCCTCTCCCCTGTCTTATTCCCCAAATCTCTCTCAACCACCTCCTTGTCTTGTTAACAGGAAGATGCATTTATCATTTGTGAAGATTTCAGGGGCACTTAATCTTGCAAATCTAGTCAATCACTGAAAACCCATTTCCTGAAAGTCAAAAGTCCTTCTGTTGGATAGTAATGAGCCAATTCTAACCATGCTCAGGGAAAGAAAAGGACACAAAAGCTGAGTTTTCTCTGACAATTTAAGAACTGTGTAAATTCCTCATAAATCTCTAGTGGCCCTCATATTAAGACTCATCCATTTGTCTTATTCCCAAAAGGAGACAGACAAAACTCTAAGAGGAAAAAAATAAGCACATACAGCAGACCTATTTCCTTTCTTTTCTCTTATCCTTCAGATAGATATTTCTCCCACCTGTAATCTACATAAAAACAAAAACAACCAAAACAAAACAAAACCCCACACCAAATCAAATCAAACAATGAAAAGAAAAAAAAAAAAAAAGGAGTTCATAAAAAATTTGGAAGTCTAGAAGCTGCGCAGTCAGAGACAGTAAGATTTGTTTCATATCCAACTTATTGTCTCAGAACTTAGTTTTAGCAACCTGAAACAACAGAAATGGTCATGTCTCTCCTGCATCTAATTGTTTAGGCCAGTAAAATAGGAGAAGAAATAAGATGTCCCCCACCTATTTCACTGATGGAGAAATTCAGGCTCAGGGAGTAGATTGACCGTGATCTTGCCCAAGATTGACCTGTCCAAGATGATGCAACAAATCCATGTCAGAATTGGAACTGATCTTTCCTCTGGAGCTGTTTTGTGCCCAGATCTGAGCTCAAATGAAAGCTAAAATCAACCACAAAACAACAATAAATATTATTGGCAGCTGGAAAAGTAGAAAACTAGCTCATGGGGACAAAAAGTTGCACCTTGAGATAAATGCAAACATTCTTCCCAAGGAACCTAAAGAATATCAAGCTGTGGAAAGCCAAAACAGTCCACACAAACTGATGAGAAACTGCAAACAAGATTATTTTAGGCTTTTCAAAACAGGTGATATTAACAGTGTATTCCAAAAGGGCCAGGTGGAGCCTGTGGTGAGATGCAGCAATCTTTGTAAGTTTTTGAATCCTCCCTGTGTTGCCCCAGCTTTTCCCCTTGGAAGATGTGAGATGTCTCTCTTCTTGAGCCACAGAGCATTGATTGGATCCAAATTCCTTTCCCTTTATCCTCTCTCCCTTATCCAGTGAAGTACGTGAAGCACGCTGATGAGTGATTCAAGTCATCCAAGGTATTTGTCAAGGGGCTGTATTTAAATATGCATTATTTGCAACAAAGGAATAAAACTATGAAAGGTTATTAGAAAATTAAATGCAGCTATAAATTAATTTCTGTAATTACTCTTCATTAATATTTAATATATTTATATAAAGGATAAATCTCCTCAATTCCCTAGGCATCCTGCATTTAATAATGTGGAAACATCTTATCTCCTTCCTGTTGCTGAGACTGCATTTGTAATAACTAGTAATGTTAAATGTATTTTTTTAAATCAATAATAAATAAATACATAAACACTTCCCTGCAGAATGCTCCTGATGTTATTCACAAAATTAAAAAAAAAAAAAAGAAAAGAAAAAAACAACTACAGAATGCCAAGGGACTTCATAACCATTTCATTACTACCTTCCTAATTGTATGTGGTGGAACTGCATAATCAGTTTATTGAAATTGAAATCTTTGGAACTGATTCTCCCTACAGACACTAACAATAAGCATCCTGTGCAATAACACAGTACTTAATGTAATATAAACATTATATGCACCAAGCTTTAAACATCCCTTGGCTTCACCTGCTGGAATTGGACATTTTCAACACTCTTGCGTTCTGCCTCTGCAGTGAATCAAATATCTAATTTACAGACTGCAAAACACAATATTCCCATATTACAATAAATAAAGGAAGATACCTTCAGAAAACAGATACACACACACAATTGGTATAAGGATAAGCAAGACTACATTTAATAAAGTGCAAATAAAGCAGACCCTTCTAGAAAATCTGAATGGATTTTGATGCACAATATGAAAGAAATTGCTTCTGCTTCCCACTGTGTCCCTGTGCCTCTGCAAATAACTAGGCTGAGCCTACACGGTCCAAATCCAACTTCTATTTAGCAAAGACACTTTAGTCCTGTGAGTAGGTCCATTCATACAAACAAAAGTGTTTTTAATCAAGTGTATACCCAGATATCAATGACTGCACTCTAAAGAAAGTTCCTGTTTTCGTTTGCAGGATTAAGATGATAGTAAGTAACAATAAGACTAAGAAATGTCCACCTGTACATTCTCCAGTCAACATTACATCAACAAAAAGAACTCAAAGCCAAGGAAAAAGCTGTACCTTGATCTGCTTTCATTTTCAACAGCAAATAATAATAAAAACAAAAAAGCTCAGGTTTTGTTATTATTTTATTGTTACTAATAGTATTTCAAAGTTTTTTGTCCTCTTTAAAGATCAGGAAAAGGGTTATTTTTGTGGGGAAAAACTCTAGTTGATGGGTTTTGATTAGATCTTTTCTCAGGGGCTTCTAACAGCATATTTAGAAAAGCCCTCACCAAACAGTTCAATTAAAGAGGACTAGCTGGTCCCACTAATATTTCCAACAAATAACAAAAAAAAAAAAAAAAAATAGAAACAGAAGAACATCCTGAAATAAAGTCTAATATCAAAAAAGGAGTGGAGAAAGCTTCTTCTCTATAGCTCTATCAACATGCGCCAACACATGGCATGTGAACGTCTTCAAATGCCACTCTCAGTCACCTCATCTTCACAAAGTTTTATAAGACACTGAAAAGAAAATTAAGATTAGGGCTACTAGATATTGGGACTGTTCAGTTCTCCTGTAGCCTTCCCCTAGAGTCAACACCGATGGTTCACAATACCGGGGTGTCAAAACCTCTATGGGACTTCACAACCACAGCCAGTCAGCAGAAGTACCAGCTCTGCTTCAGGACTGGGGACTCCAGAGAACAGCACAGGATTTTTTGACACTATTTTAAACTTTTTAAGAACATAACAGCTTTGCAAAGCTATGCAAGGCATCAAACAGTCTACCTGGAGCCATCTCCATGCTTGAACAAAGCCTCGCAACGGGGATGGACATCACATCACAGCCAAAGAATATGCCCAGTTAGTGTGCTAAGAACAGCAATGACAGAATAAGTTGAAGATAATTCTAAACAGAGGGGGGCAATCCTATATCTCTCCATACTTTCTGGTGCCAACACAAGCCATGAGATATAGCACTATCACTTTGGGAGGAACAGGAGGAAACAGATTCTACAAGGGCACAAGTGACTGCAGAGGGCAAGAGACAACACAACGTCTTGCCCATGGGGTGCTACTTCCATTCCTTAAACCTCAGTCTGGCAAAGCACCTGAAACACATAAGCCTTCCAAAGACAGGAGAGCCTGGCAAGGAGAAGAGAAAGACTCCTGTTGATGTGAAAGATGACTGCTGGACAAGGACCATTTGGCTATATGTGAAGTACCAGTTCATAACAAGATTTACCTGCCACCTTTAAAACACCAGCATGCTAAAACAGAATTAGAAAGGGAAAGATAAGGGGGAAATGCAGTCGACCAAATTTAACTACACTTTCTCCTCAGCAGGTCCATCCTCAGCTAAAATGTGAAGCACTGCACATTTGCACCAGCTGAAAGCCCTCTCGAAACAGTCTGGGAAGAAAGCAAACCAAAATGGATGTGACAATCAAAATATCACAAGCAGAACAATAACATTAATGCAATCTTAATGCAAAAGGAGAGCAATTTATTCTGTTACTCAATACTGGCTTTCCCGAATATAGCTCAAACCATTGGAAGTAGGTTGGATGCTTTTAACAAGTTTTATTTTATTCAATAGATGTTTTATTTATTCAATAATTTTTGGAAATAACTTACTGTACTACACATGTGAGTGTGTGTGCATATATATATTTACCCCCTCCTCTTCAGTTTGAGTAAAACTATCCCCAGATCACCTCACACAAATGCAAGCAGGCTGATGCCTACACAAGTAGAAATACAATTTCCCTCCCTTAGTGTTAGGTTATGCTTCAGCATCATTCTGAATGATAAAGAATTACAATAGCAATATTCCTCTAAAAGTCAGTCCCCTCCTCTGCCTCACCTTTAAGCAAAATTTTGCATCTGCAGTTTGCAGTAGTTATAGGTACCTAGTAGTAAAGGTAAGCTAACATACAAAAACTACACCAAGAGTTTGGTTTTATACACCTATTTACATTCTGTAAATCATTCACCTCCAGAGCATGAAACATTTGTAGGATCAAAGCAGGTTCAAGAAATTAATTGAAGAGGGAATTGCAGTTATATTACTTCAAGGCTTTTTTTCTACCACATGACAAATCAGGAATAGGCCTGAGCAGCAATTCTCCCTCCTTTTACTTCAGTGTATCCAGCATTTTCCACCCCATCTCTTAAAATCTAACGCTAAAATATCTCTGTATCTGGGATGGTAAGAGAAAAGATTTTCAGAATTGCACCACAAATCAATTGCACTTTCAATATACATGTTCTGGATGGATGAGATGCAGAGAAAGAGTATTTAGGACCAGGGGGATCGCATCCATCACTAACATAAAGAGGTGAAATGCGTGCGGGTTAATCTTGCCACAGCATGGAAAGCCTGGGAAAAAATGAAATTCCTATCAAAGAGCACTGCCTTCTCCACTGGATATTTGTCATTGAAAAATCCACATTTGGAGTTACACACTGCTTTTGGGAGAGCATCTGTAATGTGTTTCTGCATGTCAGCAGCACACCCTGCTAGCCAGCATGGACTCATTGCTCGGAGAAGGGGCCAGCAAGGAGACACACAGCCCTGGTTTAGGGGCATGATGAATTGGGTCTTCACCTGCAGACTGGGAGCACAGAAACCTGAGCCTAGGAAGGAAGGTCTTTGACCTTTCTGCTATGAAACAAACAGGCAATTGTCCCTGACTGTAAGATAACTCTTTTTGAGGACTGCCAGCTTGCCATGGAGGCAGCCACAGGGGTAAGTCACCCCCAAAGGAGTAAATGTCCATCTGATGGGAGCAAATCAAACCAGAACCCAATACAGAGAGGCAAAAGAGCTTCTCCTCTTCAGCTCCTCTTGTCCCAGGAGCACACTGAGGCAGGTAGAAATGCTTTCTGACTCACTAAAGGTTCAGTAAATGGGACTCCCAAGGGAAGCTTGAACTAGATTGGGTTTGGAGCTTGGCAGCAGAGCTGCTAAATAGAACCAACGGCGTGCTTTAAATAAAAGCAGTGGTGTGTTAAAAAATCCCTGTGCAAAGCCCCTTTACCTGTCTGATTTCTTCATGTTTCTTTCTCTTCCAGTCCCTCCCCACCTCCCAAATAATAAAAAAAAAAGGTAGATTAAAAGGTGGAAGGGAAACCTGAGACACTGCCAGACTCTAAGAGCTTATGAAACATGCAAGAGCTCTATGGCTCCTTCTCTGGACTGCAGTATGGTAACTTTCTACAGCCCCATGCTAGCACAGAACTGGGTCTTTAGTGATGGATTTGTACTTAAAAATGGTAACTAACAGGGAAAGAAGGTTCCTATTCTTCATAAGACCCTAGGAAGATTTTAAGTGAGAATATAAAAGCAAACAGGTCCTTCCCATTACTCTCATACTTGAACTTGCTGCCAGCAAAGCCAGTGAGGGAAGCTCCAACAGACATCACTAGGAACCATATCAAGCCCCACATCTTATAAACACAAAAGCATACCTGATTTGAGAAGCACTTTCTTGACACTAATGTAGTCCAGAGATGACAAGGAAAACTACCTTTTTAGAGCTGGAAAGCAAAGCTGACTCATACCACCATTTTCCTCCAGAAGACAGTAACCTAAATTCCTGTAAGTATGGTACACTCTGTATTTTATTTGCCCAGTCTCAGTTCTCCTTTCTACCCTTCTTAGTCAGCAGGCCAAATTGTCAGGGAGAGTCGCAGCACTAAGAGAGAAAAAGCACTAAGACTTCTTACTGTTGTCTATTGTCATGATGTGCAGCTACATGACTTGTTCTCCTATTTACCCTCTCTCCTAAAGAAAACACAGGGAAGGAGGAAGGCAACTTGGATCAGGACTTGATGCTTGGGAAAACTTCATTTTCCTGAGGAACTTTTATTATTGTTTCCATTACTACCTTCAGTAAGATACATCACCAGAAGGCTCCCTCAAATCTGAGATGCAGAGAGGCAGCAAGCTCTGCACGGGAGGGCACATTCCTTGGCCCAGAGGCAGAGGACACAAGGCTGCCCCTGGGGATGGTGAAGGGAGCCCCCCACAAGCAGTGGCACCTGGCCCAGACCTGTGACATGTTTGTTCAGGGTCTGAAACAACATACAGCTTTGGCCTCCAGCTGTGGTACAAAGACCGCAAAGCAAAAAAATGCCACAGTGTGAAAAGGACACTCGTGGACCAGAACAACAGTCAGCAGCTTTTCTGCACATACAACGTTTTAAAATCACTTAAATTGTTCAGTAGATACATGACATCAGACCTGCAATACAGGCAAGAATGAAGTGTCTCTCTGGTCACAGTAACAGGTAGGGAAAGCAAGAAAAGAAAGTCAGGAGCGCTTTGTCCATCTTTTGAATTAGGATTTCTTGACTACCAGTCTCTGTGCTCCAATCGCTAATCCCTGCATCCAATAGCTAAGGAAGCTCCATGCATGTAACACTAATCTTATCTTGATGCTGGAAGAAAAACAGATCAATACAGTATTCATAAGCTGATGTATGACTAAAGTATTGATGCAATTTTTCTCATGTGTATCAGTGCCTTGCTATTTCTATTTTGTTTGCTTTTCTGTGTATGCAAAACACATGCTCTGTTTCTTGCTGCTGTATACTCTGATCTTTTTATTTCTGTAAGAATAAATAAAATGAAGAAAAGGCTTTCACAAAACTTTTGCTCATCTGTATCAGGGTTGCTTCAGCATTATAGGGTTCAGTCCCACCAGACACTGAGACATATTGTAGTTCATGAAAACTGGGAACATTTTGGCACATCTTGGAAGTAATTAGTGCCTAGTAGAAACAGTGCCTGAGTTTCTTTACCTTTCACTTCCACTATCTAATATTCACAGAATCCTTAAGTTTTCCATATTTTCCAAAAATTCTGTAACTTCTGGGGATAGCTCCATCCTTTTATCCTGTATTTATACAGCACTGAGTGCCATGAAATCCTTTGACCAAAGAGTGGGATTGTCAAGAGATAACACAAGAGCCAACTTTCCTGAATTTGGCCAAGAGGAGTGGGCTAACAATGTCCTATTAAAAAAAACCAAAAGTCACCCTCTTATGTCATTTAATTCCCAATATTCTTCAAACCGGTGAAAAAGAAATTTCTAATTTTATTTATTTTTTTAAGACACAAATTTTTTGGTTATTGAGTTTTTCCTGCTTGGCAACAGAGACTCCTGTAAAGCCTATGTCTCAACATGGGTATAATTTGATCTGTAGACCCAGGTGGAAAATATCTGATTCCATGTTATTTTATTTTTATTGGAAAACACCAAAGTAGTTAAAACCAGTTAAGTGAATTTCTCCAAAACTCCATTTTCAGAAGAGGAAGGGTACACTCAATTTATAGCAGAACACCCGTTTCTAAGATCCAGAATAAAATTTCAGACCAGAACTGGAGGGGGAGAGAACCAGACCAGGTTTCCAAAGAACAGAAAGTGCTCCAGTGCCTTCCACACCTGACTGGGTCTCGGAGCACTAAGATCTGATTCAGGACACAAACCCAAGTCTCTCCCCACGACACCAGAGACCCTCATTTCCTCTAAGATGCATGTTCCTCTCCAACCTCTCTTAGTGAAATAGCTCCATTTCTTTTCCACAATTGGAACAAAGCCAGGCACAAACGCTTGGTGGGGTTGGGAACATCTTTGCAGAGGAACAGTAGCTGGGGTTACCCATTTGGTTAAACCTGGCACCTTCAGTAAGAGTTCCCCTGCATGTTAAACACTGACAATCCAGTGCTGAAGCTGCAGAGCCTTCCCCTACAGATGATTTCAATCAAAAGGGAAGAAGAGCACTAATATTAATTATGGCCAGGCTGGTTCCTGGGCACACACCAAAGGATCTTCATGCAGAACACGAATTCTGTCTCTCATGCTGCATGTGCAGACACAGCTGCTGCCATTCCTATACGAAGTGTCACACCTGTCCCATGGATAGACCACGTAATACCATCTGCCAACAGACATTTCCCTAAGTTTGCCTCCATTGTTCTTTCCTTGGATTTATTATAGTTATCATGATACACACTTTCTTCACTTTCTGACCAGCTTTCTGATGCTTATAAACACACTGTAACATAACATGCAATCCTTCTTTTAGCAAATACTGCAACACAACACAGAATTATGAAATCTAGGTGGGTGCTTTATCCATATGGTATTGCACGGCATGACGTGCAGCTCTAACTCAGACCTTGTCCTGTCACATACAAATGTTTTGTTAACGCATCTCACATGGATTTTTTTTTTAACCTTTATCCCCCTGATTAGCTGACTGATTCATTGGGTAATTATTGGATTCCAGTGTCTCTGCAACAGCAAGATGTTCTCTTTTGTCAATCTCCAAAAACATGAAACTACAATCAAAAGTTAAATTAGCTCAGGATATAGAAAAAGAGTATCTTGACTTAATGGTAGGCTTAAGGTGAAAGCCTTTCACCACACTCTTATATAAAAAAATCACAGAATGTTACCCTAAAAGGAAAAGTCTCGGCTTCCCAAAGCAACACATTTTCTACACTAGAAAGTCTGCACTGAAAACACTTCAATGTCATTACAATTTTATGTAGTGAAAAGATATTTTAAGTGGCTTTCTTGTTTTTTTTCCAGAAGATTTTATGGATCCCTCTAAGCCTTGCCCAGTTCAGCTTGATCCAAATACACCTGAGAATCAAAAAAACAACTGCAGCAAAACAAATGCTGAGTGGCTGCCAGCTCTGGTTCTGCAGGCATGTTTGCATGTGCTTTCTGTTATCCTGGAGCTGATACACTGCATGGAGACACTGACCCCGTTAGGTATTGCTCACACCGCACGTGATCCCAATGCCAGCAAACCCTCACTTCCCTGCCTGGTCTTTCCCTGCACTGCTGGGAACCAGGGTGGGGGAGTTCTCCTCCCAGTAGTGAAATTACTCACATCAGTTAAGGTTACGGACACACAGAAATATTTCTGAAGCCAACAAACCATGGTATTCACTGCACAAAAAGTGTGGCACACAGATAATTAACAGTTCACCAGTTCAATTGGACTGTCCATATTTTACCATGTCAACAGACTTAAAGACCCACTGGAGGAAGAACAACACAAGTGAGCAATACAGCTGAGGCCATTAAGCACCAAATTTCTAAAATAGTCTTGGCAGATCATCATGGCTCTATCTTATACAGTCTGTCATGCCAAGTTTCTCAGACTTTCACTTGAAGGATTAAGACTTTCTCCTGAGACATGTCAGGCCAGGCTCCCATGAATTCCAATTGCAATGCTAGGGACTGCATGGGACTTGGGATAATTTATTATGAAGCTGGCTTCACAGGCCTCTGATAATTTATTACAAATCTCTCAAACCCGCATAAAGAGCTGTCCTTGATCAGCCAATTGTCTAAGTTAAGGCGGGGGGAAATGCAATCCTAGGCTGCCTAAGTAAGCTGTAATAAGAAGTAAACACTTCATGGACACAAAGAGATACAGACAGCACAGAAACATCACTCAGCGGGCTGCACTGTTTAAAATGTCTCCAGTGACCACAATACATCACTACAAGTCCATCAAGGATATTTAGTTTTGATGCTCTTTTAGAGTGTTACACAATAACGAAGGAGATGAAGGAACCTTAATGCGAAGGTTACACGTAGTTATTTAACTAGCTCCTCATTTAAAATTAAGTGCTGTATTCTAGAAAATCAGGAGACAGTCAGGGTATAGTTTGTCATTGTTCCTGCACCCTATGAAGCCTAAACCCAGCTAATTGACACAAAATTTGAGCAGCTGTTAGACAAAACTGCTATATCCTGATGATTAAAAATTTCAAAGGAAAGCACTACAAACACACACTTGCAGCTCTAAGGACTAGATTTGGGAATTCTGACAAAAATCTCTGGTCCTTTAGAATTTAGAAGCTAAAAGGTAACAAAAGTCATTAAGCTTGATCTTCTAAACAGCAAAGGATTGTCAAGTAAATATGATGAGCTTTTTACTTCTTTATCCACTTTATTTACAGTGAGTGATGAAATAAGATAAACATTTCTGAGTTTTCTGTAATAATGCAGTATGAAAATTATACTGAGATAAATCCATGTAGTCCACTCACCTTAAATCATTTTTGATTTCTTTTGGTAAAAAATTGTCATAAGAGGTAAGGCTCCTTACAGAAAAAACCCACAACTGTACGTCTTATAAAAATGCCTCAAATTCCCCACTGCAAGTGAATGCAGCCCCTCTAAAATTACAGGCACTATTCAGATGTGGGTCCAGTTCATCTCACATAATTTGTGCTTGTATCAACACATTCTGAACGTTCTACAAGCATCCAAACCAACCAAGCAACACTGCTGGAGAACTTTCCTCAAAGTTACTTGAATCACTGCGTAGAAAGGCGAGAGGAAGGAAGCCTTTGTGGGTGCACCCTCTTTATGATGCCATCATAGGCAGTGTGATGTTTGGCATTCACAACCTCTATGCATCCTCCACCAGGGCATCTCATGAAACCATCACCAAGCTGTAGGCCTTTTAGGTTACTTTAGGAAAACAGAAGGGGTGCAACTGAGAGAGAAGGATGAAGACAGCATTTGTATGAAGGAAGGCCATATGACACTGCAGCCTTCTTGGTGGTGTGATCTTCCCTGATAGAGTTCAAAGACCTGGCCACAACTATTGCTTTGAAGATGCAGGAGCTGTGTCCTATTCTTTTCCCAAGATGTGCAGGTTGCCACTTCTGTAGTGCAACTGTGTCTCCCTCCAGACATCTCATCTGTCAATATGGTTCTTTAACCCCTGGAATGAGCTTTTAGTGTTCATACTGAGACTCCAGATGCATGAGTCTGCTGGGAATTGTCATGATGGGCAATTAGCTTTCAACTTCAGTATAGGGTAATATTTTCCAAGCATTTCACATTTCCAGTTCAGATGTGTGTGCCACTGATGCACTGGTGTTTCATGACAAGGATGTGGAGAAGGTCGATTAGCACCACCACTGTGTTCCACAGAGCTTCAAGACTGTGAGAATGCAATTACTGTGCACAGGTATCTTTGCTCCTTTCCTGCTGGGGGGATGTCTTTCTGCTAATAATCTCGGAACAACTCATATTCCACTCAGAAGAAACCTGTCTGCTTCTGAAATGTTGCAAGAAGTGCAAGTAAGCAGGATAAGTTTTTTTCTGGCTATCTCCCCACTGTGACTATGTTACTATGTACATTAAAGTTTTTCCTGTCTCCCTCACTCCCTACATCTTTGCAAGGCTTGTGAATTAAAGGAAGGAGCCGTGGAGGTGTGATAACTTCCCTCGAAGTCCCTAGGCTGCATACAGCACAGCAAATCTTGCCATCACGGCTGCCACAGGCAACAACAATCCACCAGCAATATCTGCGCTCAACTTGGTCGGAAAGCTTTTATTATAAAACAGTAACAACAGGAGAAAAAAAAAAAAGCAAACAGGAGCCCTGCAAACACAGCTACTCCTTTCTCTCCCCCGAAATTGGGGTGTGAGGCAGCCTTTTGCTGTGGATCACCCCGGGGTGCTGGGGCTGTCCAGGAGCAGCACATGCAGGGGCAGATAAACAAAACAGTGATACCCGCTATCAAAGTGTCAAGTATCTATAACCTCTAACACAACACAAAGATTACAGCAAACAAAATAGATGTCTAAGAGGCAAAGAGCTGTAGGAGAGGAGGAGAGAAGTGATTGCGAGAGTGGAGCAGGTGAGAATGCCTTCCCTGACACTGCAAATGGTGCAGAAATGCAGGGCTGACATGTTGTGACTACGAGTTACCACTAAGACGTGCTTTTTACAAACCCAGGCTCCTTCCTCTTATGGTACTTTAGAAAACATTATCAGGTTTGCAATCAGCCTAAAAGCAAAGCATGACTCGCAGGTCAGGTCGGAGAACTCGCAGCATTAAGAACAAGTTTCCCCTGCAAACACTCTGGAGCGATGTGCTCAGATCTTTCAGGCCCTCATTAGGAATTGGTTTCCAGTGTGCACAGCAATTATTCCAGCCAGCTGAAGCTTTCATAATGCAAAATCTTTTGGATTCTGACACACCAAGAAAAGGGCAACAGCTAAACTACAGATGCAAAGCTGGAGCTCAATAAAACTGATTCCTGAAATGCAACTATTTTCAAGTGATACTAGCAGAGAACCTCTTAATTGCAGTCTTTATTGGTATTTTTGCCCTCTGAACCGCTACCAGAAAACAGGCTATACCATGCACAAGCCCGATATGTTGTGCACCAGAAGGTTTGAGCCTAATTCTTCTTTCCTGACATATCCCATTTCAAATGGGATAATGCTCTGTATGCCCCCGTTCGTGTCTGCCTGCTGCAGAAGTGCCTGCAGCTGATCCAGGTGGCCACATTCCCGGCATGGGGAAGGTTCCCAGTGCTGGGAGTAACTTTTGTGAGCCTTCCCTTGTGGATGCACTGGGAAAAGAGACCCAGTGGCCTGATCCAAGAGAGAATTGGCACGGTGGGTGGGGTTCTGTGTGTGTGTATGCGTGAGGTTTCCGACAATGAAGAGGTTAAAGCTCTGCAAGTGTTTTCTAGAGTGAGGAGTATTGTCAGTAAAAATAAAAAAAAATATGTTAGAAGCAGATGGAGCGAATAATTTCCCAACCTTTGCTACGTAAACGCAGAGTCTAAAGGCTCCAGGCGACTTTTACCCTGGACTCTGTTTTTGTCAGATCAATGACAAGTCACGTTAACAGCGGTGTTTAATTCTATCAATATGTGACCAATTGTGTTAGATTGTTTGGCCATTGATTTCACTTAGTGCTACAGTTGAGCCCTGAAAGGAACTGCTTTCCCCTGCATTACCACACACGGTGACAAATGCCCAGCGCAGACTTTCAGTCTGGCATGCACAGAAGCTCTGACCACTTAAATGCTGGGGAAATACAGCAGGATAGTCATATGAGTGTTATTCTTTATTTATTTTCTGAATTGCTGGGCCATGCCATGCAATTCTATTTAGGTTTGAAAGAGGTTGTTTGCAGAAACAGCTAAGTAGACACTAAAACAGACAACAATTTGTCCACAGGAAAATGATAAGGCAGACGTGGGAAACTGAAAAGGCTAATTCCTTTCCTATTTATTATTTCCTATTTTCTATTTATTGTGTCTGGGCCACACCCTGAAGCTCCTGCCTCAGTTTCTAGAAATATTTGCTAATGCAAATGGTACCACATCCCACATGTGGGTTTTGAACAGCGATGACCTACCAACAGTGGTCTTTAGTGTATCACGATTGCAATGAAACCTCTCTACACCAAATTTCTAGCAGGACTTTGATTTATACAGGGTTCACACAACTGCCACAATACATACAGCTGTCAGCCTGTGGCTTACAGAAGAAATTCAGGATTTGGTTAGCCTTTCTCCTGACAACAAGTAAGTTATTGATAAAACACTTATTAAACTGAGTTCATTTGCAAAAAAAACAATAAAATAACTGGAAATCATACCACGTTCCCATATTTTGAAGTGTTATTCATCCTCTGGGAATTCTCTGAAACTATACAGATATTGAAATTACACAGAATAACCCAGAAATCCTTAAGTTCTCACTAGCAATAGGGTAAATCACTTCCTATAAGACAGTTCTTAAGCTGCTTTGATAAACCTCTATTATTTAAAGCAAATGACATAATAGAAAAATAACATTCCACATGATTAAGGTTTATGCATCTTAAAGAAATACTGTGCCTTCCAAAAAAAAAAAAAAAATGTTTCCTTCAGGTACCCATCTTACAATTTCACAGCAGTCCATCCAAAGCTGCTCCCATGATCAGCATATCTGTAAGAGGGAACTGCACTAGAGAAAGCCTCGCTCTTCATAGGGCCATAGTGACACTGTTTAATTCTAAATAACCCAATCTGCATCTTTCTCTGAGTTATCACTGAATAACAAAAACTGCTTTGACCTCTTAAACCCTCACATCTTTGTATTTAAGTATATTTCCTCTTTCATGTAGAGATAAAATAATTGAAATGGCTCTTGTAGCTTCCACATGGTCATTTGCCATCTCCAGAGATATTCCTGGGGCACAAGGGATGGGATGTGCTGGCACCTCCCTGGGAGTTCAGCCAGGCAAGGTGCTGGTGGGGCTGCTACACAACTCCACTGCTAACAGTGTCTTGACTGTACTCCACTTTAGGGCATCTTGGCAAGTGTGTGATACACAAATCCACTAATTGTCCTCTCAATGTATAGCTTTCCAGTTGTATGGCACATTAGGGCTGCCACCAAGACTGACAAAACAGATGTTCCCAAAAATCAGGAGTTAGGCTGGAAGTCTTGAGGAGACAACAAATCTCACAGTTTATATGAAAAGACTAAGTGACTAATTCTTTTGTTTTTGGATCGTTTAGGCATCGTTTTCTGGCATGTCCTCCCAGAAATTGAAATATATTGTAATATTTCTTATAAGATTTTATTCCAAATCAAAGGAATGTCGCCACATAGCAAAAGCCAAATGAAATCAACTCAGATAAGATCTGCAATAATGTGACTCTCATTTAACTCAAATTCATGTCTTTTGCTATGCCGAAAACGGTGCTACAGAACACTTCTATGGCATTTACTGGCCACCTTGAAGAAGTATTTGCCTGAATAACAGTGGCTGCGCCAGAAATATCAGCATGACAGAAATTCTTTGTGTGGTTTTTTTTTTACACTTTTTAAAAGTGCAGAAGAATCCAAAAATATTTTTTCCAATCAGCCACTATTTAGTGCAATCCTGCTCGAAATAAGATATATGTCAAACACTCTAAAAGCTGAAGCTGAAGAGAGAGTGGATTTATAAACCACACAAGTCACACTGAGAGGTTTTTCACTTATCTCAGAAGTCCAGGATCAATCCCAAAGCAAAGGCATGCATTTGAAACACAGCACAGCCGCCTTAATTGAAAAAAAATACAAATATACACATTTCCAAAAGGACTCAATTCTGCTTTCTCACTGACCTGCCTGCTATTATTAAAGGTAGGGAAAACAGCACTCCAACCATATTCTCCACTGAGTTGGCAGGGAAGATTTCCATTGATTTCAACCCTGTTTAACAAGATTCTGATCTAACAATGTTCGTTTCTAAATCTAAAAGGGAGGAAAAGTGCACTTATTCTCATCCATTGCACCACTGACACGAGGCAGATACAGCGGAGAGTTCAATTTGAGTGTGTTTCCCATCCTCTCCCTCCCCCTGAGCCACACTCTGTTTAAGGAGGCTGGGGACAGCACTCACTGTCCACTCTTAATTAAGATGGTCAAGAGGTGTGCGTGTATTCAAATAGCACAGTCAGTGGGCTGTTTTGTGCAGCTTCCTAAAGCCTTTAGCTCTTGTGCGCCTTTACAGCACTCAGCTTATCAATTTACTTGCAAATGGCTCCCTGAAGTATTAACCCGGGTTAATTATTCGTCAAATATGATTATGCAGTGGTAATGTAAAAAATCGGAAATGCAGGATGGAATTTTTCACTCCAGCGGTTTGGCAATTGTGGCAGCTGGTGGAGAAGCCGGAGTAATTACCAAGCCATTCCAGCTGGTGGATCAGCACTCTGGTTCAGGGCGGGTGGGGGGAAGAAAATAGCAATAAAGAACCAGAGGAGCAGGAATATGAGCCGTGCCAATCGACGTGGGGAAAATTTCACAGCTGCTGGTGGTGATAAATGAGAGACTGTGGCCCTACTTCTAATCAATACATGTAAATGCTACTCATTACAGCTTTTATACACACTTCTCAATTAGCCTTTCCTCCCACTGGTAACAAGGAATGTCATGCTTTCTGGACTGTGAAAGTGGTTCAGCAGTAAGTTCACCTGCATCGGTGAGACGCGGCAACAACGCTCGCAGCTCAGCCTGGCAGCAGGTGGTAGCAGTGAAAGTCTAAATTCCTCCTGTAATGTGAATTAAATGAAATCCCAAGTGTTGTCATTTAATTAAATGGGTTTTTTAAACACCATTTCCTCTTTCTCGCAGCTCCCAGACACGCTTTCTCCTTTGCCTACCCCCAAGTCCTTCTAACGGGGGGTGGGAGGAACACCAGCTGAGATAAACATTTAGACCTGTAAGACCAACTAAGTTCAGTCTCTGAAAAACAGACAAATAACAAGGTGCTAAACCTGCACCCTAATACAGAAATAATCCTTTTTTTTTTTTCTTTTTTTCTTTTTTCTGAGTTAAATGTTTCCCTGGTTTGTTTCCTCTTAGTCAAAAAGGTTATTTATCCCCAGTTCCTTTCCCTTGTGCTGTTTGGAAAAGGAAATCAAGTGGGATGACCCCACACAGCAGCACCTCCTTTCTTTGCAAGGTTAAAAATCATCACCAATGACTGTTTTCTGGGAGTTCAGCCCAGCAGAAGCACACTCACTGCACAGGCTCACCCCAGCCATCCTCCTGCAGTGTCTGGTGCCGAGCTCACCTTGGATCTGTAGTGTCTCTTGACATGGGCCAGCAAAGAACTCAGCTCTACATGGAAATACATCACTATGTCCCATTCCAGGATACATCTTCCATCCCAAGACTTACACTTTTTGAAGAGTGACAAAGCCTGCTTGCTTCTTTTTAAATCCTAGAAGTGATAACCCCACTAACAAAAAAGGAAACAAAACCTCTGCTAATTTTTCACCAGTTCCTCTGTCTAATGACCACACACAGCCTTGACACTCACCTTGCTTGACTGAGACTTACAGTACTTAATGCTTTTCTAGAGGTCCTACTGTGGGGAGTCAAGGGAATACAGACTGAATACTCTCTTCACCATCCTTCCCCCTCTCCAAGAGAAAAAATCTCATCCTTTCAGGATTTTGGAGAATAGAAGCATGAATACAAGGACCGTGAAACCTCAAAACTGAAGAAGCAGGAAATTACTGTTTAGAAAAAAACTCAAAAACCTGTGATTTTTATATTCATGATTTTGGGAGTTGATGTTCCTGAAGCGATTCAACTATAAACACATCCTGCTCATGAGAACCAATACAGTCATTTTAGGAATATTTCCTTAAAGGCATGCAGTCACTATGCATTTCTGAAAATGTGGCCACACATTTTCTCCTTCAACTTAAAGAGTAAAATACCCCAGTTTGACCACTTAAGGCCTGATTCATCTATCATCATCAACTGGATTCTTCATGCACATCCAAGAGCAGCGTCTGACCCCGCAATTCAACTCACACGTGTAACCTTTCCACTTGAAAAACTACCATTGCACTTTGGGGGAACAATGTGCATGAAAAGGCACAGGACAGGATTTTTGGTAGGTCCTTAGCTGTTAGCTAATTAGTCCACTTTAAAGAGAAGTCAGGGGTGAAAGTGAAATTTTCTAAGCATCATTAAGTAATATTAATCCATAGTTTTAATTAATTTTGAGACATCTGCTTTGTAGACTTCTTCTGAGGGTCACAGACAGGCAACATAACATGCTGTTTAGAGCTTAAGTACTCAGGCTGCCTAGGCATTCAATCAGAGATGCAAGACACGTGGCTGGGTGCCTTCTTGCCTTACCCTTGAGCACAATGTACTGTATAAACACCATGCAGCTGGGTAAAACTGAGTTTTTCCAACAAAATAGTGGTCGATTGGAGATATATCACACCATATATCTCCAATCACAAGCTGGTGTGCTACTCCTGCTACTAGACATGTGCCTGATTGAACCAACACATGATGGGTTGGGAGTATATGTGATATTAACTGCATTTTGAAACACATACAAAAGCATTCTGCATGCATATGTAATTCTAGCTTCTTTAATCATAACTCATTTAACTGGCTTGCTTCAATCTAGTTTAAATTTTTCTCCTTTGTTGGTGGCTGAACATGGCTGGATAAGGCTGAATAATCTCCATCCAGAGGGTTAATTTGGCCCTCTGCACTAGTTCTGCTACAGAGACTTTTCAAAAAGTTGTGCTAGAAGTGGGACAAGCACAACCTCACACTCAGGCAAGCCCTGAGATCAGTAGGCAGCAGCTCCCTGCCAAGAGCTCCGAGACTGCAATAAGGACACCTTCTCAAAGCAGGGAGTCCTGCCAAGCCTAGAGAAGTTACCTAGAGAAGACACTGGCTACTTCGGAGCTCTGGGAAACAAGCCACCTCAGCTAATGCTGAGCCACTCTCCTCCTCCTCCTCTCATTGCTGCTCTCAGAGAGGTTAGGATGTTTAGTGTGACATTTTTAAACGGCGAAAACACTAATTCTTTGTGGCAAAACCTCATTGAAGTCGAAGTACTCACACTAGCAGCTTGTCCCCTTTAGGAACACCAGCTTTTACTAAGATACAGTTTGGATTAATGAGGAGCCATCATATCTTCTGTCCATTGAATGCATCAATATTTGCTTACTATTCTTCCATCTTAACACCTTTCTGACACATACACATTTAATGAAATATGATACACATATTTGATGCAAAATTCTTTTAAAAACACACTGCTACAGATACTCTAGTTTATATACAGTCAATCATCTTTTCATGAACACCATGTGAACTTATTTATAATTATACATTTGTTTCCCCAAGCATATTATCATGGACCTATATCCACTTTTGTTTGATAAACTAAGCTGTGCTTTCATTATTTATTAAATGTGTATATGTGCATTCTTTTTGCATGTTGACACGTTTCATACTGATAGAAAAATGAGTGAGGAACAAGAGGTGTCAAAGGAACACTGCAGATAGAAACAATGGGTTATGAGCAATGTGTTTTACGTATTTTTAAAGTAATTTTACTTCTAAAATACATTCCTATATTGACAAGATATTGGTTCTTTTCAGTGAACACTAAACCATATATTTTCTATCTGAATAGGTGAACCCCAACATACTGCAATACTCCCTCAGTTGATCCCATTCTGTACTGCCCTTAAAACACGAGATTCTGGGTTTGTCTCTCTGTCCTGGAGGATATTAGAGAGCTTCATTACTTCTTGGCACTACGAGTCACCCAGCTCTGTCCTGCTGTCAATGACATTGTTTCAACTCATCTACTTCATGAACCCAGGGTCTGCACTCAACTAAATTTCTGCATTAAAATAGAAAAAAAACCCAATAAAGTTCATCAAAATGGAAACTTCTGCCTTAAAATAATTCTGCCACATCTTAGAGCTTTTCACTAACTCATGCATTTAGACTACAAGCCCTAAATGTAACAGTTTTTCTCATTATGTTACCCATATCTGATGCTATTTGTTTCATGCAGTCATAAAAACTTCCCAGGGCAATTAGACTCCAGTCAGCCTCTCAGAGTCAGAAGCAAAACTAGGGAAAGACTTTAAATGACGACTCCTTACAACTTGGCTACTTTTACTAAGCAAGGCTCACTTAACCCTCCATCTCTCTGATTTTGCATCTTTCAAAATCAGGACTTTATTCTTCAGGGTGACCTGTTATCCATTGGACTTTCCAACCTTTTCATTCTGTGACTGTAAATGATACCTTCAGCAAACACCCACAGAATATTTTATACTCCAAATTCCAAGAAAGTCTTTTCTTTACAATCCTTGAAGGTGTTGAACAGTTTCAGTTTCGCTGAGCTGAAGAAGGGCTGATAAAAACCAGTACAAATTACTCAGGATGGCCTCTGAGTCTACTGGAATGGTATTTCATTACAGACTTTGAGCCTATTCTGATATGCTCAGATCAAAGATGGTGATATGGAAGCACCACAGATAAGTCCCCACGAACTCATCACAGCACAGACACTGACATTGCTTCTGATTTGGGACACCCTCCCAGCTTCATCAATTATGTTAGAAGGACTAGACCGCAGCTGGACAGTTCTTGTCCCTCTCAAGGGTTTGAATGATGGGGAACACCAGTATGCTCTGGACCTACTCTATTATTCTCCTACTCAACACAAATGCTCCCTCTGAAAATGGAAAATCCAAGTTTTTCTTTCTTTTTTGGTGGATTTGTTTTTCTAACAGAAACTATTTAAAAGAAAAAAAAGTTGTTTTCTGGACTCCTAAACCAGCTAATACAGTTTTCCCTATATACACATATGCTGGAAAAATAAACACCCCTGTACAAATTAAAGCAAGACTTTTCCACTGATTTTGGAGATACCACAGCTGGCTACAATTTACTAGTGGCCACAGAAATACACAAACATAAAACCAACTTAACACAATAGAACTTATTCCAGTTTTGTTGCCTGTGCTTGACAGACATAACTGCTCTGTTGTTCCACATGCCGTAGAGAATTTGAGAACTTTCCCTTAATTTTCCAATTATTTTCTTGAATTGTCACCTTTTTATTTTTCCCCCGGTTAACAACCCTGACATTTCCTAAATTTCCTGGAAAACTTCCTTTGTTATGTGCTCCCTGCTCTTCCATCCATTATTGCTGGGGTTTCACCAAGCAAATAAATCCCCGAGTATTCTCAAGTTTTTTTCTGAAGTACAGACATGAATCTCTCTGCCCCAAGGTAAGTTTAAATACACTGCCTGCTTTCCCCAGGTATCTAAGACGCTGCATTTATTATGCCTGCAACTCTGTTATTTTAGACCTTCTCCAAAGGCTGGATTCTGGCTTGCATGAGCAGAGATCAGGGCAATACAGCATCCGTGAAGGCACGGCGCACGCTGGCTCTTGCACAAGCTGTTAATGAGCTGTACTGAAATGGTAGCTGTCACTTTGCATTGGATCAGAGCAATCTGTACAATGTAAGGAAATTAAAAGCTCCCAGTGGCAATGGATCCTGTTTCAGTCATTAGCTGCTAGGGAGTGACAGAGACCATTCAGAGGACCAGCCCCCTGCGAGGTTCTTTGGTCCTCAGGGGATTCACTGCTAATGCTGTTTTATGCCCCACTTCTTTGTGATGCAGAGTGAGCACAAATGAATTACTATTTAATTTATTTATTTAGGTGCAGCTAACATTGCAGGGGAAACAAAAAAACATTGGGGGGGGGGGGGGAGAAAACCCCCCCAAAACATGGATGCATTAATCTAACAATCGAGATGGCCACACAAGCCATTTGGTGGAGGCCTGTAAAGCACCTGTGTGGATGCGTATGTGGGAGATACATTATAATACAATGAATACCAAATATGTATTTCCCAGTCCTTTGCTATTTTCTTTTGAAGTAGGTCCACTGAGACTGAATTAGAAAAGCAAAACCTCCATTAAGTCTTATTTCAGTATAAGACATAAGGGAGAAATATCTATCTATCTATATTTTAAGAGAGAGTCTGAGAATATTTGCTTCAATCTCTGTGTTTCAAAAGAGAACGAATCAGGCAGAAGGACAGAAGGTTACAGATTAGTCCTGGTCATTGCTCAAAGAGTGTGGGTTATAAATAATAAAGGAGAAAAAGGTGAAGGACACTAAAATATAACTTGGGGCCCACAATGGAATAATCAAAGCAATGAATCTAATTTCAGCTTAAAAATACCAAGCAACTTTGGATTGAATGTCTCGGTGTTGCTCTCTTCTGAAATGCAGGAACTGATACACTGACACACATTTTTAACAAATTCCATCAGGAAAACAAACTAAAATGTCTCGCTTTTTAATGCACTCTAGATGATGGAAATATTTGTGCTCCTGCATCCGGATGTATGTATACATGCATGCATGTATATTTACAGTCCATATACATTCTATGAAAGTTCCAGGCTAAGAGGAAAACAATAAATCGTGTTGCTTTCTAATATAAAATAGGTGACAGTCAGCCTATACATGCCTGGTTGGTGTGTATGTATGTATATATTACATCCATACACCTACACATATATTACATATATACATATTACATGTGTATACATGAAAAGACATGTGTGAGTATACATATATATAAATAATACATACATACACACCTACAAACACATGCAAAATTCATTGTCATTGCTAGAGAACTGTTTCCAGAGTGCATCAGTTGTGTCTCAGCCTGCAGACCTGCCTTCCTGACAGTGACAGATCTGACACACTCGTGAGATGAGGCACATTAGGTAAATGCTGCAGATATCCTCAGTACACAGCCCTTCTCCGTGGTGGTGAGAGGGCTCTGTGTGCTCAGGAAGGAGACACCTCTCTGGCAGGATCACCTTTGGAAGGGGCTTTCCCAAGATTGGTTTTTAGCCAGGTAACCCAGGGTCAAAATGAGGCAAGGAAGAAGTGAATCACTCAGTGAGCACTTTTAAAATGCTGAAAGGGACTGAAAGATCATTTTCTCCAGCCTCTTCGTTCAGAAACTTCCAGGCCTGATCCCTGGATATATCTCAGTAATGGAAAATCCCACTCCCATCAGGACCAGGATCAGGCCATCTGTTCACCTAGTGTATAAGCTTTCCTAAAGATGACCACTGACTACAGGAGATGAAATTTCCAGACAACCCTGGGGCTAAGGTGATTTTCCTCCTTCATACATCTCATGAAAATATGCTTAGTGTTTCATGTGCTCAAGCAAAGAGAAGAGCCACAATCTCAGATCACTAAGTCAAAAGAAAAATGAGATTGTAATCAAGCATATAGAAATAAGGACTTACTAATATGAAGTTTATCTGGGGCTTAAGGGGTGCCATCTCATAACCTTGAACTGATTGAAGCTGGGATTTTAATGTCCTAACACAAAAAAACCCCAAACAACAAACTAAGGCAGTGGAGATGGAATCAGAGCACAGCACAGCACATCCATGGCTCCCAGAAGGGCTTGCAGTGGGACTGGGATTTCTTCCATGTGCAGGTCAAATGAGAAGGCAGCAGGGACCCTCTGAGCAGCCCAGTCTCCACCACGTGGGTAAGATGCATTTTTCTAGGGGCTTTTGAAGTTATTTATTCCCCAGTGTAGTTTCTGAACCGTAGGAAGAAATCATTTTCTTCAGTTGCTCTGGACTGGCCTCAGTACCTGTTTTCTCTGCTTTTATCCCCCCCATCCTATCCCTCACCAAACTTGCTCTCCAGACATACACCTTCTGCCAGAGCCACCCCAGGATCACAGATGGGCAGTGGCAGTCATCCTGTCCAGTTTCAGAACATCTGAGATGAATCTCATGAGTGCGTACAAGCTGGACTTCTCCAGTAATTCAGCTCCCAGTGCCTAAGAAGGCTGAGTGTGAAAAAGATGATAGAAGAGCCAAATTTACAGGCTTTGAGAGAACATCACCCTGCCAAATCTTCTTCCAATATATGCAAGACAAAGCATTAATAAACTAACAATGCTGGACAATATTTCCCTGCTGTTCAGGAAATGGTTGAGTCACCATCGTTGCAGGCAAGACTTACCCTCAGGAATCACATGACACACAAAGTTTTAGTCTGAAGTTTAAAAACTTAAGACTGGAGCTTAACAAATTCATACATTTATGAAAGCACCCTGGAAAATAATAGGAGCTTCCTCCAGTTCTTATGACATTAAAAAAAAAAAAAATAAGAAAAGGTTCAGGACATATCTTAGCTAAATTTGCTGCTGAGATCAAACATGAGGGTACCTCTACACCCATTACTATGACACGAGTGGATTTGCACCAGTGCTGCAAGTTCTAATTGCATGCCACAATACATGAGGCTAATTTCACACATGCACACACACACTCACAATTTAAAACAAAGTCTGAAAGAGAAAATTGCCAGATTTCTGTCTTTGACAAAAGTGAAATCATACAAATGTCAGTACATGTAACTGGAAATAAAACAGAGAAGAAAAAAGCTCAAAATAAAGGTCAGTGAAAGCTGAAATTCTCCCTCCTAGACATAACACAGTATATAAAGTTATTACCAGGCCTTCCAGGCCTTGTGCAACTTTGCCCCTTTCTACATCTCATCTCTAGTTGCCTGTGACCTCTGCCTTGCCAGTTCAACATACCTTTCCACTATCTAAGGTGTTTATATAACCCCCATCGCTACGGTATTGGAAAAAAAATCTCACAATCTTTTAATGTTTTTATCACCAGGAGACAGGGCCAAGCTATTATCCCTACTTTATACAGAGGGAACCTGGGTGAAGCAAAGGTAAGGCACATTTTTTAGGTGCTCAGACTCCAGCATTAAATTAAGGTGCTTGAAAACTCTTAGGAGAAAGCCCATATAAACACATTGAACTGCCTTAATTTATGTCCCTCTGTTTCCTTCTTTTGTTTGATCCTCCTCAACTCTTTTGAGGGTCCCTTGCTCTGTAGCCATTTTCAAAAGTGATTGCCATAGACAGTTCCTATAACTCAATGGAAATGAATGAAAGATAACCTTTAAAATCCCATGGACCAGTTTTTTAAAGATGTTTAAATACATAGCTCTCACACTTGAACAACACGGACCTAAGTCACTCCCAAAAAAACCCAGCTGAGATCTTGCCACGCCCACAAAGGCAATGTTTTAAAACCTGTAAAATTTGGGCTGTGCCCACTGGAGTCATAAGAACTATGAAAGGTGAGGAGAAACTGCAGCTTGAACCCTCGATTCTTGAATCCTTCAGAAAGACATTCCTTGAGGCACCATCTTTTCTGTAACCTGTCCCAAATTAACTCTTTTCACCAAAGCAACCATTCAAATCTGTGAGCTCACGCATTCATTCCTCTGCCCAAATTGCTCTTTGTGCTAATTTCTGGCTAGCCAACTGCTACTGTCTCTGAAACTTCCCCCTGCATTCAAATGAAATAATGACTTTTCACACATTAAAAATTAGAGGATGTATGCTAATTGCTAGCTTACCTCTTGCCTACATGAAGAGCCTCCTGTTTTCCCTTGTCTAATACAGCTTCCTCTCTGGCTGAGCCTGCTTGGTCCAAGCCCTGTAGAGGAGTCTGAACTCTGCTGTATTCCCAAGGAAGCGCCAAAACTCCCCAAAACACTCTTGCTGGTTCTGTTGTAATTTCCAGTGTCAGCATCAAGATTCAAAGATTATCTCAAAGTGAGCCCATTCCACATGCCCTAGCTGAGGCTGTGCAGATCCACAGACCTCAAGGTCCATGTCAGTGCATTGCCTACTCTCTGTTCAGATTAAAGGTTTGCTTTACGTCCAGGATGGGTTAAGATCTTTCACTTTTTAATATTTTATAGAAGCTCAGACCTGTTATTCAGTGGGAAAAATACTAATAGGAGGGCAAACCTTCCCAACAACATGGCAGTTTCAGAAGTACTAAAAGTCAAGCAAAATACCCTTCTCAGTGCTTACCACAATATTTTTAAATGTAAAAGCACAGAATTTTACCATGTAGATGTTCCATTAGTTTCTAACATAGGGAAGAAAAGATACTTTTATTTCTAAAGAGAGAGCAAGGAAATGTGATAAACAAAGGTTGCCCCCCTATTTACGCTGTCAATTAAAACCCCTTTCCACTTTTAACTAAACTTGATGGTCTTTAGTCCCTGTCCTGAACTACTTTCTAAAATTGTGAGCTACTGAGCATAGTGAAGGTTGCAGATGCAAATCAGGCAAGAAAAGCATGCAGCCTACGTGGAAATATGTAACAATGGTATTTTGTCATAAAAAATGTCAATGTCTGTAAAATATGACTGACACATTTTCCAAAGAAAGACTAAATTAAGATCTCACTCTGTGTTTGCATGGCTTGCAAATTTTAAGGTAAAACATTCTGCACACAATTCATGAATTGATGAAATTGAGACTAAATGAGGAGGCAACAACAAAACGAATATATAAAAGGTTGCCTTTAAGATGTTCCTAGGACCCTGTCTCAAAACAATAATCAAAGTGCCTCCCTGTTAGCTTGCTAAGGATATCTACTTCACCAAAAAATTCAGATGAAATATGCCACTGATCTATTCTCTCTGAAAGTCCACATCATCCCCAACTTATGGGGATGTTATATCTAAAATACGGCTTATTAGGAAATGTAACCTGCTGCTTGGCTTATGTTTCTAAAAAGAAACATGAAATACTAGTACAGTGTATTGTGTGCACAGAGGCTTTATTAGAATAATCTTTCTCTAAAGATGCTTTAAGACTAACCCATCCACTGACCCATGAAGGGTAAATGCTAAATTCTTAGCAGTCAAATATTCATTGTAACTCTTCGAAAAAGATGGATGAGCTGAGACTCCTCTTTAAATTACTGTGAGATGGATAAGTAGGTACTATCATCTGGAAGGTGATCACCGTCACTAGAAGCATCACCTCCCAGCTGTTAAAGATGACTGAATTCTGACAAAGGAAGTTTGTTTACATAGCCATAAAACTGCTATAGCATCTAACTCTCTCTCTGTCTCACTGTACATATTTATAACACCACTTTCCTGAGAAGGTAAATTTCAGGTGCTGCAAAGGCTACTGCAGAGCAGACTTCTATTAAACCATCTGGTCTTTTAAGAAGGTAACATCATCTAAAAATTAATTTACAAAGTGCCAAACCACTAATCCTAAACCAGGAAAGAATTTATTAAAACAGTAACTGTGCAAGCATTGGAACAAGAGGTTTTTGGAGACCCATGGAAGCCTAAACACAGCTGAGTTTCCTCAAGCTCAGCCAGAGCCAGCAGTTCTGTAGCACGTTGTGTCAGGGCTTGGTCCCAGCAGCACATAGCTGAATAGCTTTTCTCTCCTCTCTCACTCTCCATTCTGCCTCTCTCCTCCTCTGTCAGGTCTTTGTGTGACAGGGTGAGGAGGGGGCTGTGCTGTCAGGGGCTCTCTGCCACACACCCTGCAGGTATCACGGAAAACCAGTGAGAATTCTGATCCAGGATCCAGCCCAGGGAGTTGAGCTCCACAAGCTGAGAGTCCTCACAACACCAGGCACTTCATTGAGTCCTGAAGGGAGCCCAGAGACTAATGCTTAGTGCACTGTAACTTTGCCATAGGGGTTATCAGTGCCTAGGGTACAGAACCCTCCAGAACGGGGTCCTGTTCTACTGCATTCATGCTCAGTGGGAACCTGGGAGCCAAAAGCCTCTCAGAGGCACAAGATCCAGGTAAAATTGTTAGCTGCTGGCTCCCTCTGCTAGCTGAGGTCTAGACAAAGGCCAGATGCTGCCACTGAATTTGCTGGCATGGTCTACCCTACTCTGAAAAAATAAAAATGCCCCACCTTCCACCACTGCCATTGCCTCTTTAGAGGCTCAGAACAGTGCAGAGAGTGCAGTGGCTTGATGAATATTTACCAGGCTTGTGGGTACAACTCACAAGCTGTGCTGCTCTGGCCCAATACTGCATTAAGTCCTCAAGGCTCAGAACTGCAGATGTTTCCTGGACCAACAAGGACACAAGGTTCAAAGGATCTCCCTCAGACATGGGGGAAGCATCCCACACAAAGCACATCTGAACAAAATCTACCCTCCCTCCAGAAGCTCTCCGTTCATAAGTCTGTCTTTTCAGCAGGATGAGTACTGTGGAGTGCACTGTTCATACAATTCTCCTTCTCTTGCTGCCTTGAATACTGCGTGTCTTGCAGGGGTAACAACCCCAAATTTCTAACTCCTGGTACCACTTCTTCAACAGGGACCACGTTTTCTGAGTGAAGTGTCTTGCATATTGAGAAACAATGCTGGTTTGGAATGGAGAGGGCTGTAGGCAATGTTTCTGGGTTTGGGTTGGTTGGTTTGCTTGTAGTGGTTTTTTTTGGTTGTTTTTTTGAAGGTTTTGAGACAGATTTAAACCATACAACTACACTACTTAAGCCTCAGTATCAAAAGTTGATACCGTATTAGAAATACAGGCCAAATCATGCTTCTAATGCAGTACACAAAAAATTAGCAACTACATTAATGATAGAGTTGCCTTTAACTGATGTTCACATGTGGACACAAGAACCAGAATGAAAACCACAGCTGTTTGATAAATCCATGACTGCTCCTGGTTCATATTCCAAAAGCACCAAGTTCGTAACCATAAAGAAATAAGTAATGATAATCCACTGATTCAGAGTGGACAACTCCCAGAATCATCGTTTTTCAAGTCCTGCCTGCTCTCTGGGGTACTTGTGATATCTCCCAAAGGCACCCAAAGTAGTTTAAATCTAGTTTAATTAGAGAGCACCCTCATGTAATACTAGTGGAATTATTTGTAAAGAACGATACTGATAATCACAGTAATTAAATCTGTTAATTGAACATACTCGAGCAACAGGTGAAAACTTTTTATCAATTTTCTTGGTCTTCAAGGTCCATCTCTCTAACTACATAAAGTAAAATGATATGCAATGATGGTTTGAAACTTTTTTTTTAAGCAAGCTTCAAAATGTAGAAATAGGTTGCACTGTAAATGAGAAAAAAAAATCACATAATTAGAATCTAAAATATTGGTGCAAGTCCAGAGGAACTTGGAACGAGCACAGTACCAAGTAAATGCAAACAAAATTCAAGAATAAAAAAATTAACTGCTTTAAAATTGCAAAAGCCTGTGTTTGATAGCCTGCTCCCTGCATCACAAGCCTCTCAATTAAGAAGAAAAGAAGGGTAGTAGTCATTGGTGACTCCCTCTTAAAGGAAGGGAGGGCCTGAGATGCCAGTTGCAGGGAATGTTGGGCAAGAAACAGGGAAATCATCCAGATGAGCACTTGGCTTCAAGGTTGGTGTTACCAGCAGACTCTTTGGGGTTTTGGTTATGGATCAGTTTATATGACATGGAGCCTGCTCGCAGTAAACAGAGTCCACCTGTCTCAATGGGGAAAAATAATCTTCCACCTGTCTCAATGGGGAAAAATAATCTCATCTCAGGAGTTAGCAGGGCTCGTTGAGAGAGCTTTAATGTAGATTTGAAGGGAAACAGGGACAAAGTCAGGCTTGACAGAGAGAAGCTGTGGGAGTGGGAGAACTATAGCAACCACCCAAATAGCAAAAGCAGGCTTAAGAAGGGATACCTTTAGCAAGAGCAAGTATCCAAAGACATAACCACAAGACAGGACCCCCTTTCCACCCCCATTTGGATATCAACTCCATTAATACTCCTATAAAATGTCTGTGAATGAACACACAGAGTATGGGGAACAAACAGGAGGAGCCTGAGATCCACATGCAGTCACAGGGCTTGGATCTCGTTGCAGTTACAGAGATGTGGTGGGATAACTCACATGACTGGAACCACAGAATATCCTGAGTTGGAAGGGAGCCACAAGGATCACTGCAGTCATGACTGGAGTGCAGCTATCGATAGCTACAGGCTGCTCAGAAGAGACAGGAGGAAGGAGGGGCAGAGGGGTTGCCCTCTAAGTCAAGAGGTGGATTGAGCATGAAGAGCTGTCTCTGAAGAACAGCCACAAGCAGGTCAAAAGCCTGTGGGTAAGAATCAGAGACCAAGGCAATAAAAGGAACCTTGTAGTGAGTGTCTACTACAGGTCTCCTGACCAAGGGGAGCCTATTGATGGAGCCTTCTCGCTCCAGCTACAGGAGGCACCACAGGCTCTTGTCCTAATGGGAATCATAATCATCTGCTGAAACAGCACAGCAAGCTGTAGGCAACCCAGGAGACCCCTGGAACGCAGGGAGGATAACTTCTTGACAGATAACAGACAGCCTCCCCAGAAAAGATGTGTTACTGGATCTGTTGGTCACCAGCACAAGGGAGCTTATTGGGGATGTCAAGACTGGGAGTCTGCCCTCAGGGGCAAAGGCGTGGAACAGAGCTGGAAGATCTTTAAGGAAGCCTTTCACAGAGTGCAAGGGCTGGCAATTCCCAGGAGCAAGGAATCGGGCAAGAAAGGCAAGAGACTGGCATGGCTGAGTAGGAAACTGCTGGTCAAACTGAAGGGAAAGAAGCAAATGTATAGACAGCTGAAGCTAGAGCAGGTGACCTGGGAAGAGTATAGAGACAAAGTACAGTTGTGTAGCAATGGGCAGAGCTGGACCTGAACCTGGCGAGGGATGCAAAGGATAACAGGAAGGGCTGCTACAGGTATATTAACCAGAAAACAAAGGCCAAAGAAGGCATACCCTCCCCCCCCCTAATAAACAATGCTGGAAGATTAGTAACAGTGAATGAGGAAAAGGCTAAGTTACCCAACAACTTTCTTTCCTCAGTCTTCAGTGGCAACCTCTCTTCCCACCCCTCTCAAGTGGATGGACAGCAGGATGGGGACTGGGGAGCAAAGTCCCTCCCACAGTAAGAGAAGATCTGTTTCATGACCACCTGAGGAATATGAATGTACATAAGTCTATGAGACTCGATGAGATGCATCCCAAAGTCCTGAGGGAACTGGCTGAGGTAGTTGCCAAGACACTCTCCATGATATTTGGAAAGTCATGACAGTCAGGTGAAGTCCCAGGTGACTGAAAAAGGGGAAACGTTGTGCCCATCTTAAAAAAAGTAGAAAGGAGGACTCTGGGAACCACCAACCTGTCAGCTTTACTTCTAAGCCAGGGAAGATAATGGAACAGATCCTCCTAGAAGGCATGCTAAAGGCACTTGGAGGACAGGGAGATGATTCAAGACACCCAGCACAGCTTCACCAAGGGCAAGTCCTGCCTGAACAACCTTGTGGCTTTCTATGCTGGAGTGACTGCATCAGCAGACAGGGGAAGGGTTACAGATGTCATTTATCTGGATTTCTGTAAAGCCTTTGATGTTGTTCCCAACAACATCCTTCTCTCTAAACTGGAGAGAAATGGATTTGATGAATGGACTGTCAGATGGATAAGAAAGTGGTTGGACAGTCACATCCAGAGGGTCGTGGTCAATGGACAGTCACAATGGACATCAGTGATCAGTGGTGTCCCTCAGGGGTCTGCATTGGGACCAGTGTTGTCTAATATCTTCATTAATGATGCAGACAAAGGAATCAAGTACACTCTTATCAATGTGCAGATGGCACCAAGCTGAGGGGTGCAGTTGCCACACCTGAAGGACAAGATGTCATCCAGACTTGGTGGGTGGGGGCAATCCCTGGTACCAACACAGGCTGGAGGTCGGAGAGATCGAGAGCAGGCCTGGGGAGAAGGACTTGGGGCTGCTGGTGGAGGAGAGGCTGGACATGAGCCAGCAGTGTGGGATTGCAGCCCTGAA
>JAWWTY010000077.1:49657862-49818779 GCA_035222235.1 Margarornis squamiger | reverse complement strand
GGAATGGATTCAAACTGAGAGTGGATTTATATGAGGTATTAGGAAAAAATTCTTTACTGGGGAGTGGTGAGGCAGCGGAACTGAGAAGTTGTGGATGCCCTGGAGGTAATTCAGGGCCAGGCTGGATGAAGCTCTGAGCAACCTGGGCTAGTGAAATTGAAATGTGTCCCTGCCCATGGGAGCAGGGTTGGAAGTAGATGTTCTTTAAGGTCCCTTCCAACTCAAACCATTCTATAATTCTATGATTCTATAAAGTCCAACTCCCAGCCCTGCACAGGACAGCCCCAAGAACCCAAGAAAACAAGGAACCTATTTTTCACCAGACAGCATAGAAACCTATCCTTGTTTACATTTCAAAAGCAAGGACTGAGGGAAGATATGATTAGTCTGATTCCTTTCCCTGATAGGTGGGGGTGATAATGGAACAAAAACAGATGGGTACAAACTGGACATGAAGGTTTCTAGCTGGCAATTCAGGTTAGAGTTCCTAACTACCACAGTACAAGGTTTGGAATGAGGTTTCAGTAGGATTAGCAGGTAAACCCTAAAATATAATTATTATATGTGTAATAAAAATACACATGTGACAGCATAAGAGTTAAAAAAACCATTTTGCCTCAAGAGGAGATGGTCATGAAGGGCTGCCCACTGTTTAGGAAAGACAGATCAGGAATGCACAGCGGTGGAGTTGCACTCCATGTGAGGCAACACTTGGAATGCATTGAGCTCTGTCTTGGGGGGATGATGAGTGAGTTCAGAGATAACGGGTTAGGATAAAATGGCAGACTAGTAAGGGTGACACTGTTGTGGGTGTTTGCTACAGGCTGCCTGATCATGAGGAGAAAGTGGATGAAGCCTTTTACAGACAGCTTGAAGAAGCCTCAAAGTCACAGGCACTGACTCCTGTGGGGGGCTTTAACTACCCTGGCATCTGCTGGAGAAGCAACACAGAAGCACAAACAATCCAGGAGATTCCTGGAAAGCACAGATGACAACTTCCTGACACAGGCATTGGAAGATCCCACAAGGAATGGCGTGCTGTACTAACGAACAGGGAAAGCCTTGTTGGAGATGTGAAGGTTGGGGGCAGCCTTGGCTGTATTGACCATGATGTCATGGAGTATCAGGCAAGGATTAATTAAAGCAGCAAATAAGATTGTAACCATGGACTTCAGGAGAGCTAATTTTAGTCTCTTTAGGGATCTTCTTGGGAGAATCCCATGGCAACAGGTCCTGAGGGAAGAGTCCAAGGGCTGGTTGATATTCAAGGATCACTTCCTTGAGGCTAAAGAATGATGCATCCCAGTGAGCAAGAAACTGGACAAAGGGGGCAAGAGATCTGTATATGAATAAAGAATTCCTGTCATTACTCAAGCACAAGCAGAAAACACACAGGAGATGGAAGCAGGGTCAGGTCACTTGGAATGAATATAGAGAGGTTGTCAGAGTAAGTAGAAATGATACAAAGAAGGTCAAAGCCCTTCTGGAATTAAATCTGGCCAAGAATGCCAAGGACAATAAGAAGGTCTTCTTCAAATATATCAATAACAAAAGGAAAATAAAAGACAGTGTGAGCCTGTTACTAAATGGATGGGAGACCCACCATAGTGAGTCAGGGTCATCTTTGTAAGTTTGTGGAGATCAGGAGAGGTGCCTGAGCACTGGAAGAAAGGAAATGTCATTCCAGTCTTCAAAATAGGCAAGAAGGAGGACTGAGGGAACAATTGACCAGTCAGTCTCACCTCAGTCCCTGGAAAGGTGAGGGAGCACCTCATTCTGGAGGCCATCTCTATCCACATGGATGACAAGAAGGTGATCAAACAGTGTGGATTCACTAAAGGCTTGACCAACCCGATGGCCTCCTACAGAGTCAACTACCTGGATGGATGAGGGGACAGAAGTGGATATTGTCTGCATTGACTTTTGCATGGCTTTTGACATTTGTCCCTCACAGTCCCCTGAGGTTCAGTGCTGTTTAACTTTTTCATCAATGTCTCCAATGAAGGGGCAGAGCCTCCTCAGCAAGTTCACCAATGACACAAAGCTGGGAGGAGTGGCTTATACACCAGAGGGCTGTGCAGCCCTTCAGAAGGAGCTTGACAGCTTGGAGAGATGGACAGAGAAGAACTGCCTGAAATTCCACAAAGGCCAATGCAGGTCCTGCACCTGGCGGGGAATAACCCCAGGCACCAGTGTGGGCTGGGGGCTGACCTGCTGGAAAACAGCTCTGGGGAGAAGGACCTGGGGGTCCTGGTGGACAACAAGCTGTCCATGATCCAGCAGTGTGCCCTTGTGGCCAAGAATGCCAAGGGTATCCTGGACTGCATCAGGAAAAGCATTGCCAGCAGGTCAGGGAGGTGATCCTGCCCCTCTGCTGAGCCCTGGGGAGGATCACCTGCAGTGCTGTGTCCAGCTCTGGGGTCCTCAGTACAAGAGAGACATGGAGCTCCTTGAGAGGGTCCAGTGGAGGGGGACAAAGATCCTTCAGAGACTGGAGCATCTGTCTTATGAGGAGAGACTGAGGCAGCTGGGCCTGTTCAGCCTTGAGAAGAGACAACTGAGAGGGGACCTTATCAATGTACACAAGTATCTGAAGGAAGGGCATCAAGAGGTTAGAGCCAGGCTCTTCTTGATGGTGCCAAGCAACAGGACAAGAAGCAGTGTTCAGAGACTGGTGCAAGGAGGTTCCAAAAGAACTGCCATCTGAAGTTCTTCCACCTGAAGAACTTCTTTACACTGAGGGTGACTGAGCACTGGAAGAGACTGCCCAGAGAAGTTGTGGAGTCTCCTTCACTGGAGATATTCATGAACCATCTGGACACAATCCTGTGCCATGTGCTCTAGGATGATCCTGCTTGAGCAGAGAGGTCGGACCAGAAGACTCACTGTGATCCCTTCCAACTCTACCCATCCTGTGATAACCTCACCTAGTAATTTTATGGCTGCATTTCCAACCACAAGTCTGCTTGTTCTGTTACCGTCTTCTGAGAACCTGGATTTGGCCTCTAAGCTGTGTGACACCTTTTTTGCTTCTGTTCTTAATCTAGAAAGCCTAGAGTACACTAAGTACTTTACTCTTACAATTTCATTTTGTTCTCTCTTCCCTATGACCCTTGGGTGTATGTTATAATAAGTCTGTTTCAACTCCTGCAATATCAATACCTACTGCATTCTTAATCCAGAGGAAGGAGCCCAAGGAGATAAGTACTTGAGGAGATTAGAATACTTTACTGTCTCCATCTTAATAAATAAAGACAACTTTTCTCTCTCATCACAAAGTGAGAGGAGCCATGTGAAGACATGCACAAGGAAAACAGTGCACTCTTCTTGAAAACACGTGTTTGAGTCAGAAGCTGGCTTTTGAGCAAGTCCTCAGAGATCAAGTTTAACTTCACCCCTGGAAAATGTAATTATTTCCCTTATTCTTCTGTAAATATTGTATGATAGTTACAGTTTAATAAATTTCACTCATCAGTTTATACCACAGATCTTATTCATTCACAATTGATTAAAATGGAGGTGTTTCACAAGTCGCAAAAGGGAAACAACTCCTAAAGATATATCACTGCTTTAGTTTACATTTCCCACAGCACGGCTCACCAGGTCTATAATGTATTTTTCACTCTCTAGTGTTTGCTCAAAGACTCTCAAACACAATATAAATTCCTCTGTCAAACCACACAATTATTTTTACTAATCCATTGAGAATGGCAGAAGCTGAAGTGTTTGAACTGAGGCAGGCTGATACAATAATCTAGCAGTTCACTCAAGCAGGTGCAGCAGGAAGTGTTATGCAAATTTCAGCTAACTTCTTTTTTTATGCATGAGCACCTCACATTAATATTCCTCAGGCATAAAATTCATCCCTTTGACAGTCACCACCAGCTCACTATAGCCAGTTATCACCAGAGCTCTATCAACCCCTACATGCTACAAATGGAACATGTTTTCCTAACTACTTTAGTTAGAAGGACAATAGCTGTTAGAGGGTTTAATGCACAGAGGAGATAATCAAAAGTAGCAGTGTGGTGTTCCACAGCCACCACCAGCAGAGATCCTTGGAGAGTTGGTCCTGCCTTTAAAAGCTGTATATGGAAAATCTTCCACTGAGATAAGCTTGAAAGGCCTTCCAAAAAACTCCAAAGAGAACTCAGAGTATGAAGATCATAATTAAATTTGGGGAGTGAAAGTGTTTTTTCCTGCCCACAGTTCATTCTTATTTAATTGAAAGCAAACATTAGAAAGTTTTGCCAGGATAAAAGCCTGATAATTGCAGAAGCTAGAAAGACTTAATTTACATCTGTAAGATCTACTTTTTATAAAAGGTTCCAGCACAGACAGTACAACCAGTCTTCACAGGCTCATAAGGCTGAGGAAGGAGGCTTTGAGAAGATGGCTTTCCCCGTTGCTTGAGGTTGGGGGGGGTGGGCTGAAGAAAGCCCTTTGCCACATCAAACTTCATAGAATCAGCCACAGAGAAGTTCACAGAACATCTTCCCTTAAATCTTGGTCACACAAATTATGAAAACAGAATCATCCCTGTCTGGAATCAACTTTACACTGCTGAGCACTCCTGGTCTGAGCAGAGCAATAACACCTGCCACACTGGTGTCTTACCTGCCTATACCACACACACCTCATTACAGGGCTCCTGTTAAGTTGCTCTTTGCTGAGTTACAAAGACACTTCAAAATTCAGCTCCAACTGCCAATGAGAAAACGGTGCTGTTAAGGTCATGAGGGCATCCTCAGGTCTCAACGTCCCAAATCTGGTGATCTGGAGCCCCCTCCTACATGTCCTGTCCACTGGACAGGGAGTCCTTGGCATTCAACCCTTGCTGAAGTTCCATTTCAGTCTTAGCAGCCTCCAGCCCTGTCTCTTGCCCTGCCTCCTGGGTGAGCCCTGGACTTACATGGTAGGCAGCTTGTCTCCTCAGCCAAACCTCTGTACATACGTTGTACGTTTGTCTCTAGTCCTGTCTTTGACCCTGTTTCCATCAGAGCTCCCTGGATAAGCCTTGGAATCAGTTTCAAACCCCACTGTACCCCCTCCCCATCATTGGGGGTCATCCTCTGCTTCTTACCTTCTCTTTGGGAACAGCAAGCCTCGTTGCTCTCTGACAGGAGGATGGATGGACACCGAGTGCAATCCTGAGACAGATCTCTGGTCCTCACAAATTGTCCTTAGTGACCTGCCTGCAGCACAAGACTCCAGCAGAACCCTACAACTCATCTCAATACTGAGCTAACAGCTGTACCCCACTGTTGCACTCCAGCCAACATTCTCACCATCATAGACATCACAGACCATTACTCCAAGCATGAGACCATCCATACACAGTAGAGGCTCTTCTCAGCCAACAGGTACCCAACAATTCACCAAACAGAACCTTTCACTGATATCCTCACTGGACTGGCCATCACCAGCAGAGTCACATCATTGTCTGGGCTAACAAAGGAACTTATAATGCTCACCAAGTCCAACACCCAGCATCTAAATTGCCATCTTAGGCTCCAGAGACAACAAACAAGTAGGATAAAGTGCATCAACTGCACTCAGTACTTCCCCAAGCAGCCCCCACTGCCCTACACTTCCAACACAGCTCTTACAGACCAAGCTACTGTCACAACACATGCCTTTCACCTCTTAGTTATGGGAACATGCAATTCCCACTTCTTAAAGCATGCAAATTATATCTAAATTCAAAAATGCATGCTTTAAAAGGTGATTCTGAGGACAAATCAGAGAAAGTGTTCTGTGTTGAGTAGGATGTAACATGAAAGTATATTTGTGAACAACTATCGAAGTGCTTATTGTTAGGACATTTTGGACAATTTTTAATTAACTAAACCATAGTTTTTATTTCAGCTGTGAATGTAATGAACTGTTTTAAACTTAACAGTAGCAAGAGCAAAGGTTTATTAGCTAGTTTACAAAAATCTCACAAAACAGGTCAATAAAGAGCAGGGATTGTCAGCTAAAACTGTGACTTACAGAGATACATGATTATAAAAAATAAATGGGTTTATGGGTTTTATATGGCTGTGGTGCATTTGAGATAAAAACATAATCCCAATGTAGAAAAGTCTTTCCTGCATTGCACCACGGGTAGATCTATGTTAAGTAGGCATAACATTCCCATCCTGCAGAGATACATGTACTGACTTTGGGTGTAAATGACCTTAATTAGGTCAGGTAGAAATCAGCCCTTGTGTCATAGCAATACAGGCCAGATACAGATGATCCTTATTAAATTAATACAAATAAATATTCCTTCTAGCAACAGGAGCTAATTACCTATACAGGTAAATGAGTGACGAGCAGAGAGGAATATCACCCCACAGGCTTTCACTGGAATCCTCTCCATCCCAGTCCTCCCCCAGGAGAGAAGGTTCACGCCCCAAAGAACAGCACAGCTTTAAAAGTTGTAAATACTTTCTCAGCTGTCCAGCCACTGTGCTTTACTAGACACACAGTCTCCAGATATGCCAAATCCTTGTGTGGGTTTCATTCAGCTACCTTGCACATCTTGCTCTGTCATCCCAGCCTATCTGAAGGTGTTGCTCGGTGCCCAGATCAGGGCCTGGAAGGATTATCACAACCCTTCTCATGGAGTCATTACATATTGCCACAGTGCTAGGCAAGTCTCCCTTAATTTCCCTTGACAGTTCATCATATCCTTACAGCAAAACTCCTCTCTATCAACTTACAGGCATTGTGTCCCCATCACACAGCCTGGAGTAGGATTTTTCCATGGACTGTAACTAAGCAAACTGAGATGTAGGTGTTTTAGCATTTCATATGACTTAGGTTTGATTTTATTGCTTAAGATTCTATTTAAAAATTTTAAGTAATGCAGCATGGTATGACAATAAAGTTGAGATATTTTGATAGTGGGTTTTGGCCTCTGCTTTGTCTAAAAATGCATGAACATTATTTTAACTACAATTACATTATAGAAAAATAAAGGATAGTAAACAAGGACAGCTCATGCAAAGCATCACACTTCTTGTGGTCAAAATATGCCACACTGGCAGCAGCTGACATGCATCACAGAAGTCCCATCTTTGGGACAGTGCCATTACAGCAAAATGACCTACAAAAAATCATTTCTAAATAACTATTGATTGTTTTAGAAGCGCCACATTTGTAAGTTACATTCTCCATCAGGAAAACACATATATATTCTATCTGAATCCACCGTCATTTGTCACCTCTCATTAAACAAGCAGGTTTGGCTTTTATCTGGACTTAACATGACAATTCTCTCTAAGAAAAGGCAGGTTTGACTGGGAAGATTGCAAAGTTGTTTTAGAACAAATATCACAGCCTGTGAATAAGAAAGACTACTGAACATGTTTCCAGTGTTGCAACAGATCTCCCTATGTATTTTGTGACATGCCAAGTAGTTGAACCAATTTGTCTTTCTGGACAACTGACAAATAGTTAGTCTTTGCTGCTTCTGCCTTTATACACAATTTGTTTTGCAATTAGAGGAGTAAGACAGACCAGTACTAAACCTCCCTCCTCCCTACAGCTCACTTGAGAAATACTTTCATTCAAAATGCCACAGATTCCATTATCCCATTATTTTATACCAGCATCTGAGCTCCAATGAAGGTGAAAGATGGCCAGTCTCTAGGTCTGCATGTGTCTCATTCTACTTCAAGTTGGAACCAAAAAGCCTCTCTATTCAGAAACAGTCAGAGAAATAGCTGTAACCATGTTAAAGAAGTTTGTTTTGTCTCACCAATTCCAGCTACCTCTTCAGCCTTTCCTTGTTATAGACTGATTTTTTAAAGCTCTACATTGTGCCACGTGTTTTTTTACTGAATTGTAGCTGCCTTTATTTTAACATATTCTTAAAAATTTAAGGGGGTAGGATGCTCTCTGAAGTCTACTTCAAACCCACCGACTCTATCACACTGAGCACATTCAACATGGACTGGCCACCACCATAAAAGCACCTTTCCCATCTTCTACAAATTGTGATATATCTTCCTACACACATAAGAATATAGCAGAAATGCAATATTAGTAAGGAATTCCAGCATTCACTGAAATTATTCACAATTTACGAAGTACAAGTGAAAGAACAAAACTTGAATCTGCTATTGAACCTGACCAGTATCAGCACATGGAGCTGTTAAGCTTTGTCAGCAAAGCTCAACAGTTCAGTACCTGTGTTATTCAGGGCTTTATGGCTTAAGTTCTGGTGTCAAAGCCTGGCTTTTAGCAACCAAATGATGGCACGACAGAAGGATTCACAAAAATAACTCCCATTTGGTTTTTAGCTTGCTACTGCGTGTTCCTACCACTTAAGAAATACAGCAATGATTTTTAAAAATGCAAAAGTTTTATTTCATGGCTACAGGTTTCATTATTTATCTAGTAGCTCATTCAATAATTCTTGTAATTCTTCTAGCCCTGAACAACTGCTCCACTTCAAAAGAAAAATCCACAAAAGCATTCAGAAAACTGGGTAAGTGCAACATTTTGAGCGTGTGCTTGTCGGGGACTGATATCTTGTGTTATCCAGTGTTTGTTTAACAGAACCTTATCAATGATTTAATGAGCTGTTTGTTGGGCAGGAATTTTCTGACAGAAAGTCCCACAGTCAAAGACACAGTTTAAAAAGAAAAACAGTTGAATGGTAACACAAAAAGGTTGAATTGTATCTTCAGGAACACATTTATGCATGCTTATTCACTTCCACTTACCCATGAAAACAATGCACAGCCAACTCATGTGAGCACTAACCCTGAAGCATGGAGAATTACTGAGTGTCATTGTGCAGGAGCTGAAATAGGCACTTGCTTTACATAAGTGCATGCTCCTCCCAGTCCCTTTGCATATTAGTGCGGGCTTTGGGGAGCGAGCTTTCACGGACATTGAAAAGGCACAGCTTAAGGGCAAATTTTCCACTCCAGAATTTTTCAGTTTGGTTTTGTAATTACCAAAATTTTAGTTTGTAACACACTTTAGAAACACCACACTTAGCACAGCGACCGCAGTTCCCCTTCTCACAACTTTACGTGGGAACTTTCTATCACAAGGATGCTTTCTCTAAAGCAGCAGGTAATTCTTGCCAGAACAGCTTAGATAGTGGTACAGAAAGCAGCTGGGTGCACAGCACAGAGCAAATCAATATAATTACTTTAGCAGAAGCAACCACCTAGCCCTGTTACTTATAGGAGGATAGGTAGAAAGATAAAACACATCCATAATGCCTTAAATATAGTGGCTCCTCTATCTTCATTTATGGGAGTTCATTTTCATTTCCTGGATCCTACTGTGAATGCTTCCAATGGTCTGCACAATAGCTACAGTTTAAATACTTTTTAAAGGAAGACTTTTTGTTCAGTGTGGGGACACTTGGGTGATTCCCCTGCACTGAGCATCTGCATTAGCTCCCCAGGATGTATCCCTACACCTTCCACAGTCCCGAAGCTGAGAGCCCATGGCAAACAATTTACAGACTTTAACAGCACTTGTTATTAGCATTTGTTTTCTGCACATTCATGCTTGAGAAGAGGGCTTCCAGGAAAGCATCCCCAGGCACAGGGAAGAAAACCACCTACAGCATCAGGAAAGGAACTAAGGAAGATAGACAAGCATAGCTGAATTTGTATTAAGGGTCCCGTAACTTTGCAGTCACTCTTCTCTCTCCTCCCCATTTACTACAGCATTTCAACATCTGATCTTTAATGAAAATAAATACCAGGGAGCAACATCCTTAAGATAGCAAAGATACACTCATAAGTATCAAGCAGTGCTGATATGAGCTCACATGCTTCTGTTGAAAAGGGATGAATGAAACAGGCCTGAACCAGCCCACAGACCTGGTGAAAACAGTCCTGTCCTATTGGAAACTGAATTCTGTTCAGAACATAAGCCTTTTAGAGCGACCTCTTGCTCTCTCTGGTGGTGCTATGCATCTTGCACAACTACATTCATGCTGCCTTTTGGTCATATTTGCACTTCAATCTTAGCCACTCCTTAATTTTTTAAAAATGAGCACCCTGCAAAGAAATCTCCTTGTCTCCCAGCTCAGTCTCAGAAGATGCTGGTTTTCCAGTGGACATTGCAGAGCAGAGCAGAAGTGGAAGCACAGAGAATCCCACTGATGAGGAGACAGCCGTAAGTTCTCCTCCAGAATAATTCAGCAGAAAGGATACAAATTTCTGAATATAGATAGGCCTTATGAATAAAGCAGGAAAGCATTTTCAGTGAGAGGAAGAAAATGGTATTTATTCTGGGCATAACAGGCAGTTTAAACATCTGCAGCTGTTTAAATACACCTTATAATGTCCCTAAAAACACTGCACACTACATTGATATATTATATACACAAAGGCATTTACATGTGTAGGAGAGCAAATTCCTTAGAGAAGTCACTCTGTGCTGCAGCACAAACACCACACCACTGAGGTGGAAGTTGTTAGTGTTCCTTACCAGTAGGTCAGTCAGCAATTCCATCTGTCTTTTTGACAATTTGCTCACAGCTTCCCAATCCCCTGGTGCTTTCTTGTCCAGTGAAACCCCTTGGAATGCACCATGATTGCAGGTTACCTTTTTTCTTTTCCTGTGCTGTACAAAGGCAGGCCATGGAGCAGGGTGGTGTCTCCATAAGGCCAAAGACATACTCCTTCACAGGTCCTTCTTATCACTGCTGATAAATACCCAAATCCAAAACTCAGAGCAGCTCCAGCTGAGACCCTCAGCAGTGGGTCCTTTATAAGAGGGGTTAAAGAGCCCTACATCCCATTGGTTTCAATGGGAGATGAAGGTGCCTGGATCCTCCACATTTACATGGCCTGTGATCTGTAAATTGGGGCCAGTTTCATATACAAGATACACTGACAGCACCATACAGTTGTTTTATTCTTATTGCTCAAATCAAGGAATGAGGAAAACACGTTTACTTCATCTTACCCTTCCTGTTAGATCCTCCCACTCCTTGTTAGCAAAAACAAGTGCGTAAGGCCAAGACAAGAGGTGGCAAGATTCAGGTGTTAAAATTACTCCCTTGACATGCTGAATTTAGCACCCTAAATCTTCATCCAAATAAAACTTCCAAGAATGAAATGACCAGTGAGTGAAATCCTAATGAGTCTGAACGAGCCAAGGTTTTACCCCTGGAGCTCTTGAATATTCCACTCTCAAAGAGGAAAGGGGAGGCAAATGCATTTTAAGGTTATATTAAAACAATGCCATTGAAAATAGCTCACTGTTCAAAATATTTGCTAAACAACAGCTTGTGTGTTGTTTTAAGTAAACTTCCTTTCTCCTTTAAAAAATATTTTTAATGCTTCAACGCTGTATTACTAAATAAACTGACAAAACATCTCAGAACTAACATAAACATGCAATTTTAATGCCTTCTAATCACACAAATCAGCACAAGATTTTTGTACTTGAGCATGACCTTCTTCAAATTATCCCTCCATTTTGGCTGAATCAGAATGAGCATGGGCTATTTGATAAAAAACACTAAGTGTGTGAAATGAGGGGCCCTCATCGTTTCTGCCAGACTCCTCTTGACAGAATGATGATAGAAGCATCACATCCCTGGGAGAGTAAATGCAAACTGACAGGAGATGAGCCTTTAGATGTTGAATATAATCTTGAATTGTGCTTGAAGTGTCTTATTATCTTGTCTTTTGATGTCTGAAGGGGTGGCTCATTGTTAGAAAAAGGAAAGCCCTTGCACATCTTTGCCATCTTTAAAAATTGTTTGGCCTTTAACAACTGCTTTTCCAACTAATGTCCATTTCTCCTGACAATAAATATGGCAGGTCGTCAGCAAGTGACAAACAATTTACTTTACATGCCAAGCTTTTATGGCTTTTGAGAGCTCATGTGGAAGCATATTTTAAAAAGCTCTGGGAAATTAGCACCATTACAAATGTTAAGATGGCTGTGTCTGTGTGGTTGGCTCTGTGGCTATTCATTACCTCTACATTTCTGTTTTCGAGTCCTGTCTTTCCTTATACAGACTGCTGTTAGAGTTCTTTATTTATCATTGACTAAAAATAGTCAATGAAAAATAAAGAGCAAGAAGCAATTTTCTTCTGCTCTAAAAAAGCACTATTACAGATACAGTACATGGGTAATGCATAAAATCATATTTATTAATCATAACAAATCGATATCAGTAGTAGTATGACACAGTTTACCTGTATTGCAGACCCTCACAATCACACCACTGTTTTTTCCACCTTCAACCAGCTCGACTTTTTTCCTTTTTTTTTTTTTCAAACTTAAAAGTTTAATGACGAATCAGATCAATATGATTCCTTAGCAACTAAATCACAGGCACACTAGTTTTTCCTGTCATAGCACCAGTTTTGTGAAAGCAGTCAAGTTCTTTTTTCAGGCCTCCGTCACTCTGAGAATCCATAAGAATCCTCAAATGGATCATAAACTGTTACAGGGTTCAGGTTATTGTATCATTATAAAAACGTATTGATATAGTACAGATGACAAGACATGCAGCTCTTGTGCTAGTCTATTACAACCATCTGAATACCATAAGAAATATCAGATATAAACAAAATAAACCAGTCAGCAGTAAGCTGTCTTTTAGGGAACCCATTTTTATTTTTTTTTTTTAAACTGTTTTAAGGTGGTTTGAAATACAGCAGTTATATGAACCCACAGAAAAGAGAATAACAAAACCAGAGGAATGTGTTATTAAAAATAAATAACCAAAAACCTGACCAGAGCCTAGGGATTTAATTTATTTTTTTTTAAATCGCTGCAAGAAAAGGCCTGATTTTGCTCCTTACAATGAATGTTTCACACCTGAGTTTTCAGAGAGAGTATAAGACAAAACTCTCCCTGCACCCCTCCCTCTCCCTTCTGGCAGAGCCCCAGAGAGCCCCACTGCTGGGAGAATGCACCCTGTGCTCTAATACACCAAAACACCCCAGCCTTTACACTGCCAGACAGCTGGAAAGTGCTGTTCAAACCACACCAGCACCGTCTGACACAAACAAGAGAATGGCCCTGGGAGAAAGGCTTAACCCCCAAGCCTGTCCCTCCGAGCCCCGTGGTCACCAAGCCAGAGTCCTGCAAATCCAGAGCTGCTCATTGACCAGCACATCTCATCTGAGTAAAGCTCTGCATCATCTGCTCCCTCTTTTATTCATGGCCTCATAAAAAGCAAGGAGGTGCGGGGGCTGGGGAGGGGGGACTGAGCACGACCAGCTGATTGAAAGATTTTTTTTCTTGTCAGCAACTGTTATGAGAAGGTTCACTGTGCTGTATCCACACAGTTAAAATGAGGAGGCTCCGAAAGCAATGCATCAAATCCCAGCAGCAGAGCCACACAAGACTTTCCTCCACACTCTTCATACCAGGGGAAAAAAACATCACGTCAACTCAAACGACTTATGCAGATGTTCTTCTTGCTGGATATTATCACTGCATTTACTGTGCTTATGAGAGTCAAGTATGTTCAATTAGTAGAAAAAAATACTTTAAGATTATTTTCATTTTGTTTTCTTTCAGCTGTAAATTCCATTTCTCCTTCAGAGAGATTTGTGACTTGCAGTCCCAAATATTTATGATTTCAGGCAAGGAAGCATAAGAAAGGAGGAGAAATATCAAGCCTGTGCATTTACAATCACCATTAAGCTCATATATATCTATCTAATTTCCTTCCCCCCTTTCAATCACTGCTGATTTCTCCAGTTATGTTTTTATTTTAGTAACAACCACCATTTATGCTTCTTAATAACTTATTTTTTTTTAAATTGTGTTAATCCACTTTACCTAAAAGCTTCTCCACCTTTATGGAACCTTCATTTACGTTCCAACACTGACCTGCCCACGACAGCCTCTGCAACACACACACGAACCTGCAAGGCATAACAGAAACCCACAGGAACCCCAGGACTGGTTCAATAATTCATAGTTTGTTAAATATGAAGGCAGCATAATTACAGAGTGGTTGCTCCTTCCCATCAGTATGTTTGCTTGGCTGATTTTAGCTCCAGAACACAAGAAGCTGTAAAGCAGGGACCATGTGAGAGAGGTGGAGGCCACGAACTGGCTTGCAGGTACTGATAGGATGAAAGCCCTGCTGAAACCCATAGTCTTCCTGCAAATGTGATGGATGGTCACCTGAGACCTGCCAGAACCTGGCCTCATGTTTATTCAAAACACTGAGCAAACATGACATCTCTACACTGTGTGAATAAATCCTAATTGTATGCAAAAGCAAATGCAAAAACTGCCCCATATAGTATTTGCTCAAGAGATTAGACTGAATTCAAATGATTTTTCTTCCTTTCCAGTTAATACTGTGTTATCTCAAGAAATAATTACACATACTTAATACTACAATATATTAGAGTATGCCTTAAGGTATATTAAATGAAAACCAATTCTGGCTTCTTGATTAAACACAGGGTTTAGATCATCCTCTCAAGGAACAAACTCCTCCAAACACTAAGCTTCAAACAAAGGGTGGAAACCTAAAGAAGACCTTGACAGAGTAAAATGTGTTTAAAATCAACCTGGGCAACAACGGCCCATGCCCAGCAGAGTTTCCAGCTGCGTACACCCACCAAGGAGGGGGGAACAGCTCCAAACCTGGCTGTGAGGAAGGAGAAGGGCACACAGAAAAGGGGGCACCTTTTTTTCTTTTTTGACTTTACAAGCCTTGGTGTTTGCAGTGAGAACAACAGGCTGTGTGTCCAGCAGACTCTGGGAGAAGACTTTCTTTATCTTCTGCTGGAAGGCAACTGACTGCTACTAGTTCTTTATTCGACGACTTAAGACCAAGATTTTCAAATGTGAGACTATGTCAGATAGGAGACAGATAGAAAATGGAAGTGACTAAATAGAATCTCTAATGGTCATCAAACCATACACCTACCTTCTGAACTGAAAAGCACAAAGATGCTTTTAAGAGCTAGTATTATAAAAGCTAGTATTAGTGCAGTTCTATAAACTCCATGCTAGTTTTCAAAGGAGTGGTCTAATTATAGATTGCTGTAGCAAATGCTGTTCTTAATACAAAATAGTAAAAAAAAAGTCTTTATTTCTTATTTGTGAAACATGTGAATCTTCAGTGTAACATGGAATTGTTTTAGGACTGAATTTTTTTATAGCCTAAAATAATGTATGTCATGTTTCAGTCACATTGGCTGATAATTTAGTTATTTTATATATATATATATATGTATATTTAACTTTTGTAATCACTTTCAAGTAGTGTAACATTTTCCTTAAGAAAACTTCAAACTCCTCAGACATTAAAATGATGGTTTACCTTTCTGAAAAAAAAAACCCGAGACATCTGAGAAGAAAAACAAAACTCCCACTCTCCCAACAGCTCTTCTTGTATATTCTAAAATAAAAACAGAAGCCCAACCTACTTTTAAGCATAGACAAGCAGCAGTTTAGTGTTAAAAACCACATTTTAGAGTGACAGAGGTGTTGTGCGTTGTCCATTGATTTGATAGATACAGATATCCCTGAACTCCAGAGAACAAACCCAATTTCAGTCTCTCTGAAAACAGCAGGCTCTACTTAGCCAGACAGGATGAGGCACTATTCTTCTCTAGATGACCTCTGCTTTCAAAATAAAAGGGCTTAGTCCTGCTTCTAAGAGCATCAAAGCAGTATCACAACATAAAGCAGGACATGTCACAATACAAATCTTCCTTTGTTTCACACTGATATTGATTTTGATTTTTATACGGTGGAAAAAGAGAAAAGACTTTATGTTAAAAAAAATCATACCATTTACATGACAAAATAATACTCCTGCAAACTGTGACACATTTCATTTTATTCTGGTTTTGTCCCTGTTTAGCATTAGTTTTCTTATTTCCTCATTTGAATGTAACTTCTACCTCTGAGCTTGTCAGAAATTATTTTGCAACTAGCACAGTAATGTTATTTTGGTAATATTGATGGTAGGACTAGTGGTAGTCATATAAAAAGTCAGAAAATAAACCATTAGTGGAAGAAACATTAATATATTGAACATGCAATTAAATCAAAGTATGAAAAAAACATAAAGCCGATCTTTGACCGTCTCTACCTAAAAATAGGGACCACAGGTGAAGGATACAAGAGAAGAAACAGTTTCACAAGGCAAAAGAAGGAAAAGAAAGAAGAACCTACAAATGACAGAAGGAACAAAACGTAGGAAGACAACATAACAAGGCGAACCAAGTGCTACATAGGATATTAAAGAGAAAAATGATCCATGGGAGAGTGGCAACTGTTACTATGAGCTTCCTACAGCTACCTCTGCCTTTGGATATTTTTAAAAAATTTATTAACCTGACAGCAGGGAATTTCATACAGCTTGCCCCCTGACAGGGTGCTGGTTTGGTATAAGCACTTGCTACCTCTTTGTTTAGCATAAGGAAATCAAGGGAGGTGTTAAGTGGTGCCATGTGCACATTTGGACAAATGTACCGTCGCCTCCATCTGCCTCACCTGCACTTTTCCGTGGAGAACTCACTTAAGTGGGTGAAGTCCAATAGGAACATCCCTTTCTCCTTCCTGCTCTTTGCTGTGTTTGCTTCCTTTTTAATGTGCAAGTGTCTGATCTATTATTAATCTCAAAACAGAAACCAGCAAGGATCTCAATCAAAGAATGTAACAGTTCCTTCACAAATTACCTGTTTACTGTCTAGTAGCCAGCAAGTCCCCTTTGAAACAGCCAGCCATTTATGTTGCTTTTAAAGAAGTTTGTTGTTATTTTTATAACTTCAAAGGCAGGGAGAAGAAAGATTAACTAATTAAAAATGAACCATTTGTCATTCAGTCATACCAATTACATACTGGGATTTAATTCCTTCTTTTCCTTCCCTCTCTAATGTTATTCTGTGTATAAATACAGAAAATCAGACTTCAAGCCTCATTTAAGAAACACATAACATACACTTTGCTCAAAAACATTTAGCAAAGAAGTCATTTGAAATTCAGAACAAACAGAATTAAAAAAAAAAAAAGAAACACAATTAGCTTTCTCTCTGCTCAAAATAGCTTTTGTTGTTTGTTTGCTTTTTTTAAAAATAGGCTGTCTTTGTCACAATTCAGGGACAGCAACAAGAGGCTTCTTTATTTCCATACCAGCAAGGGAATTTAAAAGTGAGGCTGCAACATTTGCCCTTCATCAGCCCAATATTGCTGTCATCAAACGTGAAGGGCCTGAGCTCTGGTGTCCTCAGAGCTGGAATGTGTGTCCAGCAGCAGCACCCTCTGCCCAAGACACCTGCAATGCCCAAGCCCAGCAGCAGCGCTGAGCTCAGGAGGCGTTTCCTGCCTTACCTTTACATCCTGTTTGTGTTTAAATAGTCATAACATCTTTTTAGGCTTTAATGGGCATTTACTCCCCATTCACGAGCGCATGTCCCACTGACAGAGCAAGAACTCTGCCAGGAAATCAGACAGCGTTACTCAGAGTAGTTAGTCCAGTGCCTAACTGTTTGCAAACAGGTATTTAAAAATGTTGATGTCAAATATATCCTTCAGAAATAACAATCAATCACATAGCCAGATCTCCAAGTTCTTTGAGAACTGTTTCACTTTTTGAACAAGACACCACCACATTTTAGAAAAGGGATTTAAAAGCACGTATGATGACCCAGTTCTGTAAACATGCCACCTGGTAATATTTCTCATTGACACAGTCTTTGTAATGAAATAGTGTTCCTAATCCACAGATTACTTGCTTTAATAAAAGTATCACCCATTCAAGCCCTGGCAGGATCAGTCCTATGGCACAGATAACCTACAGTGTCTCACAACAAAGCACCTGCAATGTGGAAATTAGCAAATAAAATTACGTGAAGAGACCAGAATCTTTCTGTGCAGATTGGGCACATTTCAAAAGTTTGCTGCATCTAAAAGAAGGTTCTTATTTTAATATGGAGACCATTTGGCCCATGAACTTTGCTGTCAGAACAGAAATATTCACTGGAGCTTTAAAATGCACGAAGAGCAACAAACACACACTGCTTCCTTCCACTGAAATTACCAAACCTCATCAGAGTGTTCCTGATGGACGGAGATCTTACAGGCCTTTTAAATTTGAGGACATGACCAAACCACTGAGAATCATCCTTAAATACACTGATGAAAGGAAAGCTCATAGTCTGGAGGCCCCCACAGGCCAGATACACTGTTAAGGATGATAATTTGAGCTTCCTCACAGCAACCTGGCGATGACCTCTGCTCTGACCCGCAGACACCAATGTCTCAAGAGGTAGAAGACAATTTATTCCATTATCCTTTGTAACCAAAATTATTCCAGTGCCGTAAATTCTAATCAGGGCGAGTCCAATTTAAAAACAAAAACAAACAAACAAGCCAACAACAAAAAAGAGGATAACTTATGTTTTTCTAAAGAGTAATACAAGGGATCTACCAGCAAAACATAATCAGCTGGAAACAACTTCTACCCCGTTCCCCTGCAGCATATCCGTGTATGGCTATACAGAAAGATGCACACACACAGTTCTGAAACATGGGCAACAAAATGGGAAAGGAAAATAAAACCCCAAAGCCGACACAGGGGTTTGAAAATAAACCCTTGTTCATGCAAATGGGTGTGGATTCATTTAACTCCCATTTTCCTGCTCCATATTTCAGGCATACACAGCATTATGAGAAGATCAAAAGCCTGCTAATGAACCAAAGAAAACCACAGTGTTCAGATCCAGCCTGGGAAATCTAGGATTTAATTTCACTGGAACAAAACCTTGCCACCAAAGTAAAAAAAGAAAATAAAAAGATAATAATAATAATTAAAAAAAAAAGAGGCTAGCAATAATTAAATAGAAAACATTTGTGCCTCACAATTATAGGCTTGGTATTGCTCTCACTATATACTTCCAGCTTTATTTATTTTGACAAGTTTGATGCAAAGAACTACAGACTCAACCTCAAAGAGCAACTTTTTAGAATACAGCAAAATTACCTTAACATGCAAATGCACTCCCAGCCTTTTTTTACTGTCACCTAATTATGTCACAAATTACCGTCAGTTAAGGATTAATTAAGCACTGGATGTAACTCCAGGAAAGCCAGCCTCAGACCACAGGGGCTTTTGATGCTTAGACCAGCTGCTTCTTCGTTCTTGGGATTTTTACTGTACAGGGAAATTTCTATACAACTCACCACTGGTGTCTCTACCAACTTTTCAGTCTCAACAGTTTATTGCACAGATAAACATGAACTTCTTCTAAGTTTTTTTTCAGAGCAATACTTCATAACTTATACTAAACTCGTTTGAAAATATAGTATAAAATGGCTACTAGGATTAATTAACTTAGGATCAAATCCCAATGTTCTTGCTCAAGTGGAACTACTAGTCAGCATTAACAAAAGCTCCTCTAGCCAGAGCCGGGGCATCTGGCCCAGGCTGCTGGTTTTGAAACATATTGCAGAGTAAGACAAGTGGATCCAAAAATGACACCACCTGAAACGTCGAGAGCCAGGCTCAGTTTTTCTGTTTCTTGATTACATCCCGCAGTTGAAACAGGACATATTCCTTCACAAGGATTTTAAAGAGTAAATAACACACCACGAGAGCTCTTGCCAAGCGACTTCGCCTCATACTGTACAGCAGAGCTGGGATTTCTGCAACCAAAGCACTGGGGCTGCACTAACTCCACATTTCAAAACTGTAATATTGAGCTAATGTGTTTCAGGATAGAACCCTTCACCAACATTTTGCACCTCAGAGAGTATTACTGACCACTTTTTCTACTCTTTTTCTTGTTTCATTTGGCTTCAGCATCAAAAGTCTTTTGCATGCAGATATGCAGATGCCAAAAAAGTCCGCTGGTATAAAAGCAGAAGTGGAGGATTACAGACTCCCAGACTACAGGACAGCATTCTCCCTCAAAAAGAAACAAATAAAAGAAAACAAAACAAAGCAAAATCAGCACCACCAGAAGAAAGCAAGCTGGCAAAGAAGCCAGCACAGCCCCTCTCATCACAGCCGCTCCCGTCATCACTCACAGGTAACAACTGCACCGCAGTGACAAAGTGCACCTTCCCAGGCTCCTGGACACCAGTTTCAGGTGGGAGCTGTTTCAGATCATCAGGAACTCCTGATGCTGGTATTTGTGAGACTCAGAATGCTGCAGCATTCATCTGCTCTGTCACCAACAGCAAAGCACCCGTAAGAGAAACAAAAGTTTACCGCACCTCTTCAAAAATAAGTATAATTAATTGTACTCCTGCCCTTTCCTCACCAGCAGCAGGGAGACAGGAGGTGCCATTTTTACAACAGATTGTGCTATTTGCTACCAAAACAAAAGCTATATACCCACTGTTTCTCTGGCATGCAGTGAAATAGCAAAACAAGGAAGTTTGAGAATAAGGAGGTGGATTTTAGGAAAAGGTACAGGTAAGCAATGCAGGTCTTCATGGAAATAAACTCATCCATCAAAAGAAGCTAAGCAAAACGTGTCCAGTAAAAGAGAAGAAAGCTCTTCACATCTCATCATTCAACTCTGTTCATCTATATGAAAATAAGAGCCATGAAATATTGCTAACATCAACAAGACATTCATTTGGTCATTCATTCCAACTAAATCAGAACACGATTTTCACAATTTTTTCAAAAAACATGAAAGCAGCAATGTAGAAAAACTTTGTTCCCTATGGACCTGTCTCCTCCCCTTGACTTTCTAAAATGCTCCTCCCTCTCCTGCTTAACAGATTTGGGGGAAATTTTCACACAGCATGTATTAAATGTATTGTAAAGAGAAAATTATTATCTCTGACTACATGAAAGAAAGTTGGAGGAGAAAATTGTCTTTCTCTGTGCCAACAGTAGTCAGTAAGTTCACAATAATTTAATTTCAGGGACTGCAAAGAAAAGTCCAAGGCATGCATTCCTAACATGCTATTCATAACATTAAACAAAGAGAAACGACTATAGAGTGATGGTCTATATTTATGTAACAGAGCTTTAAACAAAACTACACTTATTTATTTTTGGTGTTTACTGCAAATCTGTCTCGAGGATGCATCCGTGACATAATGGCTAATCACCTCTACTTTACATTTGCTCAGTTTGATGCTCAGATGTACCAAAATAGTTCTTTATTTTTATGCTCTCAAAGTTACTAAAATTAATTGACAAGGGCTGCTGCTAACAGATCTGTAGCATCTTGTCATAATTGTAAGAAAACCCCAATAAATGGTACATAAGTTCATACTGAGGCAATTGAACTATTTCACCTACTTTTTTTACTTGGGAACATCTTTTTAGCAGAATAAGGATCAGGCTAGCAAACATTTACACTCACCCATAGAAACAGCACAATATATTAATTTGTCTCTATTTTATTAGTGCTTTTAGGGGCATAGATTATATTTTCAGTCCAGAGGGAGACAAGATAATTTCTGTATCACACAGCAACTCTAATGAAAGTATCTGTGTATATTTCACTACCCCTGTAGAACATCCAAATGACAATGGCTCAAAAAATATCCTGCTCTTTATTAGAACACTTGCCTGATCTAAAACCAAACAGACATTTTCACTATTCTCAAATTATAAGCCCATTTTTTGCTTTGTATATGCCTTGCTATATTTAATAGATGCACCCTAAACATTTGAGCAAATAAAACATATAAACAGAGCTGAAGATATTTATACTACTCTAAACAACTAATAGCCCTCTGAATTTTAGAGATTAAATTCTTTCCTGGATGAAATGGGCTAAAACAATTATTATATGGTTTTTGAACATTCAAACTGCTAATGGAAATTATGCTTTCCATGGAAACAATGATTACTAAGAGGGTGCTTAAAAATGGATGTGATATTCAGCAATGGTCATTACTACAACTGAGAAATTAAATTTTAGGATTTGTTTAATTACTGTTATTTTCCCATATCTGTAGTGAAGTTATTTGGTAAAACATTTCGTGCTGTATCTTTCAGTAATGGGTAAAGAACATTTTAATACAAAATTACATGTATTCCTTTGTTTTAAAAAATAATCTTGCAGCTGTTACTCTAGCTGGAATACTGAAATCTGAACATTGCTACAGATTCCCTTACAGATTATGAAATCAAAAGTTGAATCTTAGAAAATGGGCTCTCCCTCTCACTCCCTTAAAGCTGCATTCCCTTTAAGCAAGATCTGTTTCCCTTCAACTTCCACCTATAGGATAATGAAAAATAAGGGATCGCTCCATTTCTATTAAGGTTTGTCTCAGGTCACAGATGGAAATAACTAAAAGGGACTCCTTGAGGAGTGCACTCCCTCTAAACCCCAAATGTCACTGTGCACCACACAGTGCAGCTCCAGCTCAGACATCTATCAACATCTATCACTCAAGCACGCGCCTCAACAGCCCTGCTCCCTTTTCTGATTAGAGATCAGAGTTGCTTGAGTTGGCTTACAGGGTGTCATCTGTTTGAATGACAGATGTCTGTGTCGGAGTGCCACTCTCGCCGCTTTTGTTTTGATTGGGGAAGGTTACGCTGATCCGGCACGATTCAGACTGTTCCGAAACGAATAACAATTCACAAGGTAATTTCTCTTCCTACACGGTTGAGAAGAAATATTTAATTTCTGCCTGAGATTCCGAAAACATTAGCTCCACGTGCAATACCATCACTAGTCTTTGTTTACTCAGTGCAAAGTGTTTTCTATGAGAATGTCTTGGTTCTCTTCAGCCAGCTTGATTTTTGCCATTTAAAATCATAACTTTCCAGTTTAACCCAGACTCAAAAGAGCTGGTAGCATGTGAGACACCCCAGCACCTAATGTAATAAATGTTAATGAAGTACTCCAAGCAAACGAACCCCCTCTCTGTTATTTTACATTAGAGTCCACGGATCTGCAAAAAAAGCCCTAAACCATCTGCAACTCGCATAAAAACATGTTCCTTGTTAACCAAAGTTTTCAGGACTGACGCTGCCATTCCCGTAACCAGTTGCAGTGGGAGCAGAGGGCTGTATGCCTGCATGCTCCAAGCTACTCCTTCCTACTTACGAGAAAATTGAGCGAAAAGGAGGGAGAGAAAAAAAAAAAATGAAATAAATAAAAAGAAATAAAAAAGAGCAGGGGGAGATTGCTCTTCCGGACAACATGGTAGCAGTGAAATGGAATACCTAGACAGACTTACCGAAGAGCTTGCTGGGAGTGTCCTCGCTGTCATTTGATTCCACAGGCGCAAGCAAGGGCTCATTCAGCTCGTTGTCTGAAGTAGCTGCCTTGTCCTCACCTCTCAACTCTGCATTCATTTCACTCCGCAGTGACAGCAAGGGCTTACTGACTTGTCCAGCTATCATTGGATCCTAGGATGGGGGGAAAAAAAGAGTGAGGGGGGAAAAAAAGTGGCAGCTTTGGTGTGCGTATACTGTCTCTTCCACTCCCTCTCTCACACACACACACATACACACACTCTCTCTCTCTCTCTCTCTTATCTCTGGCTGCTCCTGCTGTTATTGCTGGCTGCAGTCAAGTGAAGAGCTATTACAGATCCAATGAGTTTTCCATTACTCCCCACCCTATTAAAGCTCAACTAGCATGTGAGAGATTCAGGATGCTTTGGAGAAAAACTTCTATGAAAGCCACATAACCAACACAGCTTTAATTGTGGGATGTGCTTTCTGTGTGTGTATGTTTTTACACCTCACCCTGTCCTTAACACAGCAAGAAAAGGAATTCCTATATGCTCTGATGCTGCGGAAGGGGAGCACCCTGCGAGCGCTCCATAGTGATTTAAAGAGGCATTCTCAGCTGCACCACATTAACAAAATCAAATACAGTTTCTAGCATTCCAGCATTTCTATGAAAACACACAGCATCAAATAGCCATTTCATTACATACTTTCAACAGAGACACAGATTTCTAACTACTCCTGTCTCTGGGATACTACACTCCAAGAGTCCATAAACACACAAACAGGTATTTTTCCTTTGAAAATAAAAAAAAACCACAGAAAACATTTTCTGAAAGATAAAATCAGGGAAGATACTTACACATACAGTTTGCAATTATTCTCGTGTTTGCGACATTATATACCCCATAAAACATTACATATATATATGTACACATTTCAATTTTCTCTTGATGATTTGAATCTGTTTTATCTTCTGCTCATTGAGGACATTTGGGGGTCAGGCATTATTTCCAAGCACACCAAATGATTCCGTTTGCAAACTAATAAGCATAATATCATGACAGCACAGGAAGCAGAGTAAGAAAAGAAAACGAAAAAAAAAACAAAAAGGAAAAGAACAAGTGACCTTGTTGCTCTCTCTGGCAGCTATTTATTGCAAAGTTCATGCCTAAATGGTTCTTATGCAGAGAACAGGTGACCAGCGAGCAAGTAGGTTGGCTAGCATGTTCCCTCTGTCCCGTCCTCACATTGGTCGATGTTTGCCTATGGGTTTTTTAATGTATTCATGTCTGAAAAGTGAATTTGATATGACACATGATAATCTATGAAAATGTTAATCAATACAAATAGTTTAAGCTGTCATCAAATGCACTTCTTTAGTCAATACTCATATTGCTGAAAACAATGTCACTGTCACCAGGGCTTAATTTGCACAGCACTTAAATATTGGACTCTGCATCAATGCACTCTTCTTCAAATACTGTAGGTAAACACATTTTCTCCCTATTTAAGGCTGAAGCACTCAGCACGCATTTAGTTGAGCCGAATCCTCCCTTTTGAATACCTTGATAGGTCCACTGGAGGGCAAAATTAATACTTAATTGAATCTCACAGTCATCAAAATAATCAATACTTTTTTATTATTTATTCTTTACAGTCTGTTGACTGTTTCAAACCTCTGAGGGAATGGTGGAAAGGATTCATGGCTTTGAAACACTGTCATTTAACAAGGTAATTTTCAGTGGGGCATTAGGGGTTGTGAAACATATAATAAAACAAAAATGGTGGCTTATAATAGGAAGAAAGAAAAGAATTATATTTCTGCCATCTAACAAAACAGGATAAATAAAAAAAGCAAGTGCGAGCAGGAGAGGGAGAAAGGAGGGGGAGACAGAGAGAAAGACTGGCTTTTGAAGGGTTTTATCATATCAAGAGCAGAGCTGAGCTTTCATAATGCTGACATTTCTCATTCTGACAATCCTAAACAAGTGGAAAGGATGAGATCGCAGATATCATCTTTCATCACATTCCCCAGCTTAAGAACCAACATGACAGCTTCTCTCCCCTTTACACTGTTAATTACTAAATAAAATACTGCTCTCTGTCAGCATTAGATTATTGCAGATAGCAACCACAAACATTACTCCATTGTTTTGTTTTCCTTTTTTTTTTAAGCCAGTGATACCTTCCTTGAACCCTTCAGAAAATAAATTAGGCTTGTGTCTACATATTGTAAATATATGAAACATAATCAATTTAATCAATGTGGTCAATCCATGTTATTGTCAGGCTAAATTGCTGGTGATTTATTAACACTTCATTTACTGTATTTATTAGGCAGCAACAATCTGGACATTTCTTAGATGTTTCTGGAGAGGAAACACAAGTAAACAGATTTCTGCAGCAGACACTGTAAAAAACCTCTGGCTGCTTTTGCCTCATGCTCATACTGCACTATGGACAACCATTTACTGAGGCAAAAACGTTTGTTTGTTTGCTTTCATATACTAAATAATGTATTTTAGCAGATTTTGCAGCTAAAGGTCATTGTGAACACAAGCAGCATTGTTTCAAAGTCTGTGCTGCTGCTCTCAGTTTCAGCCATTGGAAACTAACATCAAGATTTGTTACTAACATCCATAACAAATGTGATTCAAGACCAAATTTGACCCTTTTCATCCAAGTAGTTTGGGGAGGCAACTAATCCCGTCCACAGAGCCACGCTCCTAATCTGAGGACTACCAGCAATTTACTGGAGCATGCCGAATCAGTGGCATTCTAGATTAAGTTGCCAAATTTTAAAGTTGAATATATGAAAAATGGAAGGAAGAATAATGTGGGAAATGTGACAGCACTGGGAAAAACCTCAGCCCTCAGATATCACAGCAACTTCAGCGGGGCCAAGATTTTACTTGTTATGTACATCAATACTTTGGCAGCGTCTGGAGTACTTTGTTCATTTCTGGTTCACCCATCTAAGAAAGATACATCAGAAAAAGGTGCAGAAAGATTGATAAACTGAGGGAAAGCACTGGAAGTGTTTACAGAAAAGTGGGACTAAGAACAAGCATGATCAAAGGATATAAGATAATAAATGGCAGGGAGAAAATGTAGATTAGGAACTATTCACCCTACCCCATCTGAGGAGAGAAAGCATCTCCACTGAGATGGGAAAAAGCCATAAATCTAATAGTAATAAATGACACTTTTCAAAACAGTAAGAGGTGGCAAAGCTGTGGAACTCACTGCTGCAAGGTATGCCCGAGACCCACACGGCAGTGAACATCAGCATAGTCGGTGGCGTGGCTGGGCAGACTCTTAGCAGTGAATTTAAAGCAGCTTTGCAAGCACAGAGGATGGACTGTAAAAACTGAAATAACAGAAAGTGCTGTCGCCTCCCTCAGACCGTACCAGAACCTGTAGTTAACCCCCAGGGTGGCTCTCTTTGTCAGGTGGGAAATGAGCGACAACCTTCTCCATACCCAGACGGATTAGATACTGTCCAAATTCCTAGTCTGCATGAAGACTGAATAAATCACTTCAATGATGGGTTAAGGGAAGGTTTGTTTCCTTGAACAACTTATTGCAAAATGGACCTTTTAAAACTTCGGGTTACCTCCAGGCCTTCAGTTGCTTTCTGTGCCTAAGAACGTGTCTCTTCTGCAGTGAATTATGCATTATTAAAAACTGTTGTTTTTCCAAAATCCTAAATCCAGCGCGAGCAAGTGGCCTAGGCTGCAAAATGCCTTGGTGATGGGAGGGGCTGTTCCCGCATTTCCCAGTGGCCTCCCCCCAGAAAATTCTGGAGTAGTCAAAAGATGACAGCCACAGGCCCAGCATCCCTCTCCTCCTTCCCTGCCCACCTGCAAGCCCATCCCAGAGAGGACCCAGGACGCTGCAGTGGGTGCACTGAGGGAAGGAACTGCCTGCACATCCTTTGTGGCCAAGGCTGCAGGATCTGTTCTCCTGTTGGGCTTGGTGCTCAGCAGCTGCTTTTTGGGAGGTGTTGGGGGTCACATTACACCCTGCACTGTAACACAGGCTCTTCCACTGACTTGACAGCCACACAAAAGTTTCAGCTTTTCACATGCAAAATTGAAAAGTCTAGGAAGGCATAAAACCAGCAAGATGAACTTCGTATGAAGGGTTTATATGCTTTAAGTAAGAGGCAAGTGTGCATAACAGGGATGGAACGCTTCGGAATTCCAAAGTTGCACTTATGAGAGAGCTGAGGAATTACAATCCCCTTATTCAAAATACACCTGCATACACCACACACAAATTTTACACATCTCTCTTGAGGGCACTCATACAACTTGTCACCCATTTCTTGTCCAACCAGCACTGGTATTTGCAGACTTGCCTGCTTGCTGTGAGATTTCCCTGACAGCAATGTGCTGCAAGTGGTGCTCCCTGCTGTTTGTCTCCCTGAAGGGTGGCTGATACCTCGTGCAATGCAATTGCAGTGTGTGCTCAGCGCTGTCCAACCCTGCCACTCCCTCGTGGTTTAAACCAGCTGCTGGCATTAATTGCATAGTCAAAATCGTGTGGATTTGCAAATGCAAGTTGCACTTCTGGTAGCACACCCTCTTTTAGAGGCCAAAACTTTTACTTTTTTCTTGTCTGCAGCAAGATAGGAGGTACAGGGGAACATTCATCACCACCTTAAAATAAGCTTTGCCTTCGAACTCTAAGGGTAAAGGGGCAGTTTCTAAGCAAAACTATTTAGTAATCAGAGAGAGTATTTAAAGGAAACTGTATGGGGTTTGTGTCAAACATGCCCTAGGCAGAAACCTAAAAATGAGAGAATGAATTACTTTCTTCCTTAGTGCAGGACTTGGGTGATGATAACGCTTTATAAAGGCTTCACGTACTGATTTAGCCACTGCTCTAAATTTGGTACTTACTGCACCATAAACATTGTTTCTCCAAAGGAATTTCTTTGTAAATTTCCGTTCAGAGGAAAAGTAAGATCCTCTGTTTTGCTCTTTATTTTGCCCTTAGTTTGAAGTTCCTTTGCGCAGACTTTTTGTTTTCCCCTAGGTTAGAAGAACTTGAAATCAGTGTTCTGATTTTGTTCAAAATGTGAAATAAATCCTGTTCCCTTCCCTCCCATGTGTCTCCCTCCCCTCCCCTGCCCTCATTCTGATCTGGTGCAGACTTGTTTGGGACATGCACAATGGATGTTTTTGAGAGCAAACACAAAAATTCTACTGATAAACATAACATTTACACTGTTTTAATGACTTATTCTAATGACTACAGCAAAAAATATTTTTCAAATTGTAGCTTTTTAAAATTTTTTTATCAAGATAGAGCACAATCACAGACTTGGATAAAGCTATTCTAAGATGTAATTTAGCTTAATTTTTGAGTGAGGAATGCATTAAAAAGACTACTGGGAAAGGACTGGATTTAATTTTTTTGTCAAATGCCAGCATAATTTAGGATTATCTTCTCCCTTGGTCCTCTTAGGGGAAAAAAATCCTTCTTCCTTTATTTTATTGCTTCTGGAGCGATTCTTTTTTTTTTTTTCCCCATAAAGAGAAGTTTGTCACAGACAACCTTCTTTGATTCCTTCTTCATTAAGCATTGTTTTATCTGCTGTCACTAATGTGCTGGTATTTCCACTCCAATCTATCCATAGTCTGGTTCTGGGCTCTGACCACTGTTACCTTCTGGCTGTCCCTTGCCTGGAAGAGCTACAGTGAAAAATATTATCCTTTTCTTCACAGCCTCTTCCTTGTACCACCATCTTTAGATGGGTATGTATAAGCAAAACAAACATGATACATGACTGTTGATCTCCCTTCACTACTTTGATCTTGGACTTCTATTTACTGCGTTACATATTTGCTTCTCTTACCTACATTACCCATATTTAACTTACTAAAATTTTCTGTATTGCCTCTCCATCTCACAGCAAAAAGCTGATATATCCCCAGCTCATCTCACTCACTATGAATATTATCACCCAAAACAGTCTCCACTTTTCTTCAGCTAGAATGGTATTTATTCTCCTCATTAAATTCTCTGTAGCAGAAAAAGAAAGTTCTTTTCTTCTCCCTTTTCTCAATAATAGTGTGATTTTGGCCATTGTATTTTTTCCAGTGATACGTATCCAGTCATACATGTATTGTCCAGGTTTCGGTTAAAAAGGAGCAATTTCTAGTTAGAAATAACGTAGCTCATAACTAACCAGTGCTTAATTATTTTATTAATAGTACTGAACTATAATTAACAATTTAATTTGGAAAGTTAGAGAAGCTATCACTGTCCACAGTGCTTTCTTTGACTCAAATATTCTACTCAGGTTAAGCAGTAATGTTAGGATGGTCTCCTTCAATTATTTACTTAATTTTAAGTTCCCTGGAAATTGAAATGGTTAGTGCTAGTTAGTAACATAGATTCTGATGGGAAGAAAAAGGGTTTTCAGAAATTCATGGAGCTTTTAATTGTTGCTTTAGGAATCTTATAATTGAATTAATTTCATTTCTTTGTTAAACTAAATTTTAAGTGGCAATGTCCATTGCATTGCTGTGTCTTGAGACTGAGGCACTACAGTGTTTTCAAATCATAGAAAAACGTTCCTCACTACACTTATTTTTTTTTTGCCCTATTTAACTATTTTCCCTGATGAAATTGTTGCACCTATTTCTTACACCTGAAAGGCTCACAAGAGAAGTTCTAGTGAATTTGCTGGTCAGGCTACCTACAGGCTGCAGGATGGGAACAGGCATGTTAGTCAATAGCTAAGTCAGCATTTATTTTATAATCAGTTTGGCTTCAGTGCTCTAGATGTACCTCAGCAGTCATGCTGCAGTCCTCAAACAGGGAAAAAAAAAAAGGCAAAGGATGCTTTTTTCCCCATAGAAAAATGAGGAATTCATTGTAGGGGACTGCTGCATCTCTGGTCCAGAAAAGCCTTTTCTGGATCCTGCTGGGAAAGAAATACTTGCATGTATGAATCCATATGTTGTGTTTTTCCTGACCCACATGACACTAATGCCAGAGTACATGCAGCAGAGAAGCTTTACTCTAAATGTGGCTTTCAACTCCTAGAGTTTACCTTAATGCTCCTAATACAGTTATTAATCTGATTAAAGAATCATGTTGCTCTTCTTGTCGCAAATCATTTCATCCTTAGAGTTTTGTACCATGTACAGAGTGAAGCTATTCAAAGCTTTATTAATTTTTATAACAAGAGTTCTAATTTTGGCCTTGGCCCAGTTAAAATGATTCCCCATTTAAACTGCATTCTGCCTTACTGGGAAGGAGGTGGTTTATGTGGACATGGAGTAGAAATTTGTATGGATATGCAGGTCAAGAGCCAGAGAAGCTACTATTTTGGGAAGATCCCATGCTCCTTCTATTTCTGCCTAGTCTTGAGAGTGGTGAGAGAAAGCAGCCTTCTCCTAGTTAGAGATTCTTGGAGTCACACAAAACCTGACCCATTTTTGAGAAAGTTCATCTGACCTTATACCTCAGAATAGGACAAAGGCAGAACAGGCATTTTTGATTGGGCCCAGCATGGTTGAATAAGACTTCAATAGACTTTCCCCCTCATTTCGTAGAATCATTCAGGTGGGAAAAGACCCTTCAGATCATCAGATCAAGAGATTTCCTACTCTTCTGCCATCCGGTTTCCCCAAAGAAGGAGGTGATGTAGGAGAACCCTAACCCTAACCCTAACCCTAAATTAAATCTGAAATTAGAAGCTGTTTCTTATCAGAAGTAAGACTTTGACACATTTTCTTCGTAGAAGTCATGGATGATTCCCAATGCTCTCTCAGTTCTATTCTGCAAGGAGCCATGTCAAACATGAGAAAACACCCAGAAAATTTTAAGCCTGTAAGAATAACTAAAATTTTTGTACTGTGGGGCCAGCTTGCCAGAAGACTTGAAAAAAATTCCATTATGAAGAAGAAAGCATTGTCCTCCACTATGAAGAGGAAAGCATTCTATAAAAGTATTCATCATTCTTACAGAAGAAACTACCATTCTACACTAATGTAATACATTAGCTGTCTAAAGGATCCTTGCTGTTAAAAAAACCCCAAACCCTTCTTGCTCACCCTGAAAATTGTTTCACACGGGGTTGTTTTAGTCTCCACATGAGACACCTAAAGCAGACCTGATCCCATTTACCAAATTGTGAGTGCTCTTTCACAAGCCTGCCAGTTTCATAACTTGTCTTTTTACTTGTTTAATGTTTGCTCAAATTTTTATTTTGAAGGGCCCTTAACCACACGGCCCATCTTTCCAGATGATTTTGCTACATATGTTAAAAGATCCTTCTAGAACCTATAGTATCTCCTTATCAGCATAATCCTTCCTCCCTCCATGAGAAGAAGAGGCCACAAGCAGCCTCTTTGGATCTAAGAAATACAATGAAATACTCCATGGGATACTCTGAGCTAGTCTTTCCTAGGGGAAAGATTGTTTATCAGGATTTTCACCACAAAGCTTTCAAATGATAATAATTTGACCTAATCAGAATTTAAATACGGTGTTATATGAACTTCCTCTATATTTTCATTTGTCAGGCTTTGTCAATCATGCATACACTAGAAATTACTTTGGGTGAAAAAATATCAAAGCCAGAATTCAGCTAGAATTGCTTTATTTTAGAAGCCAGCTCATCCAGAACCACACCAAAACCAAACTTACCATAAATTTTGAATGTTGATCAGGTATGAGAGAAAAACTTGACCAGGCTGCATAGAAGGAACTCAGAGCAATTGAAAGAAGCTCCCCTCTTAGTTAAAAAAAAACCCTTGATTTTACATAACATGGCAGGATTTGCACAATGTAAACCAAAGAAAGCATTAACTTGAATTTTTGACAATTAGAGCATGGGTTGAACAGTGACCTAGCCCAGCAGTTAATTCAGTACTGCCTGTGGTCTAGGAAAACCCAAACCAGGATCCATCTGTAGCTAACCATGGACTCGGCCATCTCAGGAAAGCCACTCTCTGTTTCAGGATGGGTCTTCCCCAGCTCCCACCAGAAATTCCAGCAAAGGCACACCATGGAACACTTTCAAAAGAAAGTCTGTTGAAACAGGGACAAAACCTTCATAGTGCAATGAAGTAACCTTTACTAGTGAAAACTTTTTGTCTGAATATTTTTAAAGTAATACTAATCTACTTCCAGTTTCATCCAACACTTTGAAGGCCACTTTTAAAAACAATTATAATCTATAATGAAACACACAGTCAAAACCTAGACCAGTTCAGAAATTCAGTATCCATTTTTTGTGAATCTTTTAAAATCCTTTATAAATAAGGGTATAATACTTAAACAAATCCACAGGGCAATTCACGATTTCACCAGAATATCACAACCAAAAATTGCTGAAAAATCTTCAATGCAAAATTGTTCTTTTTCAGCTTGAAGCAACTGAGAAAGTCTGCTTTGAATTCTTCTTCCTAAACAAGGCTGAAAGTTTCCCAAATCTGAATCCAAACTTAGGACAGCTCAATCTTGATTTTATGTACTATGTAGTTAAAAAGTTAGTCAGCTCTTCTGGTGCTTCCCATAATAGGGTGTACTTGAATTCTAGTGACAAGTATAGGAAATGACCTATCTCCTGGCATTTCTAATGCCATACTTTCTAGGGGTGGACCCTCAGATTTCCTTTTATCTACTCTACACATAGAATTAAAAGGCAATAATGCCCACCTGTTGACAAACCTGAAAGTTTCACCTGATCTGAGCCTCACAGGCTAAAATGTTTTCTTCTTGCAGGTACTAGAAGATGCACTGCTATAAAATTCTTAGGAGTAAGAATCCCAAATAGTTTTCCTATCATTCTCCTATGCTGAGATCATCTGACAGCAGAACCTGCTGCTGTAACTGCTAAACATACTTAATAATGCCACAAATACTGCAGATCAATAATGCAATGCTTTTCGTATTTCCCAAGACTTTCTCATTGATGAATGAGTGCAATTGTTTTTTTAATCATTACAAAGGATCTCCAGGGTTACTTTTCTCCACACCAGGTCTTCATCAACACCTGAGTACCACATCTTTCTTTTCACATCGTAGATCACAACATATTAATTCCTAATTAAATGTATTCCGAATTCAACATGCCTTTAACTATCACACAGCTTCATACTTCTAATGCAGTTTGCTTAAAGACTTGGTTTTGTTTAAAAACATGAAGCCCAAAGGCTGCTTTGCTTGTTTGTGAATGGCCCCAATCTGCTGGAGGTTGCACTTGTGCTTATAAACTCGCAGTGTTTCCTTCATTATGCTGTAGTAGGAGGTGCCACACACCACACCCAGGAGCAGCATTATGTCTTGTACTTATAGGAGGGTCACTTCACTACAAAGCAGCTTCTCTGTTTCATGCCTTGCCACAGGAAAAGAGCAGAACATTTACCAATCATTTTTGTAGCTATTACAGTTACTGGATTATCAATAAACAATAAGTGAAGCATTTCCGAGACCTGCTAGTATTTTCCTACATGAACAACTCTGGGTTTTATTAGATAACGTTTGGCTGGGGGATTTTTGAAGGGGATTGTTCATTTTTTTAACAAACCAGTTTGCCATTAGCTCAGTTGGTCAGAGCAGGGTGCTGATAACACCGAGGTCATGGGTTTGATCCCTGTATGGGACATTCACTTGAGAGCTGGACTCAATCCTTGTGGGTCCCTTCCAACTCGGAATATTCTGTTATTCTGGGATTTGGCAATAGGGAAAATCCTTCATAACAGATGATACTTTAAGGAAGAAAAATCAGATCAGAGAGTAAAACAAAGTATGTAACTACAGCACTACTTTGTTGCTTATGCCAAGCAGCAGCACGGGGGCTGCTCAGCTTCACCCTGGCAGGGTGACTATCCCTGCCCTGCTCAGGGAGCACCATCACAAGTGCTGTTCATTCCCTTCTGCTTCAACAGGAGAAAAGTATTTCCAAAGACACTGCTATTGTTTATCACATGCATATCTAATGTATAGGTATATGGGTGTATATGTTACATGCATAAAAAAGTTTTTAGCAGTCCTGATTCCTTCCCAGTGAGGTTATTTGGATTGCTGCCATCGACTTCAGCAGGGGCAAACACACACTCAGTTCTCCTCAAGAAAAGTCACTGAGATCTATGCAAGGGCTCTGATCTTCTTGTCATTGAAATCAATAACAAAATGTCAATTCAGTAACCCTAAATGTAGTTTAACTGTTTCAAAAAAACATAGCTCAACATAAACTATCTCATCATATTATTGGGCTCAAATTATTTTTGACCTATTACAAACTTTATGCTATGTTTTAAAAAACAACTAATAAATGTAGTTTTTGAAAACAAAAGTTCCTTTCGAGTTATAAATGTTATTTATAGACACGCATAAATTTCAGGGGGTTTTTTTGTATGCATAATCCATGCACAAATATGCATACCATTACAAAATCTGGGTTTGGTAACATTAGCATCCAAAAAATGAATATTAAAAAGGCATTAATAACTTCAGAGTGATTGAAAATATAAAAATAAAGCAATAAAATGCAGAATTTGAGTTTTGATCACAATCTCACATTATTTGTTCATTATAAGTTACTTTCATGTGTCAGTCCAAATGGAAATTTTTTGTTTGGCATCTATATATTTGAAAATAGCATCTTTTGTTTTTACTTTAAGGAAAGTTAATTCCTATCTCCATATTTATCACTAGTTTTCTGAACATAGAAACTACACATATTTACAGTTTGCATATGCAAAGCCAAGAGCCACTGGGGTTTCCTGCAGCAAGCCTGAGTATATGAGTGTAGCTGTGAAATCACACACCATTCAACCCACCTTCACCCCTCCTTTGAGTCCTCTTCTGACAAAAATAGCCTTTCCATTGTGGGACAAGGTGTTTGCCACCAGGTGGTTAGAACAGGAGGGCTTGGAGGCTTCTATGCATTGCTGGCCAAGTCACTGAATCCCTCCAGACTGTTTAACCAGCTTGCAAAGGTGTTTATTTTGACTTTTCACCCTTCCTGTGAAAATGTGCAAAGTAATCTACCCTATCCCACAGAGCTCTACTGAACCCTTTCTTGTTCTATGCTTTTCTAGGGTTTAATGATATCTAACTTACAGTTTCATAAAAACTAACTTTCCTCAAACAATACTCACAAAATGTAATATATATTTACTGCTAGGACAATGTATTTATGCGGTCCATTAATAATTTTATCCAATTGCTTCCATTTATTCCTTTTGTTAACCTACTCTTTTAATGATTTGCCTGCTTTCAAGACCCATGGGCATCCATTTTCTCATGTGTTGAGCAAACAATCAAGCTATGCATACTTAACCAATTTATTCCTTACATCAAGAAAAATCCATGTCTCATTTTTTAACCTGGTGGCACTTCACAGAGGTGCTGCAGGTCTGGATTGTTCCTGGCAAACCCAGCACTGGGACAACTTCCAAGGGTTTTCTGGGAGCAAAAGATGCTCTGCTGCTACTCACACTGGTACAGTGTATGCCCTCCATACTGCCAGCCTGAGGAGCTCAAGAAGAATTAGGAAAGCAGATCTTCATTACAGGGAAGGAAGGCAGGAAAATAAAACACTGTAAAGCAGGAATGGAGCAGAGCTCATGTCTGCTGCCAGCACACCCTATCCATGTTACTTTTTCTTCCCATCACTATTCCCTTTCCAAGCAGTTATCAGTGTGATGTTCAAAACAACAATCCTTAAAGTCCCAATAGATAGTTGTTAGGCTCTTAGGGCTGGCTGGCTGGAGGGTCTTTTAACCTACTGAGATTTCCCTCCAACACATTTATTCCTGCCTGTGGTTACAGCAGTTTCTCCCCCTTGAAGATTTGCACTGTTTTAGTGAGTCGAGCATGGCTAGCAGCCAAGTACCCACACAACTGCTCACTCACTCCTCTCTTCCACAGGATGAGGAGAAAACACAGGGAGAGATGGCTTATGGATCAATATAAGACAGTTTCATAAGAGAAGCATAAGATGCATGTGCAAGCAAAACAAAATAAGGAATTTTTAGCATTACTTCCCATTGACAAGCAGATATTCAACCAATTCCAGGGCAGTGGGACCTCAGTATGCATACCAGCTACATGGGAAGACAAACACCACAACTACAAACATCCCCACTTCCTCCTTCTTTCCCCCGGATTTTAGTGCTGAGCACTACATCACATGCATGGAATATCCCTTCGGTCAGCTGGGGGCAGACATCCCGAGGGTGTCATAGAATTATAAAGGATTTGGGTTTGAGGGGATGTTAAAGATCATCTCGACCAGGTTCCTCAGACCTCCATCCAACCTGTCCTTAAACATTTCCAGGGATGGATCATCCACTTCTCTGGGCAACCCTGGCACTAAAGAATTTTTTTCCTACTGTCTGATCTAAACCTCTCTTTCCCTTTGAAGTCATTTCCCCTTGTTCTGTCAGGAAACAGTCTCTCTCCAGAGAGACTTTGCAGAGAGATGGTCCTCTCCCAGCTGGTTTCCCCCTCTGGCACAGGCACTGCTCTGTGGTAGCCAAAGCACTGGGTGCCCTCAGTACAGTTTGAGTCGCAAATCCCAAACACGGCCCCGTATGTGAAGCAAGTTCTCTCCAGCCAGCTAACCTCAGTGCAGTGACTGAGATCTGCAGAAGTGAGTGGAGCTGCCACACAGCTGTGACATTCCTTGAGCTCCCTTTGCACACTCACACACACACGTGCAGCTCTGCTCAGGCCTGATGGTCCCAGCTCATGTGCTTCTCCTGGGGCTCCTTTTTAGCATCTCCCTCCAACCTAACACATTACCTCGAAGAGCACTGAACAGAAATCCTGGTGAAACAAAAGCACGAGCAAAGAGACTTAGGCAAACACAAAAAAAATATAACTGGCCACATGTGGGGTAATTAAAACCAATGAATTAAACAATCCCTTTATTTTCCCTCTTTTTTTTTTCGTTTTAGACCCAACCCTTATTCATAGATTAAGATTAACCTTCTCATTTACTTTTTTTTCCCCACATTTACTTAATCCATTTATTTGCTGGGTTATTTAAGTATTTCTCAGCACTACAGTATCTGAATGCTTAATCACATACTTTGATCTCTGTGTTTTCATGCAAGCCAGAGTGTCCTGGAAATTCATGTGGACATTAAAATGTTTTCTTTGGCCATAAAATCAGGTTGGTGAGTGATTACTTCAATGTGACACCTTATATAAGCTTACCATCATGCCTTCACTTTAAACATTGTAAGTCAATGAAATTATATTGCAGACATTGACAACACATACAATTTTGCCTGTTTGATATCCCATTACTGCAATAGCAGCAGCAATGGTTCTGGAAAAAGCATTTTTTTTCCCCATAAGAATGTGCTACCAATTTTGCACTCACAAGTAGGGCATCTTCGTAGGGAGCACAATAAAGCCACTTAAGTGACTATCACAAAGTATTTGCTTGTTTCCAAAAGAATGTAAAGTTATACACCCACAGGCCTACATATAGAACTGTTAGTAAACAATGACCAGCAGTTCCTATGCAGAATCAAAACATTTCTACAAAAATTCATTCCCCTGTGCAGTCAAAATAGCAAAAGCCTTGATTATTGTAAGACTAGATCCTCAGCAAGGATACAAGGTGAGTTTTGTAGCACCAATATATGGACACGGATATTCCCTATGTAACTTGCCAAAGCGCAGCAGAAAAGAGAAACTGTAACCTCTGCATAAATAGTAATTGCTTCATAAGTAATGCAAAATTCTACCAATGGTTTCTAAACTTCCCTCTTGTGCTTGCCTTTCAGCTTCAAATCCTAACACGCACAGAGTGAGATTTCTGTGGGACTCAAAACAACCTCTTCATGCGGGAAGCCTAGAAATTCATAAGCCTTGAACTTTGGAAGGAATACACTTGAAGGGGGGAAAAAGAGGAAGGGGAAGGGAATAATCCCCGTTTTAAAGGACTATGAGTATTAAGCACAGAATATAAATTTCATTATATTCAAAGGCCAAGTGTTGTATGGAACTGGAGTCAATAAAATAAGGAAAAATCTAAGGCTACAATAATCAGGAGAAACACCTGGACTTCTTTTCAGTTTTCGAGGGTCATATATTCAGTGTGAAGGAACATTGAATTCTGCTCCGTGTATCAGTTAAAGAAAAGCTACTGAGAGGCCGTGCTATAACTCAGGTTAATCAGCAGCTCCCCAGGGATCGGGGTGCATTAGCATGAATTGCATGCTTAAGTAGCAGTTCCCTGGCCTTCATTACATCAAAATCTACCTTATCTAGTAGTTTAAAGCATTTATGATTTTGGAAGTCTCACGTGGCCACATACACAAACCTTTACTCAGGGAACTGTTCCAAATTCTACAGCACTCCCCAGCCAGCCTGATTCCAGCAGGGCAACTGAGTAATAACAGGAGGAGGACAGACAATCCAACAGCACAAACAGTTGAACAAATTACTGGGCTTGTTTTCTGAATAGAAGTTCTAGCTTCAGACTTCCACTTTTTTTTTTTTTTTTCCTGTTTTTACCAACATCATGAAAGGAAGGGAAAAAAAGTAAATAAATGTGCACTTATGAAGAGAAATTGTTAAATGAAAATGCATTAGTTTCCACCTCTCCCTCACAACAACTATCACAGGTAAGGCAAATGCTGTCTTCTGAAAGACTTTGTCTTTTTGATATCAAAGTGATCTGGAAGACCACAAACAAAGATATGTGACACAGAGAAGTGACAACACAAATGAACACTCACACTGGGCTTCAAATCCCAATTTTTAGGGGTCACTCCATGTGATTCATGTCACTCCATCTATAGGATTCCTTTCTCTCAAATGACCCAGTGTCTGTACACAACCTCAAGGGTCTTTAAAGAAAAAGATGACAACATACTGAAAAGCACTAACAGAAGCCCAACCAGATATGTTAAATTTATTGTGACAGAGTAACTAAAGTGCTGTGATGAAAACAAAGCCATATTTGTGCTGTGGTTAAATTATGGCTTTAAGATATGATAGTCATTTATCTATATCTGAAGGATATAAACTGGTCCTTCAAGCATGTAACTCTGGACTAAGTATACATCCTGGAATCAGTGGGACCACTTATATGATCAGATTTTGGGAGGCTAGAACACAGCAGCGCAGGCAAATTGCTCAAAGACAACCACAGGGGTATGTAGGAGGAAAAGGATGCAAATGACATTGCAATGCATATAATGGGCATTGTGAGTGAGGGGGAAATATGAAAAAACAAGTGCTTACATTACAACCTTTTCCTGAAAAGACAAGTAGAAAAAGCATTTCTGTTTGTGATGTTCAAAGATCTACTGGGCAGAGAAATGTGTAACACAAGAGAGCACAGTTGTGGTGTTTTCTAAGCTACATCACCAAAAGTCTTTCACCTTAAATTTGCCCTGAGTCAAAGAAATACTTTTTGCACTGTTGTCCAGTGAAAAATTTTAAAACACTGCACTGACAAATAATGTGAAAGTTTGGGTTTGTGTTTATTTTCCTCTGCAAAAGTATTTCACATGTTTGCTGGGTTTCCCCTCTAAATGTTGTCTCTACAGACTCAGCCCAGGATCTCACTATCAAAGAGGATTCCCTCCTAACATCATTAATAAGTTACGACCTTGGTAACACCTATTCTAATCCTTTTGCCTTCACTGGGGTTCTTCAAGAGTAATTCAGCACTTCATTTAAGGCAATGAGATTGCAAGGGCAGTGTGGAAGGTGGAGCACAGTTTATAACATTGTTGATGATGCAACAGAGAGTCCCTTTTAGTACCCCAGTTGGTGTCATGGACACAACAGTGGTAAGATCTGATTTTATTTTGTATGCCTGCTCTGCACATGTTTACACTGATATGATACTCTTAACAAAGAACCATAATGTGCATCAATATTATCTAGAAAACAGTTTTAACTCAGAGCACAACAATTATATAATTTCACAGGAAAAGTCCCAATTTTTGTCTCCCCGTACTGCCTCAAATCCCATTGCTTTGGCTTGCAACATTTATTTTCAAGGAAAAAAAAAATAAACAAACCAGATACATTCTAAATACCAAAGAGAAAAACTTGGGGAAAATTTGTCAGACAATTCCCCTTTGCAACTCACAAGGGTGGGGGAAAAAAGTATGTACTCTGAAATTTTTCACTTCTGACTAATATGCCTCCAGTTTCCCTGTAGCATAAGAAAACTTATTACCTACACTGAATGTCTTTATAAAATGTGAAAATATTTAAAATGTTAGAGCTTAAGTCTACCAAAAGAAATAAACTGTGAGTAAAAGACATTATAACTGAGTCTGTGTGAGAGAAGTACCTCCTTTTATTTCTCAACAACTTTTGGAGAGCATATGGATCAGATACTATAATAACACCCAATTAAAAAGAAAAAGAAGCCCTTCAGAATGTTGAACAGCTGTAACTGGTAACTCACTTGGAGGAAAGGACAGAAGACCTTGAAAAAAAGGCAGATGAAAAGGAATTTTTTTGGTAGGTCTTCATCAGTGCATGGAGACTCCAGCCCTGAGGCTTCACTTCTTAGGTCACGTTTTGAAAGCTCGAGGTAAAGGCAAACCTCAGCAACACTGTGAGTGAAGACCAGACAAACTTACCAGAGATGTACCTCCTAAGAGAAAGCTGGAGGAGCTTTGGCTTGTTCCCAGTGACCTTACTGCCATCCAGAGGTAGGCTGCAGCTCAGAACTGAGTGAAGTCTTCCTGCATTGGCATGAAGCAAAGACCTCTCTTACACCCACACTGCAGACTCCAATTCTCAGGGAGCCACACAAGTGATGTGGCAGTTCAGTTCTGCAAGGGCCTGAGGTTCATCCACTGTTCCAAATACAGGTTTGGGGCAGAACAGCCACCAAGCAGGTCTTCCTAGTTTAGTTTGTCAGAAGGGAGAGTTAACTCTGTACGAGCAGTCTCATTCTTCGTCACGGTTCAAGGCAGGCACACAAAGCTTTGTGGGGGAAAAGTATTGTTGCTCTAAAAAACCCCAAACCAATAGCATGGTAATAAGGGGGGATGGCTTTTATAAAAGTGTTCAAGACAGTCTGAGGTATTTTTTGGACAGTAACCTGGAGAGATATGGGATATTTTACTGAGTCTAACCAAGAGATCTGGTCAATGGAGAACTTCCCAGGAAAGAGTATTGGCAGACATTTCCTTCCCAGGCTTCCGTGGTGAATATTTCAGTTTATAGAGGGAAGATAAAAGGTAGAGGCCTGTATCTCTCTTTTTGATATTCATTCAACATCCAACAAGTGGAACACTCAAGAAGTAGAAGGAACTAGAAGATAAAATGTGAGAGACCATTTGGACCATAGGAGGAGGTAGAAATAAGACAGCATAAAGAAAGTGAGCTGCTGCCCAGTTGTTAACTGTGGTCCAAAAACCTGACCTGTACAGTACATTCTATGTTTTGATCTGGCAGCTTATTTATCTAAATAAATACAAGTGCATTCTTACCTCTGGACCTAAACTGTGAGTAGAGTGTCATTGCAATAAACATTTAGTGTTGAAATATGCACTAAGGTATCTTACGGTTTGATGTTAAAGACCAAAAAATGCAAAGTTTTTTAAGTATTTTCCAACCTTCTTAATACAGATTTGTGTGCTTGGAGATCTTAAACCTGACACATTTGATTTAAAAGGTAACAGGAGATGGAGATTTGTCTGATGAAACAAACACAAGTCATCAAGACATTCCCACTCCATGCAGCGCATTAGTTGTAATCATCTTATTCTGGAGAATGGACGCTTGACATCAGATATCTATACTAGTACCAATAGTTTATAGATTCTTAGTGTAAGTGGTGTATCAGGTTACTCAGACGGAGCACAGGGCATTGAATAATCATTTGGAATTCAAACACCACAGTACACATATACAATTACATCCTTCCCTCAGAAAGGAATCTTTTGTCTGCGCGCTGTCCTCAGCCAGTGCCACTGGAGACTTTGGAGAGATGGAGAGAGAACTCACTCTCGATGAGGACAATCAATCAAAATCTTCTCTGGAACTAGATCTGCTGTTATAACAGATCAATAAATGCTACCTGTTGATCTACAACAGTAGAAACATGAAGGCAGCTGCTCAAAATGATACATATATGCATATCAACCACTGCACATGTGTATGTGTTTATTTAAACATTATGCCTTTATTTATTAACTCTAAATGAAACTGAGGCTTGTTTTTATTAATGCATGCCCGTACATAAGCTGACATTGACCAAGACCTTCTTACTGCTCTATCAGCCTGAAATTCTGCAAGAGGAAGAAACAGAGAAGTGAAATATTAATGGAAAGTGGGATTTTCCTTGCCATAGCCTCAATAAATATGTCGGTCAGGAGAAAAAATAGGTCAAAACCAGAAAGCTTATATCTCCAATATCAAAGAAAAGAATGTTTGTGTCAAATCTATTGGAGAAATTGCCATGAATGGTTCATCAGTGTGAAAATATGATCCTTGTAATGCTGCTAAGATCAGCGAGACCTGGGATGATATGTTGAATAAGAGCTGGCTGCAGAAGTTCGACATGTCCATGGGAAGCTTTAAGTTTCATGTCTGTTTTGCAGTATTTTTAAAAGGGTAGGAAAGGACAGAATACAAAGGTGCTTTTCAGAATGGTTCATTAATTAGTATAAAAAGGAAAGTATATTACATGTGAATATTAAGGTGAAGTCCTTATAAACAACATTCAATATTTTCCCAGTGTGCAATTTTTTTCATTTGGACTCATCAGTTTCCTCAGTTTGGGATCATTTGTATTTCTTTCCCCGTAGCCCAAATTCTCCTTCTGTTGTATGTGCAGTTCATCTTCCACCCCCTTCTAAAACATTCAGAAAGATCAAGTAAAAGGAAATGTACACTACCTTTAAACCAGAGAATCAGAAAAGCACCTTTTTATTAGCCCCATATGGAGGATCTGCTCAGGGGAGCACGCACTAATTCAGCACCTCATTCTGCAAACATCTTTGCATAGAAACCCATTTGCCTCTGCTTTGTATTCTACAAGCAGGAATTTTGCCATAAGCCTCAGGAATATTTTCAAGAGTGGACACCTGGAAACTCGACTCTGTTGGGGGTGGCTGTGGAAACCAGCTGATCTCTCTGAGGAGGTCAGAAAAGCCTGCATATGCTTAACTCAGAGAAGTACCCCAAAGGGCAGCAGTCACTGTGTCTACTGCAAACCACATAATTTAACTCTGGGTGGCTCTGCAGTGAGCATCATGCCAGTCCTGTGTCCCAAACAGACACCTCAATTCTGGCTAAAACAAGGTGGTTGTTCCGCAGAGTAACAATTGAATGTGTTTGTGCCATGGTTTATCACCTCCTTATATTTGCAGCCAGTGCAAAGAAAGAGAAATACTGCACTCAGGTGTGTCCAGAGAAAAGCATTACAGATGGTGTGGTATTTTCTTTCTCCCCCTGCAACCCTTTTCCATATCTCCTTCCAATTTCTTTTAGGTTACGTGGGCAATCTGGTGGCTCATTGTGCTATTGCTTGTGTTTTATATCATCTACCTGTAATTACTCACTCTTCCCACGAACTGCCAGAGACCTCTTTTACCATGGAATGTGCTTATTGCAATGGGCTTTTATGGACAATATCTTCACAAAAAAATTCAAATAATACATTAACTGTTTTATCAAAAAAAATTAGCAGGAAAATGTTTAGCACATCCTAGAACACAATTCTAAGGACTATTAAGAGAAGAAGCTGAGGTGGAGGATGTTTTTTCTACTTTTTAATGAGAATAATATAAATTGAAATGTTCTTACTCAGGGCATAAACGAAAACACAAATAAATCATTTCAGGTGAACATAAATTCTGCTTGAATTGCAAATGACCCCTCTAGCAGAAATTAGATTGAGGCTGAAGCGTAAGTTCTCTTCTGTGCACCTACTCTTCTTTGGGGCATTTTTCAGATTCTGGCAAACAAATTTAGACCTGAACTGTAGGAAATCTATGATTTCTAATGCCTTTCTCATAAAACTTCGACTCTTCTGTGTTTAAGATGTTTGAGTGAAAAACTCTGTAAAGGCCTTGGCTTCCTTCTTTGTTTTGGGATTGTTTGGGGTCTGTGTTGCTGGAACAGTTTGATGTCATAACTGTCGTCAAAAGGACATTTTTAATAACAGATTGAAACCTACAGTGGGCTGGGTTTTCTGCTGCCTCCTTTCCTCCCTCATAGCCACTGGTGGACATTTACTTATGCAGTGATGTGGGATAAACAGTCCTTCAATATATGACGACTTCAATTTGGGAAATGGAAGCTCAGGAAACACAGGATGCAATCTACTGAAAGAGGATGGTTGGGAGGGGTTTGGGGGGTGTGGGGGGGAGAGGACTTAGCTAGTCTGCTTTTACCTTTTAAAACCAAACAATCAGAGCATTTAAATCCCAGATTTAAGTGGCTTTCTCATTCAGAAAGTACAGTCCAATAGCTGACTTGCTTGGAAATTGAAAATGGTGTCGGGACTTGTGTCTATTAGGGCAGTGTAAATTTGGAGCAACTCCATTGACTGCAAAGCAGTTAAAATCATACATATCACTGACTAGAAATTGGCCTATAACGCTTTAATTTCTTAACCATTTCAAGGCAGAGATAAACCTCCTCCATATCAGTCAATTATTTGCTCTCGCCAGTGTTACAGCTGTGTCAGACTCACTGATCACATTCTTCCTGATTGCTTCCCTCATCCTACAGAGATAACTGTACACAATAAAGGCAAAACTACAGATGATCTTTCACCTGCCTGGCAACTTTAAGGAGAAAATTATCGAAGCAATTCTGTCCCCAAGTATCCACTTGCTGCTCAAAAGAATGAAGCTTCTTAACCAAAGGCAGCTAAGAATTTGTGTAAATGTGAATAATGTCCAAAGAAATTAAGAAATTCGCTATATTGAGTATAGAGGACTAAAAACTAATAGCAGAAAGTATATTTTATAGAATAGATAAATCCCACATGATTTTTAAGCAAATTATTCCATTTGGCTAATTCTCTAATCATAGTTTAAGGGTTATCTAAATGCCAGGCAATTACAAGTCTACAGAAACAGAAGTAAAACTCAGTGTAACTGACATTCAAAGAAGCTGCTAATTTGCCCATTTATTCACAGCTCATGCAACTTCATAATAAAGTTTGTCAGAATAAACTGTTTGGACACACAGTCGTTGTGTCAGCAGTTATTAAAACAAACAGCACATCTTTCTCTCAATCTGCTGAAGCTGAGCAAAAGCACATTTGAAGCTCCGAGACTCACACCCAGCAGTGTCCACTTTAAATAGAAAAATCTCATTGATTGCATGAAACTCGGGTCTCATTTTTGTCCATCGATTCCCTTGGTGACCTTCCACAGCATCAAAGCCCAGAGCGAACCCAATCTGACCCCGACTTTATGTGCATTATTATATTGAGAGACAGGAGCTACTTACAGTCCATGCCATTGTCTCCGTAGATATGTAATAAAGTATTCTAGAACTGCTCCTGCAGAGAACACTTCATGCACTCGGCATTTCCTTTTCTCTGTCTCTGTTTCTCTCTCTCTCTCTCTCTCCCTCTCTCTCTCTCTTTCTCTCTCCTCTCCAGTCTTAAAATTCTTCTCTTTGCTGTGCCGAATGTTTGGGTTTTTTCCCCCCTCCAGTGGACAGCTCAAATGAGCAACTTCAGACTTTGACTAATACTCACATAACTCTCAGTAAACAACATCCTTCACACAGATCTATAACTAATAATAATGCTCTTTATTAAGCTCTCCTGTGAAACAATATGTCTAATAAAAGCTGCTCTCCACGCTGTTTTAATTATAATAAATCACCTTCATTATGATGCATACTTCAATATAACATGCCTAATGCTTAGCTACCTGGGATAGTACAATAATGAGGACAGAGAGTAGACATATCTTGAGGAAAGTTATTTATACACCCTGCAAAATTCTACAGTACCGTACTGCTTTGCAACATGAATTTCAACAACTTTTATCTTACCTTACTGCTCATAACATCATGGCTGAGAAGAACCACCCCCCTGAAAAATGCTGTTTACACAAATAACAGGACCTTGAATACATCCACTAGCATGGAAAAAATAAGTCCTTGCAGTGCAATCATTTCTCTATAAATGTATAAAAGTATTTTACCACCCTGTGCAACAAATCAGTGATGAGACTATAGGCTGTTGTGTGCCGGTACCTGGGGATTTCATGTCAAAGTCAACTTCCTTGGCAATCCCTAGGGAACTGCGCTGTGCACATTCTCATGAAAGGTGTGAAAATCTGATTTTCTAAAATGGATCAGTAATTCTCTATGAAGGGGAAAAGGATCAATAAATCTTTGCTAAGTAGATTGTAAAGGAAAAATTATTCTTTCAGTGACAGTACATTAGGATCCTCCAAACAATCTCAATAAACTAAAGACATAGCATTTCTCCAGCAGCTACTTTTGACTTCTGATATATTTTTGTAATCTCCGATCATTCTGCAATGCACATACATTTATATTTGCTAAGCAATGTTCCATGTTGATGTTGATTTATGAGTATATGGCATTATAATGCTCAGCTGTGAGTAGAAGAAGAAAATTATTAGCTGCTTGTAACCTGATAGATGTGATACGAGGAAATGTCATTACATCCCTGCACACATATATGTTTGTTACTATATCACTCTCTCTGTACCTACACAGATATTCTGTACTCTATATATATCTACACACAGGCAAATATTTACTATATTGGGTGTATCCATATGATCTTTTTGTATGTGTGCCTATATGAGTACATGTTCAGGCACTGAGCATTAATTACGACACATACAGCAACTGTTAACTCTGTTAACCTGAAAGGTGTTCATCCAGCTCCTGGAGGAGCACATTCCATCTGGCATTTACACTAACAAATCATACAGTCACGTTGTCCTTAAACATGTGATTTTCACACAGAAGCAGAGGCAGCATTTGCCTGAAGACACCACGATAACACGGCTTACAGCGAGCAGTCATAATATATTGCCAAGTCAGAAGTGGGCTACGCACGCAAGCAGAGGAATTCATTTGTCCTTTTGCCACAATCTCTTTTTCCTGCTGCAAAGAGTAGGAGGGCCCTGCCAGAGGTGTCTGTAGTGTTGTTTCTGTGGCAGTGGTAACGTGAACAGTGCGGGCGCTTCAATGTCTGTTCCAATTCTAAACGCCAGTGCCGCTCTGAAATTTAACATGCTGGGCTGCATTGCCATTCCTGGTGCTCCCGGCACACAAGGGTTTTGGGTGGTAATCTTGGAGGGGATACATGCTGAGGAGAGGAAAAAAAGAGCTTTGTTCCTCTCAGTAACGCTGAGAAACCAGAGAGGAGAGGAGGCAGACTCGGCTGCCCAGAGAAATCTACAGTCTGGAGACCAGGCTCTGTCTTGCAAGTAAGTTTTGGTACAAACACAGAAAATCAAGTCTAACAAACCAGAATAATACAAGAAACCAAATATGACAGGAAGGCAAAGGTAGGAAAAATCTTGAGTTCAGCACTCTGAAACTGCCTCCTGTTTGATAGAGCACCCCCAAAGCAGAGGGGCTTTGAATGTGCAGTTCTGAATATTTTAAGTTGCAGAACACTAGCAGAGCTAGTGACGTTCTGCAAACCAAACTGTGCACCTGAATAAGTTCCTCTGGCATTTTCCAGCTGGTGGAATGATGGCAGAAGCCATCACTCAGAAGATCCAATGCTTTGTATACTTCAAGAGTTCAAGGAACTTGCTTGCACAATTTCCTGAATCTTTTTAGCTGATCTTTTGTTGGTTTGGGGGGCAGGGAGTTGCTTCTCTGCTTTGTTTTTATGAACAGGGCAATATTAACAAGAGTGCTTGAGAACAGATGCTGCCTTAGGCCCTAGTTGAGCAGAAGGTGTCAGGGCATAGTTGAACAAGCTCAACCACTGCACTGTTTCATGTTTGAGGGAGCACAGAGTGAAAAGTTGTCTCTTTGCCCTCCCTGTTATCTCTACCATCCCAGTGTCCACAAATTGAGTATATCAATTCCCAGTAAAGTAAGGTCATTGCCATGAAGAACAAAAGGATAAAATTAAGTACTCTTGGACTGACAAATCTCTTTTTTACCCAAAGACACCATGGTAAAGTATCCTCAAGAGCTCGCTGCAGCTTCTCCTCAAACCCATGTATTTTGAACTGTTTCAGTGGAGCTCCTCAAAGCACTTTGTGCATTTCAGAGGATGAAGCTCCACAAGATCTCCTTGTTGTATGCCAAATAAAAGAAAGGGGAGCTCTGGCCCATACAGATACAATAATATACACAAACAATATTATACATCCTCTCATCCATCACAGATGGCACAAACCATTTTGGGATACTTCAGAGAAATATAAACTTGTCTTCTTTTACCATAGGTTTTGGAAAATAATGTCTTAATTGAAACAAAACCATGGAAGATTCAGTCTCCCTGCAGCATCACAAGTAAGAAATGAAAAATTCAAAGGGTCTAATCCTACTTGTAAAGAAGGATGCTGGTGCCCCATCAGTTAAAGAAGAATGTGTCTTGCTAAGGTCTGAGTTCGTGAGTCACCACGCCAGGTTTTATGTGATACTGAATAAATCCTATTCTCTCTTATATTAGTATGTATCCTGCATTCCTTTTCTGAGGCTAGCTCCCTCCTGAAGTCATAGTTCAGACCCATGTCCAGAAACCAACTGTCCCAGAGCAACACAAATCATCTGGTTCAGTCTGTAAGCATTTATTCAGACCCTTCTCTAACCTGCATATCCAGCACTTCTAGGTGTTTGGCTTCCTTTGTTATTCACAGAGGTTGCTTTCTTTTGGTTTGTTCAGTGACATGATTTTCCTGGAGTGCAGGTGGTATCATTTGCTTAGGGGAACAAAAATCCCAAACAAAAAACCCAAAACAAACAAACATACACAAACCTAAGCAAACTACCAACCAAACAACCTCCCCATTCAAGAAAACAAACCCAAACTACCACCCCACCTTTTATTTTCTCAATGTTTTCTAATATCACAGATTAAAAGAACAGTGAATGCAAGATTAAATACTATATCTGAAATAGCTTCCTCACAGAGGAAACAACACTTACAGACCACTGTTTGCCTACCCAAGGCAAGAGCTATTTGGGTCAAGAAAGGAACGAATAAAGGTTTGGTTGGTTGGTTGGTCTGGTTTGGTTTGTTTTTCATCTCTTATTTTGCTCGCACTCAGACATGAATGAAAATCCCTGTGTGTGCTCCTGGAATAACAGGCAATGGAGACCAATCCCAATTGTAGGACGCTGCCATTGGGGGACCAGGTGATCAAAGGCCCAGAACAAATTCCACCAGTGATGCAGCACAATAAAATTAACCTTACACTAGGCACTTTGAGATGTGTATTTCAGAATACTGAAAAGTTTCTTCCAACTACATTTTAAAGCAGTACTTTTGACTTGTTGTCCCAAACAAATTATGGTAAAAAGATTCATTAACTGAATTATACTTTCTGAACCCTTTTGTGAATGTTATATGCACACATATGGGCAAAATGTGCATAATTCCAGAAAATAATTCTATAGCATACTCTAAGAAAGCTTCAGAAAGAAGCTCTTCTATGTCACAAGATAAAAATTGCATTTGTATTCAAAGGCATGTTACTCTCATACTAATACAAGTAGACAATGTGAATTTTCAAATTCAATTATTGGAGCCACCCTGTAGCAAAGGCTGAAACTTACTTCCCCTCTTAACACCAAAAAGTGTCACCTGATTTCTCAAAGAAACAGCTCATCAGAGAATAAAGCTTTTTTTCTGAGAATTTAAAAAAATATGTTACATAAAGGGTTTGAAAAACAAACCTGTTCTAACCTCTTTTTTTCTGCCCTGTAGAAGAACAACCACCCAGAGGGACTTTGACAGGTTGGAGAAATGGGCTGGCAGAAACCTCACAAAGTTCAACAAGAAATGCAAAGTCCTGCACCCAAGAAGCAACAACCCCGTGGCAGAAAAGGACCTGGGGTTGTGGTGGACACCAAACTGAGTGTAAGCAAACTACATTCCCTTTCAGCAAAGAAAGCAAATTGTATCCTGGGCTGCACTAGACAAAGCACTGCCAGCAGGTCAGGGGAGGTGGTGCTCTCCTTCTGCCCAGCCCTGGGGAGGCTGCACCTGGAGTAGTGTCCAGTTCTGGGCTCCACAGTACAACAGAGAGCTGGGCATACTGGAAAGAGTCCAGCAAAGGATCACTAAGACAGATAAGAAACTGGAGAACCTCATGTATGAGGGAGGGTTAAGAGAGACGGGACTGTCCAGCCTGGAGAAGAGCAGGAATCTCACCAACATACATAAATACCTGAAGGGAGAGCACAAAGGCAGAGCCAGGCTCTTTTCAGTGGGGCCCAGTGACTGGGCAAGGAGCACACACTGAAACACAGGAGTTTCTCTCTGGACATCAGGAAATACTTTGTTCAATGGCCAAGCACTGGCACAGGCTGCCCAAAGAGGCTGTGGAGCCTCTTTCCTTAGAGATATTCAGAAGCCATCAGGACATGGTCCTAGGCAATCAGGTTTAGGTGGTCCTGCTTGAGCAGGAGGTATGAACTAGATGACCTCCAGAGGTCTCTTCCAAACTCAGCCCCTCTGATTTTCTGAATTTTTAACACTTTTCTTCCCCACTGAGCAGAAGGAAGGGAAGGAAAGAGCAGCAAAAAGATCCACCGTTAACTGCACAAAGACTAGTAAAGAAAATTTTGTTGGGCTTCAAGTTTTTCTGTGTTCTGGTCTAACTTAAGAGGGAACTAAAAATGCTGCTTGGGGAACTAAAAGGGGAAACAGATGAGGAAAATAAACCTCACATAGGTAAGTTGTGTTTGGGAGGGCACAGAAGGCAGAGCAGAGGAAAACAGAGGACCTGAAATGACATCTTGCCTTGAAGTGAACTAATTTCAGCACAGTGAAGCACAGTGAAGCAGAGTAAGAGTGGAGAAATGTCATTTCCATGTTCTTCCATTACACATTTTGTAAATGGACCTCTTGAAGTCTGCAGGACAAAATCTGCTTTGAATGGCCTAGTAAACCTTCCATTCTTTCATTTATAATAAAGAAAAAAAAATTAAAATTACCAAAGGGGTTGAGTTCAAACATCTTTTCAGTGCAGTGTTACTGTCAACCTGAAACACTGCAGTGCTTTCCGTAAATTTAAAGAACAACTTTAAGATGAAGAATCTGAGAAGAAGACCTAAAGATTTCCATCACTTCCTGGCAATTCTGCACTGCTAACTGCTACTGTCACTTGTTTATATCATCCACCTTCAGTAGTCACCCTCAGCACTGGTTAACTAACCATTAACATGCTAAACCAGTAAATACACCACGAAACTGTACTAATACTGAAGCCCATATATGTTTTCAGAACCCTACACCCAGATCACTCTTAAGTGGATGCACTTGACCCATCTCTCAGTTGCTTACACAGGTGAGCTGGTTTCGAAATCCCAGAAATTTAAAAATTTAAGAAATAGCACAGCAGGCAGGTCCTCTCAGAACACACCTTTAAAAAGCCCTCAGAACTACTGATTGCAGTGCATTTTTGCAAAGCACTGTAAAGCACATAAGCCATTCATATTAACTTCAGCAGACTCCTGCACGAACGTGCTTAAATCTGTTGAGGACTGATTAAAGTAGGTGAACATCTAGGTCGTGATCCAGGTCACTGACATCAGTAGAAGGAAGTTTACTGTACCCTGTATGCAGATTTGGGCAGCATTCTTAGGATTTTTCACAAGAAGTAACATTCTTATTTCAATAAAAGTGCTGTCAGGGCTTCCACAATACCTCGTGATGAGCCATGCAGTTCATGCAAGTGTCTTTAAAAGGCAGGGGATGTACAAGCAGAATGGAGTTTGCAGAGCAAAGCAGCATCACAACACACCTACAGTTTGCTTCATGCACAACCTTGACAAGTCTTTTAAATATTAAGGGCTGTGTTCTACTCTGATTCCACACATGGGACTCCCATTAATGTCATTGGGTGTTTCACACAAACAGCAAGAACAGAAACAGCCCTTGGCATCTTTTAGTATTAAAGAAAAAAGATTTCAATAAGTTTACTTAATCCATCAAACTGGCAGACTCTAGCATTACCTCCTGTGATAGTGCTGTCAATGCTTGGTCAAGCCTAAAAAACCTTCAAGCTTAAGCAAGTCTTGACACAGCAGAGAAGCAGAAGCTCAAGATGGCCAACTGTAGGAAGTAAATAAACTTTTAAAAGCTAAGAGAATAAAGGATTAAAGGATAAAGAAAATTATTTTCACCCTTTATATCAACTTTTCCCAAAGAAATATATGTTTCAGAAAAAGAAACCCAGAGCTTGGCAGGGTGGGTGGAAAAAGAAAAGCAGAGGCAAGTTGGGGGTGGGGGGAGTGGGAAGTAGAGTGTGGCTGCTAATCCTGCTAAGGCAGTTTTACAGAACTGACTCCAGTGTATTGGGGCCATACAGGCTTTATGACCATGCACTAACTAGTTTGCTTGATAGCCTGGAGTCACCAGAGTTAAAGGTCTCAGCACATATCTTAAGTCCACGGGAAGAGTGGATTTGTGCCCAAGTGAGTATTTTGCTCTCAGACACCCAAGTCAGGGCTTATCAATTGGTGTCTGCAAGGGTGGGTGGCAAACACAAAACAACTCTACTAATGCACTCCCTTCCATTGCTCTACTACCCACACATTCCCAATAGGAACAGTCTCTTGACCACTGGTTCCTGTCCCATTTTTAATTCTAATTTTTCTGTTTAGAGATCACAAAAGCCCCGTGCACTTGTTAGCCTCGGCTTTTGTTGGCCTGGTGGCTTCCACTTTGGTTGAAGTGTCCTTGGCTGTGGGGTATTAGGCCTCATGATTCTTGCAAGCCACCTAGTTCCTTCAAAAGCTGGTAGAGCCAAATCTGAAATGTTAGGTCCCCTTCTCATTGGCATATCTAGCATCCATCTGGCTCAATTATCACTCAGGGCTGCACTCTGGGATTTCTAGAATGGAGAAACTGACACAGGTACATGGTCTGGCTGACAATTTAGCTAGACAGCCTTGTTGAAATCATATAGAGTTATAGGATACATGGCATTAGTAGTTTGACCTTGGCACACAAAACTTTCAAGGCAATTTAAACTGTATTATCATCACACAAAGTAGACAATTTGAAGAAAGCAACAGCATGGAGGTCCAGGTAGTTGTTGGACAGTGTTATGCAAGCTTTTCCTTTCCCCTGGATAAATCGACATGCTTTATTTATAGTAGTAAAAGCATCTGAGCATGAACAGCATTTGCAGACAAAGTTAAAAATATTACAGAAAGATGAGCCCTACAGCTAACTGTATCTAACAAGTCTGTTCTCCCTTTGCCTCTTTCTTCTCACTCAGTAAATGGCTGACTTATTTGAACCCATCAGTTCAGCACATGAGCAGTAACAAAGCATAGCAGTTGTCATGTTCCACTCCCTCTTTGTTCAGTTGCTCTTTGGGATGAGCTCCCTCTTACTCACCACTGTCTGTCTTCCCTGTGTAGTTACATCAATCTCTCCTTGGATTGCTACTGAGGAAAAGCAATTGTCCAGAAGCAGAAGTCTACATGTAGCTCTGGATGGGGCAGTTTCCCAATGGTCATTGTAATCAATGGAGTCTCTTTCATTGACTTCTGTAAGAGACAGATCAAAGCAAGACCCTTTCTTTAAGGTCCTTGTGAACAAATTTCACCTGAAAATGACAGAATGCCTCCTGCCAGGAAATCTACAGAGAATTCAGGCAGAACTCTGTTTTCAGTTTCACAACAAACTCAGATTGAGTGAATTGCCTTGTGTAGTTTTCCGGCGTCAGTTCCAATTATGGCTAATGCTGTGCAAACCTTAGGCTTAAAAAGCTACATCGGGAAAAGTAGGATGAAGGTAAGAACGCATGTGGGAAGCATCATGATTTTGGTTTGAATTCCTTTTGGGGTAGAGATTCCAAATGTTTGGGGTTGGTTGTTTTTTTTACAATTCAGGGAAGGTTACACTGAAAGTGGATTGAAGAAATCTTTGTAAAAGGCAGAGGCAGAGTAAAATATATAAAATAATTGTAAAGTCACCCTTAATCGCTTCCTCAGTAATCCACCAGAAAGACTGACCCAAGCACAAGCTAATCCACATTCCCTGAATTCCATGGAGGAATTGGGCACTTCAGCATCAATGGCCTGTGCTTGAACAGGCCTTATACACACAAAGTGACACTGTAAGGAATTCCTAACCAGTTCTAATGTTACGGAAACCACTGCAACTTGCAAACATAGATCCACACTAATAGAAGGCAACTTGTTTGGGCCACTGAGGACTCCTTACTAAAACAACCCTCCTCCCTTCCCTGCTTTCACATACACAGTCCAGTGGGACAAGTCCCAAGAAAAGAAACTTTCCATGGTTGCTCAGCAGCCACAGTAGATCATGGAAGAAGAGTCTGATCTAGCTACATTTCTACCAGCTATAAGCTTCTTAAACAGCATGGAGGTTTATCCTTCTCTAGACTCTACCCACTGCTCTGGGGAAAAAAAATCAAGTATCTAAGTAAACCATCATCTTGAATATATAAATTAAGTATATACATTCTTTATAAATGGGACTCTTAATAGTACATTTAAATTATAACTTGCACTTTTGCAGCATCCCCATGGAGTTAATTTTAAAAATGAATGAATGAAATAATGCCAGTAAGACTACTGAATCTCTCACACACCCCTGTATACTGACTTATGTAGTTTTAATGTCTAGGACTTACACAGTTGCAAACTACAGCTGCTTAAATGACAACTATTGTTCCCTGCATGATATTTGGTGAAATAAATGCTGAAGTATAAAATCCATTAGTGCCACATATACTATACACTGCATTTGCAAAGGCTTAGTTCAGGGGGGATGGAAATTCCTCACCCCAGATAAACACAGCTTTTAAAGGGGTTTATTATTATTATTATTATTTTCTTCCAACAAAATATCTGTTTTTTTGGAACATCTCTATCTGCTGGTATTTTGAAACTCAATGAAATACCTCAAGGCAAGTACTTGCTCACTATTTCCTGTTGGAACAGTTCAAAAATGTTCCTTCTGTTATTTGAAACAAGCAGCAAAAATGGCAACAACACAGGGGTGACTTCACTTCCTTGAGGGAAGAGAAATTCCAACATATATTTTAATATATATTTATATGCTGTATAATTAAAAAGGCATCCCAAAGAGACCAACAGGTGCTGATAAGTCCTTGTTGTTGAAAAGGGCACACAAAACAAGAAGAGTGTGCTTGAGAGAGCAGTGGAGCAGAACGAGAGGTGAGGTCCTGCCGGAGCTTCCATGAAAGCCCCTGAACAGGCAGCTCCAAACCAGGACAGCAGCCCCGTGTCTCTTCTCCAGTTTAGCTTCTCCCAGCCTGCGGTGGCTGCAGAGCACCTGCAAACCACACCAAGCAGGAAGAGGAACTACAGCAAATTCTGTGTCTCTGTGGTCTTTTCCAAGAAGTTCGGAAAGCAATTGTGCCGCCATCTGCCATAGAAAAATGTTGTCCTGGGTTTCTGCCACTCCTGGAAACTGAATAAACATTAATTTGGATGAGGAAAGCTTTCTTTTGCAGTGTTTCATTTGCCCTGTGATCCTAAGCCGAGAGAGACTCAGAGCCAGTTATATTGAGTGCAAACATATTACAAAGAAACACCATGTGCTTTAAAGAAAATAAAATATTCTTCACGTATTTATGAATGAACTACTCTGCCTTTGAAGGAAAATCCAAGTACAGAGAACAAAAGTAGTTTAAGGAAAGCTATACTCTCATTCACACCCTGTAAAACTGTGATTACCTCTTTTTCCCTTTGTGAAATAAACCACTACTCCTCTAAAGTCAATTTGCAAGAGCCACAGCTTATACAAAACCCCAACAAACTTCCCCCTCCAATAAAATCACTCAAAGCAAACCCACCTGGACAAAAGGCCCAGTTTCCCTACTGCTTTGTGCTAGGGTGCAAAAAAAACCTGTTGTCTGCTACATTAGTGAGAAATAACAACTTCAGAGAGTCAGACACATGCTGAAATGTTTCAGCTGAAATCAAACTCTGAGAAATTTTTTAAATGTTTTCAACACATCAGCATGAAGCATCGACCTAGTTGGAATCACTTAGATCTAAAGCAAATGCACTGATTGTTTTCACAGCATGCTTTTCTTCTTCAAGCTGCAACAGGCAGACTGGCAACTGCTGTTCGGAAAGGTTTTCAGCCCCCTGCCTTGGTCTTCTGTAGCCTATGACACGATCAATAGCAGGGTTAGAAGGCAGAGGAAGCTGAGGAAAGATTATGAAGATGAGGTGAGTGACAGAATTGCCTTACAGGATTTGTTCTCTCTCTCACCTTGAGTCTTTTCGGCTGAAAAAGGAAAAAAAAAGATGGAGAACCATCTCGATTCTTTCACCAAACGGGGACAGAGATGATGGGGAGACCACGTGGTGTGAGTGCAGACAGCACTGAACACACTTAAGAACATTCTGCTCGACACATAGAGAAGAAGATTTTGCCAGCAGATGTCTTTTTCTCGGTCTAAGTGGGATGGAGATACTGCCAAAGAAAACTTTTCCCTCATTAATCAGTATAATTAGCATGCATGGTGAGAAAAGTTCATGGTGAAATAAAATTTGAGCATTCTCCTTTGATCATTTCACCTCAACCCTGCCTGTGCTGTCTGCAGGTATCTCTGCTCCAGCCCTTCTGATAGCAGCCATGATCTCTTGAGCAAGCCCTGCTTCCTTTGAACTGGTGCATAATGGGAGAGCACTTCAGACACCAGTCTGTCCCTGCTTAACATGCCACCGCACGGGACACTTTTGCTGCCATGTTATAAAGACCTTAATGGCTTTCAGTTCTTCAGGTACCACATTATTAAAGAATTTTTATAGCAATCCTTACGATTTTAATACAGTGCAGCTCTTGTTAGAGTCACTATGATGGAAAATGTGATTTTAGGTCCATTACTGTAGATACCACTCTGTTCCACTCTACCCCACCACCAGTTTGTGAACATACTTAGCTTGAACTTACTGAAGAAGTGTGAGAAGAGATGGAAAGAAACAGTTCAAAGGGAATCAGAGAAGGCCCAGTTTATGCCACTGTCTGTTTGGGTTTTTCAGTCATGCACAGAAGAATCCCAGGAGAAAAACATATTTGGACATTAATAGCATGCAGCAGCCAGAATATTGTTGGGATGCAGTCAATCCACATTCATATTTTAATATGATAAAAAGATAGGGAATGGACATGAATTTTATATAGTTCTTTTAAGTGTTCTACAGCACAAGCAAACTATTAACAGGCCCAAGTTCAGTGCAACACTCCAGTGAGGACAAGGCTGCCTAGACCCATGGCATGGGCTTGTGTACACACCCCTCCACAGCAATAATGGAATTAACCCACTGCACACCTTTTGCTTACCAACCATTGCAGCACTGTTATTGGTGCTGTGCCTACAAGCATTGCTTTCTATAATTCTCCGTGCCCAAACACAAAACTCTCCCAGCCCAGATGCAGAGGAAAACACAAGCTACCAGTCAATAAAGGGTGAGCCCTCTAATATCCATCTTCACATTCTGGCCTGGTTCCATTATCTCAAAGACTATATTATCAGGAGCTCCTACAGGGCAGCATAGTGGAAGGAAACAGCAGCAGAATGGGTTGAAGAGGGCTTTTATTTTTTGTTTAAAAGCTTTTAATAGAGTGATGGTAGCAGACACGACATGGGGAGCACTAAGGGGCTGCATCAAGGAGCCCACCAGCATGGGAAGGCACAGTCCCAGGGTGAGCACAGCAAGCACCCTGCTGGCACGAGAGGTGGCTGGGCCAAGCACCAAGGGTGGGCATGTGTCAGCCTGGCACCACCTGGCAAACACAGGGCCTTCTGCAGCAGCCACCTTACAGCAGAGGCTGGCAGAGCTCCCCCTCTTACAGCACTGCCCCTTACCCCTGCTTTTAACCCAGCAAGCAGCACTTCACCATCCCCAGCAGAACCTCTTGGATCCACTTCACAATAGCTTTGTTTAATAACACACTCAAGTGACCCCCTCCCAGACCTGGACACTGTCTACTCCCACAGTGGAGAGCTTCAACTAGGGTTTCTCCTGAGGACCTGCTACGTGGTCCTATGAAGGCTGGCAGTTCACAAAATTAGTTACAGGGAAACAGTCAGAAAGTTTGCTTTATTTTTTCTAAATATGAGACAAAAAACAACATCCAGCTGAAAGAGGTTCTTCAAGAGGTTCCCAAGAGGAGACAAAAAACTATATTTATTCAGACCTGTGAAGTCAAGGGCTTTTCTTTTGGCAAGGGGGTTCCCTACAGATGAGTCTGTCACTTGACACTGTCGTCCATGATCAGGCAGTATGTTTGGTATTTGTGTCATACTGACATCCAAGCTTTCAATTAATCTCACCTCAGTGTAAGACAGAAGCTTCTCTCACTGCACTGAGTTGCATGGGCTTGGGGCAAAAGGGTCTGTCTTGTTTTTTTGTGTTCACCTTGGCAGCAACCATCTTTTAAATATAAAATGTAATGTGGGGGATAGACTTGACCTGAACTTCTCAGTTAGATGGACTTTTGCTAGGGTTTGAAGACCCTTGGGAACCAATATTCAAGGTCGGTACTGTAAAAATCACTGAGAATTTGTCATCACCACCAGTTGACAATTAAACAAGTGTGCATTTATTCCAACTTTACCCTGCTAACTACCACACTTGAAACACATACCACTCTAAAAAGCATAGAATGTAACTCAATCTCCTGTGAAGGACACCTACAAAGTCTACATGGACTGGGTCTTCCACTTAACCCCTCAAAGTGACACACAAAGGTATTTAATTGACGAGAAGACTCTTTTGCACAACAATTAATTTCAACCTCAAAAACTAACCCCACTAATTTTCAGTCACAACACAGCTGCTTCCTAGCAGGTACAGGCTGGACCCTCACTCTTGCTTGTAGCTACACCATCAGAAACAACAGGGCAAAACAGTAGATGGTGAACAGCTGCATCTTTTGGCCTTTGCTGAAAACCCTCAGTACGTCCCGAGGAGACAGACAGGAGAGATCTACCCTGAAAAGCAACCCCAGTGTGAGCAGCATCGTGGGGAGCGTCTGAAGGCAGGAAGAAGATGGCCAAGCATCTTTGCCCACACAGCAGAAACATCAGGTCCTGCTGTGGGACCTGGGCTGGAGGCACACTTCCAACACGGGGTCACTTACACAGGCACAACCCTCTTATGCCTCTCAGGGTCACTGATGGCAGGACGACTGCTCAGGGTCCCAGCTGGGGACACCTTGGCTTTCCCGGGACCTTTCCTCTCCAACTCCTGTGGCACAGCACCGACACTCCCCTGGTTCCCCTGGAAACTCACAGCTTCTCTGGCTATTCCATGTGTGCCACTGCACAGCCAGGGAAGGACAAGGAGGCTGCCTGTAAGTGCTCAGAGCTACCCACACACACAGTGGCACTTCCAGGCCCTCTTCCCCCCCACAGTAAACTTTTTTTATGGACAATATCTGGAAATGTAAAGAACAACAAATGGTGAACTTAAAATTTTTACTGTGAAGTTTATCATATCAACTATTGTCTAAAAAAACAACACTGTTTAAGGTTGTTCATTTTTAACTTCAGTAATTTTAAGGCTTTTTTAAACACTTGATGTTTGTTGCTGTTACATCACTATACACCCTAACAAGCCAAGCATTAAAAAAATCAACACCTTTCATTTCACACTATAACTTTGCCTAAAAGAACAGTAAAACTTGTTAGGACAGCCATTGCTGATGGCTGACAAAAAAACAACCAAGCCTACTGTAACATCCCAGGCTTGGCTCATGAGTTCATCAAAGGGGTTTTACCGTAAAAAGGTACAGGGGTCCCAAAACCCACCGGATGGATTTGCTAAAAGGGGCTTCCAGTTCAGTTCTTTTCTAGGCACAGGAGAAACCCCACAACACTTCTCATAACACACTTTCACTGGCAAACTTTGGAAAACAAGGGAACCTGGCAAAAGTTGGAAACAAGCATTGCATCAACATAAAGCCCTTCACAAAGCATGGACTTAGCAAATTCCAACCCATCCAGGTTTAAGTTACCCAAATATCAAGGAAATTAACTTAGGAGAAGAGGGAAAAGTAAAGAAAGAGAGAGAGAGAGAGACAGAGAGCTATAGCTACCACCTTAGACCCAGCATAGATCCAGCTACCAGGAGACCAGGATCCACATGGAATTTACTTATTCTGGACTCCTGTGGCCACCAACCCCCCAGATGGGCTTCTGGTCTGCCAGCACATGGGGCTGGGTTTGGAGCCCCAGGCTTTGTGGGATGAAGTTGCAGGGGTACCAATGGCCCTTCTGGGCTGGACTCCAGGGATGGGGCAGGCGGGACCGGGCATTGCTCCTGGTGTGCCAGGAAGTGACAGCTGCCCCACAGGCTCTCCACGAGGAGGGGTTGAGGGGCAGAGCACAGTCACACCTTGGCAGAACCCCATCTGCCCCCTTCCCCCACATCACAGAGCTGTTCCAAGTCAGTCAGAACTTTTTAATAACTTTTTGCAGTCCCTCACACCTAATGATATATATCATCATGCATATAGGCTAAATAATTCCTTGCTGTGAAGAAACACACAACCAGAACTTAACACAACCCAGTAATTCTCAAGTCATGAGAGCTCAGTGTCTGGCTCTACAAAGGGACATGTTTTTTGGAATGAAACTCTTGGCAAGTTCTGAAATTAATGGTCAAAAGGAGGTTCAGATGACCTGACCAAACAAGAGACCTCCATTTACTGATCATTTCCTTGCATTGTCTGGCAGAAATCACTATGAAGTGATTAAATATTATTATAAAGTAATATTTGAGGTGAAGAAAACTCTATAAAAGTGGAACTTCTTTTGCAAGATGCTTTTCCCTTCCCAAAGAATTACATGGCTGTCAGTACTTGTTCTGGGAAAAATTCTAATTTTGTGGTATTTTAAAACCTTTCTTTGAGGGAAGGATATATCCTCACATATCAGATAATTCAGGAAAAAATCAAAATAATACTTCATATGAGGAAAAAATCTCTTTTGACTATTTTACATAAATAAGTCAAGGGGCTTGTCATCCTCCTTCTCTGATGGAGGACAGTTGGAGCAATTCCCCAACTTTGGCACATTTCTCTTTTTAGAAGCCAAAATTGCAACCTTTTTCACTTGCAATTTACAATAAATTTGCAATAGTTAACCTCCAGGTAGAATTTTAAAAGACCTTTTTGAGAAATTATTTGGTTTTAATTGCTATATAATGAAAGGCACAACTCATATCTCCTAACTTAAGAGTTAGAAGAGTTCAGTAAGATTTTCCAGTATAACTCACAGCATTTCCCTTCTTTCATTGTACTTAGAGAAGGAACAGGCTTTTGAGTGACTGCCTCAGATTTTGACATATAATTTTTAAAATGTCTATGTCAGGGCAGTTATATGCCATATGAGAAATTAAGCATCAGGAGACGTACAGACACACATTTAAAAGTCTAACCAGGAGGAAGAAACCTACAGACTGACAATTAGAAGATTCATAAAACATGCAAGTACATCTGGAAAACTGAAAAATTCTTCCAAAGTTTCCCTAAATTATGTAGACAGAGGTGTGTTAGGCAATCCTTCCATTAAAATATATCATTGTACAAAGCATAACATCTCTCCAGTTATCAAGGCATGCTACAGTTTTAGGTTGGTCTCCAAATCTAGCAATTTAAAAATTAATTAAGCCTTTCATTTATGAGATACTTGTAAATGATTTAAATTTAGGAAATGCCTGTAACAATTTAAAATCCTTCCAGGTAACATTAACTCTACATTAATTCCTAAAAATTGGGATAAGTGTTAATTCCCATTTGTACTCTTTAACTATCAGAGGGTCCTAATACACACATTCCAAGAAAATGTGTGTAGTGATACTAAAACATTACATAAAACATAAAAATACTGTATTGAATATTACCACGAGTTAGATGTTTAATTAACAAGTATCTTGTGTTGAAAGTTCTTGTCGCTCCTGAAGCAGTAAATGACTACAGTAAAATGGAGGTACTGCCAGAAAGTAGAAGGGAAGAACAGAAAACGGTTTGTCCTTGGAAGATGGGGTTCTTAAACCACTGAGAATGAGCATTCAGGTTTTGGAGCAGTTGGGGTTTTTAACTTCCTTCACGGTACATTGGGTATTAGTCACTACATAGCTTTTGGAAGTTAGAAATTTTTCCTTAATCTCTGTTCATCAAGATCATTCACAGCAGATTTGGAATCGTTCTGTCTGCAGTGCAGACTGTGTGTACCCGTAACTACCATAAATTCTCCGAGCAATATCTCTTAATGAAAAATCCCTGTTGAGTTCAGTAAAGGCAGGATTTTCATGCTTTTCCCACAGACATTTGTAAACAAGTGTAATAGATCTTGAGCTTGACAATACAGTAAAGTTGGATAATTGCCCTGTGTTTTATTTAAACAGGTAAGCTTCCATTATGGCATTCCTTCTGCATCAAGACAGGGTTTTCTGCTTCTACTTCTCTGCAGTCAGCTCATACTTCTTAACAGCTTACACGTGATTTCTACCAAGCTAAAAACAGCAGAGCTTTGGAACGTGGGAGGACTCAGGTAAACAAAACCAGTCCCTCATTAGCAAAGACATTTTCTCAACTGCAGAGGCAGAACTCTGCTAAAACAGTGATTATTTCTGTACCGTGGGACAGGTTCAAAACACACTGAATCTTGCCACAAACTTCAATAGATTTTCAGATTAGGCTCTAATTAGTATTTACACTTGGTCTGACTGTGATCACTGTCTTGTGTTAAAGGTTTGTTTAGCAATATTGATAATGGCATGTTTAGCAACAGAATCAAGAGGGTTCTGTATTAAAGTCAATGGGACTATGGAATTTTATGTTCTAGGTCTGCCTCCTTTGGTACAAGATTGAAGTGGGCTATTTGATCAGGTTTTGCTAGAAAACAGCAAACACAAAATGAACGAATGAATGAATGAATGAGTGCTTATTGTGAACTATGAAGTGAGTCCAGTACCCCTGAACTACAAGTACTGATGCTGTCACCCACCCAAAGTGGAGTTGCAATACTGGGAAAACACTTCAAAGAGGACAATCTCCTAGACTGGAAAGAGCATGTGCTAGAAACCCATAAGTAAGGAAGATTATAAGTGTTTCAGAAGCTAAACACCACCCCATGCTTCTAAGCACACATTAACATCTCTGATCTGTTCTCTAAATGACAAACACAGTGACAAACAGAGCTATGATTTTTCACCTTTTGGCCTTTCAGAGGAAGATGGAAATCTTCCACAGAGCACTGCTGACATCCTGCCCAAGCTTCACACTGGAACTGGTGAGATCCTTTAGACTCCACTGGCAACCCATTCTTCACTTCTGAATACACACTGCCATGGAAAATTGCTAGGCTCGAATACTTAACTTTCCATTTCATCTCTACAGGTAAGTGAGGAGCTCAGAAGCAGAAGAAGGTTGCATTGTAAAACACTTCAGGATATATAAGTACATTAAAGAGAGATTCATAGAATAAGCTGAGTTGGAAGGGTCCCATCAAGACAATCGAGTCCAACTCCTGGGCCTGCACAGGACACCCCAAAAATCACACCATGTGCCTAAGAGTGTTGTCCAAACACTTCCGGAACTCTCTCAGGCTTGGTGCTGTGACCACTGCCCTGCACAGCCTCTTCCAGAGCCCAACCACTCTCTGGGTGAAGAACCTTTTCCTGGTATCCAACCTAAACCTCACCTGGCACAACTTCCTGCTGTTCCCTTGAGTCCTGTCACTGGTCATGAAAGTGAAGAGATCAGTGCCTGCCCCTCCACGTTGCCTTGTGAGGACGATGAAGACTGCAACAAGGTCTTTCCTTCAGCCTCCAGCATGAACACACCAAGTGCCCTCAGCTGCTCATACAACTTCCCCTCCAGACCCTTTCACCATCCCCATGGACCCTGTCTAATAGCTCAGTGTCTTTTTACATTGTGGGGCCACACTGGTGCAGACACACTGACACAATATTCAAGCATAAACCCCTTTTGATGCAGAAGTCCTCTACAAATGGAGAGCAAAGGAGCAGTGGTAGTGAATGGTATTTGTAGAAAGCCCAACACACTTCCTGTTGAGCAATACTGTAATACAACGCTTGATGCAGCACAGTAAAGGACAGATTCTCAAAATAATTCAGTTTTTGCCTGACTGTCATTCTCTTTAGCCTAACAGGAATTTTGGAAGTGGTAGTATGAAAGCTGAGGTTTGAGGATGAATCTGGCTTTCTCATCTTTGCAGCTTAAATGTCAAAACCTTCGTCAGGCTGTTGGGAAAAAGAACCCAGTATAAAAAAGATTAAACCCATACCCTTGTATGCACTGACAGAATAATTATTTCTTTGTTCCTCCTTTTAAAAACAGCTTTTAAAGCTCCCTATTAATGTTCTTTTTTTTTTCATCTTTCATGTATCTTTCCTCTTTGAAGAAAAGTTTTCCACCTATGAAAAAACAGTTTTTTTGTTGGGGGTGTTTTTGGCCTTTAAACAATAATCCATGGAAAAGTCAGACACTACCAAAACTAAGAAAAAGGAACCACACGCTTTTTCCAAATTTCAACTACATGCAGAATCACAGAATCAGAGAATCCTTAGGGTTGGAAGGGACCTCTGGAGATCATCTAGTCCAACCTCCTGCCAAGGTAGATTAGATGGGAATGCATCCAGGTGGGTTTTCAGTGTCTCCAGAAAGGGACATTCCACAGCCTCCCTTGGCAGCCTGGTCCAGTGCTCCACCAGCCTCAATGTAAAGAAGTTCTTCCTCGTGTTGAGATGGAATTTCTTGTGTTTTAGTTTATGGCACCTGGTCCTTGTCCTGTCACTGGGCACAACAGAAAAGAGTCTGGCACCATCCTCTTCACACCCACCTTTGAGATATTTATATGCATCAAGCCCAGCTCCCTCAGTCTCTCCTCACAAGAGGGGTGCTCCAGAGCCCTAACCATCCCTGTGTTCCTCCACTGGACCCTCTCCTTGTCTTTCTTGTACTGAGGGGTCCAGAACTGGACACAGCACTCCCATGTGGCCTCACTAAGGCTGAGTTGAGGGAAAGGATCACCCCCCTCGACCTGCTGGCCACACTCTTCCAAGCTAGAGAAGAGGCTGTACCTTTTTCATGGATCTCTGATCTGTATTTCATAACTCTGATTTAGGAAGCAACTCAAAAAGAAATCATAGCCTTTTAACCGTGATTAGCAAAATATTTCCTGACGTGGGACTACAGCATGAAGTGACTCAGCGACACACACACATACCCGAGATATCAATGTGAGCTTTCTCACAAAACCATTCTTATGAGATCATTTGTGAGGGGGGAAAAAAAGTATTATTTTAGCAAAACTTAATGAAATAATACTTCTCTTTCTTTAGCCTGAAGAGAAGAGATGAAAACATGAAAGGGGAGGTTAAAATATATACTTTATCCTCCTGTGTTTTATCCTCCTCTGCTCATGCTGGAGACAGCTGCAGATGCAGTGAGTGTCCAAGGTGGAATTTACCAAGCTGAAGCTGATCCAAAGCAGAAGGATGCTGATCCAAAGCAGTAAGGTACTGACCAAGAAACAAACTGTCTTTTAGAAAAACAATTTCAAACAAAATGATTAAAGGACATTGAGGGAGGGGTTGATCCCACAGCCAGCAACGCCTCTGCTCACAAATGTAAATCACTTCTAGAGACGGCTTCATAGACTTGTTCTTGGTTTTGTAACCTTTATCTGGAACACTGGGGTCCCAGTGTGCCACCAGACAATGTGGCCAAAAGTTAAGGATTAATAATGCAGTGAAGAGGTTAAAATTAATGGTGGGATGGCTAAAAGTTTTGCAAAGAACTGATACAGAATAGGAGGGTGATGGGATTGAGCCACTCCCACCTGCATGCTTTGCTGTGCCTGGGAAAATGGGCCCCTCGACTTGGATCTCAATGGCATAAAGGTGAAGAGAAGGGATATAAACATGGATGGAGTTTTATTATCCTCAGTCTTCCTGTACACAACTGCTGTCTGTACACACACAGCTCTCTGCCACAGCCTAATCTGGGCTACTAGTCCTAACCTCTGGACCTTTCTGAGTCCGTATTACAATTAGTCCAATATACGAAGGCGTCACAACCCTTCTCTAACTGCCATGCCCTTCTTCCATTCTGCATCTCCTGCTTCCTTATAATTTTATAGTCCCACCTGCTCACAGATCCGTGTTGGCAGGAACTCCTCCCCCTTTGCACATCACTCTGGTTTCTAACTATCCCCAGTTCTACTGCAGGTGATAGCATGCTCTTACTAAATCACACATGAGATACAGTCACAATCGTAAATAATGCTGAAGAGAAGCTAAATAAGTTTCAGAAAATTATCCCCTCCTGTCAGAGATAAAATTGGTGCAGTATAGGAATTAAAGTTACTTCACATTGCTGATAGCACTGGTTATATCTGTTCAAATGATAATCCAATGCTGTTTCTCCAACAAACCTGAAGCTTTTATTTTGCAGTAAAGCGACACTTGAAGAGAAAAAAAGCACATGGTTTTGCAGTGCGACCGTTTTCAACTTTCTGAAAAACTAATTGAGGCAGTGGAGATTTAAGAGCCAAGTGTCACCTATTTTAGGGGCTTAATGTGTCTATTTTGTACAAAGGGTGGTGTCTATACATATCCAAAAATCTAGATGACAGCCACTGTTCTACCAAAACTACTGGGTAAGTTGATAGGTTTTGCCTGTTGAAAATAGTAATGGCAAGATCTCTGGGAAATTTTTCATTGAAAATGAAAAATCAACTATGTTAGAACCTTTAACCCTACCACTCATGTGAAAGAGGAATAAAAGTCCACATGTTTTAGTCTGACATTTTGTAAGACAGTTTGAGTGCTCTACTCAGTTACTTTTTCTTTGAAAATTACATTTTTTAATCTTTTAAAATCTTGCAAATACACCCCCCACCCCCCAATTTGAAATTAAATAAGACAGTTTTGGAATTTGGTCCAGAATAACTACATACACACATACATGCACAAACTTCCTGCAACTTCTGGGAAGTAAAATAACATTATATATCAAATATAACATTCAGAAAGAAGTCACACTATGGGAACCTAATTTGTGCAGTTGTTACATAAACAATACAGTTGTTTATGTAATGAAAGCATCATCATGGTATATATTTACAAGCAAAACAAATTACTTGAATGATGTTGCTTAGCAGTACAAATAGTGTCTTACACATTTTGTGTGTGTAGCTTCATATCTTTTTAAGAACTGAGACATTTTGCCAGTGCAATTTGCTTGCAGAAATTTCCAAGCAGCAAGGGCACCTGGGTTTCTCTTTCTGTCTCCATCCCTAACCAGGTCCAGTTGCTCCTTTCATCTCAGCTTGCCTGTGGATAGTGTAAGTCCTCTTCCCCACTGTCCCTCAAGGTTCCCAGCCTCTCCTAGACCCACTCTTCCCCCCAGCTCCCTCTTCTCTCCATCCCTCACCACCCTCTAGTCATGGCTGAGCACTTGTGCATTCATTGTTTCAATCCATACCTTTTACCTTCCCTAGCTCTTGTCCTGCCTTCCTTTGAGTCCCACCTTCTGCCTCCTCCATCTACCCCTGAAGATGGTCACTGAGCATGTGGAACAGTGGGGTCTCTCTGGTGCCACCTCTGCCGTTTCCCACAACAGGCCCAGTTGGAAGCTAGGTTTTCCAGGAGGGACAGAAATAATCTGATATTCCTAAAAGAGGCTTAACTTGATGCAGAGAATAACACAAAGATAATGTGGAATTGGCGCTGATGGAGTTTTCTAGGGAGCACTCGGACGAACTCAGAGAAGCTGCTCCTGTCTTTGTGCAGTTGACTTTCTGAGGTTCTTTTCACACCATTATTTTCTTTGAATCTTCAGGGGATGTCACTGTTTAGAGTTGCCAAGTAAACATGTGCCAACTGCACCTCTCAAAGGCTTGGAATAAAGTCAAGGAGAGGTGGATTGTCACAGGATACACAAAGAGACATCTCCAGCTCAATGCTCCTACTCCTCATCAAATTCAGAGTTTTGCCCTAATTGTGACGTATTTTTAAAATGGGCAAAACTGCCCCATATTTCCCTAATTTCCTTGGGGACCACTGAAGTATTTTAGCTGAAATTGCCTTCAAAAGTATCCAGGAAGAGTTAGCCAACCAGGTGGAAGCACTAACAGCAGAAGCAAAGGTCTTAAAATAGGAAATACTGGGCTACTTCAATTATAGAAGGTTCTACAAGCCCTGCCAATATTTTTCCCTTAGGCTCTCACAAAATGGGGAAGCAAAGAGAGAAATATCTCACAACTTCACAGAATCCCTTAAGCCTCCTACATTCCCATTTAAAAGGGATTATGAAATAAAATGGAGTAGGAAGCTTCCCAAAATTTCAAAGAAAACTCTTGGGTCAACCCCCAAATTACTATTTGAATATTTTTTCCCATGTGTGAATAATTTTTAAGATATTTCCCATTAGCATAACTGTGGGGTTTTTTTTTTGCTTTTCTCTGTGCCATTTTTATTCACTCTTTGACTTGGAGTTGAAGAATTCAGCTAGCAATATATAGAGAAAGGGAATTTAATTGACATTAATTCCTATGAATTCCATTTGTTTTCTTTTTCATTAATCCAGGTATACTAACCGAATAATACTCGGGAAACAAAGAATTTTGATAAATTTCACAGTGAGCAACACTGCAGCACATGGGGTAAAAGGGAAGGAAAAAAAAAAAAGAGAGAAATGAATTAAGCCTTTTGTTTTAAGCATACTCATTTTAAAACCAGACTGACTGAGGAAGTATCTCTGACTGCTCTGGTTTGAGTGGTGCTCACTTATCTCCCTTTCGTGTTCCCATGACTGTGAGCTAAGGTATAGATGGAGCCCAATAAAACAGGATTTGGACCTTCCACCTTGTCTATTTGCAGCTAAGTAAGGCTTACTCCTTTCTCTCCTCTCCCAGTCTGCTTTCTACCAATCCCTTTTTCATTTGCTTCTGAAAAAAAATGGAAATTCCAGTCCACCTCTCTGGAACCTATCCCTGTTTACGTCATGGTGGCTTTCAGGATGTACCGTTCATGGAAATAGAAGAGCTTTGAAGTACACATAAATAAATTACTCTTACATGTACTTTACAGCTCGTTTGTACTTCCACATGGTACAAAGAGGTCTTGGCATAAGGTAGCATCAGGCTACTATCTCCAGGGGCTGAGAATCTCAAGAAAAGGAAAATAACCAAAAGCAAACACTAAAAAAATTAAAAAGTAACAGCTATTTTTAAGGATTTTTTTCTTTTTAATTGCCAATTTCAGTCTTGTTTTTTCCAGAATTAAGGGAAATAACATGAGAATTCTTACAGTTTGCCTTTCAGGACTGATTGGGAAAAATAATAAAAAGACCAGTTTGGATAGAATATAATTAATATCAGTCAGGATGGAGCACACTGGGTTTAATTTTAGTGTTCTCCTCTTTTGCTTTCTGTGCCTTCTTTCTGGTTAGCTTGGGAATCACTAATTAACCAAACATTGTAGACTGCACTAGTAAATTTGCTCACGTAAGGGCTTCTGGATCTGATGGAGCAAGCTTGAAGGCTGCTGGTGATCCTGTTTGTCCAAATGTAACTCTGTTTGTCTCCACAGATTTACTTCTGAGCAATCCTGGCAACCGTCAGATTGAAAAGAGACCCCAAGAACACATCCTCAACACGCTCATGTTAAACATCTCTTTGAGGTATATTTTCTTAGGGAAATACAAGGCTACTTTGCAGCATTTCTTTTTTAGTGCAGAATAGAACTGAAATTTACCTACACACCCTAATGTTTGTTGTATCAGAAATGAATGACATCACGAGAGCAAGGAGGTACAAAAGTTCTCAACGCACTGGCCAGATTAAAAGCACAGATCTTTGTACAGTTCTTAATTCAATGAAATGCTGTGGTACTTCATGGTCAGAAGGAAATATGCCCTCAGCAGCATCTGTTTCTTCTGTGTCCTTCACGAGAGTCAAAGGGTACTTTGCAATCCAATCCAATGCTGGATATAACCTTTTAAATAAATAAACCGTGGTTTAAGGATTTAGAAAGCACTAGATCAAAGAATGTAATCTTTGAGATCTAATAACTACGGTGATGGGTCTAGCATAAGGACATGAGCAGAATAGAACAAAGGCTTGCTGAATATCCACAGTGCCTCTTGAGTTAAAATTCATTACAGAGTCACTCTAAATCCCTAGCTAGGGGGCAATCCGAAATTGCTCTTCTTGCTAAAATCCAGCACGAACTTAAAAAATAAATAAACCCCAATATATTTAGGGGAAGAAACTCCAATCTTCAGCCCCTTTTTTGCTGTTTGACTATTCAAAATCCAGGTCTTATTTTCCAAGCACCTTCCAATATCAGTTGCAGCTTCCAGGTTTTTGGCTACACACCTCAAACCACAAACACACCCCCACCTCCAGACTTCTATTCTCCAAGATTAAGTGAGTGGAGGTGGAGAACTGGTTTAATTTTTTTGTGGCTGTACATGTCTATATCCCATTGAAACCAGGGGAGATAAAAACCTTTGGCATTACATTGTCTAAGGCACAATATGGTGCTCGGATGAGCTTTCCCAATAAATTGTGGGAATACTTGTGGATATGCTCAAATGGTTCCATGATCACCCTTTAAATAAGCAATAGCAGTAAAACAAACAAACAGATAACTGTGCTCAGAGCTGTTGCAAGCCCTTCACATGCTGTTTCAGAGTACTCCAGTTTCTCTTCTGTCTGTCAGGCTTTGAAATTGCAAGCTTTGCTCACCAAGCTGGACACCCACTGTTTTCTTGCCTGCTTTGGTGGGAAGCTGGAGCAGGTGGTGAATGCTGCACCCAGACTTCTGGACAAATCTTGTTATCTTTTTTTATTTCCCACCATGGGCATTACAACACAGAAGCCATCACTTCTGCCTACTACTCAACCAGCATCTTGTCAAATCCGGCTGCAAGATTAAGCTTCCCCAATTCTGAATTCAATATTGCAACCCTAAGGACATAAGAATCAAGCTGGAACATTCTGGGTTTTGGGGTTGTTTTTTTCCCTCTTAATGGACAAAATTGTTTCTGCTCCAAGATCACAGTTTGCCCTGACTATAATGATAAATCACCATGACTGACACTAAGCGAAATGAGTTTGGTTTTCTGCTTTATTCTTCCACATTAGAAGCCACTTCTACCTTTGCCACAACTTCCAACCTTTCCTCCAAAATACTAGGATGTTCTTGTTTGCAGATTTTATTTTTGCTTTGTATAATCCATTTGGAGAATGTGAAGCACATTGTGTACACAGAAAGGGATGGGTCCTGTGAAGGGAGGTAAGACTTAATGACCAGGAGTCCTGCAATAGCTGCCTTTTCCTAGAGCAGCATAATTCTCCTTTATCCCAGACTATTTTATTTCACTGGAGCAGAGTCCTGCCTAACAAAGCTGGTGGGAAGTCCAGGATCCTGGAAGCATTCAGCACGTGGCAGCATCTGGGTCTAGCACTAACAGTTATAGCCATCATGACAGTACCTCGGAAACACCAGACTTAACCATTGTCAGAATTATTTGCATCTTTAGCCCTTTTTTATTATTATTTTTAAAGGTGGGTTTGCTAACAATCAGGCACAGTTCTTCTTTGCTTTAATTAAAAAAAACAACAAAAACAACACAATAAACCAAACACAGCCTTTATTGTGATACACTATGAAAAATGAAAGCTGATGCTGGTTTGCCATTGATGGAAGACAATGTGATTCATAAGCTTAAAACAAGGATATGAAACCAGGACATGAACATTCTGGTCGTCAATATTGTTGCTTCAGCCTTAATGTATCCTGCCAATTTATATTTACTACTTTATTTTCTCAAAACAAAAGATGACTTCCAGAAATGGGCTAAAGGCATCAGCTCTTTATTCTAGTAAAACTTCATTGCACTTGAAACATGAGAACAGCTCAAGCGAAAACTGAGTTGGAGCTCCACAAGTTGGCTCAGCAAGTGGAAAAGCAGTTAGAGATGTAAACAATTTAGTGAAAAGTACAACATTCTGATAAAAAAGTATCACATTTAATATGTCAAACAGCAGCTGTTGTGTAATACTATTAAAATTACTTTCACTAAAATGTTCACAAAAACCTCCCGCTCTGTTATTTTCTATTTCTTGAAACTCCTTTCCATAGCAGGGGGCAGCTGAAAAAAACACTTTTGTCTTTTACTATTGCCCCTGTAATATTTCCTTTATGGAAGTGCCATTACACAGCTGGATTGTGACTTCTAAACACACATGAGTCTGAGATCCTTGAAAATGTTAGAAACTTGTAAAATAGAATTTACTTTATGGAATCAGTGACCGAAATAGAACGAAGTTCTACTTTAACATTGGTTGTTTTTTCTTTCCTTTTGCTTCAGGTCCTATTTCCCTTTACAAGGCTCTTCCCCATTTTTGGGTTCAGAGCCTCATCCTGTACACAATTACCTCCAGGAATAGATCATATTTAGCAAGGAGTTTAGTTAACACTCACTGGAAATATCACAGGGCCAAAATTACTGCCTCCAGTGTGATTTTGCAGCACTGCTTAGCAAATTATTGGATTTCTTTTACAGGAAGGTGGCACAGGAAAGCCCACCAAGACAAGACCTGTGTTTTGACAAGAACAGCTACCGGAGTCCCACCCTGTAAATCCTCATTCACAAGTGCAAAGGGCATGGGACAGCTGAGCACCCATAGCAGAGAGCAAGATCCACTTAGGAGGCTCTCATGTCTCGTACAGGTTTCTTCAACAGTACTGACAACATCAATTGCTCCTACTCATGGGAGTCAAAGGAAAATTATGCATAAAAGTTTGTTGGACCTAGTTTTCCTATAATATAGCATGGCACAGACAAATATAGATAGAAAAAAACAGACTTATTACTAACTACAAAATCTATTCTAAACAGCTAATGAGAATTTAATTCATATCCTTCACCATGTAAGGATTGTTTGCAATAAAGATTTTTGCATCCCCTGCTTCTCTACCCACCCTTTTATTTTAAATTAAACTTTCTCTCACTACCACTTGTAAGAATGGCTAGAAATTTAGAACAGTCTCTTGATGTTCAAATTTTCTTTTGATCTAACAGTTAGATAAGGCTCTACTACGGAACAGCACTACCAGTCAACAGAGAATCAGCAGCAAACATCAACAACTGGTATTTCTCTTTTGAAGAGAAAGCACTACCCATCACAGCCGTTTCAAAGCCAACCTTAAAACAAAACCCCTGAAGCTACAGCCCATTTACCTGTAGCCCTGAGAGCCTCAAAAAGTGTTCAAGACCCTTGAGTTAGTACCTTTAATCCTAATAGTCAGCTCTAATTGTAAAACAGTTTGCATAACAATTATTTAGCTAGCATTTCAGCCAGACTTTGTTGCATTCATCAGCAATAGCAGTAACTCAATAGGCAAGTGGGACCAGGTCCTGCCAAGGGTTATTTACACGAGGAATCCCGTGGAATTCAGTACCACACTGTGCACTTAAAGATTTAGCACATGCAGATGTCTTTTATGGGCTTAAGTGATTTGCTGACCAACTTTGAAGTAGACACTTAAGTCTAGTTAAGTTTAGTGGGAGATAAACACTCACATATTCTAAATTGTGTGATCAGAGGTTGTTCCTGCCATTTTTACAATTTCAGAGTAAAAAACTGCATTACAAGCAAATGCTGCTGAATGATGTAAATCACATGAAAAAAAGGAATATTTTGCCAGGTCCTCATCTAATGTTGAAAGTGCTATATACAATTTCTCTTCGATTGTCCTTTTATTTTCTTCCATTTCAGTTGCAGTTCAGATCAGAGAGGAAAAATAAAAGTCTTGTTACAGCTACAGGTCAGTGCAAGATAAGAGGCTCAGCACAGTCACTTCTATGTACTGTACATACAAAAATGGCCCAGATTGATATTTAGTTTATCAGGCTAGAATCTAGGAAACATAACAGAGGTACTTGAATGTAAATGCATTGGCAAAAGATAATAATCTACATCACTGGAGGAGTGTCGCTTGCCCAGCAATTTAAAGGTCATCTGACATACTTTATTTTTCTCTTACAATTAGAATATAGTGAGTATACACAGAGTGTAAATCACAGCTGTTTTAAAAATTAGACCTCTAAATTGGCCTGGCCTCCAAACTAACAGATGAGACAGCAAAACAGTACAAAACAGAAAAGAATAAAGAAATTCAATAAGAAAAAAATTACTAAATATGTTTTTAGAAGGCTGGTTTCAATTAAATGCTAATTTTGGTGCGAAAAGAAGAGAAACCTCTTTAAGCATGAATCTGAACGAAAAAAAGTCCATCTTTTCTGTTGTAAAAACAGAAGTCAACAGAAAAATGCATTCTTTTGCTGGAATCCAGGCCTAGGACCAAAGAATTTACATATATTAAATTAACGAGATCCAAACTTCTCTACAACAAATATTTATACTGTAAAATATTACAGCCACATTCCTGCATCTCCTTACAATAATAATTCTTAGGGACACAGTATTCTAGAGAGTGTACACAACAGCAGGTTTCTGCAAAGATGGAATGCTTCATTATCAGAGTACCAGCTTGTTCATAAATATTAAAAAGTATGTTTTTGAAGTTTTTCAAACATAATTCTTATTGTTTACACTGTCTCTCTACTACTGAAAACAGCAGCCAGTGTGTCCCTGTCCATAAGTCTCTCTCTCGCAGCCCTGAGCTGCAGAAAACCAGGGCTGGTGGCTGTAGAGGACAACAATGTCCCTGCTGGACATACACCAGGCAGACGAGGGGACAAGGAGTCTGACCTTACTTATGCAAGGAGTCATGCTTACAGTGGTGGGTCTAATTCTTGCTGGAAAGAATAGGATTGGTTCCAAACTGCAGACAAGAGGACATAATTCCTTGTTTTCTTATAAAAGTGGATCTTAGATGTACGTGTGAGATGGTTCTTTCCTGTTTGTATATGTTATAGGCAATTCTTTACATTAGATTAAAGATGGAAACAGGTATTCTGTGACAAAAATGCCTTCTCTACTACTACAAGGAGAATCACTTAGGGATTGCTCAAGACACACTAGCATTACAGATGTGATCTTCATTTGGTAAAAATTAAACTCCTGGCTACGTATTAATCTGCATTATAAAACAATACTGACAACATACGGAACTTCTGAAAAGCAGCCCTTGAGTTACAGAAAGGCAGGGCTTCTCTGAAAGATATATTTCCCTGTTCTACTGTTGTGAATCACGGGGAGGAACACAAACCAAAATTGTTTAAAAAGGCAACAAACTGAAGCAGAACAGAAAGATCCACATTGGCTGCAGCAATGCATCGGTGTCACAAACTGGGCTTCAGAGCAGAACCCTCTATGGGAAAAGAGCACGTCTACCCTTGCATAAACAGCTTTTACTACATGGGGAGATCATATGGAGGCTACCGTCGAAATACAGAAAATAAACACACTTAACTTGTAGGAAGAGAGCTCAAACAGAGCAATAATAGCTGCAAAGGCATGCTTATTTGAAGCAGCACGTTGGCTAATTTGCTTCTTCTGCATAGGCAGAGGTGTCCCTGGCGCTCCCCCCTGCCTGCCCGCTCCCTGCGCTTGCAGGAACCAGCGAGCACAGAAATGTGCAGCCAGGCTGGGCCCCGAGGCTGCCGGATCAGCATGGCAGGCTGGGCTGGGCTGGGCTCCCCCGGGGACAGCGGAGCCAGAAGGGGCATTGGACACAGTGACCTGTCTGCATGAGATGAGACAAAAACAGGAGGGCTGTAATGCTGATGAACTAACCTGTCACTCAGAAGCTCAGGTCTGGGGAAAAAAAAAATAATAATAATAAAAATAATAATAAAAAAAAAATAAAGATGGGGAGGAAACAAAAAAGAAAGAAGAGAAAGGTATAGTGCCATTTGAGAAAGTAGAGAAATTATAGCGTTATTGCAATAATTAGATTACACATTTAATTACCTGTGCATTCAGATGGGCGCAGGATATATAAGGAATATGGCATAAAAATCCAGCTAATAGTTTCTATGAGACCAAAACAGAGCTGAAGAAGGCTTGGCTATTATGGTTCAGCGTGCAAGGAAGGATGCTACAGACTATTGCTGGCAGGGATCAGGGTTTCATGCCAAACACTCCAGTTATGAATCAAAATCACAATGAGCAATGAGCTTCTAGATCTTGACACACTAGGCAAGGTGGTTGTTCTTCAGAGTACTTGGCTGTTTTATTGCTTGCTTGGAGGGAGGGGGTGTGTGGAAATCCAGAGGGAAGTTTCACAAGCGATTCTGCACCGTGGGTCCAGTCCGCCCAGGTGCTGGGTCGTGGGCAGGATTGCAGCACCCTGCCCACCACTGCCATCACCAGTGGGAGCCACTGTGGGCACTGGTGCTTAGAGACAGGTGAAAATCACATAAAAAAAAAAAAAAAAAATAAATATGGAAAATGCAGTTAATGATGACCAAGGACTTGGTGTTGAAAATGCCTTTAAATCAGTGTGCTCCTGCTATTACATTCATGTCATACACAGACACATTTGAACCACAAACAGCTGCTAGTGTTTCTGATCTCCATTGCATCAGAGTTATACATGTATAGTTTGGATTTTTAATTAGGCAGGTTCACACTCCATTAGCAGTAAACAAGAATGAATTTAAATCTGCAGGCTTAGTCACAAAAATTTTCATTCTCATGCCTGGAGTAAAACAGAATTCTGAACTAAAAGGACAAATGATAAACATTTATTTAAGTTTTTGCTTTTGGAGGTCTGAAAGTTAACAAAGACTTTTAAGAACTTTTTTCTAATAGTGTCAGCAAATAAAGGTCTCTTCTAAAAATATGCAACAACCAAATATATAACTCTTCATTATTTATCAATACTAAATATAGACTTACAGTATGGAAAGATTTTCTGGCATAGGGTTTGCCTTTTGATAGTTATTTACTCTGAAATTCCATAAAGTCTATTTCTATTTTCAGCAACATATGGTAATTATATTGATTGCTCTGAGGTTCCCAAGTTTTAACTAACTCTTTTATTACACAACTAGAAAATACGTAATTTTTTATCAGAAAAACAAATATTTTTAAAGTTTTGGTTCTGTCCTAACACATAGCTGATAATAACCAAAGACTGGACAGTTAATCAAAACAAAAACAGACGTGAAAATTTTGCGAGTTTATAAAACAAATTTGGATGTGCAGACTTACACATGTGATTATGTAAATATGCACACTCAGAGATCTAACCAAAATGTTTGCAACACCTAAGACAGTAAATTTCAGAATAATAACATCCACAAATTCTGACATAAAAACCCCAAAGAAGTTAATCACCCAAAATAGCCAAATGTATTTTTCTTTGAAGTCCATGCCCTTGTTACTGATTTTAGGAAATGAAATACACTGACACCTGACATAAACATTATTCCAGACATTCACTGAACTTTTCTTAATTGATGAAATATGGAATGTTACACAGAGAAAAAAACCCTCTTTCTATCTTTTCCAGCCTTGAAACCACTTCCTGAGAGCAGGTACGCTTTAAACATAAAATAGTTAACTTACACTTTCTAACATGCCAAAACAGAAGTTACATTAAAGAGATATTACAAGCTTTGAGATTTATCGAGGTTTCGGCGTACATTTTCTGCTAAGTGTATTTGCTCAAAACCTTGCCACTGTATGTGCCTTTGTAGCTTTAAAGATATATCTTTAGGACTGGCCAAGTAAAACAAAAAGGTAATTAACACGCTCTAAAATACATATTTTCACACAATGTAGTACTGGCAAACATGCCCCACTTTTTAGGTATAAGCCAGCCTAATAGAAAGCTGTTAATGTTTGGAGGATTTTTAATAAAAAATGTATCTTCTATTTTTAAAATATTTAAAGCAATAAAAGTCTGTGGTAAACATGGTATTACATATTTGACATTTTCCGCCCAGAAATGCATTACTGTGTACGATGGTATTAATAAACCATGTGCTTTGAGGGACTTCTGTGCTTTGCCATAATTTAGTTGAAAACAGTGTGTAGAATGCATATTTTCCCACCATCGTACCAACATATAGAAAACAAATACTATGTCATCACCTCAGCAGCATACGTTCACTACACTGGAAACATATGCAAAAAACCACAAACTTTTGAGAGTTCAGAAAATACCCTTTACCAGAGGCTGATTTACAAGTCAGTGGTTAATGAGAAAGTGTTGAGCACTTAAAATTTTGTTAGAAAAATTAAAACAGGCACCCTCATCTGACTCTGGCTGCATTCATAGGAAAACAGCCCTCCCTGTTCATCAGAACAAAATAATTTCATTTCTTTCCCCACTTCAGGTTATTATTTGTAGCAAATGAAAATACAATGATTCTTCTCTCTTCTGGCTAAAGCTCAAAACAGCACGGTTAAAACACACATATAAAAACTACAGACTTATCAGAAATCACAAAACAGAAAGAGAAGGACTCACTGACCCATTTGGAAGACAAAGACGACAAAACGGAAAAGCTCTAAAAATCAGCTTGTGAGGCCTTTGAGAGATATTCTTCTGGCATTTCATCACAGCAGCCCCAGACCAGTTCACTTCCCTGGATACAGGGAGGGAGAACTAAATAGAGCTGTTTATTAAAGCTGTTGTGCTGGATTGCATTAGGAAGCACGAGCAGACCACCTGGACCTTTCAGATTGTGGCAGTGTTTAATTTGCAGGCTGCCCCTCTGCAGCAGCAAAGACTACTACATTTACCAGGCTCAATCACACATTATCTGGATTAGGAGTAAAAGAAGAAAAAATAAAAAACAATAATAATAATAATAATAATAATAAAAAAGCACTACAGCCTGTAGTACAGGAATACAGTCAATATAGAAATAATGAACAGCATTAGAAATAGAAAGCAACTCCCCAGCAAACATAACACTTTCACTCCTCAGTTCTACTTCAGCAACATTTAAACAAAATAAAACAGCAAATTAATAAATACATTGATTTGGCAAAGCTCAGACTAAATTATAAATGGGGTTTATTAGAAGGAAAGCTTGGTAATTTAGGTTTATCTAGTGATTCCCTGGCCAGATTATTGTGGTTCTTTTGCCTTTCTCACTTTCAGTACTACACTTGCTGGTAGCTGAAGATACAGATAGAAAGATGGTACTGTAAATATGAATTATGTGAATCATATGGTTAGACCCTCGTGAAAAAAAAAAAAAATAAAAGGGGAGTTGAGAAATGGCTGACTCCATACCTGACCAATTACAGCTTGCATGGTCCCTGTGTCCTGCTGAGCTGAAAGATCGCAATCCATCATATGTAGTCTTTGAAAAGGAGAATGGGGGTTTCTGGCATGCATCTGTCAATCAACTTCTGCACTCACAACCATCACCAAAAGCAAGGGAAAAAAAGTCAAGCTGCTCCACCAAATAGGATGAAACAGTCATGTGACCTTCAGCACACTCACACACATACATACTTCCATAGAACGTATGAATTTTCTGCAGATATGAAATGACATTGACAAATACCCAATACCAAGTAAATAAAGTGAGACAAACAGCTACTCACCAAAGAAAAAACACTTGCTGTAATCTTCAGCCTAAAGATTTAATATACCTAAGAGGTATTTTAAACCGAGGGTTTTCTTTTGAGCCTAAACTTTTCAGATAAGGTGATATGATTTTATATATGCAGACAGTGGTCAGAACTTTAACCCCTCGTGTTCTCTTGCAGCCTCTATTTTATTCCCTCCTTTATAGTTCTACTTCATGGCTGTTTGACTTCTTGATTATTTTTTTTTCTTTAAGTTTCTTTTGTGTCAAAGTGAAGTGGCTTGTGTTGCCTTCTTTGGATGTGCTCGAATTATGAGAACTTGATAGAAGAAAATTGCTGACAGGAAAAAAAGGAGCAGGGGCTGAGAAACCTGTGTCTGTTCTCACGAGCCAAAACATGTCTCACTGCTTTACTCCACCAGAAGTCAAATGTTTTCTTTACTGGAAATATATATTTCAGTATTAGTTTATGCGAGCTGTGATGAGCACTCAAAATATAAAATATTCAGACTATGTAAATCCTACTAACAGAATCCTTTGCATTTTGAAGGTTAGCAGAGTTTTGGTTCATTCACTGCTCCACTGAACTGACATAAAATGTAGTTACTTACGAAGGCAAACATTACCATTTTTTCTAATGGAAGCAGTTTGTTTCATATATCTTCCCCTCTGAGTTAAGGTTTGCAAGAATTTCCGAGACTATTTTTTCTTCTTGTCAAAATATATCAGCCACTTGTCTCCGAAACCTGAGTGTCCTGAACAACACGCTGCAGCATTGATTGCTGATACGTTATTGGCCAGTGATTTCTGAAGGGTGACATTAATGTAACCTGGTAGCACTTTAACCCTTTGAAGATCAATACAGTCCTCTGGCAATACAGGAGAATAATAGTCCGTGTACTTTTTGCTGTATTACACCTTCATATCAATATTAGTGCATCTTTCTGTCCTAGAATTGCAGTTCAGTTACTAGTGCAAACAACATGTTTTCCAAAGATTCTCAGAAGCAAAAATGCAGGAAAAAAGCAGTTTAGTCTCTAAGCTTAAACCTAACACACCCTTTCCATTTCAAGTAAGTTTCTGGCAATATTTTGAAGCTATTATCTCATTTTTAAAGATATTGAAAATATCGATCTTAGCTGTTATAGCCAAAAAGTGTGAGAATATCAACAATATTCCAACTGTAGGCACAGCACTTGCCAGTCTAATATTTCCTACAATATAATTTTAATATCCAACATCCAGGAGTGTTTGGAATGTGATGGAGTTCATGTGTATGTGTATGTGTGTATATATATATTATATATATATAATATATATGTATATGCATATGCATGTAAGTACAGGACAAACAAAATGTAAGTTGAGGGACTGAGATAGGCATGGAATATCCAGTTTACTTTGCATTCTTTAAGCTTTTATAATACAATTATTTATTTTATTTTAATTTTTAAGAAAAAACTTAAGAAGGAAACTTTGGTACGCATTAAAAAAATTAGAAACAAGAAGAATTCACATGTTGATGCACGGGGACCCAGAAGTGTCCCTAGGTCAACAAGATATTTTAGCATAGCATAACAAACTTTTCAAATCCAACATTTTTAGAGACATATATAGTATTAACACTGAAACATTGCCTCTGGGATGAGGAAGGAGTACTTGAAATAGTGCTGCCAACATCTGCTCTGCATTTCATTTATAAACATAATTAAAATGCACCATTTGTGCTGAAATCTTATCTGCTTCTTACTCATGAAGGAAAATACACTGAATTAATACCTTGGGCTGCCTTTCGGTCAGCTAAGAATTTGCTGCAGTCTCATCCTTCGGGATGGCTCTATGGAAAAACCAGGCAGTATTGTGAAGGCCATAATCAACATCCTGATCATTGCAAGCAGTTCAAAATACAGCTGGCAAGTGGGCGAGTGAGTAGAGGAGATTGCCTCGGTGTCTCCAGGAAAACACACGCACTGGAGACAAATACTGCTTGTGAATTTGAAAGCAAAGTTAAGGATGTCTGTTTTATAGTTTCCCTTCAGGAGAAGCCTTTTTGTGGTGAATATGCACAAATACCTATCAAATTTCCTTAACTCATTTAAGTAATTAAACCTGGCAATTACCACTGGGGGTTTTTATTAGCAAAGACACTGACGTGTCAGCACACAAACAAGCAGAGTTTTGTATGTACACAGGTCTGCTGCACCCAAGCCAACCAGCCAAGGCAGAGCTGCAAGAGCTTCTTCCTCCCAAAGTGAGGCGTGTGCTGCCTCTCTTTTTGCCATAATTAACCTACACTTCCAGGAAATGCCAGTCTACCCAGCAGAATGTAGAACAACATCCCTGCACCTAATGCCTCTGTGTAAGCCACGGCACCGCTGCTAACCAGAACAGAGTTCACCTGTTAGCCCTGCTACCCCTGGAGCTGCCCTTCCCTCTGAGAGCTGGAGACCTTTACCCTCGGCCAAATCCACCTCCTCCTGTCTGTAGGGGCAGCACAGCTGGTCCCTGGGCACTGTGTCAGCTTTGCTGCTCATCCTTTGGGCTTTCCACTGGCCCGCTCCTATGAGGTGTTGGTCCAGTTTTCCCTTTTTACTTGCTGTAAGGAATTATCCCCTCTTAACACCTCCCACCCCCGCAAACCCACACTCCCTTTGCTGCTGGGGAGGTGATTTAGCTCTCTCGTCAGCAGTCAAACAGGTGGAAGAGCAAGGTGGCTCTAATTTGGCACAGGTAGATTTGGGTGGAGAGCAGGGTGCAAAGGGGAACTCCACTGGCCAAGGTCCCTTTAGCACCAGCAACTTGAGGAAAGTTATTGATGGCCAGAATTACAAATACTGCTGTATTCTCAACGGAGACCTCCTGATCTCCTTTGAAATTTTTTATCCGTGGCTGTCCCTCAGCTTACCCGAGAGGGAAATGGTTATGGGGCCATGGCATCATCCAGCAGCTACACCGTCCTGTATGCATGCCCCTTAGCACCTGGCACAAAGGGCAGGCTGGCACTGCTGAACCTGGGAGTAGTGAGAGGAGGGCACTGGTGGAGGCTTGCACATGGAGGAGGCTGCTTTAGCACTTACTCTGTGCCAAGGCAAATTCAAAGTGATACAAAGCCTGTGTTCTGAGCTGCACACTGGGCCTCTGACAGCCAGAAAGAGTGGTACTCTCCAGTAACACTGAATACTTTTATCTGCAGGAGGCTTTTCCTTTTTAATTTAAACAATAATGCAAAATTAGAGTGGTACTTTTGTATAGAATAATATGCTTGAATTTACCTCTCAGCTACACATCTAAGAACCTGTGAAAATAGTATTACTGTATATAGTAATTTCTCTTACATTTTCCAGGAAAATGCATATTTTCTGGATGACAAAAACAATATTTATAATTGTACAGCAATGCAAAACCCAATTATTCATAGCTAAACTGTGTTAAAAAAACACATTCTTTTTTTAATGCTCATTATTTATAATTGTTTATGTTTCCTTGCTTCACAAACTTAGAACCCTTGTGACCAACAGAGACTGAGGGTTAACTAAAACCCCTTTAGGCACTTGCTCGCGTGCCATAGCAGAGCTTGCAGCAGGTTTAGTGAATCGAGCGAGATCCTCCTGCTTCTTACAGCGTTGGTACACTAGGGGGACTCTTCTTCCTCTTTTGTGGAGTGATGGATGCAGGGCACTGTCAGAGCAAGCTGTTGTACCTCACACACAGGCCCTTTACTCACCAGTTAAACATGCAAGGCTCAGCCTTGAGCATTTCGAAGACTAACAAGCCTAATTCTACACGGTCAATGGCTCTTCCTCCCTCTCTCACTCTCTCTATCCATCTCTGCCGAACAGACAGTATATTGCATTTTGCATCTTCATTTTCATGGATGTGTGAGTGGGTTTTCCATATGGGCAAATTTCTGCCAATTTATGCTAATTCCAAAATAATTGTTTTGAGAGACAGTAATGGATTACAATCTTTGCCTGTGCAAGCCCATTCTGGTCAATCATTTTTACATTTCGAAGGTCATTTTGCTATTGAAAAAACCTCTGATGCTTCTAATTTCTCCTCCTCCACATTTCATTAATGTATAATTTCGGTTTCTCCCACTCTCCCAGAGCCCAACTTTTCAAAAACCAAAATCCTGGCACATATTCCCTCACTTCAGGAATGGCACTTCCTTCCCTTTATAAGTGCTCGACTATATCATGGAAAGGCAATTCAGGAAAAGAAGATGTTTCTGTGCCTAAATTTCTAGAAGAAGGCCTAAGCATAGTCTACATTATGCTCATTCCTGTGCAGCTCCTTTTCCATCACTGCTTAACCTTTACTGTCTAAAGAAAATGTCTGCAAAAGAACTTTGTTATTTTAGAGAAAAGAGACTTGCTGTATCTTTGGGAAGGTGGGAATAAATTCTCCCCCTTTCCTTCTAGATCTAACAAGCTGATTTGATTGAAAACTTCTGTTTGGTGTCTCAGAAAGGACAATTGTTCAACAGGTCTCTCAGTTTCCTGATTAAACTAGAATTCATGTAAGATGAAAATGTAGGAAACAGGACTGCAGTTCTTCCTACATAGCAAAGCGACAGCACCTTCCTCCTCCACTCTTATGTGAAGCGATGGGAGGGGATTGCAGCAATGATGATGGAATTTAGTTAATCAGGACAAACTAATCTCACTCCTGTCCAGGTGAAACAGAGTTGTGGAGGAAAAACATGTCAAAAGGCAAGATGGATTAGCAAGAAAGGGTGATATTGAGTGGGTAAAGTTTAAGAATATACTTCCCAGATGGGGAACTAACTACAGCATTCTAATAAAACCACATTTCTCACATCTCATGGTGTCCTCTGCAGTATCAGTCATGATGGGCTTTTTAAAACCTCCCCTTCTTGGATGCAGCATGGACAATAGTGGAGATTTACATCATGCGAAGAGCAGACTATGTTTGGGTGAACAAACATCACTCAAGTGAGGCAAGTAAGAAATCCAAATGGGCAAAAAGCTGGTTCTTACAGTGAGTGGAATCCTCTTTTTCCAAAACTCTTACAAAATCTTTAGCAGGATTCGAAACATGTCAAGGACAGCAGAAACATCAAAAAATGAGGTACATCTGTTCATTGATTAATAGAAATTAATTAATAATTCACAATATTAACTGTGTAACTCTTCAGACCAGGGAAAAGCAGATATTTTCACAGGGTGTGTGATGATGATGAACTTCTTATCCACTGGCATATTTGCTTTTATTTACTTGAGCTTTAAATTGCTCATCTTGCATAGCTGTTACTTCCACTTCAACAAAACACAATGAAGTGACACATTATCAGAGACAAAAAAGCGGAGTGGAGGTGGATGTGGCAGGAAGGGTGTGTAGTGCCAGTGAAAGCACACATTTCCTACACACTCCATATCCCTTAGATCCCCAACTCCTAAGCAGATGCCTCTCTCCCCTGCAAAAAATAAAAATAAAAGGCCCAAGTAAAATGATGTACCCATATACCTGTGCTTCTCTTACTCCAAGCACTGTAGATGATGTTTGAATATTTCATGTATTAAATAAAGGTACACTCTGTACAGAGAGGTACTCCCTAGCATTACATTAGGACATCTCTCAGTGAGAAGTGTTTGATCTTCTGATAGTCATTTCACATAATTTGGTTACAGACTTTATATCCTGCACAGGATTGCACAGGAGAGAAAATGTGATAGGTTTCAGCTACTGAAAGAGCTGCCATGTACTAATTGTTCCTGAGTTTGTTTCCTCTGTCAGTAAACTGTGTTACTTGCTTATGCATATGGGAAAGTCAGTAAGTGATGACACATATTATAAATGCAGTTAATAGAAAAACCTATATTTAAGTTTAGCTAATATTTTCTCCTTTAAGGTGTTTATGACTCTTTGCCAAACTTTAATGCTCAGACACTGAGGATCAGTTTGTGGTCTTCTGTTTGACCACATGGAAACCAGAAGCTTACATGGTGAGGCAGGATATGTTCATGAAGGGCAATTAACTGACGAGTCAATGAATACTTTGTCACCCTCTGGCAGCAAAATGCTGGAAGATGAGGGCTGTCAGGGCAGAGATTGCCCACTGCTCACTGAAGGTGGGCAAGCCAGGAGCTGCTGATGACCCTGGCACGGGCCATGCCCTCATGGCACCATTCCACATGGGCAGAGCCACCAGCTGGTAGCCTGCTCCATCAAGAGCTCCTGATACACAGAGGGAATGAGCCAGGTCCAGCCAGGGAAACTAGCTGTGAATAGCAAGATACATCTGGAAACAGGCCTGGAGGCAGGGCTGTGTCATGGGTCCCAGGTCGACCAGGAGACAGGGCTGGAGACAAGCTATGACCTAGGTCTGAGTGGTCCATCCAGGAGAGCAGGTCTCTGCACCAGCTTTGCAAACTCATTACTGTGTGTGTGCTGGAACACTGTTTTTTATATTTTTGACCAATAATTGAAAAGAAAATGAAGTTCCTTTGTATCTGAATGATGTCATCACTCATTTCATCACACTGCCCATCACAGGTGGTTTCAAGTGGGTATATAAAAACCGCTCTTCAATCCTTCTTCCAGCTGTTTTCCAGGTGTGTAGGGCCTCTAAAGGGAGGCAGTTGCCTTTTATTGTCAGATGACCACCTGTCCAGCCACATCCTTACCCATGTCAGCATTAACAGCTACAACCTTCCTCTTCACTACATGCCTGCAGAATTTATTAAAAGGTTCATCAGCAACCTTTATTCACACTCCTGGACAGAAAAGCGTATCCCCACAGACAGCAGTGACATGAACTGCATCACACTTACCCACCAGCGTCTGGTCTCTTGTAGCTTTTTCAGTGTCTGGGCTGGTTTGCCACTTTCTCCCATGAAACCTCACAAATGGAAGCTTAGCTAATGTCAGCCATGGATATTTTCTTTTTTAGGAGGCAGACATCAGTTTTGGAAGAGACTGGACTGACACCACCAGTGCCATGTTCAAAGCCCACCCACACACCCTCTTCTGTGGCTCAGCTGCATGCTACCACCATGTCAGGTGAAGTGACACAAGATTCTCCTCCGATTTGGAAATACTGGAGTAGAGAAATGCTCCTGGAGTAATGAGTGGATCACAAAGTGACTGCGAGCCATGGATGGGATTGACACAAAATCATTCCTGTGTGTCAGCCAAGGAAGGCAAGCATTGTACAAAGCCCTGGTGAAACCTCACCTGTACTGCTATGGACACTTCTTATTCCTCGGGTTCAAAGAAGACAAATTCCATCTGGAATGAATGCAGACAAAGACTAAGTTCCTGATTTATGGGCGTGGATGGCCTACAGAAGAAAAATGATGACTGGAAGGAGCAATGCAAAGGCTGAGAGGACTGCCATCACTTTCAAGAAAGGAATCAAGGATGAAGACCAAAAGAGGAAAAGAGCTACGGAAGTTCAAGGAAAAAATACAGTAAAGAACACAAAAACATTCAGGACTTCCTTCTAAGTATCAAATGTCCCTTGATGCATTGGTGAGGAAACCATGCATGCCCTTTACATCTCTACAAAGTTCATGCAGACAGAATGAAAACTCTCTCTTTCATTTCTGGCATCACTCAACCAAAAGAAATGTCTTTGGTATAAATGCCCTTATTTACATAGTCTGAAGGTGCACACCAATTCTGGCACCTCTGTCCAAAATTACAATAATAGTACCTCTCTTAATCTTTTAATACTCCAATAACTATATCTTGCAGAACAAGGAGACTTGCCAGGCTTTTAGGTAAGAACTGAACATCTTCCCACAGGGGTAAGCAAATGTCTCTCAGAAAGGTTAAAGTGAGAAATGAGCTCTGAAAGTTCTACCCCATGGCTGAATAGTGCTTTGTATTCCACATAAACACAGCCAATGGGTATGTTTAGCAGAGAAGCTGCACAGGTTGGTTTCAGTGAGACAAGGGGACATGACTTCAATAGCAGCAATGAGCTATTCTTCCAGTTTGGAAGAGTCATCATTTGCCTGCCTGTGCTTTGGGCATGGATCCAAGTGTTCAAGGTGTGAAAATGACTGATCTTTCCACCACACCAGTGTCACCTCTGTTCACTTGTTTTTCAAAGCCTCTATTATTTTCCTGTTCATCTCAACCTTCAGAGGGGACCTTATTGCTCTCTATGACTACATGAGAGGAAGCTGTAGAAAAATGGGGGTCAGTCTCTTCTCCCAGGTAACAAGTGACAGGATGAGAGAAAATTGCCTCAAGTTGCACCAGTTTAGATTAGATACAAGGAAACTCTTTTTTCACTGAAAGCATTGAAAGAGACTGCCCAGGGAAGTGGTGACATCACCATCTTTGGAAGAGTTCAAAAACCATGTGGATATGACACTTGAGGAGATGGCTTAATGGAGAACATGGTGGCAGTGCTGTGTTGATGGCTAGATGTGATGACCTTAAAGGTCTTTTCCAACCTTAACAATTCTATGATTCCATGATTCAATGAAGGATGTGGGACAGAGGTGTGGTGGAGCAGGGCTGCAGTGGATGGGGTTGCACACAGGGGAGCAGCACACTCCTCTGTCCCACTGACAGAACTGGCCCAGGGTCAGCCTGAAGACATCCAAGAGAAAGTCCTAAAGGAGCTGGTGTACTTACTTGTTGGGGGCTGTGGGAGGCTGGACAAGGTTGCTGGAGGCTCTTTGATGTAAGGCCAGCTCTCAATGGGGCCATATTCAAAGCCCACTGGATGAATGGAAATCCTGCTTCAGCCTTCAGGGGACAGATGCCAGCTTGGCAGGACATAAGAAGCCCCAAGCCCATTGGAAAGACAAAGGAAATGTCTTCTGGAGGAACACTTGAGAAGCACTGCAGAGTTCTCTGTCCTCAACTCCAGTGGAGACAGGGGCAGCTGCTGTAAGAAATGGGATGCAGAGATGTTGCCAGGATCCCAGTGCTTTGGAGCACTCATTGGTGCCCTGCCAGGCACAGGAAGGATTTTTGCCCCTGAGTTTGATCAGGCTGGGAGCATCTGGCCACTCTTGGAGCTCCTGAGATGGCTCCAGGTAGGGCAGAATGGGTCTTGGGCATCTTCTGGGAGGTGTGACCAGCCTGTGGGAGGAGAAGACAGGTCTTGCTTACTTGCTCAGAGAATAGCTGATTGCCAGCACTGCTGTCAGGAAGGAATTTTCCCCCAGGGCAGATTAGCACTGCTCCTTGGGGGTCTTGCCTTCCCCTGCAGCATTGAGAATGACCCTTTCTGTATCCTTTCAGTTCCTTTGGCACCTGCCTGCTGCTCATGCCTCATGATGATAGCCTGTCCTACCCTGCACCTGAGGGGAGGAAGGTTTTTTTCCCACCACAATGGGCTGCAAGTGTCTTCAGGGGTCTTCTACCTTCCTCTGCAGCACAGAGCACAGCCCCTTGTCAGGGCTCCCCTGTCCCTGCAGCTCAGTTCTTGCTGCCTCCAAGGCACCACTCCTGCCCTGGCTCTCTCTGCCTTTCTTGCCCACTGCAAGCTTGGAGTGGCAGCGAGCTCTGCTCTTCCCTTGGCTCCATTTCCCCAGGGCTTCTTGCCTGTGCAAAACAGCCCGTGCTTGGAAGGGCTCCAGGCTTGCTGCCCCATCCAGAGCTGCCGCTTTTCAGCTCTCCCTGCCTGCAACGCAAGCACAGGGCAGGCACAAGAGTGCTTTCCATGTATCCCTGGCCAGGAAGCACAGCAGCAAAGCAAGTTTTGGAAAGCAAAAACTGTGCTCGTCATCAATATGTGTGATGGTTTGTAAAATACCCCACAGTATCACATACTTCGGTTTTTGTGTGAGGTTGGTACAGATCCTCATTCTTCATGTTCTCACCCTTCATCAAATAGAAGCTGCTTGGCCTGTACTTTCTGTAGCTCTGTCACTTGCCTTTGCCAGACTACAAAGGATGTTTTTTAAAGCTAAACTGAACACATCAGCCTGCTCAGCATGCACATTGTGTTAATGCTTACATTGTGTTAATGTGTTAATGTGCATGATGCTTGTGAGCATCAGGTCCGAAACAGACGGAGAAAAATAGAAATTAAAATAATGTCCTGTTTCCAGGATAAACCTGTGCATTATGTGTCCTTGAATGTGTCTTTGGAGCTGAAAAGTCCCTGACATTTCAGGAAAATAATGGTCTCATTGTTACTTGACTCATGATGAGCACAGGAAATTGAACAGAAGAGTTATGCCATGTTACACCCAGGGTTCTGCATGACAAGCTGTGACCCAGGGCTGAGGGCTCCATCCCAGAGAGCAGCTCTCTGCAGTGCAGGTCCCAGGCCCACCCAGGAGACAGGGGCAGAGAGGGGCACCCATGCAGGTTGGCTCAGGCAGGGACTGAAGGCACCAGGCTCAGCTGGGACACATCCCCTGGACCCTTGGCAGGAGACAGTGGGGGTCTGACCCTGAACTGTTACAAATCTGAGAAGTGAGAGATGAGTGAATGACAGGGGTCCTATGGAGGAGAACCCTTACTAGGCTTTGTCCCAAGGAAGGTATTCCCAGTTTCGGAATTCCAAAACTGTTATCTGAAATGACAACTATTTTTAATTGATTATGACATGCTCAAAGCACACTTAATAGGATGTGAATCATCAGAACAGCTGCTTCAGCAACACAAACTGCAAAGAAACCATTTTGATCCTATTTCACAGAACATGTTCTCTGTCACATGGCATGATCACAGCTACCCAGCCTGCTTTCTTGGGTTATCTTTGGGTTTTAATTACCCTGTCAATTAGAGTTAGAGGTATTAATGTGGCAGTGAAATGATAAAGATTGCTCATGGGTTCTGTTCTCTACTTCTTTGTATTCATCAGTCTTGAAAGAAGAGGACTTTACACATTGTCTTGACATGGTTGCTAATAAGCCTATAATGAGAGATTCACCGCATCAAATAAAATAGGTGCCAGCAGCCATGAAGGGAACAAGCTGAGATAATGGCACAATGCAGTCCAGTAATAAAGAGGTGGAGAGTGTAGTCTCCTGGCTAGGGCAGAACACTCTGTTATTTTTCAGGGATGGATGGATTTAGACAGTGAACGGGTAAAAGCATTTAAGAAGAGGGGAGTAATCACAAAAACCAGCCCCGTCTGAAGAAAATGAAGGAGGGTGAAACTGCATTGTATCAACATATGCTCTATGAAGGAATAGAAAGCATTTAAAACTGAGTATTGAGTAAATGGAGGTAATTTTCAACCCAATCCTGAACTAAGCTAAATCAGAAAAGAATTCTTAAAGTACATGAAGCTATGCTGACTTACGTCTCCTGAGACTACAAAGAAACAGGCGAAGTCCCACGTTCATGTGCAAAGCATTTTGGATCAACACTTTTAGTTTCAAATGATCTGGATTAAGTTGGACAGAGTGTAAAAATGAGAACTATTATTAATATTGTATGCCACCAGCTGTATCAACGTATCAAACGCACATCGTTTTGTGCAGGCCAGTCCTTGCTGAGTGCTTTCAGCATCTTTAGTGGAGCAAATGCCTGTGGTGTCCCTGGGTGCTTAAACTACATTGGTTTCCAAGGTAAAGTAAAACATGCATAAAGTCCATACACTTCTAGATTATTTATTTGTGTGACTCGTAGAAGTCATATCATGCTGTGATTTTAATGAGTTCTATCTTCACATGTTCTTACTCCTGGAAGACCTTTATGGCCTTGCTCTGTAAACTTATTCCCTCAAGCTGCTTTATACACAAAATAGAACAGTTTCTGAGAAATGGGGTCCTAAGATCTCAATAGATGTATTTGGGTGCAGACAAAAAACTATAAACAGTTGATGCTGCTAGCCACATCAATAATAAAATCAAAAGAATCCTAAAATTCAGAGTTCCTATTTTTATTTTGCTTTCAGTTTATAGACTATGATTTTTCAGCTTGGGCAAAAGTACAATGCTTCAGTACTTGACATGAAAACACTGAAAGGAAAATTATAAGAATTCTCACCGTGGAATTACCATTACATATAATCATTAGGTTTTATAAGAATACTAAATATATTTGATATAAGAATATCACACATTCATTCCTTTTCCAAACAGCAGAACTTAAACTACCTCTCAGCAGTCCCTTTAAGAATTGCAATTTTTTCAATGGCCCTTAATATCAGTACAAGTTCCCTCACAGATCAAGGGCAGCAGATCACTTTAAGAGCACAGATTCTCTTAGCTAGCATTATGACCTCTCTGTGTTTATTTCAGCAAGACCTTTCTGTTGTCAGAGAAGCTTCTCTGGGCCATGGTAAAAGCATTATAAGTCTTCAGAGGGGACAAACACTGACTGAATACATATTAAGCTAGTATTTATTCCATATGCAACAACTTGAGTCTGGGACTAGCTTTTACACCCTTGCAGTTAAATTGTACAAAATTATTTATTGAAGTTCCTTGCAGATTGTTTCTTGGATGTCTTTTCCCCATTCCGTTTCCACTCCTCACATTAGAAATATCTAGGGTAGCAGCTTCTCTAGGTTCTGGTGGAGAGCTCTTTGGAGAGCTGAAAAGAGACCACAAGCTTCAGCCTCCAGGAATCTCAGTAGATGGATTAAAGAGCTCTTCTCTCAGGCTTCACAGAACCACCTCCTGTGCCTCACCTCTGCACAGTGAGGCTGCCATCTCACTCATTGCAGGGCTGTTCCCTTAGCAGTACCACATGCTCAGAACTCAGAGCCTTGCCCTTCACCAGCACCTGCCCTCCCTCACTCAGCTCCTACCTGTTCAGCTCATATGGCCCAAGTGCCATGAAGCCTGATTGAGTGAAAAAAAGGAGAGATTTACCTTGGTACCTTCACACTTCCTGCAAATGATGGTCAATGTGTTTAGAATGACATCTGAAAAATATCCAGTCCCATCATTAAAAGTACTGTATGCTGCTCTTTTATTGATCCGATGGGATATTCTTATTCTCTGTTTTGTGCATTGTAGAAGAAGTGAGAAGCACCTGGAAGGAATCCAGAAATTCAGAATCCATTGTGATTCATCACTAGCAGCCTCTGAGTCATCAGTGTGCTAGCCTTTGGGCTACTGCATTTCTCTGCACCTAGCCACATCAAACTGCCAGTGATCAGTGTCATTAGCCTGTTTCACAATGATCAATAAGAAAACACAGAGCTACTAAATGCTCTGATGGGCAACAGGTTGATGGGAAAACCCTTCTGTGAGGATCATCCCTGCTCTTGGGAGGGGATGCAGATAGCATAGACCACAACCCTGGTGGGCAGCACAGAAAGGTGCCTGGATGCCAAAGCAAGTGTACAGCATGTCCATTTGATCTAGCATATATTTTGGATCTAGATACTTCCTTGGCATTGGAACATCACTCTTGTGTAATCCTCTGTCTCTTCCCAAAGCCTCACCCACCCACCTGCATGTGCTTTTATTTCTGTTTTGCCCCAATCCAATAAGCACTGTCATCGAGACATCAAAGAAAACAATAGCAACTGAATAATGCTAGCATTTGATGTTACAGAAATAAAATTAAATATCTGAAGCAGAATAAAGCCACAAGATAAATGTCTTCAGAGTCAGGAAAAAAAGCAAATGTTATGGCTTTAACCTGTTTACATGAAAGTATTTTCTCTGGTGGGATAATCAAAGTTTCAAAGATCTTGTCCTATATAATATCAAATCCTATTACTATTCAGCAAGGGAAAACCTATTCCCTTAAAATCAAGGTGCTCTTTAAGAGCTTCCAGCAGGAAAAAGCTTGTATTGTGTGCACAAGCACACACAGAAGGCATCTCAAAGGGAAATGTAAGCCTCAAATTAATTTCTGTCAGATTTGATTGAAAAACTCACACATATCTGTCCATTGGAGGTTTGTGACCTGACTCTGCCTGCCTGGGATTTGGTAATCAAATAGAGACTCCTACAGTACATGTATCAGTTTTGCTGGAGTCAAGAAATACAGCTGTAAAACATGCATCATGGCAGCAAAATTAGAACACGGAGAATTTTTGTGTGCAGCTTCATTTGCTCATTCACTAAAAATTCACTCAATAATTTCACTACATAATTTTAAATGCTATGCTAATGTTATTGCACCGTGTATGGACCAGTTTGTACATTTGAATGGATTTTTCCTACAAGGCCAAGATCAAATCCTTCATTTCTTCTGTGCTTTTTGTTGCTGGTCATTATTGCAGCTACTCTTAAAATAGGCAGGACCTCAAACCTTTCTCATGTGGCAAGATCTGAAAAACTGTGCATTAATCCTTCACTCAAGTTCTCAAAGAACTGCTCTAATTTTCTCTCAAATTCTTCCTTCCAGAACTTTACCATCCAGAAAAGAAATAGTAAAAAAAATAAAATAAATTCCTTGACAAAAGGCTCCCTTTTCCAAGCACAGCTAATGAAAATGAGGTAGCTAAATGTAAAGGCAGCAGTTCCAGAGGTGTAACTGCACTGCCACATAGCTGACATTGCACTGGACCCAGCCAGACCCCGAGCTGTGACGGAAGCCTCCTGCAGACCTGCAGAACCACAGCACTGAGTACACAGATGCAACAAACCCACACAGAATCCGTGTCTGCTGTCAGCCACTGAAAACAAGGACCTCGAATTTTAACATCATATATAGCAGGACTGCACAGTGTTTTGAACTTTGGCCTCATTATATCACTTGCTTCATTAGGAGACTCAACTTCTGAGACAGAACATCAGATCCAGATTGCTCATTATTTAAACAGTGGAAAAAAAGGAAAGACATCCACCAAAATTAAACTGAGACAGCTGTGAGCATATCCTATTTGTTGGATCTATCTTCAGAAATTTTATTTAGTTTATAACCTATCTCATTTAAACTTTCCATAGAGGATCTTTAAATGAAGGAATTTTGGACAAATTCCAAAAGGCAAGCAGAGAATAAGAGACTGAGGGGAGGTAGAAGAAAAAATGAAATAGAAACTTTGGCAGAATGGCACGGAAAAAGCAGGAAAGCAAAGAAATAGGAGATGGACAACTGAATAATTGAAGGAAGGGGAGTTGGACAGGAGGAAAAGGGGCAACAGCAGAATTGAAAACAGCAGAATATGAAAGACTGGAGGCTGAGAGAATGCCCCAGTTTCAGAGCTAATAGATAATTATCTCAAGAACAGTTCTTGGTTTCTTTCAGAGCTTCTCAGTAGAGAGCAATGAGTCTACAAGATCTTATGTCTGTGTAAGTCCAGTTTGGACAAGACAACCTGCAAGGAACCAAAAGGCCTGACTCCTGGAAACTCGATGGTAGCTATTTGGGACAGGAATGGAGCTAATTTCCCTTATATTATTTCCTTCAAATAATACTTCAAGCTTTTGAGGTCTGATGTGGAGAAAACAGAGTCCTTTAAACTCCAGTGACCCGACTAATATAACAGTAACATCAGCTCCCTGCTTTCTCTGCCTCCATAATGTCGACCTCCATAAAAATGGCATGTTAAACCCCAGCAGAACGACTTCTGCTTTCCCCTATTTTTTATAGGATTTTTTAAAGTCTAAAAAAAAAGAGGTGAATGAGAAGAAGACCATCGTAAGTTCACTTGTAGGCTGAATGAAAACACTACAAAATTGCAAGGACTTTGGCACCAGCACTGCAGCCAGACATTCAAGTCTCTAAGTGCTTGGGGCTCACCGAAAATTTTCAGTTTCTTCCCTGTTGCCTCAGTTCCTGTGGATTCTTTGAGGCATTTTGATTTCTGTAACATTTTCCATTGTACATTCCTCTTTTATCTTCTTTATCTACCCACCAGATAACAGTGTACTTTTAACAGGCATCTCCATTAGGGTATTGACTAAGTGGCTCCCAAGTCCTCTGTCACAAGTCACTGAGACAAGGAGATAGGTAAAGTAGTTATTGATGTTTTCTACTGCCTTGGTAGCTAACACCATTTCCAACTATTTTTGGAGGATGAGGAAAAGAGGGAGTATAAAAATAACAGAATAGGGTCACTTCAGAATCTATCTGCAGGAAATTGCAGCCACTTTCCAGTCTCCAAAAAATACCGTGGTGCACAAATACAGTTTCCTGGCTAGCATACCTTCACAACTCATCACATTCTTTACAAGGGATTGAAGTTGCAATGCCTGTGCCCTTGAGATCATTGATTTTTGAGGAATTATGCTGGATACCACTGAGTACCATTAATGCTTTCATGAAGCAAGGGACTCTTAAGGACCAGATTCCACAGGTATGAGTTAAAGCAGGAATTAGGCCTGTCAAAACTGAGGAGTGAAGACCAAAACCATGCATAATGGCAACAGCTTGAACAAAGAGTGGTGGGTCCCTGTTGATTACATGACAAGCAAGAAAAGCAAATGGTATGATCAAGTAACACAATACAAACATTAAGTGCTACTTTAAAAAAGAGCAGGTAATTAAATTATGGACATTGCTACCACAGGATTTTATAAAAGCCAAAGATATAACATAAGGGCTATGGAACACAGTGGTCTGGTTGCAAAGCCTAAACAAGTTTTTCCTTATAGAAAGTTAGGAGGATCACTTCACATTTACCTTTCTTTATTTTACTTTGCTAAACAACCAGGAGCAACCACTGCTGAAAACACCTGTGATGTGAAGTAATATGGCACTTATTATATTCTTTGGGAAGAATGAATGGCCCACAGACAACTACAAGTGCAAAGTCTTGCAATCATTACTTTCCCTTCAAAATTCCAGTTCCCAGGATTCTTTACTGCCTGGGAAATCTCAGATTTCATCTAAAAACTTAAACCTCTAATACAGGTATGTGAAGAGAAAGCTTGAAAATATGACATTGCTGTTCTATGTGCTCTGAAAAAAAAATGAGAGAAAATAATTATATGCACACTTCCTTTCTTTGATTGAAGCCAGTCTTATAGTTCTGGCTCATGATTTCAGAACACTTTGGGGACTTGCAGTTCTGTTCATGCTTTAGACTTATCAGTACACTAAATATATTCTGTTAGGCAGAACATAATCAGAAAAAATATAAAACATTTGTTCTAGCAACTGATTATATGAAATATTGCATCACGTCTTTCAGGTCTTCAAATAAGTGCTGTTGAATTCACTGTGTGCTTGCAACTTCTGTGAAAGTCTGGTCTAGGATCCCTTCATGAAGAGCCTTATATATAACCCTCCTCAGTATTACTGTGTACCTTGAATATCAACAATCTTGTAATAGGCCAAGAAACACAAAGATATTCAGGGTCTGAACAGAAGCACAGAGCTGTTCATTTAGAACTTATAATGGTCTGGTGGACTTACAGGCAGGCCAGGGGGCAGGGGAGGAACTAGCCCTGGTTTCCCTAACACGTTCTGTAACCTGTGTTGGCAGCACAGCTCATATTAGTCATCTGAAAGGTGGGCTGCTAATAAATGATTTTCAAACACTTCAGCTTTATAAGTCTCCTGAGTAGAAATGCAACTGCTCTGGTTCAGAAAAAATGCCAAAGGGAGTGAGCTGTGCCTTTTTTTGCTTGCGTGATTTAATGCTTTGGAAGACACGGAAGGCAGTATTGGCATCACTTAAGCAACAAGCTGTGGCTTACCTTCTAACTATTTTACAGGTCATTAAAAAAATATCCCAACATTTGATATTGTAGTAAATAAAGGAGACTGCATGGGTGATCTTGACTAAAATTTCTGTTCTGGTGCTGCCAGCAGTGAAGGGTTAAAACCAACCACAGCTATGCAGTCTGGTTACTGTTCAAGACACCTGCACTGAAAGGTGGTATTTGTGAACACAGTCAGCGTTGAACCAGTTAAAAGCTTTGAATCTAGTCATGCCAGTTGCTTGGAAAAGATTCTGCCAATACAAAAACACAACAGAACAAGGACAGTAAAATAATATCCCTTGAACTTACATTGCTGCCTTGTCTGCAGCAGTTAAGCATTAGCAAAAAGTCAGCTGAAGTGAAAATTCAAACCCCAGAAGTATTAATGAAATTAGAATCACAAAAGCCTTAGAGTGAAAACATCAGAACTTTTGTTTTCTAATTCTTACCAGCATTAGTAAAATACATTGATTTTCAATTGTAAGATTTTAACTTTACTGAGGGTAAAATCTATTTTAAGGCATTCATTTGTTGTACATTTTTTTAGGTTTAAGTGATTATTTTTTTGCAATCTACAAGTGACAAGTTTCTATGTTTGCAGATAAAGTAATTATTTTTATCAAGAGGTAAATGGCAGAAGAAAAATTTAAATACCCACTTTCTACAGGCAGAACAACTATCTTGTATAATGGCTTCTTATCTCTGTAGCAGCTTAGCAGCAAGATTCAGACTTATTTTAGTTTTTCACACGTTCTAGAATCTGGTTAGAAGTTGCAGAAAACACCATTATTGGTACTGCTCCAGTTCTGCATTTAGTACTGAGCATTCCAAAGGGAAAAAAAGGATTATAAAGTGGATGTCTGAAGTCAAATTGCAAACGGTTAGAGAAGTTTTTATTGCCACTTCAGAAAATGAATCATAATCTTTTCTGTCCTGTGAACAGTAGCCATGTTTCAATTCCAAAAGTGTCTTGGTTTTAGTGACTACCAAGGTTGCTTCCATAAAATAATAGTGAATTTCATTTAATCATTTCTCATTTTTAGAATCAGAATTTTGGCCTGTCTGTTTCTGCTCCTGTGCTTGTTTAGCATGTACAAACTGCAGTGTCATAATTGACGTTCCTGCAATAAAGCTGTGTTAACAGATACAGAGGCTTAAGACCTTCCCTTGTTTCAAACATGACCTTAAATTCTCAGAGCAGTGCAAGTCCAGAGATTGTAGAATCATAGAACCATTCAGGTTGGAAAAGACTTTCAAGATCATCAAGTCCAGCTGCTCACCTATCACTTCTAAGTCCACCACAAAGGCACATCCCTAAGTGTCACATCTTTTAAATACCTCCAGTCTGTTCCAATGCTTCAATCTTATACCTGGCACCAGGCTACTAAAGCAAGTATTTCAGTGTTTTTTCATGAATTTTGAGTACATCACCATCTAGACAGATACAGGTTAAAGCTGAAGGCAGTAGTTCAACACCTCATAGCAGTTCAGATCAACGGGCCCAGCTGGCCACCCAACTCACCAGTGTCATCTTTTCACTCATAGGCAGCCTCCTTACTCCTCTGTCTCATGAAGCTTGCTGAGAAATCATCAGGCAAAGAATATGGATCTCCTGCTCTTTCAAAAAGAAGGGAAAGCATTTCTCTGGCTTATGTGAACAGTATTTCCCCACAGTCCTTCTGCTTCCTGAGCAGTGTGGTAAGGGCTCATGCTCCAGCAAAGCATACTTTATTCAACATATGATGCCATCACCTCACCTGCTGACAAAAGGCAGCAGAGCTGGCTTGAGGTAGAGCACAACAGATGGAGCACAGGCTGCTGCCTACAGTTGCCAGGACTGCACTCTGGTTTTGTTGTGACTGAACAGCAAAATAGAGTCCTCAGTTTAAAAATCTACCTATAGATTGCTGAGATCTATGGGCAGAGTTCTTTAAAAATGCCTCTAGATTAATAATGGTGTTATTTTAGTTCAATTGCCATTAGCTACCATCTGTTTTCATAATTCACCTGCACTGCAATGCTACTCTAGTGAGACTCTCTGCCAGTCAGTATTGCTGCAGAGCTGATCCTTCTCTCTGATTTAAAATATCAAAAGACCAAAGTGGTATGGAACCAGAAAAGTTTTTAATACAAATCAGCGAATGAGGCATACATTTTAAAAGTGTCTTTCTGTAAACTGTAGCACTTCTATGCATGAAAGCTTAAATTGCATTTTGCAATGGTGGAGAAAAAATGCAATTCTAAAATTCAGTTCTCAAAATCTACCTCGTCCCATTGCATTGGGAATTTTTTGAGTGGGAGAACAGAAGAAGGGAGTCACACAAAGGTAGAAAATGAATTATAATTTAATTGCTTTCAGGGTTGTTTTATTTGGATTAAAAACTCAATGAAGTAAAACATTAGTCAGAGTGAAACTGCATGGGAATTCTTTCTATTGACTTCAATGGACTTTAGATCAGACCCAAAGAAAAGACCAACCTTGCCAGTTTTACTTGACTACTGAGTAGGAAAAAATAGTACTACAGCATGATATAGAAATAGGGCAGAGATTCTAGTCCTTGACCAGCAAAGCCCAAACCCTCCCAGACTTCCTCATCTGACCTTCTCTGTATTCCAGGACACACATCTGGCATATGTTACTCTGGAGCACAGTCCTTCCTGCACTTATCAGACTGTACTTAGAAGCTGGTGGAGGGAAGGGGTCCAAAGTGGAGACAGACTGAGTGCTCCAGACAGCCAGGAGATTCTCCCATCATCTCTGAGCAAGGCAATGAGAAACACTTCTGGAAGCTCTATTAACCCATGGACTTGTCTACATATTCTCTGGATGTTTAAACCAGAACATAAATACTAAAAAATATTTGGCTATAGCACAAATATTTTCTTGGGCTAGTGAGTTCCCCCATCCCCTCTCCTCAACGGTCTTTGCATATACAATTTTCTTCTGGGGAAAAAAGAGATATTGATATAGAGCTTTTTAGAATAGCTACTCCATGACACATATTTCAGAAAATATCTAAGTTTAAAAAGCCACAAGGATGTCTCCCTATGAGGCCTGACGCAGCAAGGTGGCAATGTCCTTTAAATGCTCCTCGTGTTGGAAGGCGCTACATGTTCTTCATATGCATCTGCATTGCTCAGTCTCTGCTTAATATACTACCAAGACACAGAAACAGCCTATAATTCCTGAGGAGCTGAAACAACAGAGGCTTCCTGTGGTCCTGTATTGACGCTTCAAAGGGCAAAGCTGCAGGTGGATGTTCACTCCTTGCACATTCTCATTCTCCAGCATGTGCCTGTATCAGTTATCCTGTCCACCTCTGTCATCTAGAGACTTCCTGCTATTGAACTTGACCTTGAAAATACTTTGTATGTTGTTTGCTTGGAAGAAAGGGCTTGGAAGAAAACAGATGCTAATCTCAGCAAGCTTGTATCTTAGGTATTCATTCACTAGCAGACATGATTTTGAGCTTTTGAATAAAACTTTGAAAGGATCATACTGGTGTTTATTATGCATTGTTGTGATGCGTTTAGTACTACAAATAGCAGCAAGAAGGATGCAGCAGAAAAACAGGGAAAAACTAATCTCTAAGTTATCTGTTAATCATGACCATGGCCATAATGGAACCTGTGCCCACCTGTCTAACACAACCACGTGTGTTCAGCAGATGCAGTACCAGTGAAAGCCTGTGTACCACATATAGGTAGTGCTTCACAGTGCCCCGGGAGCCTTAACCTTCCTAATGCTAAGGGCCTTCCATTTGCATTTCCTGAGCTACACTTAGTACAAGATCAGAGACCTAATTTTTGAGCCATTAACCACAATGGATGCAATATGCATTGTCAGTATTGCAGAGAAGTGAATCTGGCACGTGACAGGAAAGGCATGATAAGAAGAATTCTACAGTTACTACTGATTTTGTAAAGTTTAGGAGGATAAGGTTCACTAAGATATCTGTTGATACCTATATGAAATGTTTTGTCATCCATTTACTTGCCCTGGAGAACCCCTTCTACTGCAGATTTAATTATATATTTATAAAACAAGATCTGTCATTACCAGTTTTCCTTTGCTCAATCCCAGGACATGTTCAACACACCGTGAACAAGAATGATACTGCACATTTAGCTAATGAAGTTATTCTGCCCCTGATATTAACACTAGAGATACTTCTTCCTCCCTGATGATTTATTCAAGCTCTAAAAAATTAAGTAACCTTAAGGATCTGTAGAGTGAAAAATTAATCCACTGAGCATTTTTTTCTCTTTTGTTCTGACGCAGCATCAGTTGAAATTGATGGCAATGTTTCTAGCACTTTTAACAGCACCGGATAATGTTCTTAAACATAAGAAAAAGTGCCAAAATCTTAAATGCAAACAATTCTGAAACAAGAATTTGAAGTAGAGAGGGCTAGCCCACAGTCTGAACAGCCTCCACTTGTACAAGAGTTTAGATATAAAGTTGGGATGTCACATTCTTCCCTGCAGTGCCAGCACTTCTCCCTGTCAACTCAGACCTCACAAAAAGAGGTGTACCCTTATATATTTATATGTAGATTTTAAAGCAAGATTATTAACTTTGGAAAAGTCCCCAAATCAATAAAATAATTTTAAAAAAAGTTAAACAGGAGGAAAATAGCAGGTATGCTAGGAAAGGTCAACTAGGATCAAGTCCAGTCTGATGATATACTACTATATCATGTATTCCCAATTATTTATTCATCTTTACTGTACTACAATCAGGTTTCTGGATTTAGCTTGATTAGTAATTATAAGTGGGTCCAGTGCAGTTAAGGACATGACTCTTATTTAGAAATGTTTATGAGGGAGATGGGGACTGGGTTTCTATGTGCTTTTAGATGAGTGATGAAGGGTGTGATACAGCCTCAATTAAAATTGTGCACCCAAACTCATGTGGGATACACTGCACCTTGCAAGAGGATGGAGAGGCAGAGTTCACAGAGAACTTTGGTAGTATGGGAGCAGGATAGAGAAAACACTGAAATTTTACAAATGTACTGGAATTGAGCCCAGTAATCAGGCAACAACTGTCCAAGTTTCTCCAAATAAGATCAGTGACAGACATAGAAAAGAAAGTGATCATGATATGCCATTTATTACAAAATCTTGCTTTCAGCTTGGTAATCAAGCAAAAAAGATAGCAAGAGAGATTTTATTGTACAGTTTTCAATAGCATCAGCAGTTTCAACCACAGTGTACATCATCCTGTTCTGGCCAGAGCTTAAGAAATAATAAAACATCCCAGGCTCTATTTTGATGTATGGTCTACATCTGGTTAGAAGGTGTACACTCAAACCCATTGACTAGCATTAGAGCTGGGCTCCAAAAGAAATAGCGTTCAGCTAATTCCAACAGTTCTCTAACACCCAAAGTCCTGATGGAAGCAAAATGGAGTTTTGGGCTCCTGAGAATTTAAGCTGCTTTGCAATACAAAATAGTGATCTGGCAGAAGAGAAAAGGAGAATGACTAATGGGGACCAGGGTTTTCAGATATAAATCACCTTTTAAATTATTTGCCTATTTTCTATTCTAAAAATGAAGAAAAATAAGAAAATTGAAGACTTAAATTATTTTTACATCACGTGAAGTTTACTAAATATAAATTTAAAAGTTTCCAGTAATCACCAGGCTTCTGAAGTAGTCAAGAAAGATATATAAATGTCCCTATGGTATGAACACAATTTAACAGGTACCTGAGCTGAAGCATAAAGAAGCCAAGTGGCATATACAAGATGCAGGGAATATACAGCATAGCAAGAAGAGAATGTGTATTTTCTGGATCTTTGACTTTAACCAGAACGTGGATATTTTTTCTTTGCCAACAGCTAATTCTTTCAGCTCCCAATTATATATATACACACACGCATACATCCTAAGAATGTGGTACATCACAGAAAAATGTACTGAAGACAAGTAATGCCCTATCACAGCTAATAACCTTTGAAAGCTTTAATGTGAACAATAGCATGTGTCTGTTCTGCAGATTTTTCATTAAAGTACATAGACCAATCTTGAAGGGAAAAAAAGGAAATATATTTGAGGAAGTAATAACCCAGAGGTTAAAAAAATATTGATTGGGAAAAATGTTTTCTTCATAAAGATAATATCTCTCTTTTAGCAAAAAGAAGCTGCTTAGTGTCCAGAAAAAAAGAAAACAGGGTATGTTCTTACAGCACACATTTCATTTGTTGTGAGCTTTGTTGAATCATGAGCAAAACTGTCATTCGTCTTACAACCTTGTCTCACCTTACCTATCACACTGAAAGATTTAAAATTCTTTTGGAAAGTCTGTGCCATTTCATTTATTACATTGAAAAAACATTAAACCCCAACTTTTAAATTCCTTTGGTTGGGGATTTTTGTGGGTTTTTGTTGTTTGGGGTTTTTTTGATTGTTTGTTTGGGTTTTTTTAATATAACTATCTGCCCTTTGGTGCCTAATACCTTCTTAGAAGATACAACCTGGTAAAATTAGTATGGATTACCACAGACTGTATTTACTTCTAATGAGACATACTATCTCCTGATCTTTTTCATCTACCTTCAGAAAAGAAAGATAAAAAAAAAAAGAAGCTTGTTTCTGTCAAAGTTCGTTCTTTGGTGTCAGGAAAACATGCTGAGGTTTTTACTTCTCCGTCTTCTAAGTTTTCACCTTGATCCTGTAAAATATTACAAATAATCCAAATGCATATATTGCTTCTGTTTTCTAAATTCAAACTGAGTAGTCAAATAGTCAAAGATAATGATAATGATGACTTCAGAATTTATTTTTCCATCTTTGAGAAATGCATTGGGTGGTACATTTCCAAATTTCAGGAGACTGGTGGGTGACTTGCAGGATAAGGCAAATGCAAATTAAGACAGCTGAATCAAGGGCCTTCTGAGGACTTCAAAGGCTTTGGATCAAGTCCTCAAGTTTTTAGGACTTTTCATCACTAGACAGCAAAATACTTCACAACAATCAGTACATTTCGTTACTTCTATTTCATTGATGGGGAAACTGAGGTATAAACAGTGAAACAAGTCTCATCCTATCCTTTAGTGACTCTGTGGCAGTCACTAAATGTCACTAGTCACTATAATAGTCTCTCTCGCTGTATAAATAAAATATATATGTATGTAATAGACATATATAAAATAGTCACTAGTGAGAGGACAGCAGGCAGCTCCCATGACTTTCCCTTTTTGCCATCTCAATTAAATTTTCTCACAGACAGTGCCTTAGGAAATAAGTTAGGCTTGTTACTCCAGTAATTTTGCTCCCCTTATGATTAAACTCTGAATTAACATGTTATGTATTGCTTGACAGAGGAGATCTGCATACTGATCCTTCAGAACCTGTGCTAGATGTATTAGTAAACCTCAAAAATCCCAGTGTGCTGTACCTGCCACCACCAACTCTCATCATAGCAGTTCACTTGCATCTTTTTCTATAACTCTTTGATCCTCTCCATCTCTTACTAATCCCAGCTACTTCAAGGGTTAGACAGAATTCAAATAAGATCCTGTGTTGATAGAGAAGTCTGTTTTTTTTCTGACAGAAATTGTATCTTCTCATCTGTGTTCAATAATAAGCAGTATGCTGTCGTCACCACCATCATATAAATGGGTAATTGTAATAAGGAGCCGGATGTGCATAACGTCAATAACAAGAGTTATGAGTGCCCCTGCCCTGTTTCTTCTAAATCTTATAATCTGCTTTAAATCTTGGGGCTGGATTGTCTGCATGATATTAAACAGTTAAAGGGAAAGCCTGGCACTTTGTTGTGGAGGAGCATTCTTAATAGCTGCTGCCTGACACATACCATGGGAAAAAAAGCTCGTGAGTGCCCACTGGATGAGCAACAGCAGTTATTTAATAAATGCTATTCCCAAGTGATTCACAAACAATGAAGTAACCAAAAAGAGCCATGCTAATTTGTAGCCTGCTTTCAAGCAGGAGAACAAAATCAGTATTTTCTTAGTGGAAAAAGTCTATACTTGAGGCAGGCCACCAAAGGTGGGAGGACTGTCCTCTAGCGAAAACATAAGGCTGAGAATCTGGAGACAGGTATTTTCTTTTTAAATTCCTTCAATTGCCTCACTTTCTTCACTTGAAAACTGGAAAGTTGCTCCTCATGGATGCTGCATGAAGAAAAACAGAGAACAGTTTTCAAGCACTATGGGTATTTCCTGGCTTGTCAGTGAACACTGTGGAGAATTTCTGCTGGTGACCTGTCACTATCACTGCTGACAGCAATCCAGACACAGATAAAACCGAGGCTTCTTCTTAGCACTGCACTAAAAATCTCCTTAAATGAAATGGGAAGGTGAGGAATGGCATTCTGCTGCTATGCACACTTAGCGTGCCATGGGTAGAGCCCTTTGATATCCAACCCAACAGCCCATAAAAGTGTCATTAACCACAGAATACCTTCTTGGGAGCTAAAGAATGAGAAGAATGGAAAAAATTTATTTCAAATTCAAAAAATGGCTTTTGGGAAGGATATAATCCTGTTATTGCCAGGTGGCAGCTGTATTTATCCACATCCATTGTTGAGAGTGACCATATTGTTAACATTTTTATAATATGACCACATGCTATAGGAACGCTGTGTAGGAACATTTTGTTAAAAGCTGTGTGGCTTACTTTCTTTGAAACACTCATATCTTTTAAAACCTTTAGAAGTGAATCACTTCCTTAGCAGGGACCACTGATTTCAGCAGGACTGCTAAAGTTTCAGTAGTTTTGTTTCTGTGTCAGAGGTTGGTGGATCGTACAGCATTTTTTAAATCCATGGCCTTTGGATAACTTAACATTTGAATTTGCTGAAATCTACTAATACATTACGAGAGCTAAGTATAAAACTCACTAAGAATGCATTTGACTAACAAGATATTCCACTCCAAGGTGGAGGGAGGTAAGAGGAGATACCTAAATGATCTGCATGTTACCACTTACAAGCAGTACCCTCCACCCCATGATCTGGATTTTGATTCTGACATTGCTTCATAATCAAGGATTGTCCCCAGGTGAACAGTCAGACCTCAGCTCCATGAAGAAGGGCCAAATTCTGAGGGGATGTAAGAGAATGGGAAGAGATGGCAAGGAAAACATAGCTGTGCAAAGAAGCGTGTTGATACATACCGACTAAGATGTAATGAAAGAAAGAACTGGTTTGAAGAGTTTTTCTAAGCTAGGTTACGATTAGACCATCAGAAAATAGTGAGAATTGTGTCTTAAGTAAGTGGAGAGGGTTTCTCATAGGTGCAGGAATTTTTTATCAAAAGGCTCAGAATATGCTAAATTGGAAGGGACCCACAAGGATCATCGAGTCCACTGCCCAATGGCAATCAACTGATGGCCTGATCCTCAGTTACAATGAGGGCTTTTTTTTCCCTGCAAATATCCTTGTGAGCAGAGAAAGGGTCAGAAATGTAAATCATTATTTGTGTGAATGTCATACACAACTGAAAAGAAAGAGGCATTCATTGAGACACTCAAAGGTTTACTCTGCTGGCCAAGATCCATTATGCACCTCTGCTCACGCAGAGCATAATCTTGGTATGGGGGTAGGAGCAGTTAGAGGGGCTGTACAGTCTTGTGACACATTTAATTTAATGTTTTGTTCTGCAGGATCTATACTCAAATTAAGATCATTCAGTTATGATAATAATTCAATATTAAGATATTACAGTTATGCTGTAATAACTGGGAATGAAAGTGTCACCAGAAAATAGAGGGACTTTTTTTTCCTGTGGTAACCAACTATGTGGTTCTAATTTCGTGTGTTCATACTTATTGAATGATTCAGTTCTTGGTTTAACAGGGAAAATGGAATATTTGGGTGAAGTATTAACCCCTTTTTTACGAACAGTAAACCCTTTATTCAATTTAGTGGAACAAGAATTTTATGTCACAACTGTCAAATAGAAGTATCAGTAGCTATCTGCTTGGCAGGACTGTAATTGTGGCTTATTTTATTTTGCTGCTTCCTCCTCCCTTTTCACGTTTTTAGTTCTTCCCTTCCTTCAGAATGTTAGCATCATATACTCGATGGTTATAACCAGGGTATTATGCATGGAAAGCATAGGGTATTCCTAGACAGGAACTCTGATAACCTGATCAATTGTTTCCTGTACATTATGTACACTATTTAAGTAAGTGGAAAGCTAAGGATTTTTTCCTTGAGGTTAAGTATATGTCAAGAAGAAGAAGAAAAGTGGTTTTCACTACAAATATACAATAGATTTTCCAATTATCTGTTTAACATTGTCTCCATTAAAAACCTTCAGTAACAGATCAGATCAGAAGAAGTCAGGGAAAATAATTATCAGAAATAACACTTGTGAAGAAAAGGAATAGAAGAGAGCTTTTCTCGGCTTTTGTGATTTGATTCCCTAGAATCAAAGGCAAGATACAACACAGCTGTAAAGAAAATGGATTTTTCTGTATCTGTATGCCACTATTCAGATATTTATTTCTTATATATTAATTATTTGAAGAAGAATGGTTGATATTTTCAAAAGCATTAAATGTTGGTCTAAATCTATTCCTACTGAAATCAATAAGAAATCTAATTACTTCAGTGGCAGCAAGGATAAGCAGCTGCTTCTGAAAGTGTTACTTTCAGGGGGCTTGTTTTTTGGTGCATGGAGAGAGGGGGTTATTTTGAAGATGCATGTGATCTATATCTTTTTCATCATAAAATTACGCAAAATACAACAAGTTAAAAAAGAATAGCACTTTTTTTTCAGGTGGAAAAGACTTCAAAAAGAACTCCAGATCTTTAACAGTGAGTACATATGCCATAAAGAAACTTATTTACTGTGTCTTCACAACACAGCAAGTGAGGCAGCCCAAGCCAAATACAGAGAAGCTTCATATTCAAGTGACAAGCCATGTATCCAATATATATATATACACATATATAATGTATTGTATTACATTTTCTTCAGGATTATATTTCATGAAAATGTCACTGTTTATGCAGTAATCTGTTCCTTCACTATTTTTGCAAAATTCTTCTCTAAGGTGCTTGAAACAAATGTTGCATTGACACTTCATGAAAGCCTCTTAAATATTAATGGAAAACCCTTCATCAGGCATGAAATTTGAGATCAAAAGATGAATGGCTTATATTCTATTAATTTTGTTCTATTGTACCCTCAAACTTATTTTTTCTTTAAATTAAAATACAGGTAGAATAATTCTATCCAAGTTATGCATCCTAGTTTTGTCCAGAACAGGGTTAATTTTTCACAGTACCTGTGAGGGGGGCATGACCAGACCCTAATGTTATTTGATACCACCTCACATCATGGCCAGGGCTGAAAGGGTCTCTCTGGCTTCTAAGAAGGGCACGGCTTTGGATGGGCAAGACTGGCATGAGGGGGGGAGCCATCTGCCACTGTTCATTGGTGAGCACTTTTGCACATGAATCACTCTCTATTTTATATACTTTTGTTATTAATATTGTTGCTCTTACTGATAGTTTTCTTACCTCGTTGATATTTCCAGTAAACGGTTCTCATCTCAACCCATGATCTCTGCCTTTTGTCTCCCATCCCAGGAGGGAGGGGAGTGGCTCTTAGGGGTTTATTTTAATGGGAGTACTAAACTGGGGAATAACATTCCTAAACCACGACAGTGTGGCTATGTGTCACTATAATACAGTTTATATGGAAGAATGTCACTAAGATTCAGACAAGAGAGACTTTTGCAACATGTCAGTTTAAAGGAAACCATTTGGGAAGATGCTTCTTTAAAAGGAAACACACACCACGGAGAGTTGTTGAGTAACTTACTACTACATCATCTCCTGGTTACCCACTATCAAGATCTGGAAGCAGCTGTTGAAACTGAGTGAAAGCAGTGCTGTATTACTGAGATTCATGAGATTGTAGCAGCCTAAGCAAAATAATAGCAAAAACCTGGGTAATATCACATATTTAGAAAGACAATAGGAGCACAAAATTATTCTCTGCATGAGCTCATGCTGCCAGCTTGGCTAACTCTTTGTCTGTAGTGCCCCACTGCCCTGATCACCAATGCTGTGCATGTGGCAGATCCCATTTGGGTTCTTCTCTGCAGTGAGGAAACTAATGCCCTCTGTGACAGTGTGTCCCAAGGTCTGCTATCGACACAACACCATCAAGTGTGGCTCTTTCATCTTGAGACAGTCCCCCAGCACTACCCCAGAAGGCTTTGTGCCTTTGCATGCTTTCTTGTGTCTCCTTCCTGGACAGGAAAAATCTCAGCATAATGGAGGACACCAACCTGACAGACAGAACAACTATCTTCACATCGTTTCAGGTCGTTAAAATTGGAAACTCAGAAGAAAGCAGTGCCTCAAGACAACCTGCAGCAATCACCTTGGGCACCAGGATCCTCTTGCTGGTGCAACCTATAACAAAATATAGATAGAAGTGCCTTGATAATTCGGTAATAACAAGGATTCCATTATGCCAGTTGATCATAATGAACATGAAAAGGAGTTCTATTAAACACTGTAGTTTCTATTTACATTGTAACACAGACAATTTATTAAAAACTGTCTTAACCCAGACTGAAGTTTTAGAACTTAGAATACTGGATTTTCAATTTCAAATTCCAAAAATGTTAATAAATCTACAAAATCATAGAGTCAAGATCTGGGATCCTACCTAAATGTCTAACTGGTCTCACTTATAGACAACAATTCTCAATACACAGGAAGGAAGTACAACTGGTAAAAGCTAACAAAACTTAATATGACCCAGGAGATTAAATTTAAGCTTGTTCTTGAGACTCTTGGACCAAACATCTTAAGACTACTCTAAGCATTATGCATTAATTTTAAATCAGATCAAATCTGAGTGCTTTCTTTGATGAAAATGCTCATTTCTTAAATTACATTTATGTTTGACAATGGAATGTGACTCTTACCAAAAACAAACACTAATGCTACCTTAAAAAGATGAAACTAACGAAGCTACATGGAACATATAAATGGGAAGTGGGAACTCTTAAAAGAATAATGAGGACTCTACAACAAGACAGCAAAACATAAAATATCCTTGAGGAAGACACGAAAGCATTCATTTTAGTTTTATATATGTGTATCTTTGGACTTTGATTTTTATATTTTGTTTCAAAGAGAAAAAAAACAAAACAGTGGCAGTAACTTAAAGCTAATTTTGTAAATTTAAACTTAGAAATCATAAAAAAATAGAGGGAACATAAAAAAAGAAGTCAAAGTTAGAAGAATTAAAGATAAGGAGTGTTTTAATTCTGTTAGGAAGGAGAAGGAATCCTATAAGTAGAATGACAGCTGGAAATAGTAGAGTTATTCACACTAATAAAATAAATATAAAAGGTGTGAGTATGTTTCATTTGTTTAAATTAATAGAGCCATGTCCCATCAAGCAAAAATTTAGAGAGATGGTAACAGATTTGAGGTGTAGCAAGTAGGATGTAAAACATCCAATGTGAAGCACTCAGTGGCATCTTTCTATTTAACTTAACAAATAATTAAGGATCGATTTCATGTTTGGATAGAAGTACTCACATGGGGAACAGAAAACTTTCCATACAGAACTTTCAAAACTTGGTGACAGACGATGCCATGGGTGGACATGATGGAGCGGCTCAAAGCTGAGGTAAGACATTTAAATTTGCCACAGGCATAAGAAAAACCCATTATGTACCAAGTGTACCATTATTAGACCTAAGGGGTACTTGTCAAAATTGGCAGGAGAGCCATAACAGAGCAGCTTAGAACAGGAAGAAAAGAAAGTATTTCTGTAAGTGGCAGGCAGACAGCTTTTTGGTTTCATTGTCTTAAGAGATTTTGGAGGCACACAGGGCCAGCAGGTCCAGATGAGAAAATTCATCAGTAGCAGGTGGACTAACAGACAGTGAAGGAGCAGTCAGGGCTGTGCCTTCTATCATCCCTAATGCTATGCCAGCAGGTGCTGGGGTAAGACAAGGGAGTGGAGCTCCTTACGTGCTCTCGCCAAGCAGCATCTCTTGTTGAAGACCAAGCACCAAGCTGGATGGACCACTATTCTGGCTGTCTCTTTTGTGTTCTTTGCTTTTCTAGCAGTGAGTATAACTGCCCTTGAAATGACTTAGCAGAAGTGCAGGGAGTTCTGTGTAATTGGAATATGTTATGTTAAGGTATGGGTGTTTCTTTTTATTACAAAATGGTACAAAAAAGAAATATTTTAGGCAAATCTTGTGGCCCATGTTAGGGAGGAGTTCAGATTAAATCACAGTGCTGTTCCTGCCTGGCTTCATAATCTACAAATCTATGAAATTTTCTTGTAGTATAATAATTTTTCAATTTCAGACTTGCTCTACCTCTACAAAGCCCTTTATATATTTAACTATAAGCTTTTTAAGAGGGTCCCCTACTACCTCTCCCTTTATATATAGCCCTTGTTTGTCTTTAATAAATAGATAATTGTATTGGCTTTATGTTGTTTACTGTTCTTCACATTTTTTCATCTTCTTTGTGTGATCTACTCAGCACAAGAAGGTACCTTTCAATAAAGCCTGCCTGAGAGCGAAGACAAAGAAAGGGAGCAGAAGAAACCCAGACAGAGAGGGAGGGTCAGAGGAAGAAAAGAAAGACTAAGGGAAACATTATTCCTAAAGGGTTTAAAAATAATTCACTATAATTTGAAAAAGTCTTTAAATGTCAAGAAATAAAGATCAACTGTTTTAAAGAACTTGTAATAACCTTTCTGATATTATTATCATCACTCTCATTTTTATAAAACTAGCTGATAATTTAAATTTAATTCAAATACACTGCAGTGTGGGACAGAGTAGTAAGTGGTATGCATACTTCTATTTCTTACCTTTTCAGTCTTTTTGGTGATATTGTAAATTACGCAGGAGTAATTTTCAGTGTCAATAGAAGAAGACATTTATTATGATGCCCATAGGGTACTCTACATTTTACATTTATCACTGAAATTTTTTCTAGTCATTGTTCTGATACTTCAGGAAGAAATATTGTAAATGAATTTTAGAGAGGGATTAAGAAGAAGAAAGTAAACAACTGCAAAACAATATAATGCCAGCAAGTGAAATAGGATTGTTTTTAAGGGACAAAGTTCCTGAACATATTCAAGATTATAATTATGTAAGCTATGGTACGAATTGAAAGCATCTTCAGAGAAATAATTCTTTGATCACAAAAGGAAAAAAAAGGAAAAATCTTTGCAAGCCTATTTCTACAAACAAACAGAAGGAGGAAAATCTTTGTACTTCTCTTGTATTGACAACATTAGCTATGTTTTATCCAGCATAGTGTTTTTAAATGCTATTAACTTATAGACAGAGCTCCTTTTTTTTTTTTTCTTTTTTTTTTACTGAAGAAGTGGTGGTGAGAATGGTGAGAGACAATCCAGCTGAACATTTTGTTGGAGGAATCAGTCCTACTTGAAAGCAACTGAGAGCTCTTGGAGAACGAAATACAGTAATATACCAATTGGCATGGATACTGCTACTTGTTATGTTTCACAGTAGTCAGGGAGAAAGTGTGTTAAAGCAAGAGATAAAAAAATCTAACAGTATTTGAAATCTGAATGTTGGTCAAGGTCCAAGTTCCAACACTCATTCTCATTTTGGTGTTGAAAAATAAATCAGAAATTCCCGACAGACTTGAATTTCTAAAATTCAAACTGGATAGAGGTATCAGCATCCTGTTAAGAAATGTCCTGTGGAATTCCCATCAGCTCAAAGCTCTGCATTAAAATAGGCACTCAGAACATTAAAGGCATCATGATAGGGCTAAAATATTTTTGAAGACTTGTTTGGTTAACCAAGTTATAACTGAACAATGAAGTAGAGCCAGCCTATCACCCAAGATGGATTGGAGCCTAAATGTCAAAGCATCCATGATGTCCCCAGGGACCCCAAACCTACACCTCCAGCAGGACTAACTTAACCCAAGCTTCAGTTCTGTGTCCTGGCAGACACTGAGAGAGACTAGGCTTTAAGGTTAGGACAGAACATTTACTTCCCTTAGGCAGTGCTTTATTTTCCACTTATGCTGAACTACAGTTAACCATTTTATCTCCCAGGGCTGGCTGGGGTGTTCTCAGGCCCAAATCTGTAGGATGCTCAGTACTTTGTGGGAGGTGCTGAAAGATTTTAAAAGCCAGTGATACCATTGCTTCTTGATGGCTTCTTGATTGAACTTCTGGAGGATGGGTGTAGGAGGGGTGGCAGAATCAGATGCTGACATACTGAATTTTCCTAACACAATAAATGCCTATAATCATGGCAGATTGAATTCATACCTTAAGCGTAAACAAGAAAAGAATTGGTTTTGCAGCATTCTGCCAGAAATAAGCAGAACACTGTAAGTAAATCACATTGTTTATACCACTTTTTCTGTGTGCAATGAAAACAAGAACAGCTGTTCCTTGACTGCTCTGTTTGTAAGAAAATGAACAAATGTTCACCCTTAGCTGTTATAATAGCAAAGTTTACAAGATCTGGCATCTTTTCCCTTACAGTCTGTTTTTCTTGGCACTTATAAAGTCAGTTATTAATGTTCATTACAGTCTAAAAAGTGCCACAAAATACCCCTGTTGAAGTACAAAAAAAAAAAAGGAAAAGAAAAAAATAAAAAGCAAAAAATTAAAAGAAAAAAAAGAAAAATAAATAAAAGAAAAAGGAAGAAAAAAATAAAAAGAAAATTAACTCTGGAACCCAAAACTTCTATCAAGTATTTTTTGCCCTGAAAGTAGGAAAAAATGTATTTGGCAAAATTTCCTTTCATGAGATATACACAGTTTCAAGTACCAGACAATATAGCTTGTGCATTACATATTACAGGACAAATCCTGGCTCCGCTGACAGTAAGGATATCCTTTTTCATTGGTTTGAGTAGGACTAAGATTCAAGAAGGCTAGAATGGGATTGGAATGAGTCAGCATTCTGGGTAAACCACATCGCTGTCAGCAAACACCTCTTACAGTCTCTTATTCAAGTTTATTAAGTCTCATCTTGAAATCAGTAAACTTCTTGCCAGTGAGGATCTTCTGAGGGCCACACATGTCTGACACATGGGAATCTACTTCTCCTTTCTAGCCTAAATGCACTGAAAACAGTTGATACCTATTTGATCTCATACCTTTTATTTTAATAGCTCTTCTTTCTCTTCAGCTCTTTTTTATTTCTACACTAGAGAAGCTAAGCCCTTCTTTTCATCAGTCTTCTCCAAGAGAACAGACCCCAAATTTCTGTGATCCTTTTAGTGGTCCTTGGCCCCCTTCCAGTTCCAATTTATCTTGTTTTTGTAATAAAGGTGACTTGAAATTTAGCATTATAGGCAGGTGTGGTCTCAATATTTGGTACAATAGCAGCCAAACATCTCCTTCTCTGTAGGTATCCTTCAGCTTATAAGGCCAAGAAGACATTTACACACTTCATGGTACCTTGATAGTCCATAAAGATACTTTCTTACATCATTTGCAAATTAAATGTATTCAAGACAGTGATTTTCACGTTTTCTTGCACTGAAACCGGTGACTTTGGTAGCTGTCTCTTACCCCAGTGTAACCCTTTCAGGGTGATTTTAAAGGGCAGTTCTAGCTCTTTTCAGTCAAAATCCTGGCAAATAGTTTCTAAAGGTATGGCAGTGATATACATGATTTCTGTATCCAAGGTGATAACTCTCTGCAATTAATTGTATGTGCCCATGGTCTTGCATTGTGGTATTACAGGATTTCTCTTTTACTGCCAAAGGTGAATTGCACCTGTTTAAACTCTTCGCTTTGATCCCTTTTAACACGGTGGCTCCACCTTAGATTTTAAATATAATATAAATAATGGCAAACCCCAAGGGATAAAAAGTCCTGCCTATTGCTTTCTCGCTCTGGTTAGGTTTTTAACACACAAAGGACGCAATTTAGGTGCAAGCAAGGCATTCAAGTCTTGCTTTACGCTTTTAAAAACCAACACGCCGCCGCTTCGAGAACTGCGGAATTGACAAACTAATTAAAAAGTGCAAAAGGGGACAGGAGCTAGGAGGGGGCTCGGCGGAGCATCCCGTGGAAACGGGGGGTGTGCCCGGAGGAATTTGGCTTAAAAAAGGGCCTGGCAGGTGAGGAGGGCAGAAATAAAAATGAATTAGCTAATTAAATAGATAAACAACAGGGGTTTAACCGCGCTCACCGTGGGGAACTACGCTTCCCAGCGTGCCTCGCGGCCGTCACGTGACACGGCCCGGCCGCGCCATGGCGGAGCCCGAGGAGAAGGTACGGGCCGGCCGGGTGTGGGGACGGGGACAGGGACAGGGATAGGGACAGGGACAGGCGAGCAGGGGGTGGGGAGCGGGTCCAGGATGGAGAGAGGAACGGGTCCAGGATGGGGCCGGAGCGGGGCCCGGGGCGGCTCCTGGAGCGGAGGGGCGTGTGAGGGGGCACAGGCCGAGGCCGCCAGGACGGGGACAGCACATCCTCCTGCCGATCCTCTTGCCCATCCTCCTGCCCATCCTCATCCCGATCCCCCTCCCGGTGCCCCCTGTTGATCCCGGTGCCCATCCCGGTGTCCCCGGCAGGGAGCGCAGATGGAGGTGCTGGGTCTGGGTCTGGGACAGGATCTGAGTCAGGGTCTGGGTCTAGATCTGGGACAGGGTCTGGGTCTGGGACAGGGTCTGGATCAGGCTCTGGCTCTGGGTCTGGGACAGGGTCTGGGTCTGGGACAGAGTCTGGGTCAGGGTCTGGCTCTGAGTCTGGCTCTGGCTCAGGGTCTGCCTCAGGGTCTGGGTCTGGGACAGGGTCAGGGTCTGGGTCTGGGTTTGGGTTTGGGTCTGAGTCTGGGTCCGGCTGACAGGGAATGTTTGGGACTGTGTCTGGCGCCACTGTGGAGCCAAGGTTAAAGAGCTGGCTGGGTGGAGGGGCCCTGCCTGCCAGGGGACAGGGGTGACATGGCCAAGCTCATCGCGGCAGGGGAGTTTTGTCCTGAGACGAAACTCGGGGAGTTTGGCACTGGTGACCTGTGGTTCCCTAAAGCTCCCTGTGCCCAGACCGCTCCTTCCCATGAAAAAAGAAAGGAAACAAAGCAAGAAGTGCAGTTGCTGGTCTTTTCGGGGACATCCTGGGTGTTTTTTTGCTGAGCCAGAGGTTGGACACACAGTGAAGCTGCAGGATGTTTGTGTGTCTTGAATGGCTAAAGGAGGGAGAGTTTTAAATTCGTTCAAGGGAACTGGCCTGTGGTTTCCACCTTCCCTGCTGTCGGGGTTTTGTTGGGAAGGGTTGCCTTCTGTAGGGGAGGCTTCTTTCCCAGGATTGGTGAGTTTTTGACTGTGGCAGCCTTTTGAAAGAGTTCTCAGGATATAATCAATTCCTGACAAGTCTCTAATAATATAAGAGATTAAACTAGCCTGTGTTTTGTTCCCTTTGTACTATGGCAGGAAAGTTACCTTACTTGTTTTAGTTTACTTCCTGTGGGGAGCACACAAACCTCTACTGAAAGGGGTGTGTATGTTGTGCATGTATATTTCTTTAAAACTCAAGCTTTGTGGCTTTCCCCTTCCATCAGCTTTAAGGTACTGGCCCAGAGTTACAGTAGATGGCATTTGATGTTTGTAAAGGGAGGAAAGGGAAAATGCTGTATCCACCATATTGGAAAGCCCACTTAATTTATTGAGAAGTTACGTTGGATCTGTTAAGTGAGAGATTATAATGATGGGAGATTACTTGACATTTCTGTGGTTTCCTCATCTGTATTCCCTTTCTCTATTCTTAGGCTACTTGAAAAAACAGCATTTGCCATCTGGCTGCAGTGCACTGCTGATATTTCCCTAGTCTGAGACCTACCAGTGAGAGCTATTCCTGCATGATTTGGGATTCTGGTTGTCTGCAAATCCCTGTTAAGGGATTTCCCTTTCACAGTTGCAAGGCTACTAAAAAGTAGAAGTGGGGGATAATCTCAGTTCATGCATTTGGAGGGAAGGCAAAGAAACCTAACAAAACGCCAGGGCAATCAAAACTAGTTTATTGTTCCAGTTTGCCTAAGCAAGTGGGAGAACATAGGGGAAAAGGTTTTCATAGTAAGTTGCTAGCAAAGTGAGTTAGGAGGTAAGTGGCAATTCTAAGCACTTTCACCTGAGCTCTTGTCAGGGAACAAATATGGTTTCTGCATTTCTTTCCTAAGCCAAGGCTCTCTCTGAATTTTTGCATGTTATTTTCTGCAGTGAAACACAAAGGCCATTCAGCATTTACCTGTATTTGTGTGCCCTTTATGAAATTTAGTATCTGGGGTTGCAGTGCCTTGTGAATACGGTAGGAATTTCAGGCTAAATGCCCTAAACAAAAATAGATATTTTCACAGGTTTGATTATTGAAATCAGCTGGTGTGCCCTGATTTTGTAGTGCCCAGTATTTTCCAGGGATGCCTTTGCACATAACAACTTGCAGCTCAGTTAAGTGACTCAGGTGCGTGTGAGGATCAGCTGTTAACTCCACCCTGCACATGTGCCGGTCCGTCTGCGTGGTGTTGCATAGCCAGTTCATCCTGCAAATTATCATCACTGGCTTCTCCTTTTTCTCCTGAGTAGCCAAAGCAATTGGAACCATGAGGAGTTGGATGTAGGTGGAGTAGCTGCACTAGAAAGTCTCAAGTACCGGCAAAAATGTCGCTTGCTGTAATTGCTTATTTTGTTTGTGAGAGCTGATCTTTCTACCTTTTTAAAAAAATGTTACAGGCTATGTGAATTATATCAAAATATCAAGACAGTAGTGCTAATAGTTTTGATTTATTAAGGAGTTGAGTGGGCCACTCCTGGTATTCAGGAAAATCAGGTTTTTTATTAGGAATGTGGTGATATTTTGCATTAGACTTCTTGTGTTACTCTAGCTTGTCCAATGGGCTGGCAACATTGCACCACAATGCTTTAGTTTTGTCCTCATTTGGTTCTTGTTAAGTAGAATTTAAGATGCACAGAGATTCTGTGTAACAAAATTCTAATTTCCTGAAAGGTGACTGCAGCTTGTGATTAGAGATTGGGAGACTAACATACAAACAGTTGTACCTGCAAAGTCAAACCTAAACTTGAAAGGATGACAAGATTTTACTCCATCTTCATCTTCCCTTCACTCCTATGTTCTCCCTATCTGCAATTTCCCGACTCATGTCTCAGCTGTAGACTACCAGATAACCCTTCTGTGGGTTGTGTGTTTTGGGGGGGGAGGGGCCTGGCTGTAGTGAGTAAAATGCAGGAAAGAGATGTCAGTACTCATGATAACACCTTGCACTAAACTTCCAGTGGCAAGTAGAAATGCCGCTTTTCTTCTCTCCCATCCGTGGTGATGTATTATGGGCACCAAGATAAGCCTCCACTAATGCAAAGGAGGCATTTGCTTTTTGCCTAGAGGTCACAATCAGGGCGTTTTATAAACACGGAAAATAAACAAATAAATGTGTCAAACCAGAAGTTACACTTGTTGTCAGTGCATTATTTGTTTTCCCTTCCCATTTTTCTCTAAGCTCTTGGTGTCATTTTTTTTTGTCTTCTCTGGTGAAATTCTCTACCTATTACTCCTACTGTCCAAAGACTACTTCATAGGGTTTGAAATGCTGCCTTCTCTCTTGCTTGTTCTTTGTTTATATCATATTTTATTGTTAAAATGCTTACATTCACTGCCAGTGTATTAGTTGTAATCCTTTATTGCTATTGATAAAGATAAATACGTTAAGTAAATCTTCATTTTGCTGACCTCTTTGAGGAGGCATTGCATCAGCAGATTTTCTCAGTGGGCAGACGAGAGATGAGCAGAAGTTGACTTACAAAATCTTTTTTGTAGGGTAGTAAGAATCATTGCCTTGCCAGAGAGAGATATTTTAAAGGTACAGTTTCAAAGGCAGGAGAAAGCCACATGTCTTGCACTGACATGGGATGGAAAGGAGAAAGTCATTAAGTGCTGGATTTCTGTGGAAAATGGCTTGAACTTATTGAAGTTTAAAATAAGCCTATTAACAGCTGAATAGTTGAATAGCAAAACTAGTTTGTGGGTAACTTGAGAATGCTGTTCTGCCTCGGAAGTCAAGATACAGGCAGCTTCTTTGCAAAATTTGCTACCACTTCTGGAAGTGGTCACAGGGGAAGGTGTCACAGGGACAGATTCTCAGGTGATCCCATCGCTCTTCCAGGGTCACTGACAATAGTGTCACAGTGAACTGCTGCCCCTGAGCATCAGTGCAGCACTCCAGTGCATATGCAAGCACAAACTGGTTATGAATGGAAAGGATGGAGACCCTGAACTTGGAGTTGCTTCTGCTTTGTCTTTTGTTTCTTAATAAAGTTTAAAAATGTATGTGTGTACTTAGCTAATTACCCCTTTTTTGTTTGCTTGCTTTTCAGGAAACCAGGTCTAATGAGGAATCAACAGATGAATCTGAGGTAACACTCCTTCAAATGCTTCACACTTGAGTCTGTGTCAGTGCTAGTTTTTTGTCAGTATGGAAGGAAAAATACTACCTCATGGTTTGTTTTTAGACGGTTGGCCAGTATTACATAGCAAGGAATGTTAATCTGGGCTTGAGTTAGTAAAACAAAGCTGTGATTTGTTATTAGAATCTTCTTTGTATTTAAAAAAACCCACAATTGCCCTAGTAGAGTTACATGAATTATGTTGAGAGACAAATTCAAGTGTATGTACTTCTGTTTTGATCAAATGAAAATTTGTCAGTCTAATTATGTAGTAGTACTACGCTGAGGTAATTACTGTGTTATTCTAATAGCTTCACAGTCTAGACTTAATCATGTCCTGTAGACTCTCTGTTCTTGAGATGATATGTCGTCAAAAATTGTCTCATGTTCTGGAGAAGTCTGCCTACCCTTGCTGCAGGTGATGGAAAAGGGTGGTTGGGTGTGAAGAGAGGAAGGGAGTGACACAGGGTTCAAGAACTGGTCCCTGAACAGTAATGTAACCAACTCCAAACCTGCCGTCCTTGAAGGAACCATAAAATATCTGGCAAGAGGTAATTGACATCAGGGTGGTCTAGGATGGCTACAAGAAGCAAGAAATAAGGATGGCTGAGCAGCTTCAGTTGTGGCCACCAGCAAGGACAGATGACAGAAAGAGGGCTATTACCTTGACACAGTAATTTCTCCCATTATGAATCTAAGTAAAAGTGACTCCTAGACTTACAAAGCTTTAATGAACCTGCTTTTGGGAAGATTTTCTGTTCTTTACCCAGGGACAAATGTTCATGCTTGAGATCTGCGTTTAAGCACTAACCAGACAGAAATCCTAATTTCCATTACAGTGGATACTGCAGAGACTGTAGTGGTGGATTCTGAAAAAGTCTTTTTGCAGAGGATGGTGACTTTGTTTCTTGTGGGATAATTTTTTCCTCTCTGCCATTCATGAGTGGCTGTCTGCATGGCATTGTAGGGCATTAGTGGTGAGAAGCAGGGATTTCTTTGGCCCTTTAAGATTGCTGTGTGGAACAGCTGCCTGGACCAGTCTTTTTTTGCCCTGTGCTTTCATTCTGGATAGCTTTGTGATGTGAAGTGCACCTAGACAATCACTGGGCAACAACTCAGTATTTAGAAGAATAGTGGTCCTCTCAAGGCTTGACAGTCACATGATAGTAAATGCAAACACTTGCTACTTGTTTTTTTTCTTTAAAGCCTATTGCGAGTGAAAACTTGTTGTAGTGGTATTTTTAATGGCCTTTCAACATTTCAGCTGGTAGTAAATAAGTATTTACAACAGAATTAATCATAAATGTGTTGTCAAATTGGTGGGGTTTTATTAGTTTTTACCTTAAGTAAAAATAGGCATCATGCAACTTTCACGAAATTGAGAGTCCTGAAATTTCAACTAAACCTTGTTAAAGTTGATGTCTATTTTTAATGTTAATTTCACGTGCAGAGAGAAGTGAAATGAAATTTATATATTGAGAATGTAGATGTTGGATCTAAAGAACAACTGTCATTCTAATGTCTGTGAAAGTGCTTTTCTTTAGTCTTTGAGTATTAAGTCCAATCTGTAGTGTCTTGATCATCGGTAGGTAGTTGATGAAATGAAACTTGTTAGACTATTTATAACGACCATTCACATAAAACCAAAAATAGTGGTAAAAGCACAAAATATAAATGTTCTCCGTGCTTGCTAATATTATATGAAGTATGGTCAGAGATAGGATCAAATTAATGGCTTCACTCTTAGCTCTTATGATCATAAAATTGTAATTACTTTTTTTGGGTGGCCCATAGTTTGACTAATCAGGGATGGAATTTATTGTGGTGGTACTGGAATAAGAAAGTCTTGATTCCTGCAGCCTGTGTCCAGTTTTACTGATTAAAAAAATATTGTATTTATGGCATGGACTTTGTAGGCATCTTACCATAGTAATATGATTTTTACATATACAGTTGCTCTTGCACTTAATTTAATTTAAATTCTTCCCATAAAAGTGAATATTGTTCCTGCTGATTTCAGAGGGCACATGACACATATCCAACTTACATTGTAGAAGTATTTTCTATTATGGAGTAATGCAATATTAACATTCCTGATTTTGAGTAAGGGATGTCCCTGTCTGAGGTGGATGTGTAAAAAAAATACAGAATTTTTTTCGCCTTATGTTTTACAGTGCTGTGCCCTTATCTTAGTAAGGAATCATAGCCTGATTGTGTTTCATGCAGCAACTCTCTTATTATCATTCCTTCTAGCTAGTAGCTTCTAGCAAATAAGATGCTAATTCTGTTTTTCAACCTGCTTGATTTGTTTTGAATGACAGGCTCTTTAACAAATGCCAGGATGCTTATTTGCACAGACTTAGTGGTAGAGCTTAATAGCAGGCCTCAAATGTGGGAGTCTGCAAAAACCAACTGTCTTGAATGAATGTCATCTAAAAGCTTGTCATTGGAAGTTTGGTTCCAGCTCTTGCTCCCCAGGAAACTGAGCTTCTAAGGCTGCCTGAGTGTTTAATGCTTTTCAGCTGTTTAAGTCAGAATGTGTAAAATGCAAAGGCATTAATTAGCAGACGTGGTGCATTTCTTCAGATGTTAAGCAGATCTTTCAGTGTAGAGATAGTTGTAGTTACTTGTAAAACTTGTAGAAATGTGGCAGATCTGTCCTGGTAACTTCAGTACAACTGACATTCTTTCATATTCTTATATATGATATGGGGTATTATAAGCTTTTCCTTTTGCTATAGACAGATTGCTGTATATTATACCATGATATGGAGAGGAAGCTGTATATCTAACAGCCTTTTAACTCTTAGAAAGCTACTGCACAATTATTTTCTTGTATCTTCTGGCTTTAGGCAATTGGTTTTGGTGGCTTTTGGAGGGTTTTTTGCTTTCTTTGTTTTTGTTGGGATTTTTTAAATTGTGCTTTGGAAGTGTATTTCCTTTATTTCTTCCAACCTTGTCTAATCATTAAATGTGCTAAATTTGGGGCTGAATCTGAGCAGATTTGTTTGGCTGAAAAGTCCTAGTATAATGTAATTTCATTTGCTTATATAATTTTATTGTGCAGCACCTGAAGCTACATATTTGGAGTATCACATTTGATGAGATCTTAAAAATAGACAGCAAAGTAATCTGACTGTTGGCTATATGTAAACTGTGGAGGAAAAAAAATCCATAAATTATGTACAGCCTGAATCTGAGTTTATTTGCAAATTATTCTTCTTCCCTTGCAATGTGTCTGTTTCTGTAAAATCTTACTTTTCTCAATTGGGTTGCTTTTTGTCAGACAGATACTTGTATTTTGCCAGCTAATTAGCAAAAGATGATGCTAATATTTGTGTAAGTCATCAGTATTGCATACATTTCCATTCTAGCACTTCCGCTTTTATATATCCTCTTTTTAACTTCTTTTTTTTTTTTTTTTGCTGCTTTGATCACTGTTACCCTGTGAAAGGGGCATGTTTGTTCATTTATTTCATTCTTCAGTTATTTAGACACTATGTTAAAAAATTCTACAAGAGTTTGTAGAGAGAAAAGTATTGTAGAAATTCTTGGTTAATCCAGTGCTCAGTTTATGATGGTTTAGAAATATCCATCTCTGATACTCTTTTATCACTGGAATTGGTGGTGGTTTTGTTCTTTAAGGTTTTGAAAACTGATCAGAGCAGGAACACAATTAAGAAACATATAAACCTTAAAAAGCAACAACTAAAAAGCCTTGATATTTTCTTTTCCTTTTCAGTGCACTCCAGATTTTAGTCTTGTAGGTTGGGTCTGGATTAGGTCAAAGCAATTAAATCATTTCAAGTAAATAAAGCATCTGGTAAAAAAGGCTCCTTGTCATACTGTGTTTCCATCAAAATGTTCTCTTAAGACGGAGTGTGGAGCACTGGGCTGGAAGAGCTAAGCTCTTCTGTGGATAGTAGCTTTTGAAGGGGCATCACCATTGCAAGAAAAATGGATGGTTGACAGGGAGATTTGGCTACTGTACCTCAGTCCAAGTTGCCTTTTTTTTTGTCTCCCGTCTGACCTTTTCCAAAGTACTTCTCATCATGCCTCTTTTCCTTATTATTGAATAGTTCTACACTAGATTATTTTATTAAATGTAAGATGAGAGGAAGAGTCTCAAAAAGTATATTGTTTCACGTTCCTGAGCAGTTTGAAGAGAGATTGCTTCTCTCTGCATGGATTTAAATGAAATTGGCCTTTTAAATGGGGAGAATGGAAAGAAAAGTTACATAAATTCCAAATAGAAAGTTCTCTTCCCTATTGATGAGAAAATGTATCATGCAAATAATTTATCAATTTGAGTCAGTAGGATGAGCATAGTAAATTATTTATTGAAGTTTAAATGGAATCTTTTCATACATTAATTTGAAAAACAAGTTTGCAGTGACTAGTAACTAACATTATAATATACATCGTTAGAGGATTGACTTGCAGGAAAAATTGGATTATTGCTATATTCTTTTAAGATGTTCTGGTCCTGAGTGAAAATTAGATACTTCCTTTAATGAGCTATTAATATTAACCAGAAGTGTCTGTTCTATCTGTGTGTTGTGGAATTCATAAAAAGTAAAAATGCTGTTGTGCCTACTACATAGATTAAATGCAATTGCAAAGCTGCTGTTAGCAGAGTATGGAGATGTGGCTTTTCCAAAACACTAAAGCTATTCTTCTGGGTGGAATAACACTCTAGGCTGGAAAAAAGAAAGTAGAGAGGAAATTCAGCTCTTCCCCTGTGGTGGGTGAACTTTAAAAAGTGCTATCCCCAAAACTGCACTGTTGGGTTTTCATATGCAATAGATCACGAGGTAGCAACTGGGCTGCTTGAGTAGTGTTCACAGGGGAAACAAATGTTTGCCCAAGTTCCTTACTCAGCAAGAAGAAGGTACAAGTAGAAACGCAGAGATTTGAACTGCAGTTGGATTTTTCTGTGCTGGAATTGGAACTGGATTTGGACATGGAAGATAAAACAGCCTGTTCTGTGCTGCCTCTGTATGGTGATGGACTGATACTGTGTTTTTGAACACCGAAGTGGATTTTAAAGTTTTCAGGTGTTTTTTGTCATGCACAAAACTACAAGTAAAATAAATAGATGGAAGTCAAAACCAAATTGTACTATGTGGACTTTTTGCTACCTCTTTTTCTTACTTTTTTTAACATGCCTTTTATGCTTGCTTGTGTGCATTGTGTCATCTGTGTGTTGCTTATGCTTCACAGCTTGGCTGGTGCCCAGCTCTTCAAACCTGTAGGAGGGAATCTTTGGTTGGTGTTGTGCAAATATAGTGAATGTTCTGTAGGCCACAGCAGTTTTGCAAGGAAATAAAATGCTCTCTGCTTTGCCTTCCATCTGTGTGTCATTTCATACTGTAAATGCAGCTGATTTTGATACATATTCACAGGCAGCCATATCATCTTAATTCCTTGCTCCTGTGTATATCTGCATTTTCCCAGGGTAGTAAATAAATTCCGTGGAAAATGCATAGGGAGAACAGAAAACTGCGTGTGAAATTTTACCAACCTAATCCATATTTACCAATTTTACAGCCAAGTGTGCTGGGCAAGCATTGTTGATCTGCCTTATGAACAGTTGTAAAGGAACAAGATGGGAGTTTATTCACTTCACATTTTTCACTGAGCTGACATTACTGTATTTTCACCATGGAATTAGGGGAAAATATTTTTACCAGCGTAAGGCACAAATATGCTGTCATGGTTTGGAAATTTCAGTCTTCATGGCTTTTGTTGTCTTGTGTAGCAGTAGTTGCAGAATGGAAACATTCTTGTGCAAGTTGGAGACTTGAATGGGTTTCTAGCTTTTATTTACTGTTGCTCTACCTGCTTTTGAACCAATGGCTTCAAGGTGAAATGCTTTCTGCCATTCTGATTCTTAAAACAATTTTTTTTTTTTGCTTTGTTAAAATTTTTCTATAGGAACAGACCGATATGAAGGTAATGGAGGAAAAGAGGTTTGTGTTCTCTCAGTGAACTTCCTAGGCACCTGGTAAAGTCCCCAACATCTAAATTCACCACAGTAAATAAAACAACAACTTGCAATAAAATGGTGTTCCACTTTTTGTACCATTTACCAGGCTGGGTTTTTGAAGGTTGAAGGCCTTAGTCTTAGTTTTCTTGGCATTCCTTTAGTCTTAGGGATTTGATTGCACTGAGAGAAATTGAGTCAGGAACCTAATCCTGAAGGCCGTATAGGTCGTCCCTTTATCACTGAGACAGGAACACAAGTCTGGAAAGCACATCCTAGGGATGGAGAAATGGGAACAATGAAGCTGCACTTTGTCATAGTTACACATCCTACTACAATAATTCTCCTTGTTTGCTCTGTGGCACTGGATTCTTCAGCACAAGAGTATGTATCTTCCAAACCTGTAGAGGATGGAGTGCTTTCTTCTCCTTGTTTCTGAACTTGTTTTTTCCTTTTGAAAGAAGGCAGGGTAAGACCTAGAAATGGCCAACAAGCAAGGGGAGGTGTTTGCATCACTTGAGAGCACAGAATTCTTTTTAAAAAGCAAACATGGGCAGATCTGCTTGGGCAATAGTACATGGCTTTGACATGCTATCTTTTTAAGGGCCGAATGAGCTTTGAAATTATACTTTGTGTTTCTTGATTGTACAAAGTAACAACCCACGTCTGGTTTTGCAACAATGCCAACATAAATTTTGGCGAATGTTTGTTGTGAGTTTCCAGCTATTTTATCAAAAATAATGATTATTTCAATTATTTTTCAAAACCAGTGCTTGGGTTCCAGTTGGTGTGAGAAGAAGTAGGACTTGGGCTAGGTTTATTTCTGACTCTCGTGTCAGAATGGCAGGCGGTAGTTTGCGGGCAGTTTGTCTCTGATGCTGCTATTTTTGAAGGAAACACTGAAGAAGCCAGATGTTACAGTGGAAGAAATTTGAGTAAATAGCTGCCTCTTTTATAAAGATAGTGCTATGTCCTTTTTGCCCACCTCAGTAATTTGAATCTTTTGACAAATTTGACTTCTAAAACTTTGCAAATACCAACCTCTCCCCTCCCCTCATTTTTGGCCAGAATTGGTTATTGTCTTCAAATAAGTTTTTCCAAATGGTGCTGAGGAAGAGTAAGACTCTACTGGTATGCACCCTTAAAGCAGTTTATAGCAGGTCAGGTTACTAGAAGTTGCTGTGAAGAGCATATTTGCTTTTAAGGCAGAGGGAAGTGGACAGATGTTGAGAAATATTCCTGTATTCCTTCTTACATCAAATAGATGGTACACCAATTTAATATATAGGGTTGAAAGGCTTTACCTCTCATCTTTAAAGTACAAGTGATATTTTGATGCCTGCAGTCATAAGACAAGTAGTAGCATTTATAAAGACTGAGTATTTTGTGACTATGAAATGGGAGTATCACGGGGTGGGGGGGGGGGAAGGCAAATTTACCTTGTCACAGGTATAACCCAGTTGTTATTGTACTTAAAACTGTGAGCATTATAAGCTATTTAGTAGGTAAAGATTAAGAGTTTCTCTTAGTTTTCATGTTCTCAAAAAACAAACAAAAAAAGTGTTATTATGAAGTAGTGCAGGGATTTGACCTGATCTGGGGTGGAAGTTAAAGGTATCTCCAAACTGTGTTGTGACATTATAATGTTACTTCCTTAAATTCATCAACAGACGTTAGGAATTTGTTACACCTTGCCTTTTATTATTTTCTAAAATGACTTTATGAAAGTGTCCTCCTGCATGTGTTACATCATGTGTTGCATGTGATATTTTCACTTGCAGTTGATTCTTTTTGCTGTTTTTCTTTTTTTTTTTAAAAAAAAATTCAGTTTAGCAACTGTAAAGTCAGGTTCGTTTATAAATCAGTTGCTCAGTATCTCTTGAGCTTGAATGAATGGAGATAGTTGGGTCCTAACGAAGGTTTGAGAGCTGAACTGGAAAGGATAAAGACTGAAAATAGTCATAATTTCTTTATCAGCCAAAGGAAACACTAGGACCTGTGTGGTACAATTCCCAGGTAGAATAATGAGGTTAAGATTTAAATAAAAAATGTTATCTGTATCTTTTGTTGAGTAGTGCTTGTCTCCTCATAGAAATCTTGTGACAGTTATCCTTAAGTTTGTAAGGTATTTGTTGGGCCCCCTTGTCCAGACAGGTTTGCATAGGCTTCCTGGTGCAGTCCTGCCCTCTCAGGTAATGCTGGTGAGAGGAAGGGTTGAATGGAGGTTTGAATGGTGGTGGAAAACCCCACTGATGATGTGCCTGTCATAGCAGTCTGGTAAGAAGTCACCCATTCCGCTTCTCAGCAGAGCACCAACCATTCAGATAAGTACTCCTTTGCTCCCGTGTTGGTTAGGGGATTTATAGTGGAAGGATCCTTTCAAGCCCACAGTCTCACAGGCCCTCAAAACTAAAACTGAGACAACCAATCAACGCCCTTGATCGATTTCTGTAAAAAAAGTAACAGTCAGAGATGGTTATGCTTTGGATCAAGTCAAGATGTCAAGACCAAAAAAGGTAGTAAAGTATCTTGGCAACTGAGTTCATGGGCATTTTGCTGCACTTTGTGCTTCTGTACGTATAGAAGATACGTAAGTAATTATGCCTGGAGGCTTCATTCTGGGGGTTGCAGTCTTTTTATGTTGGTTTTTTTTTCCTTTTTGTATTTGTCACTAAATTTCTGTTAGAAGTGAAGCTGCCCCCAGCAGAGCTCTAAGGATGTGTTTATTCATTTCTGCATAACTGAGGATGTTCTGTGAACCTTTATTTTAACTCAAAAGTAATTTGAGTTGATTTCTTTGATTCTACAGGAGGTATGGATGCAGCCTGTAAACTAGTAATTCTGGAGCTCCAACTAGTTACTTTAATTTTTCTTCTCTGTGATAGTGATGACTGTTGAACTAAAAAATGCTGATTTCATACTAGGTTCTGCATGGATTTCCAAAGGTCTGACCTGTATTAAATGTCAAAAAAAGTTCATCTCACAAATTGCCAAGTAGTCTTTTCTTTTTAGCAGTAATGTTGGGTTTGCACTTTTGCAGCAGAGTGGTGGTTTTGGGTGGGTTTTTTTTGGTGGTTGGTGTTTTGTTTTTCTTCTTTTAAGTTAGATTTTATAATGTGTCCTAAACACTGAGTATTCAGTAGGCAGAGCTCTTTGAATGGCCTGTAAGCTAGGAGGGGTCGTGGTTTAGGAATATACTCCCTCACTACCCCACTGCTCTCTCTGCCATTCTTGCCCAGAACAAACCCCTTCTCCTTGGGAGAGATTTCTGTCCTTCCCTCCCCCTGCCACGCCTGCCAATGACGTGGTGGTATAGAATAACCTCTGGGTCCTGGCCATGCCCATTCCTGGCTACTGCAAAAATTAAGCCTGTCCTACAGGAGGAAATGAGCTGATGTACCATTTTTCTTATAATCTCTGAAATCAATATGAACTTGGAAGAAAGCATGAAAAAAAGAAAATATTTAAAAAAAAAACATTAACTGTAGGAGTTTTTGTTGTTTTGTCTTGTTTGCTTTATTTTTTTCCTTTTCTTTGCCCAAGTCATGACCTTTTAGGAAGGCCTAGTACACACGACCCTTGTTGCAATAGGGTGTGAGTGTATCTTCTTTGAAATTGCTTGAGTGATGGACCTCAGGTCTCTTTGTATTGGGGTTTAAACGCTTTGCAGGGACAGAAGTTGCAGGCATAAACAAGGCTGGAATGGCCACCTATAGTAATGGGAATTCTAGCTGGGACTGGACAGAAGATGTGCAGCAAAGGGGAAGGACTTACCTTATAATGTATGCACCGTTTATTTCCATAAAGGCTTCAAAAAACTTTGTGGGCAAATCATGTGGGAAGGATGACACTTTGCTGTCAGTGCCCGTAACATAATTAGAGTATCTGCAATCAGCAGAGCATGCAGTTCATGTGACAGACTGTCCTGTGGGCAGATCCTCTGCTGCAGGAGCAAATGTGGGCTAATGGAATAACTCTGGGAACTGCCCACAGGTTCCTTCTGGAAATTTTCCTCACAGGGACCGATTTCAGATATTTTTTTTCTCCTCGTGATTCCACCACAGCAGTTCCTGTAGGCAAAACTAGGAAAGCCAGCGCAGAATATTGGAATAAGGTTGTGAACCCGTGTTTGGAAAGGCGGATGAGCATCCCTTGCAGTGGCCATGGCCTCTTGAGAGGTTGTGGCACATTCGCAGCTCTCCTCAGCTTTGTAAATCCACTCCAGGAGAGTGGGTAGTGAGCAGGTGCTGGGTGTGGGAATTTGTTTTCAGTTCAGGAGTGTTCAACAGTGACAAATGGAAGAGCTCTTAGTAGGAAGGGTTTGTATTAGTGTTAGTGGTTAATTACAGTATTTCATTCCATTGGAAATGTGCTTTCAGTGGGAAATGTTTATGGATACCTGTTCTTTACAACATATTTTTAGCTATTTGACTGCTAGCTTTAGCATTAAAAGGCAAGTAGAAAATTAAATGGAATATTAGTTTTAATTTAGCGTTCCCATGATGCTTTATTTTACAACATCACAAAGGTAGCTTCCTCCTGCCAGCTCTGTGGGTCGCCTTCCCTTTCAGAATTTAAGGCTGCCGTGTGTGGAGTGCTTGACGCATTTTGTGCAATATATATTTCTTTTTCTCTTAATACATTTGTCTAGAATCTCAAAATTCAGTGTTGTTTCAGGTATTTTTAGGCAGAAAATACGGAAGAAGGGTTAAGTGGTGGTACAAAAAGCTCTAAAATTTATTTTCAAATGTTTAGAGTCCTCCAGGATGGTTTAAAGGACTTTAAATAAAAGTGTCATACATTTAGTAAAAATCCACGTTAATTCAACAATTGATTTTTTTATTTTTTTTTACTATTTTTTCCTGTAAAAGAAGGAAAGCTGTGAGTTCTCTTGTATGGAGTAAATGTCACTCTGTTTATATCTTAGCTTTGCTGCAAGTCAGGACTTGTACTATTCCTCTAGGTTGTCATGGAAACGCAGCTAACTGACATCTCAACTCAGGCTGCTGATGGTTTTATTTGTGGGTTTTCAGGATTATTAAAATTTAACAAAAATTATTGATTTGCTTTTATTAACACTGGGTTCTGTTTACTTTAGAAGTTCATACTGCATAAAAGCTTTTCCTGATAGAAGAATACCTTTAAAATTATTAAACTCTGATACTCTAAATAAGAGATCATCAAATGCATTTAATATATCAGAGTCTGAAGCAGCAGAGAAATCTTGAGTTTTTGCAAATCACCTTTTTCATTTCATTTTGTTTACAGTAAAGTGCCCCAACCCCATTTCAATTCACCTTTTAGCTTGACTTTTACTTAACATAGAAGATACCTGTCAAGAAAGCGTGAAATGGGTACATCATCATGCCCACTATTTGGAAGTTTTCATTTTATTTACTTATTTTGAAGCCTGGCAGAACGCTTCGGTGCACTGACTTTTGAAAATATATATTTTTTGTATATGCATGTGCGGGAAAAATTACTTAGTTTTCACTCATAAATAAGACAGGCAAAACTTATTTACAGTAACTTTATCTAATGGCCCATGGATGAATGATTTTATGCAAACTACTCAAGAGACTAGAATTAACTTTTCATGTTGGTTGCACATTGGATGTCCAGACCCCAGCAACATGTGGGATCTTATAAAAACTAGATGACTGGAGTTCAATTTTTAGTTTTATGAATTTATTCAATGATTACCCATGCATTTCAAGTGTAATCTTTGTAAGGAATGTATAAAATGCAGAAATGTATTAATTGCTGTAAAATGGACACATACTTCCCTACGCCCTCCTTCCATTGCATGTGTGTTTTTTCCTTTGGCTTTACCACCTCCCTCTACCTTGTAGCCATTTATTAAGGATCTGTAGGCACGAGGAATTTGACTGATTTATATACAGCCCTGTAATTTGACATTGTCATTCTGTCTAGTAACAACTTTGTTCAGTGTTAGATTTACTGAATAAAATTGTTTCTTGGTGGACATTTTGACACCTCACTTCAGACTCCTACGTCATGCGCTGCTGACATCCCTGTATTAATCTCATTTGTATTCTGTCATAAAACTCTCAAACAACATTTTAAAACAGACTCTCTTTGGAGCGTATTTATATAAGCATGGAGCTAAATACTGAGTGTTTCCATAGGTGCGTATGGCTTTTTTGTGTTTGGTATGAGGTTATGTACATATTACCATATATGATGGTATCACACATGGTAAGTGGCCATGGTATTTAACTTGGGAAAGACTGGCTTAAGTATTCCAAAGGCAATTTCAACAAAATAATTTTTATTAACTAGTTAACACGTTCCTCTTGCAAATTTATTGTTTGCATCATTAGCTACAAGAAAATGTTGCACAAATGCAGTCCTTCTGCTGTAGGCTGGCATTGTGCATTTTTGGGGATTGGAAGGCAGTGGTTGGTGGGAAGTAAAGGCACTCCTTTAATCAGAGCCCTGCACTGGTATCTTCTGGTTGCTTAGAAATGGGAGACACATTTTATGTGGGAAACATACTCAGTGTTGATATGTTCATTAGAGCCAATATAGGAGAATATTATTGCAGGTATACTGTTTCCAGTGAGGACCAGGGGATGTACATGGGTTTGTGTATATATGCACGTGTAGTATTAACTGAGGCTTACTGGAGCCTATGGAATCTCTCCCTGGCAGATTTTCTTTTCCTAAGAGATAAACATGTGGGGTGTTCTTTGATGAATAAATTTGCTGCTTGGGGTTTTTTTTGTTTTGGTTTGGTTTTTTGTTTTTTTTTTTAGTTTCGTTTCTTTTCTCTTCACTCTGTGCCCCTTGAACCATCATCTTTCTTTGCATCTAAGTAGGGGTTGGGTGATAATACCTAACATGCTTGAAAAGAAAAAGAGAGGAAAGCTTCACTATTTACCAGAAAAAGATCCTAACATGCAGATGATAAAGTTGATTCATAGGAACGTGCTGTGTCCAGATCCTTTTCCCAGACAACATATTTATACTATTTATTTTTTAACATAAACCCATTGGTGGGTTTTATGCAATTAACTTATTCCTAGTGGATTCTTTTTTATTTTTGTTCACAGCATTTTGCCTCTATCCTTCCTACAGAGGTGCAGCATCTTGTAAAGGTTGTGAAGTTTCTTGTAACCTGCATGCTTCAGCTTTCAGTTCATTGTGGCTACAGTGGCACACTTTATTTTATCATCAGTCATTTTCATATCCATCCTTTTTGTATTTTACATCTAAATTGCAAATTACTAACTTTATGTAATAAAGTACACATGTACATTTTCTCCTGCTTTTTAGATATCAACTAAGTGCCTCTTACAGCTGAATGGATATGCTGCTATACAGTCTTTATTTGCACCCAGAACTTTGGAGTAAAAAGAGAAACCAGTAACAAAAAAAGCACAACCCAAACCCCCTCAGATGATAAAAATGTGAGAGTCTGGCTTTTGATTGTAATGGCTGTTGTGAAGAGATAGTGATCCATCTTGGCCTGTTGCTGTGTGATAGTTTTGGGGCATCTTTTAATTTGTTTATGTCTGAAATAAACATCTAAATGCTTTTGTTGTTTTTTCTCTCTCGCTCCCTTTTTCTTATACTCTTAAAAATTTAGGAAGATGAGAGTGAAGAAGAACCTAAGCTGAAGTATGAACGGCTTTCTAATGGAGTGACTGAAATTCTCCAGAAGGATGCAGCCAGCTGCATGACAGTGCATGAAAAGGTATTATGTGACTTAGTGGCTGAGATGAAACTTTCACTTGGTTTTATATATTCAGCTGTGCTTATAATGCATCATTATATTTCTGTGTGTACAAGTGATGCCAAATCTACAGTGCAAGACAACACTAACATAAACAAAATTCACCATATGCCTGTATTGAAGAATCCTCGTTTTCTTAGTGATAAAATGAGTAGTTCACATGGCTCAATTAACAGCAGATCTCTCAGAATCAATTCCCTTCTTCTTTGTATCAAACATTTTCTCAGTGAGAAACACATTTTCTTGGTGAGAAAATGGGTGAGAACCCAAGATGCAGTGATTTGTTAGATTTGTTTACAGAAGCTGCTGGAAAAAAGCTCACTTAATTTTAATTGTGGACAGTATTATGAACTAGAATTGGAACTTTCCTCTATTCTAAAAGGAAACTGGTGTATACTGTGCTTGTTTATACAGCCTGAATCACCACAGACAGACTTGATCATGCCAGGAACTGGGCATGTATTCACTTGTGGAAGACAGCTAACTTTATGTTAATACAGTGTAGAAGAAAGTAATAACAGTATTATTTGTTGGTTTGGGTTTGGGTTTTTTTTTTGAGAGGTATCATACTAACACTTCCCTGTTCCCCTTCTCTAATTTGATATGTTAAAATTAACAAGAGGAAAAGCACATGCTAAGGTTTGTGACATACAAGAGAATGATAGGGAGAAAGTGATGGACAATGCAAAGTAAAGAAATTTTATGAGAATTATTCCATTGTTCTTGAAAGGAAGAAACTTCATATGCCTCTTTAGTGTTTTAAACAATAGCTTTTGTATTTTATGAGTTTTCTTCTCTTTGATAAATATTGAAAAACATTTTAAAATATTGAGGCATGCTGAAGAGATCTGAAAGTATGAGTTAAGGATTTGTCAGCTATTAGTATGTAAAACATAACAGCTGTTTTCTGAATGTATAATTTTTCATATCCAGTAATATATCCTTAACAGTTACTGTTGAGGGATCTATCTTTATTATTTGGCTATATTTTTAGATTGACTTGTGCTGTGTTTCTTTTCCTCAGAGGACTGTTGCCATGGCTCAAGAGGCTCTTAAGATGAAGCTTGTATTTTAACTGTGCGAATGAAAACAATAAGTCTTTTTAAAATGTTTTTGATGACTTAGAATTACACAGATATTTGGAAAATTGGCAAGCATTTCCTCCTCGTCTGTGGCCTTTTTCTGTTACCCTTTATTCCTGAGTCTCAGGGATTGAAAGCCGAGAGTTGAACAGGATTTTTCTATATGGATGTGCACAGACACAGCTTTTACCATAGTGTCACAAAACATGACAATATAGGAAAACTGTTGAAGTATCCCAGCTCTTTCAGTTTTCCAGCAAACTGGATACACTATTTATGAGAAGGATCAATATTGTTAGAAGCCAGGTACTGCAGTCTTTTAGGAATAAGTCTCTTACAACAGAGAGCTTAAAAATGAAGCTGGGTTATATTGCAAGGGTGTTTCTGTTTCATTTTTGTTGGGTTTTTTGTGGTGTTTTTTTTTTTCCCTGCAAGAGCAGGAAAAGCCTTGATAAATTGTCATCATTAGCAAAATTACACACTAATATGTCTCTGATTAAAGCAGTTTAACTTTGCTGGGAATCCTGAAAGCTGGTTTCTGTGTTCAGACTAATTTCCCCGCAGAATTATTTTTTCTCTTTTTGCTGCTAAAGCATCATATTTTCACCAGGCTTGCTGTCTGCACTGGATGACTAATCGTCATGGCACCTGGTGCATTCAAGCAGGCCTGTGCAGTGGAATAGTCATACCTAGTTATGTCTGCACACCTGATGTTTTATTAACCAGTATTGATTTTTTTACCCGGGGGACTTTTTTCTTCCTGAAAAAAGGCAACCTTGCAGGAGTGAAAGGCATTGCAGGGAATGAATTTCTAATGAACCCCTTCTTTCCCTTTCTTGACTCCTTTTAATGTAGCTTCATATTTTAAGTGCCTGAACTGAAATTTCATTTTAAGCAATTCCATTTTGATAAATCCTTTTAAACCTTGACTTTCTGTAAGGTTATTTTTTAAAGATTGTGCTGCCTGACTGACACGCTTAGCAGTGCCTGTAAATTTGAGCATTTCATTATAGGTTGCAATGAAGCATGCTCACATGCAGTGAAATACAGAGAATTGAGTAGCCTAGACTATTTGAGTAATGCTGAAAGTGGGGTGGGGAGGGGGCAAATAAAAGAAACCTCTGTCATAAATCAAGTAGTACCAAAGTTCTTCCTTTTCTGTTTCGGCATCGTTCACATGGTTCAATTAGCAGCAGATCTCAGAATCGATTCCCTTCTTGTTTGTACCACAATAAGTTTGTGATAACATGCATTTTATGGACATTTCTTTATTTTGCTGTTATTTTTTAGAATGAAACTCCTGTGGAAAACCGTATTTGTCTTGAGAGTATTCAATTTAGGAGTGTTACTGTGTGAAGGAGAGCAAACCCAGTGGTTATCTGTGTACCTAAATGCACTGTCAGACACCTTCTATCATTCAACTGTATTTTACCAGTGGCTTACTGGTGGCCTTTTGCTGTGTTTGAATGCTTTGTTTTCAAGTTAGTAATGAAGGAGAATTAAAAATTAAGTTCAAAGGAAACCATTATGATGGAAACAAAGCTGCAGAAAGGATCTAGGAGCTATCTCAGATCTCTGTTGGTCCTTGCTCTCACGCTGCATTTTTAATTTGCTGCCACAGTCCATCAGCCAGTGTGTACAGACTGCAGACACACCATTAGTTGTCAGTGGATGAGGGTCCTCATGACTCATTCTGACAGCTAACTTGCACTATCACAGTAATACGGACTCGAAGCCCTGTTTTATTTTTTAGGTATAATTAAAATAACCTTTTTCTGTAGAGAGTGGTGGCTTTTTTCTTTTCCACAGTGTTGCTAATCGTTAATTTGCTAAACATCCTGGAGTTCATTTAGTGTTGCTGGAGTATTGGTTGTAGTGTCTTTGTGTTTATGTAATCAATGTCTTTCTTTTACAGTTTTTGGCACTGGGAACACATTATGGCAAAGTTTATTTACTTGATGTCCAGGGGAACATCACACAGAAGTTTGATGTTGTAAGTATGACATTATTCAGAACCCATTCACTGGGATGTAAAAATGCTGCAATGTACTAAAAACTAAGTTAACGCTCTTGTTACACCTGAAATTACACTAATGCATTCCATAGCATAAGAAGCACTATATGGTCCTTGCAAAAAGCAGTTATGCTGGATGGTTTTGCGATGAGCACATCTCAGTTTACATACAATAAACTTTTTCATGAAACAGAAGAGGAAATACATATTTATGATTGTTAAGTGGCTGTTATTAAAAATGTAACCCAGAAGCTCGTGACTTCCATAAGGTGTGAACCTGGTCATTAGGTGCCCGTTGTCAGGTACTACAGTGTGCACTATCATCTTACCTGGTTGCCACAAGTAATTGAAAATTGATGGATTACCTTGCTGCTTCAGGTTGTCTCTTGCAAATATATAATGCTAATATTTTATGTAAATGTTTTGAAGCTTGAATTCTTATGGGATTGTATTGATTGAAGGAAAAGAAGCAGACTTTTTCCTTATTGTGGTTCCTGGTAGTAGAAGATGAGTAAAATGCTAAATTTAAAGCTTTGTACTGGAGTATTACGTGTTCCTTTTAATTGTAAATATTTGTTGTTTATTTCCAAATTCCCTGTTTCCTTGGGAAGTGGGTGGAAGAGAATTACCAGTTTTTTTCCTCCTGACTTTGTCACAAAGTCTAGTAGCCAAGCATTGGTTTTTCATAGCAGTCTAACCACTTGGCAGAGCAACCATCACAAGATGTGGATGTGTTTGCAAAGAGAACGTGTGTTCTAAAGCTGACACAGTTACCTGCATGGGAGGGGTGAAAGGATTTGTTTGTCTTTTTGAAAAATCTAATTATGACTTGTGCAAGGGAGTAGGGGAGTATAAACTCCAAGGCACAGCTTTTGGAGGAAATTTTAATATTGGTCAGATAGATAATGGCCTTATTGGGTATTAATTAAAGTCAAGCTAATTACATTCTTCTATTTCTTTTAATTTTGTACATTCATCAGCCCTACAGATGAGATGCTGACTGCATTTCGAAAGAGGAGAAGCTTTTGGTGCCTGTTACAGTTCTGATTACTTACTTGCATGCTACTTGATAGAGTTCCTCTTTGAAGTAAGAGAAACTATTTGGGGCAGGTCAGATTAAAGTGGACCTGAATCCTTCTCTTCTGTTGCTGCAGTAGAAGACTGACTCAGAGACTCACTCAAATGAAGTGTAGATTTGCTGTTGAGTCCAGCACTAAATGTCTTAGACTTGTATTTCTTCCAGTCTGTGTAAGGTGTTTGGAAAAGTTCATTTGTAGAACTACCCTTTTTTATTGCTCCTTATGTGAACCACCAATGCCTTGTTCTCTCCCACTGGTTCCAAGAGATTAAATCCTCTTTTTGTAAGGGCTTAGGGCACCGCCTAGGTGTAGAGCAAGGAACAAGGGCACCTGTTGGCTGCTGAAGACTATAAAACAAAATCCCTGCATCTTCCCAAATCTGCTATTCTTTGCTTTGCTTTTCCTTTATAAAACATCCTATCAGTGACTGCTGGGAGGGTGGTTTCTTAGGATGAAGTTAAGGTTGGGCTCTGTAATCTACTTTCTTCTCTAAGGAGCTTACTTGTCTAAACCTAGCCTGCTTCAGGATGAAGATTTTTGTGCCCATCTCTCCTTGTAAAGATGGCAATGATTTCCTTTTAAAACTATTGTGTGACTACAAACTAATTTTTGAGCTGGAGAATAGGAAAAAGAAAGATTTCTTTGATTCTGTTCTTAATGTTTATGTCTCTTTTTGTAATGTACATGTCTCCAGTGTGACAGATTATATCATGGATTAGGTGGAAACGGTGCTTCTTTTTTTTCTTTTTTTTTTTCTTTTTTTCTTGTTTGAAGAAGAATTATTTTTTTTCTAGGACCACTTGTCTTTAAAGGAAAAGTTTTTCAAGGAACCATTAAGTGTTTTAGAACAGAACAGGCTGCCTGTGTAAGAAGCAAGAAGCTCTGTGACATACATGGCTGTTTAAACTGAGAAGTTTTCTGAGTTAATACTGTTGGCTGTTGAACCCATAGACAGGTTATTCTGAACTGGCTGCTCAATGTGAGAATATTATCCTTCAAACCTGAACTTTTCAGGATGTTGGACTGCAAACTGGAGGCATGACTATCAAAACATTCAATGGGGTCTTCCTTCTCTTCTCTCCTACCAGTGCCTGCTCACTATCTTTCCTCCTGGGGAATCTGAATTAGAGTATTGCCATGTAGTAAATCCTAAATAAAACCTAACCCTCTCTTGAGAAGAAAGTGAATTACTTCCTGAAGTCATATAAGGATAAAGCATTCCTTGTAAATGTGCTGGGGCAAAGAGGGTTTTCTCTAGTGGTATTTTTCCTGGTTATTTGTTTTCTCCAGTCCAAAATGAACAAATTCCTTCTGAGAACCTTTTTCATTGGTGCAGTGGCAGATACGGTTTTGCCTTGAAGTTGTTCATAGGGAGAGTATCTGTTGTTACTGATTATTGGAAATTGGTGGTCTATAAAAGTTGTCCTGAGTAGACAAAAAACAGTATTACCACTGAAATATTTTCATTGTTTGCAGTAAGCAGTGTACCTGGAGAGTGTCTTTTATATATTTTTCTGTCTGAAAAGATCTTTTTAGCAGATGTTCTCTGTCTTATGACACAGCAGAAGTTATAAGGATAACAACGTGAAGCCCTTTGGCTGAAAGAAATCAGTTATGTAACTCAAGCAATTGTTCTGCATTTGGGTCTTTGTTTTTCAGGGTTTTGGTTGTGTGGGATTTTTTTAAAGCAAAGTTGGGGAATAAAAAAAATTAATTACTTTCCTGTGCATCTGTTAAATGTGTAATTAGCAAAACCAAACCATACATGGGAAACTTCAAAAGCCACTAGGTCTGAAATACTGTTAGTATGTGAGATACAGCAGAACAGAGTGAGAGGTTTTTATTTTAACCTTTTTTTTTTAATTCATTGTAATATCAAGTTCATATGAAATATATGTAGAAAATACCATCATAATCCTCTTGGTGTCTGTTTTTCTTAATTCCTGGTAACCATGGTCAAAACTATAAATGGTCTTGGAAATTGAAAAAATAAGAATTTTGCTTTTATTAATAAATCCTTTATTTTCTGTATTGATTCACATCTCCATTTGAGCCAAATTATAAAACATAAATAGATACTGATCTCAGGATTTGCAGCAAAATTAGGGAGAAAACTCATCAGTATGTTGCATAAGCTCCAAAATGGCCAAGTTTTGAATGGTGACACTCCTATTGAAGACTGAATGCACTTGGCATTTTAAGTTGAGCTAAAAACAGCTGTAAGAAACACTAAAATGTAAAGGTTGGCATCCCTGGAAGTTCTGCTTTTGTAACACACTTTTTTGTTTATTGTTTAAATAACCTTTACAATGGCACTTTATAATGTCCATAGCAGCAAATCAGTGTGGGTGTCCTGGATTACAAATACTGGCCCTGGTACTGCAAAGACTTAACTGTCTGCTCGACTTTGACCTGTAAATGTTCACAGAGGTTTCTGTGAAACTAAACAACTAAAAAGTATTTTCAGAATAAAGCCTTCAAATACTTGATGCTGACTCTTGTGCCAGGGGAACAACTAGTTTTTCAGGTTTGCAACTCCTCCTGTCAACTGCAAGTGGAAATGTGTGCGTGGAAATTGTTGTGAGAAATGTGGTTTGGGAAGAATTGAGAGAGGAATCTGGGGGCTTTGGCCGTGGGTGGTGTGGGTATCTCAGCAGCCAGGCCTGTGCTCGTGTGATCCCTCTCCTCCTTGCCTGGTGTGTTTTTAGCTCTTGCCAGCGTGGCTGTCTTTGATGGTGTCAGCCGCCTGAGATTAACTGGTATGCATCCTCAAATAACGTATGTTTGACAAACTGGTGTTCTCTTGTATTAGGGTTCAGTGCATTGAGTGAGATGAAATGTGTCAAATGCACTGAAAATTATTACTAAAAGGCAACAAGAAGAGGGGGAAAAAAAGCTGCTAATGCCACTGACAAAGGATGATGCAGGACTGATTCACAGCACGTTAATTCCAAATGTCTCTCCATCTTTCTTTTCTTCTTAGACTGTCTACAATTTATTAATATAATTATTGCCTCAACTGACATCTTGTGGATTAAGGACTTGTAGATATGAAGAAAGCTGTACAAACATGTTTAGTTAAGTAACAAATCAAAAACCTTTCAAAGGGCAAGAAAACCTGTCCCCATTCTGGTCTTCTAATAAACATCAAGCTTAAAGCAAAAATGGTAAGAAGTCTTGGCTGGTGCCAGTGATAGTCTGCGAGAAGGGAAAGGATTGCCTGTTTTATAAGTAGGGGGGATTTAAATGTTTAATGCATTGAAGGTGTTTCAGAGGTGATGCATGATTCTAGAAAACAATGTAAATAGTGTTTTAAAGCTTCTCTTGGTGCAAAGAAATGGAAGTTCTTTTAGCATGCAACATTTGTGAGCTATTCAAGACTGCTGGGGTTTCAGAAATAGCAAAATCTTCTCATAGCGTTCCTTTTTACCATGAATTTCTTTTCTGTCCTCACCTTTTTTTCCTGATTGCCTCACACTGTGTAGCACAATTTATTTGTTTTTTTATCCAGAGTGGTAGAAATCCAGAATCAGTAGGTCATCTCTGCTACCTCGAAAAATTGATAGGGAGTTCCTTTTGTGTTGGTGTTGTTACCTGTGAGTGCAGTAGAGTTGCAGCACTCGCCAACCTCTGGAGCAAGACCTTGCTTGAAGGTCAGTCTGTGGCCTGTTGGTTTTGCTGATAATCCAGCAGTTTACAAACAAAATGTCAGAGGTTTCAGTTGACTTGACATCCCTTGGCAAGAGTTTATTTGTTAACAAGAAAAAAATTACTTCTAACGAAGAAATGAGTGTGTTAAGCACGGAGTGCTAGAAATCGTGCAGAACCTGCTAACTGCTGTGAGAGGTAATGCTGCATCTTTCAGTGGGGAAGGAACTTAGAGCGTTTGATGGTATAATGAAGTTGCTTTGGATGAACTTTGCATGAGAGTTTGAGACTAAGATGATATAAATGTCACTTTGACAGACTACTTAAAATTCTCTATTACTTTTAACGACATCATTTTAGTTGTCACTGTCAGATTGTGAAAGAAAACTTAGTTGGGAAATGAAGTGAAGCAACACAAAGATCTGGGTAGCTGTGTGTTAGTATTTGCAGGGGGTCGCTGTGCCTGTTAAATTTGAAGCTGAATGCTGTGTTTTATACAAAACCAAACAGACTACTACAAATGTAGGTTCTAAAAAACCAAAATAAAAATTAATGTTTTGATAGAAGCAAATGTCTACACAAGGGACATATTTCCTTGCCCTCCATGGGACCTCCCACCCAAATGCATTCTTATGTCTTAAATGCTTTAAGCTAAGCCCTAGCTCTTTCAAATGGAGAAACCAGATAAAAGTGTCATCTTTGGGGATTTTGCTCTTGGACTTTAATGTCTACACCAAATTTAATAGCACTTCTGCTTCTCTCTACCTGTCTTTTCATTTTAACTGCAGATGATTTGGAAATCCAAAGGTTTTTACAGTAGTTGTGGGAATAACTCAGATGGCCTTTTGAGTCTGGCTTTTTGGATGCTATAAAGGCTTGGAAAGTATGTCTTATGATGTTTGTTCTGGTACTGTGCTTATTAGGTTGTTTGTGACCTGGAGTGTTTCCAATGGAAACTGTGGAGCTGTTGAAGATTAGGAGCCTTCTTTGGCCCGAATCACGGTGTACCGGCCGTGCTTTGCCTAGACCAGCAAGAGTTGTGGGGTCATGGCTGTTATTCCATAGATCTAGGAAAGTTTCTTGTCTGACAAAACTGAAACGTGAAGAAACAACCTCTCATGCGTGTTTTGCACATCATCTTTGTACCACTGTATATGACTTTAAAGGGAGTGTTGCTTAAATTTGTAGTTAACCGAAGATGGATGCGGAAGGCATTTGTTCTTACTAGAAATGTTGCTTGGAGTATGGATGAAATGTGGGAGTTTCAAACAATTTTAGGATCACGTATGATTAATTTTTATAAGCTCAAAACTGAGGCAAGCGTGACGGTTTCATTCAATTATTCTGTCAAGCTTGTAGTTTCCGTAAGTGTAGCTTAGTGCAGAGTGATGTAAAAAGTTTAATTGGAAGAAGCATGGGTTTGGCTGCAGAAGGGCTTGTATGGCCCGGTCATTTATTTCTTGAATGCTCTTAGCTCACACGAGTTAAATGTGTGCTTGTGAAGTAGCAAACAGTAACATGTACACTGTGGGTCTACATTTATTTCAAATAAAGGATAAAGTCTATGTATTTTATCAGCTATTTATGACATGGCAATTGTTTCTGCCATCTCTTTTGAACTCCTCACTAGGAACTACATTGCCCGTGTACCTTCTTTTGGAAACGATGTCAGTGCCATCCTTAGACTGAAGGATCCTTCTACAACTTCATTACCCTGAAAATGCATATTGTTTTCCTCTCTTCTTTGAGAGAGGAAAGGAAACAAACATAGGAAGAAGTTTCTTTTTTTGTTCTCCAGTATCAAATCACTCTTCTACAGAGTGGATATCCTGTTGTCTGTCGGTTGCATTTTATGACCAACTCTAAGTGTACTTTAGCAGGTACCTTAGCAGCCCTCTTTAATGTCACTGATTTCAGGAAGAGTCTGTTAATGTCACCATTTAATGAGGTAAAGGGCTCTGACTGCATACTGTTTTGTCACAAGAATCTAGACAGAGAAAATAGTTCACTTTCTCTTGACTTGGTAGAGTGCTAGCATATTCTACGTGTTTTTTTCAAAAACCCTAAAGTATTGAATATTCTAGGGGGAAAATATTTCATAAGGGGAGAATGCTAAACATGAAGGACATTACTGCTGTAGTATTTAATGCAGCATTGTTGGGCAATAAAAGGGCAAAGTTTCCTTTTTTCACCAGCCTTTGTTGACTCTTACATTTGTGAAAGATCAAGAGGGTCTTACAGTAATCCTGCTAAGTGAATTTACATGTGTCACTTTCAAACATTTCTGGAAAAAAAAACAAAACTGTGACATTGTTTTGATGATTTTGATGTATGTTAATAATTTTTTTCCTTCTCTTTCACCATCCAGTTTTAGTAACATTTGCTGTTTGAATCTATACCACATATTGTGTCTATTTAGAAAATGTAATTTGTGTTTGCAACAATTACTGACCGTTTCTCTAAAAAATTGCCATATGCACCGTAATTTGGCAACTATATTAGGCAGCAAAGTTTATTTGCTTTTAAGAAAAACTCAGACACATAGTTTCTAATTTCAAAGACATATTAACCATGCACAATAATATTTTTTTCATCTCTGATTTAAGCAAAAATTTTCTAGATTATGATTGGCTCCTAAAGTTTCAAAAAACTATCATCAAATTGCAAACAACTGCTAAATAAGGAACATACTTTTCTGTGCCTTCCAGAGGCTTAATCCCTTACAAAAAGGACCAGATGCTGCTAGGTTGATCCATCTCTTACTGGTGTTTGGTCTTTGAAGAACCACAGGTTTTCACCATCAGGGATGTCTCTGTCCTACTGGAGCTTTGGGGTTTGACCAGGTGATATGGACTGACCTGAGGACATATATGTTCAGTGATTCACTGCTTCCTTTTCCCAGTCATCTCCACAGCAGATTGTGTCACATCTCAATCAACCCGCCCTAAATTCTCTTTGCTGATGCACAGCTGGACCACTGTGCCAGGTTGTTCCCAAGCTTTATTGCAAGCAGTGAAACAGCTGGTTTCAGCTAGCACTGATTAAATATTTTCATAGAAAACTGGTGACTCAGATGTGTATTTTCTAAACCCTAACTACCTTTAAAAGCATAGGGCGGATTTGGAAAGGTCTGATTCCTAAGAAGCTAGTATATTGCTGTTTCCTAAGGCTGTTTTCCTTTCAAATGGGGTATTATACCTGGATGGCACTTTTGTCTATAGGGAACACAGGCACTTATGTGCATATATAGAATAATAGCGGTTTGCCTGTCAGAATTATTAAGAGTTCTGGCATTAATAAAATATTATTTGCACTAGAAAATGTTTTCTTAGTTGGAAAGTCTGAGTTCTGGAGGATAATGTTTTTTATGCAAGTTGACATTAATGATAGAGCTACAGCCCTTTGTTTCCATTAACAATAAAAATACAGCACTATTAAAAATACGTAATGACATAACAGGGGCATAATATAAACAAAACATGAAGGCAAAACTAAGTATTTTCTCCTGTGGGGGAAGATATTGATAATGAACTTAATAAATCTGATAAAGATTCCTTTCTCAAGGAAGACACTTACTTGTTTTAAAAGACATGACATTATGTATAGCACTTTGTTTATTGCACTCCTGATGGAATGGTAAAGGTGGACAGTCCAGATTTGACCAGTTAATGCCCTCAGAGTGGCTGCTGAGAAAAGTGGCTGCTGTCAAACTGGCCATCCCTACTGTGGCGCTGCTGAGACAGAGAGATAAAGTAGAAGAAATGCCAGAAATTGGTATTTTGGTGTTGGAAGTTTCACCGCTGTAACCCCAAACTGGCTGCTGTTTGAAGTCTAGTTGCTGGAGGTCTTGGCAGTTTTATGGGCAGGAGCTGTGAAATGTGAGCAATGTAAAGATGGAGGAGTGAGTGAATCTGTTTGCTGTTTTGATCTACTTTAAATAAAGTTTATGATACGCAATCAAGTCTACACTTCACGAGTATTGAAATAGAGCCTCTTTGTATGTAAATGCATTGAGCACCTTGCACAGAAACAATTCATCTTCACATTTAGCTCTCCCTGTCTTACTGTCACAGTGAGGATATGACATACAATATGCTGCTTACAGTAAGTTATAGGGCACTTCATGATGCAGTTTCTACTTGTGTGAGTACTTCCCTCTCCCTCCACTTTGCTTTGCATGTGTTTTTAGGATCCTGTCAAGAATCAGACACCCAACATTGACTGTTGTGAAGCATCTCTGGTGGACCTGTGAGACTTTCCCAGGTGTTATAATTGCAGATAAAGGGAGTTCCACAGTTGGTGTCCAAAGAGAATACAATGCTTTGAGTAATCAGAAAAAGCATTTATTATTGCCTATAGATCTGATTTATGCCAATCTATACCAGTGTTGATAACTGAATGTTTACATGGAAAATGACAGTTTAGCTGTAGCTATTGGCTGAACTTCAACACTGATCAACCAATGTGATATTTAACTATGCCAGGAGTGTGACTGCTTACATTTTTTTCAGCCAGGAAAGGGAATTCATTCCCTTGTAATGTTTCTGCATCTGTCTGATTCCATCAGTGAGACTCTTTTCACTGATTGCAGTAGCCATTGGGTTTGGATCGTTGTCTGTAGTGGAATGGTTGACAAGCAAAAACAACTGGAAAAAGTACTTGCTGCAGTTTTTCATTTTAGAAGCTTATAGAAAAAAACAAACCTGTGTATCTCTGAAAAAAATACTGGCTATGTATGGAATGCATGGAGAAACAGGGTTGCTAGGCTTCATGTGGTGATGTCTTCTGTCTCATGTTAGGTCAGAGAGTAGGATGAGCATCATGCCTGTTCTGAAAACCTTCCTGGAAATGGTGCATGACCCCTGAGAAGAATAGTCAAGAGCCTTTTTAGCTTCTTTAAAAGTTGTTTGGTTGAAGCACCAATAAAATAATCTCCAAAAATAAAACCTGTCCTGACAAGAACTTGCACTGTATGACCTGATTGGCCTTTTTCATCAGTCATGTCACTGAAATTTGGCTTATCAAGAAATGGAGTAAAATCTCATACTTTCCACTTTGAGGATGGAATTCTACAAAATACTGTTTAAAGTCAATGATGGTGGTATTCTCTTAGAAACAAGCTGTGAAAGGTGTTGAAGCCCTACACTGACACAGAAGATCATAAAAGGGACCTGGAAAGAGAAGGAAATGGGAGTAGTTTGTTTCCTTTGGCACAGAGTTCCCACGAGGGTATCTCCTTACCACACCAGTGTTTTAATAGAAAAGAGATTCTACTTGGGATCCATCATTGGGAATTAGCTAACAGTTAAACTCTGCTAGAAAGCAGCGTAGGCTTTCAATATAGATTTGGTTTTGGTAGCAGTTCCATCTTTCCTAGACAAGCATTCTGATCATTTAGCAACTACTAGAGATTTAGGGAGATCCCTTGTTATTTTTTTTTCCCTGGAATGTTTTTTTTTCCTTTTTTTTCTTAGTACCTGCAGTTGACAAACAAGATTAAGAGATTCACTGATGTGGAAAATACTGAAATCACTGTAGGCTTTTTGGTCTTTCTCACTGTCTTAGACTATATATGAGAGATTTCTTGTCCTTATATTCCCTTAGTTTTAGACAAGCTTTTGAGATCTTTGTTTTTGTAGGCAAGGTCTGCCTTCCCGCAGACAAAATAAAAGTTAATGTTGTTACTGTTCTGTGTCCCAGACCTTTGTCACTCTCCCAGCTTTCCCCCCTCCTTTTCCTTCTAACCAATATAATCTCCCATTTTTCGTTTGTAGAGTGACAGATTCAAGAGTGTTATAGGAAATGCAATGGAGCAGGAATCCTCACTTATGAGAATTTTGCTGCTAGTGTTGTTGAACTAACCCTTTTGGTGTGGATATTAGCAAATTTTCATCAAATGAAAATTTAAGTGTTGTAAATTCAGAGTATATTACTTCCATAGCAGGCAGTGGTGAACAGCTTTTTCTGTAACTTCTACAGATGCCTTTTCAATTTAAGCCTTTGTGTTACTATGCTTTGTTTCTCAGCTGTGGATAAACACATGGGTATGTGTGTACTTCTAGTTTTTTATAGGTAAATTGTGATACAGCAACAGAATTTGGTTTCTGAGTTTCTTTTGCCTCTATTACATGAATAAAACTCTACAAATATGCTAAATAGGTGTAAGTCAGTGCAATACTGCAGCATCTGGGGCAAGAAAAGTGCATGGGTTCGATTTCTTTTTAAAGACAGCTCCTCAGTAGGAAACCTCTCTGGGTATCAGTGTTTTGAAGTCAAAACAGGTGGGACAAACAATGTAATACACTTGTGCTTAGCTGTTGCTTAAGATTTGAGGTGCTATTCAAGACAAGTTCTTCATCCTCCCTAGAGAAAGGCTTGCATTTTGCAAGGATCTGAGCTTAGCTGTGACAATAACTGAGGGGGTTTCTGTTTGTAAATTAGTGCTTTGGACTTGGATACCTCCACCGTGGTGTTGGTAATACACACACAAAAGTGGTCATCCCTGCTCCAGGTAGGCTGACACGTAAAATAGTGATTTGGTTCGTCATATTGCTGTACATTGGAGCTTTACATGCTTGTGTATGTGAATGTCATGCAGATGAAACAAATGAATAAGTGAAAAATAGGCACTTGTAGGATACAGGTTTTTTATTACAATTCAACTGTGTACATACAGTTTGCCCCTACTATGGAGAGCAGCTACATAATCATCCTGCAGATCCAGACTGATACTAATGTAGCAGAAAAGACCTATAGGTGTTTTTCTTCTTTGGGTGTGTACATGTGTGTGTATATATAGATAAATAACAATGTTTAAATTAATTTAGGAAAAGTTTCTGGAAATTGTATTTAAAGAATGGATCAAAGTGCTGTTTAAGTGGGTTACATAAATGGTGGGAACCTCTTGAAGTAAAATGAGCTTTGCTGTAAGTATGATTGAACACTGCTTTGCTTTTCACACTCTTAACATGAGTGTTGCTTGCCTGCTAACTGTGGCTAAAAGGCATGAAGTCACAGGCAACTATTAAAACGTTTAGATTCCTAGCTTGTAAATATTGCATTTCTCGCAGAATTGGAGTGAAATCCAGTCTTATGTTTCGTGTTCGTCCAGTTCATATCCACTGGGATGCGGCATTTGTGAAAGAATCAATTATCCATTTGTTAGTCAGGGGAGCTTTACAAATTATACATTAGCAGATTGATTTCTCAGGTTCACCATTGGGGGACTGATTGTATAAGGTGGGTTGATGATGAGTGTCAGGGGAGAAGGAGTTGCCACAAAGAACACAATTAAAAGAAGCTTTCTGAGTGGTGGTGAATTTACTCCTAATTGAAGAGCTGACATAATCCATACTAAGAGCATTTATTTCAGGCATTTTACATTAGGTAATTGATTATCACGTGAGGTACATTTGCTGCTAGATACTTGATTTTCCTTTCCTTTAAATTTTGGATTTTGCAAAAGCCTGTATTCAGATCTTTATTTGTGAGGTGTCTGCTAGCTTTCTCTCCTGCTCCCTAAACTTCTCTTTCATCCATTAAGGTAACATTTTTTTTGGTTCTATAGTGTCAGCTTGACATTATTGATTTTGAACAGTCAAACTTACTTATGTTGTCCGGAATTCCAAACATGTCTCCATCAGAAAGAAAACTGCAGCTAATGGAAATTCAGCTGAAGGCGTTTCTTCCTTCTTTGCCAGTGCTTCAACAGCGTATGAAATTCTGAAGCTGCTCCCAGGTTAATCATTTAAGAGTATTTCCATTCCTAACAGGATCCTCCTTATTGCCAGATTTCAGTTATGTTTCTTGAGAAATACAATGTGTATTATTATCATTTATACACTAATGGAAGTATTGTTTTGATCATAAGGAAATCATGTGTTTTTACTTTATTGGTTAATGCTACGGATCCTGATTAGGTAAAAAAAAAAAGATTACCGAATATAGTGCTAATAAAATAATTAATAGTAGCTTCCTCAACATTTTATATGCAGCTGCCTGTGATTTTAAGTCATGGGGTTTAAGATTAGCTCATCTCTTAACTGAGTAGTATTTACATGGATTATATGTTCCTAATTTTGAGATTCTTGTACATTTGACCAGCTTTTTCAACACCTATTTAAAATACCTGTAAAACAGTCAGTTGACCAAACCCCAGTGCATATTCTGGTTCCAACTGTGTCAAATGATCAGTCCTTCAAATTATGATGAGTTAGTGAATACCTGTGTCCTCTCTAACCTTGAGTCATTCTTCATCTTTCGTTGACCTGTAAAGGTAGGTCTTGCAGGAGGGGCATTTATTCTCTGTCCTTTAAAAACTAAAGCCTGTTTTCTTTTGCCAGGCAAATAAACTCTTCAGTGGGTTAGCTTGAATAAGCTTTAAAAAAAAACAAACAAGGGAAAGGCAGTGATAACTCCATGCCTGAGTTGATAACATTTAGTAAAAACAAAAAAAAAAACAAAAAAAACCCAAAAAAAAAAAAAACAAAAAAAAAAAAAAAAAACAAAAAACAAAAAAAGAAAAGCAGGGTGAGGAGGGGTAACCCACAGTATTATCTGTGCTCCTCCTTTCTGAAATACCAAAATTATCCACAGGGTGTTGTTAGGGTATAAATGCAGGTGAATTTGAAATAGTAAGTAGCTTTCTTGACTGCACAGAAGTGTATTATTACAAATGATTGATATGAAACGAGGAATTGGAGCTGATTTTAGCAGAAACACTTCGGTTTAGATAACAGATCTACCAATTGTATCTGTGGTCTTTTATTCCTGATTTTCTGGAGAGTTTGAGATCTTAAGCAAATCTTAAACAGCTTTTCGGTGGAACATAGCTCTGGAAATGGGAGGCTTGACGCAGTTCTGAACAAGAAGATTCTGGCATTAGCAGTTCTTCTTGAAAATTTATTTTAAAATGCATGTAATATCCAGCCAGGACTGTTCATGTTCTTTCATCACTTTCTGGGCTCCACAGAAAGCTCTGACTTGTAAAGCCAGTGAGCAGGCTAATAGTCAATGTGCCAGTTCGACTTGAGTGTTGATAAGAATTAGTCTGTGCTTGCTTTGCCTTGCGTGCATCATCTAAAACAGCATCTCCTGTTGGAACTTAGCAGGAGTTTTGTGTAAGTGAACAGGTCTGCTTTTAGTTGAATTTAGTTGTTTTCCCTGATTGTCATCTGTGTATGGTGCAGACAAAAGGGAAAATAAATACTAGGAGAAAGGAGAAGTTAAAAGCAACTGATAGAGGTGTTGGGCATCCAGAAGGCTTGTAACAAATTGCCAGTTATGTAAACTATATATGAAATACTGTATCATCCCTCAAATTTTTATTCAACAAACAGTTCTGAAGTATTGTGTGCAATTTTGAATGTGGAAAAAATGCAAATGCAGTGGAATCATCCTTTTCCCCTGTGCTGCCAGTCATGACTTGAATCTCATCTTGGATTGTAGCAATTCAGCATAACCACATGTAGCAAATGAAAATACTTCTGGAGTGCATAAGTCAAGAAAAATTGGTTTGACTTCCCCTTGGCAGTGAACTTCTTGGACAACAACACACAGTGATGGTCAGTAATTATGATATTTCCAGGTACCATTTTGTGGTGTCACAAAGTGACACCGAGACTGATGTCTCTTGCATGCAAGGAAGCAGGAAAGCAAAAGGGTACCATCATTTTCCCAACTCCTCAGGCAGCTGTTGCAGTGCAAGGCTCTTCAACCTTGATTAGAAAGAAGATTCTAGAAAATGGAATGTGATTTGGCACGTATTGTTTTCAAAGTGGAAGAGAAAAAAGCTTACTTTCTCTGAGTTGGGATTTTTTGTGTGTGTGAAAGATATGGAGAAAAACTTTCCAAAGGGAGTGAGAACACCTCGGTTTGTCTCCTGCAGATTGTCCATATGGACAGGGTGTTTTGATACAACTTTTTATTGTGTACTTTTATTGCAGTTCCAACTACCATAGCATATCTAAGGATCTGTGATATTTCATACACAGTTGTGTAACATCTAGTGTGACCCTACAACTCCAGCGCTCTTCCAGTGAGACTTTATTTTTACAGAAACGTGATGGATTTCTTTTATCATGCTCAGAACCAGAGAAATTACTGGATTTGTTCAATCCATTCAAAATTTTATGAAAGTAAGAGGAGTTGTTCTTAAAAGTGTAAGAGAGACTTACTTATGTGAAGATCCTTCAGTGATGCTTGAAATGAGGATCTATTTGTTACAGAGGGTGAAATTTGCATCATGATACATAGGAAGGTTCTTCGTACTTGGATATAGTTGGATTGGGTTTTGTATACAAGAGGATATGCATTGGGTTTCCCAAAGGATGTTGTAATTTAGTTCTCAGCACTTAGGGGAAGAGTAACTGTTCAAGCTATGTAAACAGTAACAGATGCTCTCTAACCCTGTAGGTTACAACGAAAAGTATGTCTGGATAGCTAAAAGGAAAATTTACTAAATTGGGGCAGGTTTCAGGCATTTCTCAGTATTTGTCTAAGAATGACTACACCTATGTTGCACTTCAATACCATCTAATACTCACTTCTGAGAATAGTATTAGAGACAAAAATGAAAGCAAGAGAAGGATTTTGGAGAAAGAAGTACTTGCCAGTGTAGCCATCAAACCAAATGCCAGTATAGCCATCAGTTGCCTTGGTGCCAGTGTGGTCATTGCATTTTATCCTAAGTTTTGATAGCAGGAATTCATAGCTGTGGTACACAGGCACAGGTGCTTGGGACCTGGGAGACTGGCACTTCATGAGAGCTCCAGAGCCCTTAGGCTGGTAACTGCAAAAAGAAAGTCAAAATTTTTGGGTTAGGCAAAAGGCTGGAAAGAAGGCTGTCTTTCAGCTTTGTCATAGAAATACTTATTCTGTATGGGATTTTTTTATTCATGCAACTAAACATACTCAACCATTAACACGCAAGTCTTGTGAAGTGTGAGGAGTGTTAAAGCATGTCATTGGTGATGCAACTTTAAAAGTCTTTTTTCTTTATTTTCTTTCTCTAGAGCCCAGTGAAGATAAATCAAATCAGCCTGGATGAAAGTGGAGAACACATGGGTGTTTGCTCGGAAGATGGCAAGGTACAACAAATCCGTTTATATATTTACTGAGGTAGCAGATAGTCCTCAGCACTACACTTGAGATAATTGTGATACCTGTGGAGTTAATTCCTGCATTTAGCACCACTACTTTGACCATACATTTTGAGAACTGAGCTCACCTTTGAATACTTGAAATTAAAGTCAAATATGTTTTGCACAAATGTGCCGTAGGAAAAGTAATTACAAGAATGTCAATAATGTAACTGGTATTAAGCTGATTAACAGCTGTGGCAGGAGGACATGTCACCTTAATCATTACTGCAGTGCCAGTTATACTTCAGTGACTACTCTGCTGTTCCTGCAAGACAGTAGTTTAATGCTTTTCTGCTATAAATCCACAAAATTGGATTTTGTGGGCATGATTTCTGTGGGCTGGTGGTTTTCATTTTCACACACTTTATGAATGTTTCTCTTGAATTATAGAATCTTTTGATAAGCAATCATAGTTTATCAGAAGAATAAAGTGTCTTACAACAGCCACATTAAATAAATGTAAAATCAATATATGTACAGTTTCCTAAAAAACTGGCACCTACTTCCTTGACTGGGGACATATATCATTTGTGCAGTGTATAACTAACAATTATCAGTGCTTCTCTGGAATGTTGAGCTGTGACATTTAGTGGTTTTGGTGATTGATTTTCCACTTATAAGAATGTCTTTTTTGTTTTTTCAGTCGATGGCAGTCTTTTCTAATGTTGGTTCGCAATGATAAAATTCTAATGCACAGGGTGTATTTAATCTTTTTTAATATTTTGCTCATATACAAATACAGTGCATTAAAAATCATTTAAATAATTTCACAGGATTCATCAAAAATCATTTAAATAATTTCACAGGATTCATCTGACTTAGGAGAACATTTCTTACACAGTAGATCAGGGGAGGAGGAATGTTGGTAATCCTAATGGTGGCATCCCATTCAGTAGAAGTTCTTTAAATTAAAAATCAAATCAGATTTTGCAGTAGGCAAGATGGGGAAACAACCACTTAAGGCTGTATGCGTTGGGGTTTTTTCATTGCAAATATTTTTTTCCTCAAAAGACAGGCAGCCAGTTTGTGTATCCAAGCCTTTTGTTTCTGAGAGATACCTTGATGTCAGTATCTTGACACTGTAATTGGGATCCTAGTGCCTATCAAAGGGGGTTGTAGAGTTTTACAGCCTGTGAGAAACAGCACAAGAGTGTCCTAATTGTCTACACAAGATAAGGCAAGGGTCAGTAATTGTTCAAGGTAATAAAAACGTTGAGCTGGCATTGTTGGTTTAGGTGTTTTCTGTGGTGTTGGAAGCAGGCACTTGCTCTTGCTGTAAGAGCTCCTCAGATGTGACTGGATTACTGACTCAGAATACCTAGGCTGCAGTGAGACTACTAGCCATGCACATTTTTCAAATATTAATATAAAATAAATGTATTTGATCTGAGAAATATTAAAAAATCCATACTCCCTACTCTGGTGTGGCTGTATTTGAAAAGACTTCAATAGTTTAAATGGTGCCTGTGTCTTCATTTAGTGAAACAGCTGTTGTGGATCCAGTGTGTGACATTACATGCTGTACAAAGCAGTCTTGACTAGGGTCCCAATGCCAGGGCTAATTCTGGAAATGTTTTTGACACAGGGCTGGAGTGTCACAAGTACAATGTGCAACATATATTTATTCGTGGAGTCCAGAGACATTGATGCTTCACCATATTCTACACTGAAAAACTCAGCTGGAGATTTGAAGGATCTGGGTGTTTTAGAAGTTAGGTTTCCATGTCACAAACTTTTCCCAGAAAGGATTGGGTCTGTGAGAGAATCCATGCCCTAAAATCAGTTAAAATGCATCCCAGTGTGTTGTGCTTACTCTATAAGGAAATGGTAGATTTCTGTCTGGATAATGTAGAGTCATAAGAAAAGTGTAACTTTACACTCCTTATAGCTCTTCCCTTACTGTAATGGGAGTGTTGATATTGTAAGAAGTTAAAACACTTGTAGAAGTAGTTGCAAAGTCTTTATTAACTTGCTTAAATAAGTAAAAAATAGTGAAATCCTTTTTTAAAGAAAACAAGGAAAAAAGAAACCGTGAAACAGCTTATTTTTCTTAAATCAGTTTTAAATCAAAAAGGGCTATAATACAAAGGCCTGTGAATTTTGAGCCGGCTGGATTGATGCAAATATTTTCCACCAGTTAATGAAGATATGTCCTCTTTTGCAATAGGCAGAGTGCATATCCAGTATAGAATAGAGATTGAAATCATTTGTCTTCTTGAGGGAAGGTTTTAGGATGAGAATCTCCTTCTATATCTGTTCTGATGTCTGATATATTTTATTTTACTGCTTTTACTAAGTTTTTTGGACTCTCAAACTAGATTTGATCCCTCTGTTGACTGGGAGGAGAGCACAGTACAATTCTCTAACCCTCTTCACATTGCTCATCATCCAGACCTGATGCCAAAACCTGGCACCTGTAGGTCATACATGTCCAACAAGTGCTTTGAGTGCCACTTGCAGCTGTTGTGTACTGCACATTTAGATCTTCAAAAATCTTCCTGTCTAATGGACTCAACTGCAGCTGGCCACCACTGGCATGGAAAGGAGCAGGAATCAAACCCAACACCAGCCCTCTAGTCTAGCTGCTGGGTGTTGAAATGCAAGGGTAGAAGAGAATTTTAGTGCTCAAATAAATAGAGAGGGAATCAGGCTTGCAGCTTCAGAACTGTGGAGATTTTTTAAGTTAGTTTTTTGTGTGTTAGTTTTGTATGTTGCCTTGAAAAACATGAATCTGACTCACAATTTTGCTAAAGCTCTCATGTCATTACATAAGAGCAATGTAATTTGCACCCCTACTCTGGCTTGTAACTTTTTTTACATGGAGAAATGTAGACTCTATTCAAAACCCATGTGATTGCGTGTTTTAGTGTCATCTTTAATGCCTGTAACAACGCTGATGTTAAGAATATCCATGAAGTACTACATTGATCATTTTTCAAGAAATGGGGCTGGTAGATAAAATGATTTTGTTTGCCTGCCTTTTGGTCACTGGAGGTTGGTTACTTCTTCCACATGTGGAAGCAAAGAAACAGCTAAGTCTGGATGCACTAGAGGATGGGCTCTGAATATTTAAAATTGGGCAGGACGAGCCAAATGTAGTGGAATCACAAAATCCTTTTTCCAGCTACCTAAGAGTATCATGAGCAGAGGAGGCATGGAAGGTAGTAATAGATGAATCTAATATAGGTTTGTCATATCAAAAGAATCACTTTCTTTCTGAAGAATATAGGACATTAAGAAGTAATAAACCATCATATGATGTCCCTAGAGAACATAACGTGTTTTATGCCAAGTTATTTTTTCTTCTTAAGTCACTCCATTTTGTTTTCATACTCTTCAAAGTATACCACATTACCATGGTCACGGAAATGTTGAAGGCACTCTTGCTAATTTTGATTAATTAGTTTGAATTTGATAGGGCTGTTTTGTCATTTTTGAGGATTCTGCTTCCACAGAATTTGCAGGGTTATGTTTTAACCATGTATTTTCTTTTTCTTCCTCCTTTTGCCTCTCAGTCTTATTTTCTCTTTCCTCTCATACTTATTTTGTGTAGGCTGTTGCATTGGATATGCTGTGCCAACTGATGAAAACAAAAACCCAGAAACCAAAATCCTCTAGACATCAGCCCAAAGGTTTTCTAGGCTTACAGCCAGGCCCAACTCAAATACAACCCTTTGGTTGGCTTACATAATCACAGCTTTGTGATACATCTCACAGTCTCCAAATATTGATTTTTCTAATCCTTTGGAGCAGTAGCTCAGCCCTACACAGTGCATGCAGAAGTATTTTTAAAGCACATTGTTAGAGGCAGTATATTTGCTAATGAGTAATGGACCGAGCTGATAATGCTGCTTAGCAGATGTATCCAGGAGACAAGCTTGAAAGGGAGATGAGGTGGTTTGAGATGTTTTTGACTTCACTGAGACTGCTGAACTTTGAGCCACTCTGAGGATGGCTTAGTTCCTCTTGTAGTTTACCCAAAGTTTAATATTTTTACTCTGTTTCCTTGACATACTGAAGGAATTTGAGGGGTTCTTGTCCTCTGAATAGATTTTTTTAGAGCCATTCAGCCTCACTTTTTGTGGCCCATTACTGGCATTTACTGACTTTGTTCTGCAGGTCGTTTTCTAGGGGGATTTCTCTTCTTTTCATATTTTTTTTTTCCCCTGAAGGAATCATGATTGGGATGGGGAGAAAGAAATAAGGTTAAAGAGTCTTCTAGAGCTTTTGAGTCCAATGTGTTGAACAAGGAGAGCAGAGTTTCTGAAGGGATTACTTTTTCCAGAAAAGAAGGATATTTTCCAGAAAATAATGAGATCTTCTCAGAGAGCCTTCTGAAGAAGATGTGGTGTCAGATTCAGTTTTCTCACTGATCACTCCATGGGATGCCCTTTTTCCTCCCTTCTACCGGTGGTGTCCATCCCTCCTGGGATGGTTTTGTTTCAACAGCTTGTGACAGCAGGTGGAAACCTCTTAAAATCATCAAGAAAAAGCAAACCAGTTATTATTCTTTGTGGAAATCATAATTAGCAAATCTGTCGATAATTCTTGGCCATAAGTCTTCAGCCCTGCTTTAAGTTCTGCAGGAACTGTGTTGTCAGTCTGTGAACTGGGGAAGGGAATGTTGTGTATTGAATGAAGAGACACAAATCCAAAAGAGGGTTGTACTTAAAAAAATTTTGAGAACCCCTATTCTGTAGTCACAGCATCTAAATCTAATAGTACTTCATAATACTTGATACCTTTGTACTTGTTCTGTAATTAAAGGCAGGAAAACATTTTTTGAAAAAATCTGTTAATTCTCTTGATAGTAGAAACAATTTTTTTTTTAATTTAATGTTGAGGCTTCTTCAGATGGATTAATTCTGATAGATATTCTGATTGCCTCTGGTTACAGCTTCAGTGCTGACTGATAAATGATATATAATGTAAACGAGAAGGAAGGAGTCTTGAGAGACAGACATTACCACTGGTCATGGAATAAAACCAAATAGCACTGAATGCACTTGGGAGGAGGAGAGGCTGCCAAGAAATACATTGTACTTGCATTTCAGGCTGGTTTTGCTTTATTGTCACAAATTTCTTTTCTTATGTAAACCCTGTATTGCTTGAAGGGGAAAAAAACGCCAAACCCTACCATTCTTTCTCAGAAAGGAAGAATTTTTAATTTATCTTCTCCTGAATGTTATTATGTTGCTCTTACCGTACTTGGGTTACTGTCTGTTAAACAGATTTGATCAGCCGAAAGCAAAAGGAACTTGTAGTTTTTACTGTGTTTGTAATAGAAAAAAACCCCAATAAACCAAACCAAACCAAAAGCAAAACCCACACAAAAAATGGAGAAAAAGATTCAAAAGAGTACTTTTGCACTGCTGCAAATAGTTAGACGTGTGCCACAGTAGAAGATCAAACTATCACTTAGTTCTGCATTGTTAATTGTGACTTCTTTTCCATTAGGAAAAAAAGATGTAACTGTTAATATTGAAATTAATCTTCTAGCTGTTAGATCTTTGCATTCAGTGTTAATTGTCAAATGGCTATTAGGTGAATATTTTTGGTTTTTCAATGTTCTTTTTCAGGTGCAAGTATTTGGACTTTATTCCGCTGAAGAGTTCCATGAAACATTTGACTGTCCTATTAAAGTAAGTGCTTGTTTTAATCTTTAGTAATTGTGGTGGTGTTGTCTTTTAATAACAGAAAGGTCACATTCAATCTAAATGAGGGAGAGGAGTACCACTTCCTTGCAACGTGTTTTCAAGTCATTAGAAAACAGTTTTCTATCTCAATATAAAAGCTTTTGATCTGGTTTGGTAGGCAGAAAGCCCGTCTTGATTTTGTAAGGAGTATTATTGAGTTTTTCAAATACAAAAGGCAAAGTGAGAGAGAAATTGTCCTGTTTCAGCTGTTGCCTGTCTCACCATATTTCTTTCCTTGTAGATTTGTGGTACAAACTCTGAGGGTTCTACTAAACGTGAGGGCAGTATTTTGCAACCAGTTCACATCTGCGAAATCTGCCCCAGGATAAGGCAATGGGTGGTGATGCTGGTGTAGCCTGAAGAGAAGACTTGAGTTTTACCCTGCTTTAGAGATGTGTGTCTGCCTGGCTGTTGAAAAAGGGAACATGTGGTGCTTTTTAGCAAGAAACATTTCCATGTAATATGAAGAATTTTCTTCTAGGAAAAACAAACAAAGGTTGAAACAAGTAGGCTTTACCTAAGAGAAAGAATTCAGCTGTAATACTTGATAAATGGCAGAGGGTTATCTAGTTTAAAAAGTGATGTGGTGCTTCATGTAAACTCTTATTTAAGCCACAATCCTCTCTTTCCCCCTTGCCCCCAGATTGTTGCTGTTCATCCTCAGTTTGTAAGATCCCACTTCAAGCAATTTGTAACAGGAGGAAAAAAGGTAAGCAGTCCTAGTGTCCTGTACTTTGGCTGTGTTTAAATGGCTTTATGAAATGGCTCAGAAGGCTGGGTATGTGATTTTTAAAACCTAGAGTAGAAACTTCTGGTTTTTCCTTTTATTTATGCATCGTATTCCAAAGCATTCTTACTTAATTGAGACTAATTCCAGGGGAAGGGAAAGTATACTTTTTATGTTAAAAACATGCTGCAACAAGTTGAGCTTCAAGGTAGAAATACTTCTGTTTATATAGCCTGAAAAAATGTCATTTGTATTTCATAGTCCAGATTTTCTCCATTTTAATTTGTTGAAGTGGAAGCAGAAGTTAGTCCTTAATATTGATCTTTTATAAAGCATGCTGATCTTGTTTGAGAGTTTTCCTGAGCTTTACCTGTGAGTGATTTTTTGGGGTGGGGTTTTGTTTGTTTGTTTTGGGGTTTTATTTTAAGGCAACAAACCCAAGTATCTTGTCAGTTCTTATTCATGGTGTGGGTTGTTTGTTTGTTTGTTTTTTAAGGAATTAAGGGGATCTTTTGGTAGAACTCACAGCATCCTAAGTACTTATACCTCTGTAGGTAGTCTTCTATTTGGATCAGTTTGTATTTTAAATGTGTGTCAAGGGTCTTATTAGTGCAGGGTACAATTCTGACTTTCAGATTGCAGTTGCTTCCAGGTCCTACAAGTATCGTATATCACATTGCATATTTTCAGTCAAAATATAAAAAGTTTTATTTAGAACAGTTTCTTGAATTCATGGCATTTTCTGTTGCCTTCTCTTATGAATTGAGTATGAACAAGCCTCACTTACAGATGCAACAAACCGAATGCCATGGCTCTCCCTTGCCAGCATATAAGAAATACCGACTCCTAGTGCTGAATACAGCGTAATTTTCATTAGCAGTTGAATATGTTTCAAAGCATAGCTGTGCTTTATTTATTTAAGTGGCATGCGTGCTTGACAGCTTTTCCTGGCTGGTGGAAGTTGGTGATGTCCTTAAAATAATGCACAGTCAGTGTATGTCTGTGTCAGCCACCAGTTTGTGAAGCTTTTTTTGTGCTGATAAAAGGGGCATGGAAAGAGAGAAGCAAGGAATTAATAGAACAGGGCTCCATCAGGTGGGAAGAGAGCTTGCATTCACCTGACGCTGAACAGAAAAAAAACATCACGGAGTTAACACATTCTCTTTGGTTATCTTTGATTGCTTGACAGGTTGTTTTATATTCTGTCCTCTGGGAAATGGTATACTCATTCTTAATACATTCATTTTTTGCTGAGGAACTTTCTCCTTCAGAAAAACTTTAATTGACATCTTAACATAAGGTATTTAGCATTGAAATATATGTCCCTTGACACCTGTAATTTGATTTTATTGGTGCATAAAACCAACAAATAAAAACTCTAGCCTTGCAGTAGAAACCTTTCCCCTTTTCTCCTTTCCTTCAAAAGGAGCAATATATGCTTTTATAAAACAACAAAATGCTCTTTGAAAATTCAGAAACTTAAATTCCACCTGCTAATATGTGTATGGTTTTTTGGGTTTTTTTTTTGCTTTTTCTGAACGTTTACACTTCTCCTTAACTGTAAAGCCAAAGAGTAGTTGGGGGCAGCAGACAAGGGAGAGGCTGAAGCACACAACCTCAGGCTGTGGATCTCCCCTCTCCCAGTGTCTGGAGATGGTGCAGTGGGTGAGATCCTTCAAGGAGGGGAACAGGACCTCCTGTGGCTGCTGATGTCGCTGTGCTCTGAGCCTTGGCACAGACACTGTGACTTCATCCCTGGTGGCTGGCAGTGTCTGCATGTGTGCCCTACACACGCCCGGTCAGAGGTAGCAGTAAGGGTATCCTCATTTTGGATCAAGCTTAAGAGAAAAGCTTTCTTTAAAGCTCTCATGCTATCACAGAATCCCAGAATATGCTGTTGGACTCACTGAGTCCAACCCTTAGCCCTGCACAGGACTCTTCCCAGGAGTCACCCCCTGTGCCCCAGAGGATCATCCAAACCCTCCTGGAGCTCTGGCAGCCTTGGGGCTGTGCCCAC
>JAWWTY010000077.1:49595816-49657762 GCA_035222235.1 Margarornis squamiger | reverse complement strand
ACAGGGATGTCCCTCCTGGCTCCAGGCACTGCTGACTCGTGGCCAGCTGGCCACTGACCAGGACCCCCAGGGCCCTTTCCATGGCACTGCTTTCCAGCATCTCATTCCCAGTCTGTCCATACATCCAGGGCTGCCTCATCCCAGGTACAGAATCTGGCACTTTGCCCTCTTGAACTGCATATGGTTGGTGATTCCCAGCCCTCTGAGGTGCATTAAAAAACTACAGTGTGTATTGTGTGAACTCTTTATCCTAAGGGTTGCTGGGCCTGTCTTTGTTTTTGTTGTTTGGGGAGTTGTTTGGGGAGATGGTGACATAATGTATATTATAAAGGTATCCAGAAAGTAATTTTGTCAATTTCTCAAACCCCTCTAGTTCCATTAAGAACATTATTGTCTCAGAATAGGAGGAGCATGTTCTTGATTTTGCAGCTTGAATTTCATACTGATTTTGGTTTACAGTGAAACAAAACAAAGCCAGACCACACATGCACACAGGAAGCAAGAACTTCACCCCCTGACCTTAACACTCTGTTTTGTCTCATCTCAAAAAAATACTTCAAGATCTGCTTAAATTTATTAAATTTATTAATTTTGTAGCTGAGCATCTGCCTCAGTAGAATCCATAATGATTGGGGGAGAGCTATAGCTGTAAATTACCACCTCCTTAATTTTTTTGAGAAATATACCATTCTTTATAACAATAGAATATGTGTAAAAAATACACTTTTCAGCTAAAAGCCCCACTGCAGGCTATCCTGGAAACCTTTAAGAGAGGTAGAGGGGAAAACTCCTAAGTGACATGCTTCAGGGATGTGGAGTGGAAGTCCTCAGGTCCCACCACAGGTGGCTGTCTGGAACTTGGGTGAATTGTTGTGCAATACTGAGATTTGCCACAGTTTAGAAGCTCAGCCTGACCTAAGGCTGACTTAAGAGCAGTGCTCACTGGGGTAACTGTTTAAATCATTGTGGGTTGTTGTAAGCTTGACTTGGCCATGCATGTGTTCATTTGGTTGCTTAACTAGGCAGGTACTCAAGTCTGATAAAAGCGTTTTTTTCTCTAAATTTTACTGGGAACGAATTACCTGGTTTAAATTGTTTGCTTACTAAAGTGCTAGTTTTAACAAGTAAAGAACTTCCATTAAGCTTGAGATAATATCATTGCCTTCTATTTTGGGTTGGAAAAACTTATTTCACCCCCTTTTTTTAGTGAATGAATGTTATCTCTACCTAGAAATAAAACAGGTACTGTGGAAACACTGACACTGTCCAAGAGAGAAGCAATAGGTATCGTACTAAAAAGAGGCACTTCCCTCCTCCCCTCCTCCTTATCTCTGCAATTAACCACAGTACCATTGTGCTGACTTGGCACATGATGGTAACCCTGAAATAATAATACTGTGTATTGTAAATAACAGGGCATGTCTGTCCAGAGCAGACAGCAGAGCTTCAAAGAAGGGAAAAGACAAATACTCTGCTATTGAAGGCCATAACCTTCTACCTTTTAAAAAAGGGTCTAATCTCAAAAAATAACAGGGTAAAAGCCAACTAAATGAGGGTGGTAAAGCTGAAAACAAGGTGTTCTCGATTTAACTGTTGGAGTGCTGGTCTTTCCCAATACACCAACTAAATGAAGGTTCTTGTAAAGTCCAAGTATCTGTTATGTCCTGAGGGCTAAAGAGACAGAACTAACAAAGACAACTGAAGAATATTTCAGTTCTGAAGTCAAGGTATCAGCTACTGCATCTTAGGAAAAGATAGCTTAGGAAAGCAGGACACCTTGAGGTTCCTCTCTTAGCAGAGGCATCAGTGAGACTCCCTATTTCATGTTTTAATTAACATCAATAACTAGACACATAGGGCTTTGTAGTAAAACTCCTAGGAGAGTGAGTCCTCTGGAGTGATGGAGTCACTCTGCTGAATACATGCTAATGAAGGGCCGTTCTGGAGGTTCTCTACCCAGCATGGCAGTGGGGACCCAGCACGAGTTAAGCAAATGTGGCCAGTATGGGAGTAGTATATTCAGTGTCTTAAAAGGATTGGGTCTCCTCATTTGCCTGGGACATGCATTTTGTGTAATAAGTATTTATTTGCATATCTAATCTGAAACATTTGAAGGATAGAGAACAAAGATAAAACTGCAGATTTACCCTGTGAGTGTCAGTAATCTCAGCTTTATATGTCTGTGTCTAGGTTTACATAATATATTTATATTTTATTTTATATATATATGTGGAGGAAATATGTATAAAAACATAAACTGTCTCTGTTTCTTTGGCTGGAGAAGATACACTGTCAGAACTGGTTTTCAAATACAGATGTGTCTGATCACGTTTGTCCCCTTTATCCTCTCAGAATTAACATTTGAACATATCGATACTTGTGCTTAAACATTTTTACTTTGTCTGTTATAAAAGCAGAGAGAATTTAGTGTTACCTGGGGCAAATTTCTCATTGAAAAAAAAAATACTATTTCAATGTCAGAATTCTGGCCTGGACCAATGGTGACTCCTGTCTGAGATGAAAACAAGACAACCTGCATTCCTTCCCACTCCAGGCGGAGCAATAATATACATAGAGAAAGGATAGTGACTGTGAACACTGCACAAATGGGAAGAGAAGTAGCATTTGTGGGGGTCTGTGACTGCTCTTAGGGCTGGTGGAATTTGTGTGTTAAAGTCAAGTCTGCCAAGGAATCTCTCAGATTTTTTTTTTTTAATTGTCTGCTTTTTAGCATCAGCAGATGCACTTTGCTTGGTGAGTAAGTAGATGACCTTTACCTCTGAACCCCATGATATGTACTTCATAATAACTGGACCACTTTGACAAATTATTAAATTGTCAGGATGCTGTTTGCAGCACAGTCCATTTTTAGAAAGCAGATAGTCAGCTGTTTGGCATTATGTTGGTAGAAGAGTACCAGACAAGAAAGGCATATTGCTTTGTAAGCTATAAAATGTCAGTCTGTAAATACTCAAAGGTCTGATTTAAGTGAAAAAAGAGTAAATACTGTGGCAATTTCTGTCCATGCATTGGATAATTTACCATAAGTAGGAAACAAGCTGTAGCAGCAAGCAAGCCACAATAATACTGGTCTGTGATTTCCTTGCTGCAATGTATAATGCCCAGATGTATCCCATATTATTGAGCAGATGAGACCTTGCACATACAGTACGTGCTGTTCACGTAATAAACTTTTTTTTTTGGCTTACATTTCTTGTTTATGATTATTTGGTTGTGCATTTCTTCTTTATCGCTGAAACAAAACATTCTCCTTGTGCTATAATAAATTTGGTTTGTGTAAAGAGAATGGATCATAGTCCTATGTGCATGTAATCTATAGTTGTGTGTTTTGCAAATGTCTGTGTAAAACACTTTTTTCATTGCCTGAGGTGGCAAGCAAAGAGGATCTAAATATATGAAATGTGTCTCTGTGCCTGCAAGACTGCAGGATTTGCTTTCCAAGGTGTTAATTCTGTAGCTCTTTGTGAATAGGCGACAGCTGGAATCTGGCAGTTGAGTTATTAAAGGTACAGCCTAATAAAAGTCCTATGGCATTTGCTTGTATTAAACATCTCAAAATTTCTGCCTTCTCTGTCCATGAACTGCAGCAGTAGCTCCTGTTTCATCTCAGTGTTGCCATTTCATACCTCCCTCCCGATGCTGCTGTCTGCCTCTGCCTCCCTGCTTGATTTCCCCTGACTGCACCTGCTGCCCTCCTCTCTGTTCACACCCCAGCTCCTTGGACAACATTTTGAATTTTGAAAGCTCATCTTCAGTTGAAATCTTGAGGTTTGCATTATTCTTTGCCTCGTTTGAGCTCATCCAGTCCGTCAGCTGTTCCAAGCAGAAATGATAATTTTTTATTGTTGCTATACGTTTTCCTAGGGATTCGCTAGGAAACAGTAAGTCTTCATGCTGTTCTGTCTTACTGTCTGGTGTCTGTTAATCTTAAATGTTGTTCTTATGCTGAAAGCAATAAATTGGTGTAGTGATCACTTGTAACCATGGAAGTATTATTTAAGATTGTTGCGGTCTTGCCGAGCTGAGGTGAGTTGGTGACACAGGTGCCAAGACACAGAACAAATGCCACAGGTAGGCTCATTTTCCCACTTAGGCAGACACAGAACAGGACAAAGAAATTACAGGGACTTTGTTCCTAATTTTTATTTTGTGAAATAAAAACTAATCAAACAGTTCTACAATAAGGAAGGGAGAAGTGGCTCTTCAGTTACAGAATGAAATCTCAAGCCTTTTCTTCTGTAAAACTCCTTCAGGTCTTCACAGAGAAGGTGCTATGTTAAAACAAAGCACTGATTCTGTGCATAGTGCTTCAGTAAAAGTGTGTTTCCTTTGAAAGTTCTGTGAGCACAGATATCTTTTATTTCAGTATTTTGAAGGAAGTAATTGGTAGTGGGATGAAATTGAATTGAATGACTTCACCGTGTTGATGTTACCAAAGCTGCAGTCATTGGCCTCTTTGTTCAGAGAATTGGGAATTCCTGTACATAGTTTAAAGACTGGGATTACATGTAATTAGAGTTAATGCTAATTGCATGACAGGCTCCATTAAATCCAAGCACTCCTCTATTCTCTTTAGCAGACGCACTTTAAAATAGCGTTTTGAGCTCTTTTTGGAGTAGGTTACTCTCCTGCTAGGGAAAAACACAGAGAGATGTAATCGTTAATCCACTTGTTGTTAAAACCAAAAAGTGTCCTGTTCCATCCTCTTCTCTCATACGTTTCAGTGTGTCATTTTTCTTAATGACCCAGTGGACAAACATAAGCAGGTAAGAAGATTCACAAAGTAATGAATGAGTGAGTGAACAGAAGATTGCAATTGTGTGGGTGGGGACCCTTGGAGTCAAAGTTTATTTTATTTTAGCTGTATTATCAAATTGCATTGCATGCAAAATGCACTGGAAGTGTGTTCTAAGCACTGCTGAATTGTGTGTAACAAAGGACTAGAAAGTTTTATGAGAACAACTGAAAAAAGGGGAAGCATAAACTCTTGCAGAGAATGCAAGAAAGTGGGATTTTGGCTGCTGTTGAAATGTAAACACTGTGAATGCTGACTGCCATAATATGGGATTTATGGGAAATAAAGCCCCAAAATATTTTTCCCCTACCAAAAAGAGAGGGAGGTGGTAGGAGAAACCTCTCCAGAAACTGGATTTTTTTGTTATGTCTCTAGCTTCTTTTGAAGTTTTAAAAAGTTTTTTGGTACGATAAACATTTCAATGTGGAGACAGAAAGGAAGACTAAGAAATAAATTAGTTTGCTTATTTTGAGAGAGATGCATTCAGTAGATAACAGTTCCAAAACACATAAGGAAGTTCTGGGTTCACAAATTCAGTTTCCAGGTGTCATTGCTCTAAATACACATAATGTGATTTATCACATTAAATAAATATGAATAAAATAAATCACATTATGTGTATCAATAGCATGCAGATAATTGCAGTGAAGATAAATTACTAAAGCATATTTTGAAATTACATATCTTTTTTTTTTAAGCCACAAGGTCCTTTGGCCTCAGTGTTAGACCTATTGCTCTTGCTGATATGAAACTGGAAATTCATGGTGGTGCAGTGATACAGATTCACTTTCCATCTTTTTACAGGCAGTCCCAGCCTGTTGTCTTCTAATGTCTTGTTCTGAACATTTAATTAAGCATGTGCTTAGAGTTGAGCATAGACTGAAACAGGGTTTTTCAATTTTTCTCTTCCCCAGTTCTTTCTCAGAAGCCTTACTTTCTTTGCAGTTTATTACTCACAGTCATGAAAAAGCATAATATTCACAAACAGTAACAAAAAAGGTCATACCAAGTTCCCTCTTGAGTGTAGTAAAAAAACTTAAATCCTGATTCAGTCACAAGCAGAAAAGATTCAAAGTTCAATTAATATAATTGACAGCAGCCAGTTTTAACCTTTCACATCATCCTACTCAGTTTTTGCAGCGTTGTCCAGTAAGTCTCAATAAGAATACCATGTATTTTGCTACTGTCTTTGTTGGATGGTGTTGAAAGAAGCATCCAAGCAAAAGTTCTTTTTCTGTTGAGCTTCCTCCTAGGGAAAAGCAGGAAAAAAGTAATTTTCAAGTCTGGATCAGCACAGCTCTTAGTCTTTAATGACATCCTTAGCTTCCAAATGGGGATAGTTAGTTTGGGCTGAGAGCTCCTGTGCTTCACATCTACCTGCCAGCCTTCTGATGGAAATCCTTCTGCGGGGCACTGCCTTATGGGCATAGATGTCACCCTGCTTTCAGGGGCTGGCCCTGGCTGCTGTAAAATACCACATTCTGTAGGAGTAACTGAGTAGCCTTTTCATGCGTTGAAAAAACTACCTGTGCTGTCTAAAAGGGGCCTTCGTGTGGGCTGTGTAAAGGACACGAAGTCGTTTTGCTTGAATGAGAAGTTTGATGCCTGCAGCACACTTCACACCCAAGTTGCTCAACACGCCATCCTGCCTGGGGACTGGTTTAAACTGCTGGAGGAATACTTGTCTTCTGGTGCCATCTCGTGGCTTGGGGAGAGAAAGGCAGTCTGTGCAATGGCCCTTAAATTTGCTAAAAGACCTTTATTTTAAACAACTAGCATCCTAGCATTTGACATACTTATACAAGTGGCAGGAAACCATATATAAAAAAGCATCTACAGCTGGATTTAGATAGGAAACATTAGCAACATGAGTACTCCATTTAGGTTTTTGCCTTGCAGGTAGCAATTTCACACCTTCCAGTGTGAGAAGTGAGCTCGGGTTCAGGTTGTGCATGTTTGTATGAGGGTGTACTCATGAAAAAGTTGGCAGGACTGGTACTTTAGAGTATGATCTTTTTAGATGCTTCAGCTTCTTACTTCGGTATCCCTCCAAGCGCTGCACTTTGCATCTCTCAGAGTGATTCCCTGTAATCCTATTAAATAACTTTCTGAGACATACAGGAACCAGTACGGATTTTCAGACTGTCTGCATGTAGTTTATAACTGGGTTTTTCTTTGCTGCTGCAAAGCATCTCATAACATCTCCTACGCATTTAGATATTCTAAAACGCCTTCCTTACTTGCAGAACCAGGGATTAACAATCGCACACGCTGTACAGCCAGCAGCACTTGTGGTACGGTGCAGTTTGCACATGTGGGACTAAAGCACAGCATCTGCAGAGCCCTGTGGAAGGCTGTGCAGCTCCACGTGGAGCCAAGGAAAAGGTCACAGGCTTGGGGATCTTTGATCATTTCCTTTGACTGCCTGGTTTTTGGAGGCAAGGAGGAGCCTGTGGTGACATTGGTGGATGGGTGTGAGGTGGTCCTGTTTCCTTACCAACTTCCTGAAGTGCTGTCACTAGTGCTGTTGGCTTAGGTTCTGAAATGCCTTAAATTCTTTATCTTTAAAATGTAAATAATTATACTTACTGTTCTCCAGAGAAACTCGATGGAAGGCTTCTTATTAATATTATTAAAGTTTAACTAGTATTCTGTGGTATACAAGATTCTTGATATATATGTGCTGTATGAAAAGGTCTGAGTCTATTTGCTTTTGTTTTGTGATAGGTGTGTATTTTTTGTTGCCCTTAAATCCAAAAAATATAATGGGGAAAAAATACCTCCTGTGTTTGCATACAGCAGTGTGTCACAGAAATATTTACTGTTGCATTTCTTCATAGCTGCTGTTATATGAGAGAGGCTGGATGAACAGATGGAAGCCTTCAGTTTTACATGAAGGGGAAGGAAATATAAGAAATGTAAAATGGAGAGGACACTTAATTGCTTGGGCCAATAATATGGTAAGTATGTGTCACCTCCATTAAATGCACAAAAATATCTCTGTGTTACACTGATTATTGAAATTTTTCAGTGTTTATTTCCAGAGTATTCCATTGAAAAATGGTGCATTTGAGGAGTCGGGCGTAAAAGGCGTTGAAGGACAGTGTTTTAGGTGCCATGACTTTTTAGAAATTTCTTCCAGCATTTCCTGCTGGCCAGTCAGAGTTCTCCATTACGATTGCCACTTCTGAAGAAATCAGGAAAAGTAGCTCTCCATCCCACTGTTGGGAATGGTCATTACTGTATGTTATTGTACATTAGAGTTTTGACGAATGCAATTTATTGAAGGAAACTGAGGAAGGGATGCCAGTGTCGCTGTTATTTAGATGAATAATCAAACATCACCCCCTGCCATCCCCTGAAAAAAACCAAACCTCTCTGGATTTTGTAATTTGTACTGAAGTGACATTGTCATGTGCACTTTCAATGTTGTGGATTATTAAAAATTGTGGTAATAATTTCTCATTTTGTTAGGCCACTAGAAAAGGCTAGAGTTGGGAGAAAATGGGCCCTTTTTGTTCTAAGTGTAATTTATGCTTTAAAGTAAACCATTGCATTCATTCTGAGTGTTGCATTTCACCTATTGCTAGATATCTAATTGGTGGGTCAAGGTCCATGTTTTAAAGCTCAGCAGTGAGTGATATGTTTTAAGTGTGTACCGTGTCTAAATTCCAAAGCATTGTTTTAGATGTGGTGAAATGACTTCTGAAACACTAGCTTTTTTCCTTCTATTGTTATTCCATCATAAAGAGAAGCATTTATTAAAATATTTTAAAGCCATTGTTGTTTTTTATATCTTTGATATAAATTTTTTTATATCTTTGATATAAAATTGTTAGAGCTGGACTTTTGTTTATTTGCTCCCCTTTAATAACTCTGTTAGAATGGGAGCTTCATTGAGGGTTTGATTGACATAGCATTAGCTTTTTTGAAGGTTTTGTTCTTTTCAGAGCCATACAATTAAAATATATATTCTAGGTGAATCTGCTGGGGATGGATAGGACAGTTGAGGAAACCTATCCCTAGAGATGATGTGCCACATCAGAACACAGAATACTAATAAAACGTTGAGAGCCATCTGTCAGAGACAAAAAGCCATGGTCAGGGCCTATCTTTCAAGGAAAAATGAAATGACACTTGCCCTCCAAAAGATTAATCTATTTGGTTATTTGCCTTTCCCTTTTAAAACTTTTCTCCATCCTCTACCAAGGTTTTGGGTAACACCTTTTTCCTTCAAAATCAGAGAAAATCTTTTATAACCTTGCTTCTTACTATCTGTGTGTGGCTACCTATTTTTTGTTTTCTTAAACCTTTTTTTTTTTTGTGGTGGGGGGAGCACATTGTATGAGAGCTTTTTAGACATTGGATATTCTGAGATTATTTAGGCAAAGGCCAATTCTGCTTGTGAGACGCTCAGCTCAGGTAACCCATGTTGTTTGCTGCTGTGGCCTCTTCTTCCTCCACAACAAAGAGTGTAGGTTTTACAAACTGAGACATCTGAGCAGCAAGTCTTTGAGGCATTTGGCTGCCTGACTCCCCTTTGAACAGCTTTTAGGCTCCTTCGTGGTAGGAAGTTGACTTTGGAAGGTCCTTCCAGCTCATGATGCAAATGGCACAGTCACTGTGAAAGGAGAAGCTGCTGCCAAAGCCTTCTCACACCATTCAAGGAGTCACACACCACCCCAGCCTTGAACTGCAAGTTGTCCCTTCACTGTGGGCAGCTCCAGAGAGGCAGAGGATGCCCCTTTGGACCCTTTGCTCACTTCTTGTGCACCTGCTCACTGGCAGAGCGTGGGAAATTGAAAAGTCCTGGATTTAGAGTAAGCACTACATAGCAACAACTAAAACACCACTGTGTTAGCCACATTGTTCTCCTAACAAATCCAAAACACAGCACTGTAGCAGCTAAGAAGAAGAAAATTAATTAATAATTAACTCCCAACCGAAAGCATATCTAGGTAGAAGTTCACAGCTTGCAGCCTAAGACTTCAGAAAAATCCAGCTATTCATGCTAAGCAAGTAAACCTAAGCAAACAGCATACTACATCACACAGTATTATAACTCTAAACAACTTCCTCTTTTTTAAAACTTATTAAAGGAAACTAATGTCTCTCAACAACTGTAACTATAGAGGATCATACACTGTTGGGTGCAGAGGGACTTTAAACATAAAATACTCTATCCCATATGAGATTTTCTTCCTTGTAGAAAAGCCAAAGTTGTGGTATGGGTCACTTGTACCTGAAAATCATCCTTGAAGACAAAGTAGCGAGATTTATAAAAGGCAGTTTTATTAAAATGCAGTTCAAGTAAAAACGCAAATTTTATCAGATAAGTATAGAAAACACAAAACATAAGACTTTTGTTTATGTTTACCCAAAGATCTGGGCTCTGTACTTTGCAGATGGGATGTGTAAGTTGTTGTTGTTTGGTTTGGAACCCTTGATGACTGCTAACTGAAGAGAAGCCAAGTGTGTTCCGTGCTCGGAGTTCATCAGTGACAAAGATCACTGAAAAAACCCCTTCCACCCACATACCGCTCCCTGCTCCTTGTGATTAAAAGAAAAGAAGGCAAAACCTGGCTTAGACATGACCACCACGTGTTGACTCTTGTATCTGTCCAGCTGGGGACATAGAAACTCACAGTGCAGGGAACAGAAACAGGCAGGGGAATCTTTTAAATCACATTTGTCGCTAAAAAAATCCTAACATAGCATGGCAACATGGACACTGACTTTTGAAGGTCCTTTCCACTCCCTTTTCTGTGATTCTGAGTTGTTCTTTAAGCTCACTGAGCAGAAAAGAAGTACCTCCTAAAATACTTTAGTTTGTGGATTTTTGTTTTAAATTACTAAGAACAAGTCATTACTTAACATGAAATTAATCTCCATTTTGCTGTTGGAAAGGTTATAGCTCACCTTGTCAAAATGGCATGGAAAAATCTGATTAATGGCTCTTTTTTTTTCTCTGTCTCTCAAATGACTTTAATCTTTTTTTTAAAACCCCCTTTTTTTTTTCCTGTTAGTTTAGGAGATTCCCCAAGGAGGTAGTGAAAAATCACAGCATACAAAACCAAACACTGATTAAATATGCCTGCTTTTCTATTTTAATGTAAGAGTAGAAATGCATTTCTTGAGAAGTTCAGATTGGATTCATTTATCTTAATGAGCTGTTGCTGTTGCTTCATTTCTTTTTCCAAGGTGGAAATTTCTGCATCTCTACAGGGGCTGTTGTGATAAAGCTGGGATTTCTTTTGTTTCTCCAGGAGTAGCACCAGCCCAGTAAACCGAACTGGTTCATGACTGGAGTTGCTAATGTGTTACTTATTCACTTATGTCTTTTCACTTGCCGTGTAAATTTAAAATACCTAAACTACTCTGATCCCTTTGCTTTTTTTTGTCACCTCCAGGGTTAGGTGGGTCTTTGTATCAACAGTTTTTTTTGTCAGCACACTTAGCCCTACCCTGAAATTTATGCTGTAAACTGCTCTGACTGCCTTAGCATACAACGTGGTGAGTAGGAGTTCGTCATCCTGACTAAAGTTCTCTTGCATTTAAACTTTCAGGGCGTGAAGATCCTTGATATGATCTCCAAACAAAGAATTACCAATGTGCCTCGAGACGACATAAGCCTGCGCCCAGATATGTATCCCTGCAGCCTTTGCTGGAAGGATAATTTAACGCTGATTATTGGCTGGGGAAATTCAGTAAAGGTGCAATTACCTGTCTTTGTAATAAATGCTTGCTGTTATCACAAACAGAGGATTATTTCTGAAAAGCAAAGACAATCGAAAAAAATAGAATTTGGTTTGACTACAGTGTTCAGAACTCCTGCTGCCTTAGAAATGTCATTGGACTGACCCTTCTGAGGAGGAGTGACAGACACCCAGCGGTCAGACAGATCCCTGTGTGTGAGCATGCAGGGAATGTAATCCTCAGGGACATTTCACTCCTCTGTGCCTTGGAGAGATTTCCTCTTTTGAAAGCTTTTAATTGTGCTGTTGAATTCATTTCTTTTGATTAGCATTAAGGAAGAACAACTAACCGTGAGGTATTTTTGGAGGGGATTGCTTTGGGGCCTGAGGAGGTTGTGTCTGCTAAAACAGCTACATGATTTTGGTCAACCATGGGAAAAAAAAGGGGCTGGGGTGGGGGGACAGGCTGCTTTGGGTATTGTTGTCTTTCAGCAGGGAGCTGGCATTTTGAACTTGTGTGCTGCAGACTGACTGTGATTTGCTCAGAGCAGCACCTGACATGAGTTTGTCACAAGCCTGTTAGCTGTTTTCTAATAACAGACTGCTGCATCACTGCACAGTGGGAAATTAAAAGTGCTCGGTAGGAAGAGATGGAAAGGAAGGGTAAAGTGGGATAGATGATGTGTAAAAAGCTTTTGGAGCATTAAACTTAGAGGTTTACAAATGAGGAGGTTTGTCCTGAGTTTGGCATCTGTCTTCCCACTCGTGTGTGTGGTGCTTCACAGCGTTTTGGTTATTTGCATTTCTATGTATGTATATGCTCTCCTCCTGTTACCGGGGGTGGCAATAGCAAACTCGTACTGAAACTGTAAGGGAATGAGATGCAAAGTGTGAGAAGACACCAAACCCAAACTCACATCTATGATTCTGTGAAAACATCATAGTGGGCATTATTTTCAGATTTTTCTTGTGTGGTCTTTCATCCTTCTCCTCTCCCAGAATATTTATATGGCTGTGAACTAGAGCCACAACTTTCCCATGTGTTTTTCTTCTTCAGTGACGCATCATCAGCGTTCACAACTTGTGTTTATCAAAACAGAGAAATGCATGTCTGAGAATTCCTAGAAATTCCCTTTCTTACTGAGGCAAAGTTAGTATCATTTTAGGAATTCCAGCTTGTTCATCCTAATGGTCCAAATCTCTGTTTCCTAGATTTGCTCTGTAAAAGAACGGCATGCCAGCGAAATGCGTGACCTTCCAAACCGCTATGTGGAAATAGGTATGGCTGTATGAATGCACCCTTTTTCAGAATTAGATAAGCTTTAAAGGTCTGCTTCCACATTCTAGCCTGAAGAAACTGTTACAGTTTGAAGGCAACATGTAGTTGTAACATAAATGTCACCTCATTTTTAGTTGATGAGGTTGTCATGTGGCCTCTTGCATAGCTGTGAGGTTTTTTTGTTTTATAGAGGGCCTTAAGTCCTGTGATAATCTAAAATCAGAGATACTTGTGTGAACAGTGGATGCCTTAACTTTCCCTTCATACAGATTCCTTCAGAGAACTTGGTGATGGGTGATGTAGTAGTAAGGAGAAAATACATACTACTTTATTTGATTATGTGTTGTTTGACTACACTCGTTTTCTTTATTTTCTTCTTAAAGTCTCTGGTGTAGTTCTAGGAAATTGATTTGAATTTCTTTTTCCTTTTTTGGCTTCTGAATTTTATATTCTCCTTTGCTTTCTTATTTGTCTAGCTAATGTGATGTGAATAAATTTCATTATTGCTGATCAATGGAAAAGGTCTTGACAAAATATGCTTATTAAGTAAAGTGGAATTCAAACAAAATTTGGAAGGGAAGTGGAGATGTAAAGAAAAAGTCACAACTGTCCCCAGAAGCTCTCCTGGGGAAAGGAAATATCTATGAACAGATAGTGCTGAGAAGATAAACAGGCCCTCTGGGACTGCAGATCACAGTGGGCAACAGTTTGTAAACTTTGGTGCTCCCTTGACTGTCATAACATGAGATTGTAGATAGCTGTGTTCAAACAAGATTGGAATGGTGCATGGCGTGGGTGTTATGTATACTCTAGTTTCTGATTTCAGGAAAGGACCATTTTAAAATAGCTTCTAAATCAACCAGGAGACTTGTTGAACTCTGTGGGGACTCTGGATCGTGAGAGGTGGTGGCATGCCTGACAGAGACATACCTGAGACCTGAAGGCTGTTTGTTGTTTAGGATTACAAATCCAAACAGATTATTTAACAGTAGAATTCTAGGATATTTGAGAGAATTTTATCAAGAAAAAGTTCAGTCGTGAGCCTCAGATCACGTATGTAGTGTTTTCTGTACCTGTAAGTAGCTTTTAGAAAATAACTAAACAGGATTGTTTACATAGTGACAAGTGAATGGAGGCAACTTCCACTCCAGCTCTAATGTGTTTATGTGCAGGGTGCTAGTCTTACATCACTGTCTATTGGAACTTCATTTAAAAAATACAAAAAGCTGTCATCAGGCTTTTTAGATGCAAACATGAAGGAAGAGATTTTCATGGAAGTAGCTTTTTCATCTTAAATTTTTTAGTCTGCAGTCTTCTCTGTGCTCTGGAGGGCTGGTGTTTTGTCTCACTTAACCTGTTAATGATGTGCTTGAGGTTTTCCTTTCTGATTTCAGGTCAAAGCACTGAAGTGGTTCTGCCAGATGCTGTCAGCAGCACTCATTGGAACTTGGGTATTAGACTGGGAGGGAAAAGAGAGAGACATCATTGTTCCAAGTCTCAGTATAAATTAAAATAGCCTTTGATATAGTCACATAGAAGGTCTTCTTGACAGCGGTATGTCATGCTATAACATCTATTTCTATTTCATTTCAACTTTACTTTTCAAAGGTCTAGTATTATACCACACCAGCAACCTGGTTAGATTTTTTGTAGGACCACAAATATCCTAAGTGGGTGCATAAGTTGATAAACTTTTGTAAAGAACTTATGCAGGCAAGAATATCCTTCAGTGGCAGGATAACTGAGTACCCTTCAGATATTTTGACTCAAAACATCTTGCCAACATACTTGGTAAACACTTAACACAATATAACTTTTGTTGTGTTTAGTGGTGTGGGGTTTTTTCATTTTTTTCCTCTGTGCTTTTACAGTTTTGCACCTGGAATGAAAACCAGAATTGGAGCAGGAAATTTTGTAGTTGCTTCTCTGCTCATCAGGGTAGTACATGTTAAGTCTATGATATCGCAGTATTTTCTCATGTCTCAACAGTTTCAGATTTATTCTGGTTTAGAGCCATTCTGAGGGCCTCAAAATTCCAGAGTTGTATCCTAGCTAACTGTGATGGCATTAGGAGATCATGAATGTTTCTTCAGTAATTTCTTCAGTGAATAAGGAAGGAGAGTACTTCCTGCATTGCAGGTTAGGTATGTAGGATCCTGTTGAACAAAGTGCTCTCTCATCTTCCATTTCTGTCTTAAGAAATAGCTGTACTTATTCTAAGGAGAGAAATAATTATGGTCACTACTGTGATGCCAAACCAGACAGCCCATAATATGGGAAAGTTACACCACTGAACTGTTCTGGCTGCTTTGTGATTATCTAGAAGAGAAAACGGATGAATTATACAGGTCTCATGCGCTGAGATCTGTGTGACATTGCTAATTTTATTTACATATTTCAGTATATTAATAGTGCTTTTCTTCAGTAATCTTTTGCATTGTCTCTGCTATAGTTGGTTGCCTCTGTGTGTCTTCATTCACTGTCAAAGATCAACTCCAGTGAATGTTTCTATTTTAAATGTATGTTAGCTGAGCAGTTTAGCTCTGTCAGCTACTGCTGGGAAGTAGTGTATTGATTAGAAACTATTGGTATTGAATTACAGGCTTAACTGGACTAAATGCTGTTGTGATCCTTCTTAAAGAGTGCTTGACTTCTGTGCTCACTCCTGCAGTGTGTACCAAAGCTGTAATGCTGTACAACTTCTGGTCTAAACAGTGAACTCTTCCTCAGCTGGAGTCCTCTCACTCAACTGCTTGCTAAATGGCACTTGTCAGTTAATACAATGCCATCAAAGGGAAATGGATCATCTAGTCTTCCTTGCCTTGTCAGGATTTTATATACTTTTATATGGAGAAGTACGTTATCTCTGCCTCAGATTGTTAATGATAGCAGAAAATAGAAATTAACACTGGAAGTCTGTAAAAGACTTCAAGTCAATTGGAGACTTCCTGTTCGATTTATTTTTGCCCAGATTTTATCTGAGGAATCTCAGCTCAGTTCCATCAACCAGGCAGCAAAGTCTCTTGAGCACTTATCTCCCTTTGCATTCCACCAAAATCCCCACAAAGCAGATTTCTGGTTTAAAATTCGCATGTTTTAAGGCCAGGCTTGTAACAGCACATCTGTATATTCTCTGAGGAAATAGCTACAAAACTGCATGACAAGTTAGCAGCACACATGGAGATTGCACATTTTAAGCTGAAAAAATCCCCTGGGAATGTTTATTTTCTTGTTTGTAAAATGAGATACTGGGATCTACTGCACCAACATACGTCTGTTTCTATAGACAGAACATAAAGCTTAATTGATGAATGTGATTATCAGGAAATTAGCTTCATATGGTGGTTTATGCAAACATTTCATTGAAGCAAGTCTGCTGTCCTCTGAGGAGCCAAAAAAAAAGAAAAATTAAGAAAAAAACCAAACCTAGTTATGTAGTTCATTCTAATTATATTGTTGTTCATCTGTTTTGCCATAAGCCAAGCCTATGATTTATATTTTTTTTCATAAAAATAGTCAAAATTCTTCAAGATTTTGACTTTTTTTCATCAAACCTAAGAATTTCTAAGCCCCAGAATTCTTCAAGTCTGTTGGTTAACAAAGTTTTCCCAGTTGAATGGAAAAAAGAGTTATTCAGAAAATCAGCTTTGAAGCTTAAGTGATACTTCTATGGGACCTTTTCTTGTTCTCTGGTTGCAACTGAATTCACATATTGGTGGAAAAAAACAAGAAAAGCTTTTATATTTTGTATCAAATTCAACTCCATGCACAAGGTAATAGCTAATCAAAGCATCCCATTTTGTAATTTTGTTTTGCATGAATTACCCAGCTCAGTGAAAGCCCTGGTGGTGGAGGTACCACCTGGAGAACACTTTAGGGTGTGCTGTACTATGGCCTACAGCAATGACTGCAGATTTTGCAGATGTACCTGAAGTAGCTGTTTAAAAGGTAATTTGGGAATGCACAGTGGCATCACCCCAACAATTAACAGTGCATCATAATTCTGGGTAATCTGGGCCAGTTCACGGGGCCTTGTGGTCCCACTGCTGTTCACACACGAGTGACCTGCCTAAAAATTAGCTTGCATGTTGGCTTTTCCATTTCTTTCACATATTATATGGAATTCTTTAAAAAAATCCTCCTTGTTCTCCATACGTTGATTTTCATGTTAATTCTGTGCATGATAGTTCAGCTTCCTGCTTACTTTTCCAAAAGGCAATGTTGAAACATTGTGCCCTTTGAAATCAAAGGCAAAACCTTCTAACTGTAACCAGAATTTTACTCCATAAATCTGCTGTGGAAAGGCAGGGGCTGCTTTTTGAGGTTTGACTAAGCAGAACAGACTACTTTTAGTTTCAGTCCACCACATGTGCGTGGGTCTTTAACTCCCAGAGGAAGTGGCTTTATAGGATTTGGGTAAATAATGTAGCACATTCTGTTCTATTTCTGTAGTTTGGTCTATTTCATACATTTCATTTAATGAGCAACACAAAAGATTTTCAGGTTTCTTCTTTTTGCTTCCTGGTAATTAGTTTGACAGCTGTACACAGATGCTGACCGTGGAGTAGATCCCCTGTCAGCACATCTCCCATCTTCTCTTATGACAGGCATAAACATAGATGACACTTGGCCATGTATCAGTCACTCCCATTTGCTTCAATACTACCTTGGTTTTAATTATTTTGGATCCTTTTCAAATTACCAACATTTCTGCACTGCCTTTGTGTTGGATTTTCTTCCCACCGTTGGTCATAATACAGTGTCCAGAGAGTAAGTCAGATTAACCCATCTGTGCAGCTCCAACTTCTATAATTTTTTTTCAGTAAGACTTTTTTGATTAGCTGCATCAAAGGTTTTCATCAGGTCAAGAAGCACTGTCTATGCCAGTTATTCTTTGTTCAAGGCTGTAGCAACAGAACTAGGGCATTGTGTTTCAACAAGGCCTCTTGAGATGGATGAGCTGAGAGAAAGCTGAAAGTGAAACCAAGGAAACTAAACTCTATTTAAAAACAGAATTTGAAGTGGTGACTTTCATTTGTTTATTTTTTTGTTTCACAGAACAGTACTACTGTTTGATCTTAAATAACCATGGCATTGGGCATTACAAGCATTTTCACTAGCAAAGGAGCTAAAGTTCTAGTAAAAGACAGAGAAACACACATGGATTCTTAGAATCATCTCCATGGTCTTTATAAATGAAGCCTTCACCATGCTACGTTTGGAGTTTTCCTCTCCAAATACAAGCCACAATATTTTTATATGCCTTTGAGAGCCTTCTCTTGGCCCTTCTTTAAAGCTGAAGTTAAAGTTTCTGTCCTGGTTCGTCGATAGTATTATGGATTTCACTTTGGTTTTTCTTTTCCATGTTTTTCCTCCTACCTTCCATATTATTTTAAAATGCCAAATGCTAAATTGTAAACTGTGAATAAGATAGGTACTTGTTCCTGATGTGGTTTGTTTAAAATCATCACTGAGAGCAACACATGGCACAAAGTAATCTCATCAGTCTTGCAGGCTAGAACAAAATAATTACGTCCTTGGTTACAGATGTGAACCCGTTCTCTCCTAGAATGGATTGAGTGCTCTATCCTTGTGCTGTGCTTTGGTCCCCCATGTGATGCCAAAGTGTCAGCAATCACTAGAAGAAAAACTGTTTGCTTATGTCAAATGTGTACCTCAATTTATTTTTTTCTCCTTTACCAGGAGGATGATTATTTCTTCTGTTCCTTCTTGTTATCTTAGCTAAAGAAAATAAGTTTTATTTTTAGTGTCATTACAGTGCATTTGCTGTTTGGCTTGCTAAAATAATTAGTAGCTTTAAATAAACAGTAGATACTAGTAATGTAGTGTGCTAAGCAGTAAGGAAGGGAACTTTTTTTTCCTAGTTATGCTCCTAAAGCTATGTTCTGGGAGACAATTATGAGGTATCTGCTATTTTTGTAAAAGCTTATAGTTACGAGGTTTTCTAATATAAGCACTTATTCCTGTTTTGGGCCCCATGAGAGAGGAGCCTGCAAAAAGAGGGGCACTGTAAATGGAGCAGAATCAAACTAAATAGCTATTTCTGTGGCAGAGGTCTCATTTAGTGAGCCTTTTTGTAGATATAGTTCATCGGTCTTTCTCTCTCTTGAAATAGTCTTCATTTAACTGTCTTGATTTCAAGACCAATTTTAGGAAATTACATTTTTAGTTTTATTAACAGGAAAAGGTACTATCAGCTGTGTGTTTTCTTTGTAATGAGGGTACCTAAATCTTTCTGTGATGTTTAAAGTGGTGATAAATAAATAATGATCTTTGTGTTTTCATATATCATACCAATAGATGTAGCAGGTGTGATTCTCCTATGGCCACATGAACTTGCTACGAATATGCAAACCAATGAAGTTTTTCTACTATTGCCTATTTTATTGAGTTTAGTTTTGGTTTTTCTTCCTTTTTCTATGCGATTACTGAAAATCAGGCTGAACATTCATTTCAAGTGTTTCATCTCTAGCATATCCTGGAGCACAAACATTTCTTCTTGCAAGCTTTAATGTCATTTAATCTGTTAAATGTAATTTTTCATCTGATCCAACTGGGAAATCTCTGGGTTTGTTGTAGATATTGAGTCTTCATTTCTCTGAAGTGCTGCTTCATGCTGTTGATTGTCACTGAGAATCAGTTGTGTGTTTTTCTTAGGCACTAGTTCATATATATTCATTTTTTTAAGTCTCTTTTTAAGTCTGTGTCCTGTATTTCAGTTTTCCAATTCGACACCGAATTCTACATCAGTGGACTTGCACCTCTCTGCGACCAGCTCGTTATACTTTCATATGTAAAGGAGATCTCAGAAAAAACGGTAATCTCTTTTTGTCTCTTTTTTTTTAACTTTTTTTTTTAATTTAACCTGTGAGTTGGGCCTTAAACTAGCCACGCAGATATGATTATCTGAGAAAAAATTAGTAGTCTGCTGGTAGTGAACAGTGCTTGAAACTTCTCTGACCTATAAAACAAGGTCAGTGGAGGTGAAGTTGAAGACTAATGTACTTACCTTTCAGAAATCATGTTTGGGTTCCCTTATTTCTTGCAGAAGGCAGAGAAGGTCTCTAGCTAGTCCTTCTCGCTCCTTTTTCTTTCCTTCTCCCCTTCCCCCCTTTTTCTTTGCTTTCTCTCTTTCTTCTTGCTGTTTCTGCACCAGAAGAAATGAAGAATCTTGGTTAGGAGCTTGCTGACACTGCATCTCAGAAGAAATGAGAGCAGTGAAGTTGATCAACTCGAGCAATAAGTCACTGCAGGGTGGAATGCACGATTGTGAGCGAGTGGCATCATTGTCTCCCTTCCCTCTGAGCTCTTTAGTTGTGCACACCCAGAGCTGTGCGTGGATGGGGAGAAATTAGAATTCCTGTCAGTCAGTTTTGCTGTGCGCGAGCAAGTGCCGCGTCTGTCTGCGACATTTATTTCAGATTGCCAAATAAAAGGCGAGACAGTGCAGGAAATCCTTGAAGTTGCGGTGTGAGAACGGCAGATGCTCTTGATCATCTCTTTGATAAGTATGTCTCCGTTAGACAAGCATCACCATAGTAACCCTAAGCAACTGGGCGCACAAGTTGCTAGGCAATGAAATGCTGTAGGTTCAAACAGATGCTGCTGGAGCCTGCTGAAATCAATAGGGCTAGCTTCCAGCTCTGCTTCGGGATGTCAGATTATTATTTCTTTATTTATATTAAGGAGAAAAATAATGTCACAGCAGTGTGTCCCAAGAGAGTCGGCACAGTAGTCCTCCAGTGCGAGAGAGTCGGTGAAACAAAAGAAAGCAAACAAATGGGATAAGGAAGGGGGAGGGAAAGGTGGGTTGAAATGCTAGGGAGCAAGGAAATTGGGAAGCCACTGTTAATGAAAAAGTAGCGCAGAAGAAGAGCTAGTATAAAAGAGGTAGTGACTGATAAAGGTTAAAGTCATTTTAATTGCTTCAGGAAAGAAAGATGAAAAGGGAATTTCAGGTGATATAGTGATCATAGAACACAGGAAAGATTTTTTTTTCCTTGTATTTGCTTTAAATTAGCCTTTTAAACAAACTCCAATAGCTGGGCTTTGCTAACTTCTCAGTTCTCTGGGTAAGTGTGGAAGGAGCAGTTGTCCCTGACACCGTGTCTGTGCCCTGTTGTGGTGAGGACTCCTTTGTCAGTGCTGTGGCTCCATAGAGCCTGAGCTGCCTGGGCTTGGAGCTGACTACGAACTCTCTTGGGTTGTCACAACACTGGTCTTCCTACACTTGATTTCACAGCTTTCACATTACAGCTTCCTACTTTTTGCAGATTGGATCAGAACTGAACTCATGGCTTTCTTTGAAAGTTTTTTTGTTTTGTTTATTTTGGAGTTTTTTTTTCACGGAACAGTTAAATTCAGGAAAGACCGAAGTGGTGCTGCTGCCAAATGGGTAGGTTAGAGCTGTGTAAATCCACTTTCTGTGTGTGCTTTCTATGTGTCCTTGCTTTCACTCTGTATTTTGGTATAATTCACAGCCTGAAGTAGAAAATATAGGGTTGTCTTGGGCCTTGGCTTAATTAAGCTTTGCAACTTGTATGATTTGCAGCTGAGTACACAGTGCAAAGTATTGGATCTTCATGGATGTTTGCAGCTGTTGAATGTCAGCCCTGTTTGTAGGTGACCACCAGCTGGCATTGCTAAGGTAAATTATGTGGGATGCAGCTAAGATGTTGTATTTTTTCTAGGAAGTGGAGTGCTGTGCAAGGCCTAGACTGGATATTGTACAACCCCTACCTGAGTCCTGCGAGGAGATCTCTTCTGATGCACTAACAGTACGAGGATTTCAGGAAAATGAATGTCGAGATTATCATTTAGGTAGGTGTTCTCAATATTGTTTTGGTTTGTTTTCATACCACTTTTAAAAAAGGCTTGATTTGAGAGGACTCAGCCTCATTTTTCATTTTTATGTCATTTTTGTGTCATCTCCTTTGAATAACTGTAACTGCTTATGATACTGAAATGTAGTGGAAATCCACAAGAACTGGCCACATGAAAGAAAACAAATGTGTGTATTTAAACATCATGATTTTTAATGTCATCTGTTAAGTCAGACGTACAGGGAAAGGCAGAAATATATATCTCGTGTAATGTCCAGCATCGTGGAAGGCAGTGTCTTTGATGGAGTTTTATTCAACATGTGATACATAGGAGTTCTTTTTACGCAAAAGGCTTCAAGAATAGTGAAATGAGTGGCACAGTGTGTGGAAAAGCTGCTTTAGAGAGAAAGATTGAATAAATGTCATTTCAGTAGTAAAATGTACCTGGATTAGCTTAAACAGGTTTTAAGCCTGATGTTTAGCTTCCCAGTCCTGACAAAGCTGTCACTATGTAACAGACCCCAGAATGGGAAAACTGAGTAGAAAGTGGATTTCGGCAAGTTCCACCTAGAAGATGGGTTTAATTAGGTAACAGGTATGGAGATTAAGCCCTGGCACAACATGTATCGTCTTTTAAAGATGGGATAGTTTTCTGATCTATGTGTTGCAGCTCAGAAAAATGCATGGCAAAGCTGATGCAGAATTCTTTGGTAAGGATTATATAGCCTGTGTTTTACAGAAACATTCCTTCTGGCTTTTAAAATCCATGAATCTGAATTTTCTGGCAGCATGCTTCAAAACATAGACTTGGCTAACCTCCTTGTGTACATCTATGCCCCTAAGCCACTAGAAATATAGTATTTCTCCTGCTGACCTCAAAAACATCTGTGTTGCTATCAATAGAATTGGAATTTCTTTATACCTGTCTCGAAGCAGGACATTGGTGTCCACAGTTGTACTTTTATGCTTTATGAATATTCTAGTTCATCTGACAAGTCTGAGTGTTTTGGATGGCTTAAAGAAAGGCATTATTTTGTGTGTTACTGATCACTTCAGGAGTGTATTTCTGTGTTTGTAGAGATACAGATGAAGGGGGGTGGTTTTCTTTCCTGTGCCTACAAAATATTGTTGTTTCTTCAGGGGTTCTGTGGAAATAATAACTATTCAGAACAGTTATCTTCTGTGTTTGATTTTACCTTTTTAGTACCTCTTCTTTGAGCTTACTCCAAAATAAAGGCTTATGGTATAAGAAAATGCATTATACATATAACCTTAACTTATAGCATTGCAAATGCATTGCTGTAATGATGTGCTGTGTCCCCAGGGGTTATGGCATCTATCATTTATGCTTTTGATGGCCTTGACCTTGATGGGAAGGATAAGTTTATTGGAGGCTATGTAGTGTAATAGTCCTCTGAAAGTATAATAATGGGTTCTAAACCATCATAAAGTTTACACATAGTGGATGAATCAGAATTTGCAATAAGCCGTAGTGGGTTTTTTGAAAGATATTTTGCCATTTAAACTGGTTTTAATTTATTGTGGAATACAGCTTCCAAAACAAGCATGTTCTGCAGACCCTTGCTGTCTTCCTTGCATCTCCTCTTTTTAAATTCCCCTCAAGGGTGTACTAAAAAGCAGAGCTTTACTTAAGGAAAATATAATGATAAAACTGTGTATGCATTTGCAGAGTATTCGGAAGGTGAATCACTTTTTTATATCATCAGCCCAAGAGATGTGGTCGTGGCTAAAGAACGGGACCAGGATGACCACATTGACTGGCTTCTTGAGAAGAAGAAATATGAAGTAATTTTAACATCATTCTTTCCTTCCTTCCATCTTTCCTGGTTTGGAAATTGGAGTGGGGTGATGGACTTTGCTAGGTTGTTTAGGTTGGATAGTTTCTCTTCCTACAGTCATTGACCAAATACTTGTAAAGGGTGGGAGTTAACTCTACATCCCTCCCTCCCTCTCTCTCTCTCTGGAGTTAGTCTTCTCCTGAAACAACTAATCAGAATTGCAGCCAAGTGAGATAGCTGAATTCAGTGCTGTGAATACTGGTATTATCATCAGATATGAAATGTGTTAGCTGCCACTGAAAATCATTACAGCTGGTTTTTGGGTTTGAAGCAGCAGAACAGTTATGAGCTATGTGGATATTTCTCTAGGTCTATCCCAGGTAAAGAGGGAAGAGAAATGGTCCTGGTGGGCAAGATGAGATTTTTCCTCTTCCACAGTGCTTCCACTGTAGAACAAAGTGGTTGTGTTAGGGTATTGGGCATTGCCCCATGTTACTTACCTAGATTGTTCAAGCTTTGAAAACTAAAATACTGTGGGCTCAAACTAACTGCAGCTATTCATACTGAAAGTTGCTCACAGAAAAGGAGAGCAAATATTAAAAGACAAGGGTATACAGCTCCCTTGGCAAAAACCAGCTCAGTATTTGGTTGCATAAGTATTGGTGTGTGTAAGTGTGCATATCTAATCACCTAAAACAATAATAATAAATTCTTACACACCATGTCAACACAGACCTAGTGTTCTGAATTCTGATGTCCTGCACTTAGTGACTTAGAACACTTGTGGCGATGCATGACTTGCAAATTTTTATTTATGTGTTATTTGTTAGGTGCCCATTATAAGAAAAAAAATGCAGGCAAGCATTCAACACATACTCCTTTTGTTAATGCACTCATATTTCTCATGCAGATTTGTTTAAATCCCTGTGGATGCTTTTGCATCTGAATAGCAAACTTGTATGATGAGTGCAGTTTTGCAATTTATGTAAATCACAGCGTTTGGTCCCTGAAGACTCCGGTAATTTCAAGTGACAGCTGTGCATGTGCCTTTATGAAGGCCATTCAAGGTAGTGGATAGTTGTGTGTTATGATGTATCTTAAAGGTTTCATTTTGAGCTGTAAAAGTGCCAGCTTTGTTTCTGTTCATTCCAAAGAAGTAGAAGAGCAACAAATGACACTATTTAGGTCATAAATCATTCTGCCTAGGGAAGTTTGGGCTGGGGAACTGGAAGGCAGCCTTCCCCCACCCCCTCTCCTGTTGATTTTTTCACAGGTTCTGGTGGTGAAGGGGTCTCATTTGAAAATGATCCAATGTGATTGCATTATCTGTTAGGTTGTAATCTTGCAATTGGATCCTAATATAGTAATGTGGAGTGAACCCAGATGGAAACAAAAGTAGTTTTCTCTTTGGTTGACTGCTTTTGTTTTGAGTATGAATTCAAAGCTGTTCATCCAACCATGGCATTAAAAATTCCAGTGCTTCAAGCACCCTGCTCTGAAAAACAGTTGATTTAGACAGTTTTAGAACTTTCTGTAGTGAAAGTTTGTGCATTTGGCTAATACCTCTGTTTACTTTCTTGAATATAGGAAGCTTTGATGGCAGCTGAGATCAGTCAGAAAACCATAAAAAAGCACAAGATTTTGGTAAGTTTCAAAACTTCTATTCAAAACAGAGTATCTACTTTCTTTTAGGATGCTGTGAGATGCAGCAAATTCCCTGTTGTGTATGACACCAGGCAGTAACTGGTAGGCATCCTCCAAGTAGCATTGGATTTCTTGGTTTCAGCTGCAGAACAGCAATGTTAGTCTATGAAACGTGGAAAGATCTGGATTTTATAAAGATGCTGTTGACATTAAGAAGAAGAGAATTCCATTTCTGATGAGGTTTTTGTTTGCATTTACATTTGTATTAAATTACTGTTGTTTCAAGTAACACACAGTATTCCTCTGTTAGCGATTGTTGGTGGAGTGACACATTTCTCTTTACCTGGTACATGTGACAGGGTTTTGTCAAGAGTTTGAGAGGTGCAATTGGAAGACCTTTTAAATACTATTGAAATTCAGTTGCAGTTTCACATGGAGCTCTCTCATTCTGCTTTCAATTTCTCATTATTTTGCATAGTTAAGCTCCTTGTCTGGTGTATAGTTATTTCCTGTGTTTATAGTCCCTTTCACAGAGCAACAAAGGGTATGGATGTTTAAGACAAAAGGGGGGATAGTGTAATAGCCACCAAAGCATTGCTAATTTTAACTTTTGTTTGCTTGTTTTTGTTTAAATTGACCTTAGTGTGAACACATTGGTATTTCATCAGTACTGCTGCTGTTTTAAATTGAAGTTTGTAGAAAGTTTTAGAAGATGTGTTTAGTTTTTGGCCACATTACCAATATAATATGCACTGTGTACATCAGTATGTCTTAAAAAAACTTTTATTCTTGTATAGCCCAAAAGTTGAATCAAGATGTAATGGCATGTCATCACCTATCACAGAGTTTGCACTTACTACCCTCTGTGACCCTTGTAAAAATATAAAGAATTGTTAAAGGGGGTCCTGGCAATACATTAGGAGTGGGAAAAAAACAAACCCAAACAAATAAAAACGAAACCAAAAAACCCCACACCTTTTCTTTTGGTTTGCAGCACTTTGCTCTGCAAAATACAATGAAATTCAGTGAAATACAAGCAGGTTTGAGAGCTTGGTCTCTAATACAAAAGCCAACGGAATGTGGAGGGGATAAAATGTTGACATTAAGCCCTAAGTGAAGGATTAGTGGTATACTGGTTTAAAATAACTCATGCTCTCACTGCCAAGTGCCACCACACTCACAGCACCTGAACCACCTGACAAGTCTGGTGGCCCTGGGGATTTTTTAGGTTGCAGTAATTATCACTGCTCCTCTGCACCTCTCGAGCAGAATGCAAAGGTCCTGAAGAACCAGATCTACAGCTCCTTTACTTCTGTGTCTTCTCTGTTCACTGGGGAGCTGGTCCATAGGAGAAAGAGGCTGGCAGAAGTCTTCATTCTTGAGAATGGTGAAGTTAAAAATACAAAGGTGGTTCCTATAGTGGAGTGAAATCCTAAAATGTTGTGTATGTGCATTTTTTTTCTGACTTTTTAGTGGACTGACCAGTTGAAGTTGTTGCATCTCTCTGTTCATATTCTGCTCTGATCAGTACTGTCCTTGATCAAAAAAGTATTGTGCCTCAGAAGACCCAAATGTTTATTTTTGTAAGAAACAAGGATTTCTTTTTCATTGTTCAGCTTTGGGTTTTATTTTTTCATTATTTTATCTTTTTTTCTTTTTTCCTAGAAACAATGTGCTATTACTAGTATGATTCTTAAGTTATGCAGTGAGTACACTGGGTTGTGTCACCATAAACACAAGTGTTGAGAATACAGCAGGAGACCCATGCCAAAATTTTAATATGTATTAGATGCCTACCAGAAAAATTTTACAACTGACCTGTGTGATGGACTCTTGAGAAATTTAGTATGTAATAATACCTAATAATCTTTCTAAGTTCTCAGTAATTGCTGCACTTTATTGAGCAACACTAGAATTTATATTCTCAGCCAACTTTTTGCCCCTCTCTGCCAACTTTGTGTTGACAAAGAGCATGCCTTATACAATGGCTGGTGGTTTTCTTTTTGAACTAACTAATCCAAGCACTGAAGCTCTGTGTTTTGAGCAATCTTTAATAAGGAGAGGTGGCACAGTCTTCTCAGCATGAATGAGGTTGTAAGAATTCTTTAAAAGATCACCTTAGTTTGAGCCTGTGAACGTCTACACAGGTATTTTATGTTGACTGTTCTGTGGGCCCTACTTAAAAAGGAGAATCAGGGGATCCATTTAGAGCCTGGTGTTTGACTTTCCAGCTTTATGCACTGCTGTTATCGTAGTTATTGTGGTAGTCAAGTAGTTCCCTTTCAAACTTCTATAACTAATTCTTTATTTTTAATCACTTTAGGACATTGGCTTAGCCTTTGTAAATCACCTGGTGGAGAAAGGAGAGTATGACCTGGCTGCTCGGTAACCTAATATTAAAGATCTTCTTTGCTGGCTGAAGTGTGTCTGTGTATGGGGAAAAAGCAAAAACAAATTATTGATCCTGAAGTGTTTGTATGTTGATTTTCTGTGTGTTCTGGAGTTTCTGAAGTTTCAAAGCATGAAGATGTATTTATTGTGCCCTATATTTCCTTGCCTATAGTGACCTCAAAGTTATTGTAAACTTTAACTGGAGTTGAGGCATACATATTTTTGAAAGTCAGCCTTGATTTTCCAAAGTCACACTAAATTTTCAAAACTGAGGTTTTCTTTGGATTTTGATAAACTTAGTTTATTAGTGTATTATTATATGTAAGATCATCAGAATGTAATTTGGTTTTACATGGGTATAAACAAAAACATCAAATATGGGTGTCTAAAGTAAGGATGAGAAATTACCCAAATTTGTGTTTTCATGTATGTATAAGCATAAGCATATCTTGTTAAGTGCTCAGTTTTTCTCAGCTGAGATTTTAAAAATTCACTCATAAAGCTGATGGAGAGGGTGGCATCACTGCCTATGGCATGGGGGTTGGAACTAGGTGATGTTTGAGCTCCCTTCCAACCCAAACTATTCTGTGGTCTCTGAAAGCTACTGTAGCCCTAATCACTAAGGGTGAAAGCATAATAAGCAGTTAGTTGTCTTGGATGCAAGAAAAATTTCAAGATCTGAAAGGAGGAGAATGCTCTGCTGAAAGCAATGGTTGCCAAAATAAGTCACTTGTGTAAATGTCATGATAGGGAGAAGAAGGCAGGAATTCTTGCAGTAATGCTGTCACATTTGTATTATTCTCTCTACCTATTTTTGTTCTCTGTTTTCATCTTCCTTCCAGAAAATGCCAGAAAATTCTTGGCAAAAACACAGAACTCTGGGAATTTGAAGTTTACAAGTTTAAAGAAATAGGTCAGCTTAAGGTAAGTTAATTTCTGTGTCTGCACTCCAGTAATTTGCATGCTGTACTTACTGCATGTTTTGAGGAGTATCTAAAGCATCACATTTACTGCCCTATTGTGGTATTGTCCCAGATCTCTCATTGTTTCTAGACAGTTGTCTTTCAGATTGTTGTTTATGTGTTAGTGTGCCTTAGAACAGGCATAGCATATCCAGGTACTCAGCTGTGTGTTTTCACTTGTTGACAGTCTCCAAGTAAAAGACCCACCCCCAAAGCCTTTACTTACAAAGATGCTCACAATTAAATACATCTTTCTCATTTACTTTTCTTTCATTTCCAGTATGTCCTGAAAATCCTCCCCCAATCATAAGGAAAATGGTCTCTGTAGGTGCCAGTCATTTGACAAAATCCAGGTCCCTTGCAACAGATACACAACTTTAAATGTCAAAGACCTATGCTGTGTGCTAGAAATGGTGGCGAGAAAGAGGAGCAGTCTGCCCTGTCTTGTGTTTTCCCCTGTCACAAGCCAGCTACTGTAGCAGTACACATTTAGTGTGAGATTCTCAGTTAATAAATTGCCCAGGACATAAGGCTATAGTACTGTCACTGCTAAACCAGTAGAAAACATTATGCACACTCCCTTTGGTAACACATGTACATTTACTTCTGGATTTTATATCTTCCTATTCAAACCCAATGAGGCAAAAATGACATATTATTAAGATCTCACAGCACGCAGTCCCTTGATGGCTTTGAGCTATTTAATTCTGTTCAAAGACCAAAAGTGTTTCAGCAGTATGAATTTCAGAAATGTCTGACTTGTTTTAGAGCCACTCTGGTGCAAGAACAGCCTTGCCTTTTGTGTGACTTCTTAGTGGTTTGGTGCATTCTTTGCCACCTTGAAAGATGAAACCCCATGTTTCTGTTTCTTTTTTTCAGTCCAATAAAGGCCCTGAGTTCAGGTACAGGTGAAATTTTGATACATTGCTTCTTAGTCCTTTTGGGTTTTTTTCAGATGTAAGTGTCTGGAAGGGATGTTTGTCTTGTCTCTGCTTATGTCACCCAGCAGACTGTAAAATATAAAAATATTTGCATGTTTGCTGCAAAACATCTCTGCTCAATTACTGCCTTTCTAAACAGTTGCTTGCAGCCTTTAGAATTTCTTCTTTTTCTTCTGAAGGCTTAGGCCCAAGAATTCTCAGACTCAGCAAAACAAAAGATGCAGTCCTTTACATTATTCAGCTTCAAGTTGCAGTTTTAGAAAATGCTTGCCTTATTTTACTGTTTCAATCCCATATAACTTTACCCAAATATCTGAGTATCATAAAGGATGAACTAAGTTAAGCCAGATCTAAACAAAGGAGTTCTTATAATGCTTGGGATGACTTGTATGTTGTTTGGAATTTTCACCTCTTTATCTAACCAGCAGATTTTACACACCATATTGTAACTGGGCTATAATGGCTTTAAGCCCTGATGAGGAGACTATTTGAGATTTGGAGAAAGAGTTTCTTTCAAAATGGAATTTTCTTTAAAGAATTTGCACTGCATATAAGTGGTTGCCTGAAATATGACATTTCCAATCTAGAGTGATTTGCCAGTAACTAAGGTGGCAGTAAAACTAAAGCCTTAAACTTTCCTTCCTGCAGAGGCATTAGTGTTACCCCAATGTCAGAGCCTGGAGGGGGGAGTGTCTTGTTTGTTTATATGTGGCTTAAGGGCATTTTTGAGTGTCCTGTTTGGCTACTAAAGGTTGCATTTTGGTACCTTGACATTTCATGTCTTCAGTGAATATCCTCGAGCAAACCTTGTTGTGGCAGTTTCAAGATTTTAGAGCCTCACAGTGATCTGTTCCTCCCCTCCTCTAGCAGTGGTGGCTTGAAGGAGTTACATGCTTGTGCTCAAGTCACTTCAGTATAAAATCTGATGTCTGGGCTCAAACAGCTGAGGAGACTGGACGGATTCAAAGGAAGGTGCCAAGCTCTGGGAGTGCTGGCTGTTGTGGCATGAGGGATATGCTTCATTCTCTTGGCTCTTGCTGTGACAGCAGTGACTTTCAGCAGGGGTGCAGAATGATCAGCTAGCAGCAGCAGTGCATTAATGGCCAAAACATTGGCCAGAGGACACTTGAAAGACTTCACCTGACTCTAGTGGGCATAGCAGAGAGCAACACTATCCAGACAGCCTTTTTCATCTCATAGTTATCCTTTGAGCAATCAGTAATTGTGGTTTGGGCTTATTGGTGAGCTGGTTTAGGCTATCTCCTGTCAACTTTTATATGGCCTTTCTTGTGTATATCTCATCCTTATACCTATTGATGAAAAGGCTGTAAGCAGGTCTTGAGAAGAAACAGAGGAAGAAAATATTTTTGTCTAATATCCCTTTGTTACATAAAGTGACTCTCACCATGTGGTTCAAGAGTTGATGCAAAGGCATTCTGATTCCGCAGCTTTTTTGTCTGACCTCAGTCCATTAACTGCAGCTTAAAAATAAAATAAGGGAGAGTTTGTAACCTCCAGCATGGGTCTTGGTTCACGTTTGTGCCAAGGCTTAGAGATACCTTATATGCTTCTTAGTCTTTGCTGAGCCTGGTGGCCAGACGGCAGGAGATGGCTGTGCTTTTCCTTCAAGGCACTGGGACTTGGGGCAGGAGAGATTTCCTTCCCAACCCAGCCTGGCCCCCCACACCACGAGGCAGCTGCACCTCTCCACAGCTCCCTGTGTGCCCCAACCACAGCCAAGCGTGGCAGCAGTCTCTTGGGGTTGTTGGGTGTTCATTTAGGAGGTGACAGGAAGCTGGAAAGTGGGAATGACAACAGCTCTTGGAGACTCCCCTCTGCCTTTGAGGCTCCAGCTGCTCTCAGGTTGCTTTATGGTCAGAAGAGACTTTTTCTGAGGTGTTCAGGGTATTATTCCCCAGGGCAGCTGGTGAGACTGTTCCCTGAGTTAAGTGGTAAACCCTGTGACAGATGGTGGGAGCTGGTGTTGGCAGCACTGTGTTTCAAGGGCTGGCCAAGCTCCAACAGCACAGGGAGAGAAGAGGTCTCCTGTGAGCAATGAACTGTTAATTTCTGCAGTCATTACCAGTGCTTTCTTTATTGATCTTGCATTTGTACTTCCTCTCTCACCTACAGATGCTTTAGTGCAATATGTAACTTAGGCAATTGTTTTGATTTAAATACTAGGAGAATTTGTTGTGAATAGGCATTGCTGTCTGTAAAACTGAAAAAAAAGTGTAGTGAGTTACTATTCTCCGGCTTTGTTCAAGCAACTTCATTAACAACATGTTACTGTACCATGTTGCCAATACTGGGCAACAGGCAACATTTCTGAGTGTTTGGAGGAATTTCATCAGTGTTGATCCCTCAGCTACAAACCCCAAAGTCCCCACGCAGCTGGTAGCAGTAGGATTTATTTTGGCATGTGATAATAGTCTTGGCCTCTAGTTTGCATGGAATAATAGTGCTAATAAGATGATGTGCTGAAATTCCAGGCTATGAGCTGATTTACTCTGGCAGGTTCTCATCTCCTGCCTGCCAAGGTGCAATTCCTTATCACTTCCTGTTTAGCAACAGATCACATGCCTTCACCCTTTCCATGAAGGGATATATTCTCAAATTAATTTTCATTTGGATATGTAAAAATAGCTGGCAACACATAACTCTTCATAAAATGTAGTGACCCCACAGTAGGTCATAAATTAGAAGTACAGGATAATAAATCCTTATACCTTTTACAAGGCCAAGACTTGACAAAATGGATTTTGAAAACCTTCTTCTGAGGGGTCTTTTATGGCTTTTATATTCTGACTAGCAGTAAATGTTCGGACTTCTCTAAGGGCAGTGGCTGATTCTCCCATTGTAACTAATACCTTGCCACCTGTCTTTCAAATGAAAATTCTTTTAAATAAGTAAGGCAATTCCAATGTGTGTCATTCCAAAGTAAATAACTTCAGGGTACTGCTTACAAATATCAGTATATAGGCTTTCAGTGATTACCAAGGACCACGTTCTGTGTATAGTTTTGTTTTGTTTCACAACAATTCTTTTTTTCTCTCATCAGTGTACCAGGATGTTTCATGTCACTCCCCTTCTGGCACTTTCTTCTCTTTGTTCCTGTAGGCAATTAGTCCTTACTTGCCAAGACGGGATCCAGTTTTGAAACCTCTGATCTATGAAATGGTCCTGCATGAGTTTTTGGAGAGCGACTACGAGGTACTGCAGCCTGATGTGTCTGCATGGAATAGTCACTGCCAGCCAAACACCCTCAGCAATGTAGAATTCTGACAACAAATTCTCTGTTGTATTCAAACAGATCATCAGCGGACAGTTCCACAATAATGAAAACGTTTAAAAGTTGGATTTAGATTTTGTTTTTAAGAGAATAAATAGAATGTTCTTCAGAGCATGCAAATACTGTGAAATTAATTATTTATTATAGATACTGTTATTTGTAGTTTGTTGAATGTAGCATAAGTGGCTGAGGTGATGCACAAAGCCTGCAGCACGTGAAAGAGACTCAGCTTCATGAATCTTAATAACATTCCTCTGCACTGTGCACGTCTGTGGACACGTAAAAGTTGCTTAAAGGTGAAGCACAGCAGGTATCATCTCAGAGGCTTAGCTGAGGCTTTGATGTTTCAAATGTTCCATAGGCCATTCTTTCTATTTCTGTTACAATCTCTTATACTTTTAGGGGTTTGCAACCCTTATAAAAGAGTGGCCTGGAGATCTGTACAACAACACCATCATAGTTCAAGCTGTAGTGGATCACCTGAAGAAAGATCCCCAGAACAGGACTTTGCTGCGAACACTTGCAGAATTGTGAGTACAGTTTTAAATTCCTGTTACCAAAAGTACACTTGAAAGAGTGTACTGTAGTTTATCAATATTTGCTTAACTCTCTTAACAGAAATATTCTTTGTTTCAGTCTACAGAGTATTGGCTTTCTCTCCTCTCCACTCTGCTGACTGCATAGCTTAGCCATTCTTTACCCTTCCTTATAAAGTTCACATCATACATAAAAGCAAATTGTTAAGCATGAGATTGGATTTCCTACTCCTCTCTCCAAAGTAAATAGCTGGCATTCCTCTTTATGCTGTCAGAGGAAACCTCTTTTGTGAAGTGTGCATTTTGGAATTACCTGTAGGCAAATAAAGTGTTGGGGTTATTGCCCACTATTTAAGGAGAAGTTACTGCATGGCTGGAAACATGTAAATGGAAAATGGGCCAAAACTGATCCAGATCCAGGCCACTTTGTACAGGGTGAAGCTCTTTGATTTGCTCAGCCTGATCACTGAGTTAAGTTCTTTTTGTACTGCTTTTTTGAAGAAAGCAAAACTACTCTCTGTTACTATGTTATTAAAATTTTTAGAGAACAATGTTTTCAGCTCTGAAGAGAGTTCCAGTTGTCTTCCAAAAATTGAAAAGCTAACATTTTGTGTGGCTTCCCCTGCAATTTGAAAACAAAAAATGAAAATGCAGAAAACCACAAGTCAGAACACAAATGCAGTAGCCAATATAAACAGAGGTGAAATTAATGTTGCCTGGTGTTTATTTCCCTCTGACAAAAATGAATCACAGGGAGTGTATCCTAACAAGCTTTACATACTAGAGTATGTTTGTTTATATTTTCCCTCATAGGTGATTTTCCTACACTTAGGTATGTGAGATCACATGTACTAAACCCCTGTTTTTATCAGGTACACTTACGACCAGCGCTATGGCAGAGCCCTGGAAATCTACCTGACTCTGAGGCACAAAGACGTCTTCCAGTTGATCCACAAGCACAATCTCTTCAGTTCTATCCGAGACAAAATTGTGCTGCTCATGGATTTTGATTCCGAGGTATGGTGATCTTAATGATATTATATTCACTTTCCACTAGAGATATTTTAACAGATTAAAAATAAATGAGCTGAAGGTAGTGTTGAGGCAGAGAGTGTGTTTGCTGTGTCTGGATACATTCTGAGGTAAGGAAGATTATGTTTACCCAGACTGCAGAATAATTGACCCAAGGATTATTTTTTGCTTTGTATTTCCATTTGTATTTCCTTTCCATTTCCATTTGTCACTCACAGTTAGAAGAGTGCCAGATCCAAGGTCATTGTTGTGATTCTCAAGTCACAACATTGAATATAATTTCACACAGTATCATTTCACCATGATATTCTTTTTGTATTTCTAATCAAATAATGCTATTAATAAGCCAGAGAAAGAAGACAGCAAATTTATTTAGGCATATGTTAAATGTACTTCCCACTTTTCTGTCACTACACTCTATCTGCTTTTGAAAGTTTGCAAGGTTATTAAAGGTTATTAAATTCCAAAAATCAGGAAGTGTTTATTTTCTGCTTAATTCCATCTTCTTTCATTCCAGCTGGCTATAAAACCTGAGCCAATGAGCTTTGGTATGATCCTTGGGGAAGATAACCAAGTAGATCTGCTCTTTTCTCAGTACAGCAGTTGTTTAAGCACTGTAGTTAAAATACAGAGCCATCTCTACCACAGGTCATCATCTTCAGTATGCCCATTCTAAACTACATGGGGGGAAAAAAACTATAACTCGTTTCAATTAAATGGAATAAATCATGTCAGGAATCTGTGCTTTTGTATTTTTTGAATGTGAAGCAAAAGTTTGCTCTTGTAGGAGGAGTGAGAGTCAGAACCCTAGGCTTGGCTTGTGTGGTCCTATTTGCTTGTGTTACAGTCTTGGTGTGCAGGTAGTTTGGAGGAATCCAGTTGTAAGGCAGCTTGAGTTGTGTGTTTCTTCTGTAGCCTTCACCCATTGCTGTTTTGCAATGGGACAGTCATTTGGCAGTGGCTTTCTGTGACCAGTGATTGGTCAATGGGTGTACTTCACCTGCTGTGTAAATGCACATCATTGATTGCTATTAGTGAGGAAACTTAGGAGAAGTATTCTGGAGGAATACGTGAGGTGCCCTCCTGTAATGCTGTGGTGTGAGGGAATGCTGATGTGATGCAAACTGCTCTCTGAATTACTGTTGCTGAAGAGAGTGGGTCCGCACTATCCATCTGACACTCGTGGATTTTGATTCAGAGGTACGGTGATCGTAATGGTTTTATATTTGCTTAACCCTGGAGATACTTTAGCAGATTAAAAATAAATGAGTTAAGAGGAGCTGGAAGCCCTGGACAGCCAGCTCGGTGAGCAGGGAGCAGTGCCGAGAGCACTTGGGGCACCTTGAAAGGGCTCCAGGGAACATGAGCAGGCAAACAGGGGCATGGCATGGCAGGGCAAGCAGGAAGGGCTCCTCTCTGACCAACCTGGGGCAGCCAAGAGAGGCAGAAAACAGACTCAGTAGCTGGTGAGGAAGAGCAAAGAGATCCTTCCAGCCCCAGGCTTAGTGGTGTATTTAAGCCTCCTCAGTCATGGTGTTGATGCGCCATAAAGCTCCATCCCTTGTAGCTGGTGGAGTCGCTGTACCAACCGTGTCAGAGGCCTCCAGAGAGACAGACCTGCTGGTGGCAGATGCAGCTCTGCAGGTCACAGGCTGCCAGGAGAGCTGGGGTCCTGATCAACGGCCACTTGACCATGAATCAGCAGGGCCCTGGAGCCAGGAGGGACATCCCTGTCCTGAGGGGCATCAGGGCAGGGAGGGGATTGTCCCACTCTGCTCTGCACTGGGGCGGCCTCACCTGCAATAGTGGGGCAGGTTGGGGGGACACAATGGAAGGGAGAGATTGAGCCATTGGAGAGTGTCCAAAGGAGGGCAGCGAAGATGGGGAAGGGCCTGGAGGGGCAGCGTGTGAGGACACTGAGGGCACTTGGGGTGTCCAGCTGGAGGAGAGGAGACTGAGGGGAGACCTCATTGCAGGGACAGGCACTGATCTCTGCTCTGTGGGGACCAGGGACAGCACCCAGGGAGTGGCCTGAATTTGTGTCAGGGCAGGGTTAGGTTAGATATTAGAAAAAGGTTCTCCCCTCAGAGGTTGGTGGGCACTGAGCAGGTTCCCCAGGGCAGTGGGCACAGCCCCAAGGCTGCCAGAGTTCCAGGATGGTTTGGATGATGCTCTGGGGCACAGGGGGTGACTCTTGGGGATGGTTCTGGGCAGGGCCAGGAGTTGGACTCGATGATCCTTGTGGGTTCATTCTAACTGGGCATATTCTGTGATGCTGTGATCAGTGAATAAGCATAATACTTTATAGAATGTGAGGAAATGTGTGTACTGTTTCTCACCTGAATTCTCTTTCTTTGTTGTAGAAAGCAGTAGACATGCTTTTGGATAATGAAGATAAAATTTCTGTGAGTATATCAAGTCCTTGGCATGGCAGTCCAATGCTACCTTGCATTGCCTGTCCTTTCAGTCCTGTAAATGTGCTGTTTATCACAGGTTTGTTTTCTTTCAGATTGACAGAGTCGTGGAAGAATTAGAAAACAGGCCTGAGTTACAGCACGTGGTGAGTATTTCTATATTCTGTTGATTTCAACTTGAGCTGAATAAACTCTTTGCCGGATATATCTTTTACAGGTGTGTTTATCTTGTCAGAGTGCACCTGACACTGAAATGTCATAAATCATCAGAGCCAAAGTGGCTACTTCTGCCAATTGACTCTAACATGGCCATAGCATCTTTAAAATAATAAAACAATTTTAAAATGTGTACCTGTAAGAACTTGATAACATACTGCTTGCTTATTAATATACCATGAAGTCCTTTTTATAGCATTGCAGGCACTTGTATTCTGTGGTCAGTTACTTCTTGCTTGTATCCCTCCTTTTTCCCTACATAAAAATGGGATTGGTTAGTGGGTGCAGCTCTGAAATATGTTTGGCTGATCGACGGAGACAGTGAACTGCTTGTCTTGTTTAGAACTGTAACTTCCATGTGCTGCAGGAGTGTTGTTATTTGCACAGAATTGCAGTGTCACTGTAAGGCTGTGGCTCCACACTGCTATTCCAAAAGCCCCTCCTTGGTTTGAACATGCTGTCAGTGGAATACATAATGTGTGACCAAGGGCCTGGGCTGTGTTAGGAGGTTTAACTTGCTGCTGTGTACAGATAGGCTGCAGGGTATTGATCTGCTGAAGAGCTGATTGCTGTGGTAGAGGTCTGACTGGGGGGAGCAGATCTATGAAATGTGCAGCCACCCCACAGGAGCTTTGCAAAGGTGACTCACTGACTGTCACTTTAGGGAAGGGATGCATCAGTTTCAAAGTGTGAAGCCTACTTCCACTGGAATAAAAGTGGCCCTCATAATTATTTTCAAGGCTTTTCTGTGCTCATATAGGAAGGAACTTTGCCAGAGTATCTAGACTTCAAGATCCTTTGGTTAAAACGTTTCAAGTGGTAAAAACTTCTTCACCAACAGAGGCTCCCCGGGGAAGTGATCACAGCACCAAGGCTGACAGAGTCCAGGAAGCATTAGAACAATGCTCTCAGGCACATGGTGTGACTCCTGGGACTGTCTGTGCAGGACCAGCAGGTGGACTTTGATGACCTTCTTTCAACTCAGGAAATTCTATGATTCTGTTAATAATACTGTGTGTGGGTTCAAGTTCTGATTCTTTTTTGATTCCTAGTATTTGCACAAGCTTTTCAAAAGAGACCACCATAAAGGCCAACGATATCATGAGAAACAGATCAGCCTTTATGCTGAATACGATCGACCAAACTTACTACCATTTCTCAGAGACAGCACACACTGTCCACTGGAGAAGGTAAGCTCCCAAAATGTAAACACAGATTTTTATGTCTGGTCTGTAGCTTGCAGTGTTGTGAATTTCTAACTGTGTCTGGTACTGCCCTCTACTGCCAAATTGAGGGATCCTTTGAGTTTATGACAATCCCCTGCAGCAGTTTGAGACTTTCTTCTCTCAGCTCTCAGGGCCGGAATTAGTGGGTATTTTTATTGCACAAGTTCTGAATTCAGACTTGATACATACCTACAGCATATCTATTCATCAGTGCCTGGCCTGACTGAACAGCAGGTCGTGGTTGCAAGAAGTGGCCAATAATTTTGCCAAATCTAGGAGCTGTCAGTGTTAGATCTTGAGAAATCAGTAGCTGTAACTGCAGTTTTTCTACCTTTATATTCTAAGGTCATAAGTTTCTTTTGAATAATATACACAGTATAACAGTCACTGAACTAACAGCTAAAAGTATCTTGTCTACTTCAGCCAATAGACTTGGGATTTTACAGAGTGCCAGGTTTACACTTTCTTATTTTTTATATTTTTCTACCTTGCTCTTTCTTGACAAATTAAAAAATACATAGAGGTAACGCCAGTCTCAAGGTTTTTTACCCTTCTTGAATTAAAGTGAAATGAATGGAAATTCTAAGTTTTCCTCTTTAGAAAGGTCAGTATTTTATTATTTGTGTTTGTTGCTCTTAATGGCTGTGCAGACCTGACCTTATGAAAGGATGCCTATCAGTAGGCAGCTGTAATGATGACACCAGGGGAGTAGTTTTTAAGTGTAGTATTGAATACTGCATTTTATATGGCTAACATTCCAAACAGAACTCTGCTGTTCCTGGCACCTCTCTTGTTTTGAATGCTGTTGTCAACTTTACTGTGCAACAGCAGGAAACAATGGAAAATACTTTCTTGGGATTATGGACTTGGTCCTTGTTGAAACCATTACCTGAAACTAGTTTGGCTTAATGATCTTTTCTGGCAGTGATCCTGCAAGGTTTCCAGACAGAGACTTTTGTCTACAGTATTTACTTACTTGTTTTTAACTTTTTGATTCTCTTAGTTTTTGCCTTATGCATTTTTTGTGTGATCAGAGTTTCACATATAAAACCTTATCTGCGTTTTGGGGGTTTTTGCTGCAAATTAGTTTCAGTTCTTGCAGATTCAGCCTCCTGTTTTTTGTGATGGGTGGTGCAGAAAAGTGCTGTGTGAAACTGATGCAAGCTCGTTGCTGGCACTGCTTTGCTAAACAGGAATAGGTCAGAGACCCATGAACTTGTGGAAGGTGTGATGCAATAATCACCAAACTGTGAGAAAAGGATGTTAGGAAAAAAGTGTCATTCTAACCTTAATATGTTTCAGTAAGAACCTAAGGAAGAGAAGAAAAATACCAACACTACCTAAAACTTAGTTGAATTTACTGTCCCTACTAATTCTGTACTTATGCTTCTTGCCACACGTCATATAGTAACACTTTTTGCCGCGTATAAATCTTCCTTCTTAGGGAATAAAAACGGGACTAAGAATTTCCCAGTTACCAGTATTTTCAGTTCCTGTTAAGCAGGTTCCAGTGCAGTGTATAAATTGCAAAAAAGTGATTTATGTTTGAAAAAAGTCACTCTTATTACTCTTCTAATGAAATTATAAACCCAACAGGAAGAAGTAATTCTTGTTCTTTAAAAGTAAGCCACTTTTATTCAAGTGCAGTTTAGCAAATGCTTTATGAAATGCACTCAAAGGGAAATAGGAATATTCCCTGTTTTCCTCCAGAGGGAGCATGACAGTCAGGAAACATGCAGCATCTAGGACTGCTGAATGCCTGGTGCTTTGTAGTTTTAATTTCTAAGTGGAGAGGGAAAAAAAACCTGTCAGCTGTGTTTATAACTTACTAGTATTATTCATACCTTCATTTACCTGAAGTATCTGCTTGGTAGTTCAGTTACCCCTTCCCCAGAATTCATTGTTCAGATCTCTAATCTTCATAGTAACCCATCTGAAATAATGAGAATTGAAGGAAAAGTTTATTCCTACTTACATTTTTAGTTGTAGCTGTATTTTATGCATTTATACTTTTGATCTCCAAGTGTGAAAATCTTTATTGGTAAACAGTTGTCTTTACAGGAATGCTTTGAATCTTGTGCTTTCTGTTTCCAGTTCTGTTTCCAAAGTGGAAACAGACATGGGATCATTAATGTCATATCAGCCCTGCAGATACTGTGTTACTAAAAACTTATTGGTAATTAGTTTGGTAGTTTTGATAATCGTGCTGATCATTACCTGTCCTGTCCCCAGATTTATTCAGTCTCAGAGAAGAATTTTATAAAGTGTCATGGAGTTTCTCGTCTTAATTAACGCATGGCAGTGCTTATTAAGGGAGCTGTGTTTCTGTCAAAATGAGTACTGTAACTTGGGGGAAAAATATCTTTAAGCCTCCTGCAGCATTTGAGACCAATAACATTTCATGTTACATGGTTTCCTGTGTTCTCTTCCCTCCTCTCTTCCCTTAAATTCAAGGCTCTTGAGATCTGCCAACAAAGGAACTTTGTAGAAGAGACGGTCTATCTTCTGAGTAAGTAGTGCTCAGTGTAATAAATTGCAACACAATTTTAATCTTGTAATAAAGTTTATGCCGTGAAAATGTCTAATATTGTTTAACATGCTCTCCCAGAGGCAAAGTTGGTGTGGAGTCAGTACATCCAAATAACATTATTTAGAAAATAAAACAAAGCACTGGATAATTAATGTGATGTCTGAACTCCATATATTGTGTTACTGTGTTTCTGACTTGGTGTTTTTCTGGGGTTTTGAAAGTGTTGAGAAGGCAATGGGAAACAGGTTCGGAGGGAAGGTATTTTTGATAAAATCTCCAGGAGCAAAGCAATACTGTCAGTTTTGAAGAGAGAGGAGAAATAAAACAAATGTTTTATTCTGAATACATCTCAGAAGCTTAGTATTATCTTTTGCTGAGATCAAAGATGTGCTTATGTTGCCTTCTATCTTTTCTTTTTTTTTCATAAAATTAATTGTAAATTAACTCCTCCAGCTGGCCAACCATTCAACGTCTGAATGAGAGGCATTGTAAGACTAAATTTTTTATGTATGGTTATGTATTAGTCATGAACAGAATAGAAACCATTTTTTTTAAACAATCGCTGGTATAGTAAGAATGTTCTGTGGACCATTTGGGAGAAGAGTAGGATTTAGTCATGAATTTATTTAAAGAATAGTTCATCATTTCTACTAATTCTTCCTGTTTCCTCCTCTTTTTTTTCATGGGTGTAAACTGTGCTATACTTACTGCAAATTAAGGGTGCCCATGTGGGCTCTTAAAAGGGCCCATAATTTCACATCATAGTTTACGTGCATGCACATATACACACTGCCCCTCATGTTACATGTTGCTGCAGTTCAGAACCCTTAATATGACCCAACACATCCTTGAGAAAGCCTCCAGTTGCCAGTCCAGCAAAGTGCTCCCAGCACTTCTTCAGATGATACTGATTGCTCTGGGGTTTGCATTCCTACATCTGATTAGATTAGAGTTGGCCGCAGTTGAATTCGTTTGAGTCAACTTCACACTTCTAAACTTCGTAATTGAAAGAGCTTCTTAAAGCACTGAGCTTTGATAAGCACTTAGTGTTTATAATCTCTTCACTTGTTTTTCCTTCCAGGCAGGATGGGTAATAGCCGCAGTGCCTTGAAGATGATAATGGAAGAACTGCAAGATGTAGATAAAGCCATTGAATTTGCCAAGGAACAAGACGACGGAGAACTGTGGGAAGACCTCATCTTATATTCCATTGACAAACCACGTAAGTAGAACGGCTTCTGAGAAGCCTTACATGTGTATTTTTTGTGGAATTCTGTTGCAATTAGAGGACTGAATTATTCATGTGTATGTTAGAGGAGGTGTTTATGTATGACCAGGGAGCTGTTCTGGTTTGGGAAGCACAACACAGCTGTCTACTGTGTGTAACAACTCCCAGTATGGGTGTGCTGCAGGATGAGCACTTGGAGGTTCAGCTCTTGACTAAGCTCTGCATAGTTATGTCCTTAATGACAGTCAAGGGGAAAGTAGTGCTTTTAATTCAGCAGAAAGAGGCTTTATTTTTAGACAGCCTCAAAACACAGTCTGCAGGCTTGATGAGAATTTTGTGTTTATTGCAACTGCTTCCCTTTCAAATTCTGAAAATGAGGAACCTACACCTTTCTACCTCTCAGTAAAATAACTAATTTATTTTGTTTCTGTGTTACAAAGATAAGATCTGTAATAGTGAGTGCATTTTGCCTTTCATCCATTGTATGAATAGCTACTCCAAGTTAAAAGTTTAGATGGAATCAAAACATAAGCAACATCAGTGTTGCTCAGGAGGCAGATTCAGAGAAGTTCAAAAGACTGGGAAATAAATTTTTTAACTATCTACTCCATTAGTTTTTACAACCTCTTCTGAGGCTCTAAATCAAGACTTTAAAGTCTCTCTTGGGTTCTGTTTTCTAGGGGATTGAAAGTCTTGTAGAATTCCTGTCAGAATACACACCGTTTCATCCTTTGGCTGCTGTTTCTGACAGGAAGAAGTGTTCAGAATCTGTTACTCCTTTAGAAGAATGGCATTCTCAAATTACCCATATTTAAATGCAGTCCATCACTAAAAGTGATGGTACAATCAGTGATATTTTTAAAGCAAAAGGGATTCAAAGCGTATAGAATTCTTGCGGTTCCGTCTTCCTATATGCAGAGCAACTCCAGCCATATTCCTCAGTTTGGGAGGTCGAATTAAAAACACAGCCTTGAAGTTCATCCTTGTAGTGTTTTGTTTAGCCAGATGCTCTTGAAAAAGCGAAAGACCTCCTGTGTCACTCTCACCAATGTCTAGAAACATGTTGAAATTAGGTTAGGTGCTTGAAAATTTGTTTTTAAACCCTGGAACTGGGAGTGGAATAGGCACATAATGTAGGTAATTTTCTCACTCTGTTTGCTCGAGTGCCCTTGTAATTGAATCAAAATACATTATTTACTTGTGGGTTCGTGCTGAGGACTCAGTTACCCCTTTTCTAAATATGCTGGAAGTTCTGTGAATTGGCAATCCTTGTCTTCCTCTCTTCCCCAAAGGCTTGTGTGCCAGTAAATACAGCTGCAAGAAACGCAGCAAGACTGTGAAACAGTCTTGGTGTTATTGCTTGGTAAAGAACTGTCATGGGATCAGCCAAAGCCTGCAGCTTGTCACCAAAGCATCCTTTAATCAGGTATTTGGCTGGATTGGTTTTCTTAATTTCTCTGCCTCTTGGTTTTCACAGCTTTCATTACTGGTTTGTTGAACAATATTGGAACCCATGTTGATCCTATTCTTTTGATCCACCGCATTAAGGAAGGCATGGAGATTCCTAATTTGAGAGACTCACTGGTGAAAATTCTTCAGGACTACAACTTGCAGGTAAATATTTTATTCTTCATATGGTACTCATTTTCAGAGAGACAGCAAAACCTCTTTGTCACTGAACATCATGAGAAATTACTCTCATGATTTGTTCAGTCATCTCTCATGAACACTGTGGGTTGGTACAAAACTATGACAGAAACAGGAGAAATTTGTCAAGATCTCTTGATGGCTTCTAGCTCTTCTAAATGTCTCTCATGCTGCCATAAGCCTGCTAAGTAGAACTTGCATTATCTTGGGTGATTCAGACTATTTTACACTGCCCAACTGTCCAATACTGGAAGGTCTCATGACAAGTACTTTTCACTCCGTTTCACATATGAGGAGGCAGAATGCAATGTGCCCTCTCTGAAGCATCCACCAGGTATTAGAGCCTGTATGTGTTGTGTCGTATCAACTGAAGGAAGATGAACTTTTAAAATCAAAGTCATATCTGTTGTGCAGAATGTGTTGGTGTCTATGCATTTAAAAAAAGGACTGCTCATTGGATTATGGGATTTCTTATCCCAGCATATGTGCAGTTCCCTACCTGATAGGTTCTGAGGCATGTTTGTAAGAAATTCCAAGAAATGTACCCTTCGGTGTCCCCTGAAAGCAGCAACAGAGTGTGTTGCATTGCATACTTTAAATCTCCCTGCTACAAAAGGAGTCCCAAACTTGAGTTCTCTGTGATGCTGCTCTGCATCTCACTGCTGAGAGACAGAAAGATATAGAGCAGTTTGAATATCTGCAGTGTGACTATGCAGAGTCCAAGAAAACATAGCCCTGTAGGCAGCTGAAACTCCAATTTTCAGAGCCTCAAACATTTGTTTCCCATCTGCTATTAGTCTTTCAACAGCTCAAGCAAATAGATGGGTTTGATGGTTACTGTAAGGTCACGTTTGGTATCCTGCCAGGCCAAGTAAAGCCTATAACTCCCTTCAGGGCAGGGTTTAAGCCTTTCCAAGGCTTTTCCATAATTTTATTTTTATATGGACTTTAGATTATGACCTTGGCTATTTCAAAGTAGCATTTTGCATTGCTTCTTTTCCTGATACTTTTTATGTGCAAGGAACCTCCAGAGATAAATGGACACATGTTTGCATATAATGCATGTTGTAACATTACTGCTGGTTTTTATGTGACTTCATGAGATATTAATATCCTTCCAAAATGATGCTAAATACCATGCTGCCTTTCAAGAGCTGCATGTTAATCTTGCTGCTGTCAGTACCACCACTGATCCTGCTGTTCCTGCATTCTCATGAAATCCAAATGTGATTTTTGCTGTGTCTGCAGGCAGACTGAGGAGGTGCTGTAAGCATAGCTGCAGTTGTACACATATTCACAGTGCACTGTGTGGCTTCAGACAAAGCTGATGACATCATTTGGTCATACTTTGGGAAGAGAATAATTTTGTCTTCAAATACCTTTTAAAAAATTACTTCTGGATTAAAGTGATGTATTTAACCTTCAGAGTGATATCTAAAATGATTTGCTGTTAGCATTGAAATGATTCATGGATTTCAAATTAATTCATTTTGAAGCAGAGATGGGTAGCTCTAGGGCTAAAGTTTAGATTCCATTGAAATAATAGAAATTAGGAAAGTTTAATGTAACTTGTGCTTGGCTTACTTGTAAAATAGAAAACCATATAGCCAAAAAAAAAAGACTATATTTCTTTAGAGAAATGTAAGCTATAGCTTAAAATAAAACTGTTCCTTAAGCATTACTGGCAATGTAAAGTGCACAGTTTATGAACACATGGTGTATCTACATTGCACTTTAGAAATGTTACCACAGCTCTTGCACACTCACCAAAGCTCAGGACATGGCTGGGATGGCAGGTAAGTGTCCACAGAGCCTCTCATTGCTCAGGGCAGTTCTGCCCTCACTCCATCATTACTGCTGCCCAGTTGGCTGGTTTAAAGCTAGTCTTTGGTGTGTTCGTGTGATGCCTGGTCACACCTCTGCATTGGGTCGTGTAGGTTCATGGTGAGAAGTCCATGACCTTTATTCTGGCCTGGCACAAATCTTTCACTTGTGGTAAAAACTTCCTGATATGCAGCACATAACATACCATACAGAAATGAAAATTTCATTGGCTAGGAATTTCTGTAACTTCAGCTCTCTGGACCTCAAGCTCTGTATGGACTTAAGTTTTATTGTTCTGATTTTCAAAGGCAAAAGGAATCTTGTGGCACAGTCCACAGAGGAGGAGTGCAGGTGAAGTGAGTACCTGCTCCTTGACTTGCAAGTCACTGCCCAACATGAAAACACTGCTGTTCTTTTCATAGTGTTGGCTTCCCAAAAGGTGTTACAGCTGTGCCATTGTATTATTTATTGGTGGGCTCCTTTTGCAAGCCCTGATAAGATTGTTTTGTACTTCTGTAAGTATGCAGATATAAATTTCATATTATGTTCCTCAATTTCCATGCCAGGAAACTTTACATTAGATGTGATTTGAAATATGGGTAGGAGCTAAAAGCAGTGCCTTTGACAGACTTTGTCTTTTTGAAAACAATCCCTTACATCCCGGTAAAAGCAAGTAAAGCAAATTGAGTGGCTGCCAAAGCACACCCTATGTGACTTACAGTGTGCATCAGAGAATCCAACTAGGAAGTCTACTAATGCAGCAAAATTTGTATTGTAATTTTTTTTTTTTAATCTGGACTCTTCCTTGAATGATTTTTTTATTAATTTTGGCAGATTGTAGACTGATTGCTTCACTCTAACAAATTGCCATCTACCAGAGGAACCTGCAACTGTTCTGTGTGCTACTCTAAGCTCACCTCAGCTCTAAATTGATGTGGTTAACCTGTGAAATCTGATCACTACCAGCCATCTAAGCTTGGCACTAAGGCAGAATTAGATATTATTTTGGGTAAAAGTAAATATAGTTATGTGAGACTTTCTTCTTCACCTACAACTTCAATGAAGTACTACTAATTTGCCTTTTGCTCTGGCACTACAGCTCTGCTTTACAAGTAGGGGTCTATTAAACTGCCTTATAATTCTTCCAGAGTACCCTTTTTTTATTTTCCAACTTCAGAAAATGCAGTTCTGCCATGAACTTAATTTCTCACCCTTTGTATGCCATTTGTTAGAACAAAACCTCAAGAGATGTTGGTATTCTGAGACTCTTTTTCCCTAGTTTTAAAGTACAAAAGCAATTTGTTTAGAGGCAATTTGTTATAGATTTTGTGGATTAGCCATTTTACTCAAGCATTGACTTACTACTTTGCACTTCGATTGAACCCGACGGGTAACAGACATTCATCTGTTCACAGAGTTCACATCTGTCCATGCATAATGGGGTTTATGAACTGGTAGAACCCAATGATAATCTGATGAATGCTGCTTGAAACAGCACCTGGAAAAATTGTGAGGTTGTGCTCCTGAATATGACTAAAATGCTGTTCAGACTCCTTGGAGGCACTAGAGGGCAGGTGCCAGCTTGCACAGGGGGACACCTGCCTTTTGCTTGTAAAGACTAAAAATAATGTGTTTTTAATTGTGCTAGCAATGCCATTTGGAAGAATTTGGTTAACTGGCCCTGCAAAACTTGGACTTGTTTGGGTGCTAAACTGAGTCAAGCCCAAATTTATTCCCAGAGCTTTGAGTATACCCTTTCAAATTAACTGCATACTACAGTGTTTTCCTTCAAAGATATTGTTAGGCATTTGTAAATCAAGACTGTTTTAATAGAAGGGCTTATGCCTTCTGGTTTTAATTATTTGGTGGTATCTTCCCTAATATAGCCAGAAAACAAACTGTGATTCCTTTTGCAATACATGTTTTGGTTTCAGCAGTTTTCATTAATTTGGTGAAAGGCATTATTTGTGCACAAAACTTCTTCCTGTAGGTGCACAAAGATCAGTTTCATCCTCTGAGTTCTGTTTCTTCTTGGATAGTGGTTTCGTTACAGATTTCTGCCCCATGTCAGTCTGAACTAGTTCAACATAATCTTAGAGTGCACAGTTACATATTTCTCCCCCCTTTTAATGATGCTCCTCTCTCTTGCCTTCAGTTTCCCTCTCCTTCTCCTCTTTCCGTGAGTCTTAAATTATCCCTCTCATCTTTGAGGTCTTCAAATCTGTCTGTGCAGAAGTGTTGAGATTTATTACTTTGAGAATTGACATTTTACATTCTTCATTGTGACTTTTCCTTTTATATAATAATAGCTGCCTACTGTATTCCACTTCTGGCTGAAAAAGGTCTGACAGTCATTGAATGTGGAATGGAAAAATCTTAGTAGTATTTAAATAATGGGATAAAGATAGTGCATGTGTCTTATAAGATATGTTTTATCAGTTATTTCTGGGTTTTAAGGCATCAATCAGTATTGAGGTTTTCCAGTGACCTAATGATGCCTATTGTTTCCCTCTTTATTTTTCTTTCTTATTAATGAATTTTTCTTATTGGCACACTGTATTTTAATTAGAAAATGCCAAGCCATGCTCCCATCTTCCCGCTGTGTCTTTGTTCTGCTCTTTTCATTCAATATGTTCACAGCACCAAGGCTGTCAGAGTTCCAGAAGTGTTTGGACAACACTCTCAGGCACTTGGTGTGGTTCTTGGGGCTCTCCTGTGCAGGGCCAGGAGTTGGACTTCGGTGATTCTTGCGGGCCCCTTCCAACTCAGAGTATTCTAGGATTCTATGCTTGCTTTGCTCCTTTTACTTAAACACGGGGTTTTTTCACGTGCCTATGCTGAGTGCAGCTAGCAGAGACTCTGATATATAACCAAGATCCCCTCCAAGTTATTTACCTATCTTTGGCATGTAATTGATTGAGAATACTTTCAATCAGGAAAGCACTCTTTCTGAAAGATAGCCTCATTCAATTGTCCTTGCCAAAAATTTCTAGTATTTTTTCAAACTTAGGGACGTTTTTCCATATTTAAAACCAAATTTAGCATTCTGTGTTGCCCTTGGATAAAGTTGAAAGGGGAAAGACATAGGCAGATAGTTCCTGAGATTATCAGCAGATAAAAATAATTAATTTACTAAGTGTTTGTCTTGTAGAGCTGCATTCAGTTGCTGATGCTCTGAAATGTTTTATAGCTCAATGTCTCTAAAACTGGAAAGTGTCATTCACCCCCTGATATGCCCAATTTGAAATGCTTAAAGTGTTACTCAATTTCAATTTTTTTAATGTACTTCAGATTTGCAGTCTTCCCTGCATATCATTCTTGGCAGTGTGTCCTTGTTACTTCACAATGAGTATGTGGAAAGATAGGATTTTGGACAGAAATATTATTTCTTCTTAGGTATTTGCAGTATCTGCATCTTGCACTATGTTAGAATGCTCAGTGTCTTCTGTAATGCAAATGATCAGGCCTCTTTAGAACACTATTTTGGTAGCACTGTTCACCTTAGAATTGACTGAATCTCTTTGGAAAAAACTTTTCAGAGGAATTGTTGTCTTGGACAACAAATTTCCAAACATCAGTTTGGGAGGAAGAAGAAAAAATTCCACAAGACTTATTTGAGTTTGTCATATTTTCATACATACTTCGTTAAGTATTGTGAAATAAGGCTCTGTATGATTTTTATGCCCTTGATTCCCCTGTGTTTCACAATGACATGTCAGTCTGATGAAAAATACCAAATAAGCTGAAAGGGAGCTGTGCCTTTCGCTAAAGAGGAATGAACTCTGGACCTTTGGTTAGTTGTAAGGACATTTAATACTGTTACACTTCAGCAGCAAATATGTTTGCACAAAATGCATTCTGAATTTCTGTGTTTACAAAGGTTTTGTGATCAGCAAATGTCTTTTCTGAAAAAAGACAGGAAAGATATGGGTAGAGGGAGTTTTGAAGTGGTTTGGAAACCAATTCTGAGGGCCACTGTAAAAATTCCTCCCCATTGTAATTTGTTAATACCATCTCACAGGAAGAAGATCATAATTTATTGTAATAGTGTATTTGTAAAGGATTTCATTGTTTTGTGGGCTTTTTTTTTTATATTGTGGGGTTTTCATTTAGGTAGATTTGATGGTAACAAGAGGTTCCTCCTTTCATTCCTTTATAATAGCTTGAAAAGACCCAACTATTCCCTGTAGTCCCCTTGGCAGCCTTGCCAAGGGAGTTGATGTGCCCATCCCTTCAAGCCCCGCTGTGCTTTGTGTTCTCTGCACCAACAGATCTTGCTGCGGGAAGGCTGCAAAAAGATACTTGTTGCTGATTCTCTTTCTCTCCTGAAGAAAATGCATCGAACTCAGATGAAGGGTGTTCTGGTAGATGGTGAGTACCATCTAGATTGTGAAGGCTTTTGCTTGGTGTAGAAACCCCCTAACTGCTTTGGGAGCTGCCCAAAAGCCTGAGTATTGTACCTCATCTGTCGAGTGCAGTAGGATACTCACTGCTTTCCCCTTTTGCAAAACAACTCCCTGTATGTCAAAAACTACCAGACCCAGCATGCAACTTTTCCCCTTGGTCAATTTCTCCGTAGCCAGGACTGTTTTGTGTCCTGTAGTTTGTCCATAAAGGTGAAAATGCTGTTTAGTGCTAACACAGGTAGTCAGGTGACAATAGTCTGCAACCAAAGCAAAAGCCATGAGATGGTTGTCAGAAGCAGTTGAAAACATTTTGCAAGATGCATATAAGCAGTGCTGTAATTCACACCAGCTGAGTGTCAATAGACAGGACAGAAGATCAGAGCTTCTGCCCCAAAATGCTGTAGAGTTAACAGCAGCCACCCAGTGCTCCTCTTTCTCAGTTTGCCTTTTGCTTCTGCAATGCTGATCCTAAACAGCCTCACTGCTGCAGTCCTACCATCATCAGAATCAGAAGATCTAAATATTTGTCATGCTGTTATTAGAACTCCTCCTTCAGTATTGCTCTTCAATTTTTAATAGATTTAGTTAGGCATCATAAGTAAATCCTTTAAGACCAAGCCCCATATCTGTAATAGCAGTATGTTCATGCCTGCTTTATGAAGAAGTAAGCATGGAGTTTGTTAACAAAGCTGCTCTAAGTTTTCTCTTTTTTTGTTTTTCCAGAGGAGAATATCTGTGAATCATGTCTGTCTCCAATACTTCCCTCAGGTAGGATGCTTTTTGAGAAGAAAAGGAGATTTTAATTTTTTTTTTTACTGTTATTATTATTGTAAGAGGAACTACTGTTTGTGTTTGTTCATAAAAATGTGTGGTAGTCTCCCCTGGTGACCACTGTATAAATTTCAATCTCCTATGCAAAGATTGCTTTGGAATTCTGACATGGGAGTGGAGTCTATTTGGACCTCTTTTGTTGCAGTATACTCAGATGTTCTTTCTTACTCAACTTTGGCTTCCTTATTTTCTGTTTTGAACACGTGGAATTCAAGGCAGCTTTTAGTTCCATCAATATATGCCTTCTCAAAGATTATTAAACCACAAAATGAAGCTGCCACCAAAACTTGTCTACTTCTGTTGAACACTTTAGACTGAACTTGTAGATCATAAAGTTTTATGGAGTATACTTTTTGTCTGAATGGTGGAGAACTCGTGGCTTCAGTCACTGCTGCCGTATTTGATATAACTTAGGCTGTAGTTTTAAAACATCTTCCAAAGTTAGTTTTGAAACTAGAAATTCAGGATGTTATTTTGGAGATGTACATTCTGCAAGGCAACTATAGTTCAGAAATATCAATGTAGTTAATGAGCATCTTAAGAATTAATTGTGCTAGGAGAATATCTGTCATGGCATCTTTAAATAAGATATGTCAGATGAAGCATATGTATGGATGGGGTTTTTTGTTTGCTAGGTGTTGATAGCCCAGTAGAATCACATATATTTTTTTTAATGTTTTCTACCATTTTTCACTTAAATAAATAAATAAAAAGCAGCTATACTATGATCACATGCACCAATGTAGAGATCAGGAAAATCTGGCAGAGCTGAATGTGCTAATGCCTTGAGGTATGTGTGTTGAGAAAATGGGAGCCAAAGGGTAGAAAGTGGATGTTGCTCATGGGTGAGCTGGTTCTTCTTTGGATATGTCCAAATTTAGCATGTAGCATATACTGTATTGACATGAAAAATTCCTGGTGAAAAGGCATTTAAGCCACAGAATAAAATTATTTTCTAACTCCATCACTGGGACACTTAGCATCACTCTCCATGGTTTCCCTAAGTGAGCCAGAATAATCTGGAAATAAATTCAAGAGATGCTACTTGAAGTTTCTTTGTGTATAACAGAATGTGGGCATATAGTGCTGTAGCTACTGAATCATTTGTTTCATTGCCCTGTTGAAATGAAGTTACTTTTCTCTCTCCCAGATGCATCCAAATCATTCAACGTGGTGGTGTTCCACTGCAGACATATGTTTCACAAGGAGTGCCTCCCCGTGTCTAACACAGTAAGGAACTGCCTTAATCTCTCTGACACCTTTGCCAAAGATAAAATGACACATTGCCTTTGGTTAGCTGTGGCACTATCAGGAATTACCTTATTACAGTGATGGTAGCACATAGTAGTATGTGGCTAAGCAAAGGGGATTTAGGGACACTGCAACTAAAGTTTATCCAATGTAAAAAGAAATCACTGCTGTTTGAGCAATGTTTTAGCACTTTCTGCAGTCTGAATATGTAATGCAGCTCTGAGACATACAGGCAATACAACCTGCCTGATTTTTTTAATTCATTCTTTTCCATTGCAGCTTTCTCTTTAATTAAACATTCTTAAAGACTAGAATAAAGGTATTTTCTCAAGTGATCCATATTAAAGGATTTAATTACTCATTTCAGGGTGAATATTTAAATATCTTTGTAGTCATCTTTATGATCAGAACATGTTTTTCTTTGTAAGTTTTTTTTTCTTTATTCAATTAACACAAACCAAAAAAGTAACTGCTGGATAAAGCTGGGTTTGAATTTAGGAAGGAAAGCATTAGAGTGGTAACAATATCACATAGAAAACTAAATTTAAGCTTTTCTGATTCTCTATCTGTCTCTGAAAATTAACATCTAGTGAAAAAATAACTTTGGTGAATCATTTAATCTGGAAGTAACCAAAGTGCTTGTAGCCATATGGTACAATATGTATACCTAAATATGTCATGAAAATCTTCATGTATCAGATCATTTGCACGAGAAAGCCCAACAACTAGTAAATATTTATTCAAACAATATTTACCACTTATTTTATTGTGAGAAATAATCTAAAATTTATCTAGCATTCTCAATTTTCTGGGACAGGTGTCTTGTTAGGCAGAATGTTTAGATGTGACGTGGATGTTACAGGGTATATATTCACAGACAGTATGTATGAACACACAGGTATCTGCATGTGACTGAGCCAAACTTTCCCATGCTATAGCATTTCATGGTCTTAGGTCTTAGTTGTGTTATTGGTACTTGGTTACTGATGACCCAGAGTAACAGTAAACACATATCTGATATCAAATGACATTATCTGGGCCCTGTTCTCAGTCTTTGGGAGTCTGTGGAATGCTATCCAGAGACAGTGCTGTGACTAAGGCATCCAGTGGTCCTTGGAGCGGCCCGAGTGACATACTCTCTTATTTATCTGTGAAGATAATCAGTGATGCTTTTGACTATGCACATTTTCATTTTTGGTGTGGAGGAAGCTTGACTCTCCTGGAGGGTGATAGTAATGCCCTGGAAGTGAGTGGGGAGTCGTAGTGCCCTCTGACCCCAGGACAGGCTGCCTTACCATGTCCTTCCCTCATCTCCCTGCCTGTGTGCACAGGGAACAGCCTGACCATGAGTAGTGATGTTCAGAAGGGCATTTTCTTGCATCTTCACACCTTCTAACATGGTTACATTTCTGTAAGAGATTCTTGTTTTCCTTTTTGATTTTTAGGTATCTCCTGTCCAGTTCTGCAACATTTGCAGTGCCAAACACCGAGGGCCAGGAAGTGCAATCCTGGAGATGAAGAAATAGCAGTCCCCTAGTTCTCCATGGCAGTCTGTGACACAGAATCTCTTAGGACCACGCAGAGCCTCTGTATTTTTCTGTTAGACATCACTTCTGTATATAATTTTGATTGTGATTTAAAACTGGTTTCTGTAATTTATCCAGTTTACTGAGCATTTTTGGGAAAGAGAAAATGTAAAAATCTTTCCCTAGTAAGTATTTGTTATGCAGTTCGTATGTCAGCTTGTTACTTCACTCTGGAACAGAGCAAAAAGAAATAAAATGGGAAGAAAAGAAAACACTTTGGAGATTTGTGTTTGCTGTGAATTAATGTGCTTTACACTTTGGAGCCACATCACTCTCATGGTTAGATATTGTAAAGAAAGATGTATTGCCATGAGTTCAGCTCACCAAACTACTTCAGTCCTGATTTAGTCTCTTAGTGACCTGTTTACCTCGAGACCCGTAGGAGTCTGACTGCTTTCAGTGGAACTGCTTCAGGACTTGCAGCTGTCTGTGTGCTGACTTCATGTTGGTTGCACATAGTTTGTTCTAAACTGGGTGATTTCTCAATTGGTCTTCACAATGCCAAAGTTTGAAGTGGGTTTTTCTCATGTTCAAGTCACCCAGAGACTTTATTTTTATGTCAGCAGGTGGTCTTTAGACTTATTATGAAAGTATGGTTGAAATGTGTGATTTTGTTTAAGTACAGAGTGGAAAAAAACTGTATAAGATCTCTAGGGGTTTCTTTTGGCCTTACCAATTTAACAGCTAAGTTAAATAAGTCAATTGCATATTAACAAAACCATATTTTGAATCCCAACAGTGTTCTGTTCTGTTGATCCAGAGGAGGTAATCTTTCAGAATGTCTTCACAGTAATGTAATCTGTTCACACTATTTGCTGGTAAAATTCACTACAAGCATTTTTTCCCTAAGAAAGGTAATTTTTCAGAGTTCCCAAGATATTTTTCTGCTTTTTAATAACTTGAGTTTGAAAGTAAAAATACCATCAGATTGTAAGATTTAAACAAGCAGTTAACATAGCAAGTTCTGAAACAGTGGTATAAAGATACTGCAGTCTATAAAACTGGAAAATACAATACCTCTAAGTTTTTCTGTACCTTACTCCCATGTAGGTGCACCTTAAAATAATTTCTATTGTGGAAACTTGGATTTCTAATTTATGTAAATTCATTATACTCTTATAAAATCCTCTGGGCTGAGCTGGACTAGCAATCTGAAGAGTGATTGTTGCTGTCCAGTGTGCATATATAACACTGGAATAAAATTTTATGTGTTTAGAAATGCTAGGATTTCCTCTGCATGGTTGCATTGACAAAATTAAAAACACGTCAAAAACACAGTAATCCTATTCTGTTTTGATAATGCAGACAGCTGAAGAAAATTTTTAAAAAAAGGTGGAAATTATTTCTGGACAGGAAGCAGGTGGAATACGAAGGATGGGAGCTTTGTGGTGCAGAGCATGGTCTGTGTAGGTCCCTTAGGAATGAGTGCCTGGCTCTGTGGCTTTTTGTTTCCAGCAGTGAGTGCCCATTCTCAGATCCCTTATTCATTTATCCAGTCTTATTCCTCTGATTAGGAAAGCTGCCTCAAGTCCTAATAAGCAAAATGTTTCAGTGAGCTCACAGGTTGTTTCACCACGATGTTTGAGTTGTTGCCTGCCATACCTGTAGATAAGTTTAAAAACTTTTTGAGAGCCCTATTCTTCAGTAGCTGTAAGCAGCTTTTCTATATTATGCCCTAAGAATGCCCTAAGCTGTCACCTCGCAGGAGGAAAAACTCGAATTACTCCCATACCTTTATATCACAAAGTGTTCTGTAGAGTTATATGATAATTTCAAGCAGGTTTATTTTTTTACTTCAGCTTGGCCTTAAATTCCCTAAAGCATTTGAGTGTTCTGTGACTCGGTTTGCTCATCGTCCATCACCAGCAATCATATTGCATTATACCCTGACATATTCTTTACATTATGCAAGTAATTTAAATCACTGTATGAAAATCTAATCAAAATCTTCTCTAAATCCAAAGCCTCTTTCATTTGGGCTTCGGGGACTACCCCTTTTCATGTTCCTGAATTCTAAATTAGCTCATTAAGATTCAGCAAAGAAGTGTGCAGGCCTGACTTTGATTCACTCTTCTTCCTAAGAAGCCTTCACATCACAGAAAACGTCTGAGGTTACAGTCTAAAATATTCAGCTACCCAAGAGCTTTTCTTCTGGAGGAGAGTTCTTCCTAAGAAGTAGCCTTAAAGTTGCAGAGCCCCTCGGAAAAGTACAGAGCAGCACTTACCCAGTTTTCACCAGTGCTTATGTAAGATGGCAAGCCATTTATCAGCATTCTTGTGCTTCTAAGGTAAACTTAAGATAAATACTACTTTTTTCTCTGATACATCCAGTTCTGTGTGAGTTCTTGACCGATAAAACTAACTGAAAGGATTTGTGATGGATGAAGGAAGTACACGTTGGCCTGTCATATCAAAAGAGGCAAAACTATTTTTGCTAAAATGAGTCTTTGGATGATTTTTCTAATCTGTCTGGTTTTTTATTATTATTTTGAACCCACAGTGCTGTATGATAGGCTTGGTGACAATGTTGGGCTGAAGGTTTTGTGGGCCCAAAGGAGTGGGGAGCCAGAGGTGCTTGGTGAGCATGAGGCTGTTTAGTCCTGCAGAGAGCTCAGTTAAAGTGACAGCACCAGGATAGAGGCTGACTTCTGCAAAAGGTGGGCCTGGCAGGGACCTGCCACAGGGATCTAGCCAGCAGTTTGTGTGGCTGATAAGGAGGTGTCTGTTGCTCTTGTAATAAATGAATTCTTTATTGGGTGAATTTTTAAGGCTGACAATGTCTGAAAAGGAGCGGGAGAGGCTCTGCAGATCTTCTGGGTCTCCTTGAAGTTAAGTAGTGCGTGACTGGCTTTAGCTATCTCCTACTGCAGCTAAATCTCCTGTGTTTGCTGGCTGGTGCCTGTGTCTCTGCCAGCTGAGGGTGTATTGAATCAGCTGTGTGTGGTGCTGGGGCAGGAGTGTGCTGCCCACCATTAGTGATTCAGTGTGATGGAATTGGGTTAATACTGCGAGGAGCTGCTCTGTTCACAAAGGTATGTCCTCTGTCTGCAGCTGCACTGGCAGCTGCTCACCTGCAGGAAGCCCTCAACACACTGGGTGTTGTGTTGGAACACGAGTGACTTCAGTGTCTGACACCAATCTTGTGTTACAGAGCAAGAGCAAAACCAAAATGAGTTGCTTTCCCATTTTTGGATCCATACCATATTCCTGTTTGGAGTAAGTGTTTTCATGGACAGTTACTGCCAAGGACTTGAATGCAGATTTGTGAAGCAGCTAACAAGAAATACCCAGTTGTCTGCTGTGTTTTGTGATGTGTTTTTAGTAGGAGACTGTGCTGTAACATCTTCCTCTACATTTTGGCTGATATTTGGGTAGAGGCTGTCAATGTTGTGTGTAGACTGCACAGGTTGGCTTAGCAAGTTTTCATCTTAGCAAATTCAGTCACTTTCTATCTTAGGCTTAGTGTTTATTCAGCTAGAGTCTTTTAAGCAGCCACTGCTTTACTCTTTGCTGCTGAGTACACTGCCACAGTGCTTTCCTGCCTGGTGAGTTGGGTTTCTGTCTCCAATTCAAGGGAACTGGAATTACAAATAATCTCCTAAATGAAAACCTCAGGCTGGATTTCCTGCTTCATAGGTGTTGTGATTTAGCATTCAAGAATTGTATGTCTCCAGTCACCTTGGAAAATCCAGTGTCATCTCTGCAGGTTGGTTGGACCCGTCCCTGCCTGTGTTATTTATAAAAATACTTGCAGGAAAATTTTTACCTAATGCTGAGCAAGGACTGCTACCTGACAGGAAAATCTCTCTGAGGGGCCAGTTTTCTCTCCCTTGTTGTACACTTCTGACTTCATATTCAAGCAGCATAACTCTTGCCCCTGTTTATAAATGCCAGACATAACATCGGTGTCTCTTCTTCTCCAGAAGAGCTTCCCCCTCAAGTGGATCTTTGCCAAAGAGTAGCTATAAATCAACTGCTGTACTCTCAAAACAATTTAGACAAGACTTGTAAGAAATGAAGTACCACATTTAGAGAACGACTCTTTAATTATATACTTTTGGGACTGTCTTCTTATTCTACTGTGCCATGAAAGATTAATTTTCTCTTGGCATTAGAAATGTCCCTAGATGAGGTTTCTTCTGTTCTTCAAGACAAAGTGTGCTTTTTTTTTTGTGTAATCAAATATTAAATTATGCAGAAAACAGAACATCTGAAGTATCTGAAGCATCAAACATGGAAGAGAAAAGAGTGTGTGAGAAGTTCCAAGAGAATTCAATGAGTTATAGTGGAAATGACCTACATTTAGTCTTAACAGGCTTCCATAAGTGGGGATCGTAATAAGCTTTTGCAATAGAGGTCTTGAAGGTTCTGCTGTGTCTGGGCTGTGCTTAGGACCAGTAGGGGTGCAGAAGTGGATCTGGTGCCCCTCCAGCCTGGAGGAGCTGCCAGAGGTAGTGCAATTGAGGGCTACAAAGGAGCAGGGGCTGCAGAGGGCAGTTCAAGTGTTGGTTGGGGTTTTCTCCCCTTGCTTTTAGTGTGATCCCAGTAGGATTTAAGTCCAGTTAGGTCAACAAGGTAATGGTATGTGGTGTCCCACGGCTGTAAAATCACATTTAGCAAGATGTCAGCTGGATGGTGTGTTCCAGTGTTCACACAGGATGCAGATTTATCTGTGTGGTGACAGTGAGGGATGGGAGCCACAATAAATAAGTCAGTAAGTTGTGCATTTTTAAAAAAACAGCTTAACAAAATGTTCTTAAAAATGAGCAGTTGCCTGACATTTTATCACGTCTTGCTCACAATAAACTAGTAGCACTGGGAGGTGCAGATGACAATAGTTTCTTCAGTCTGTAGGGCCCCTTCAGTAGCAGCTATTTTTGCATTTGCTGGCACAAGAATCACTGAGACATTTCTCAGTGTATCCAACTCTATTAGTCTTCATCTGGAGTTTCTGCAGAGTAATGAAGATCTTTAGCTAAGCAAAGCCAAAGTTGGGAGGCGTTTTCCCTGTGTAATCTGTAAAGCTGAGCCAACGATACATTTGTGGCCTAACTCAGTTCTATGCTACGCAGATTTTCATTCTCTCTGCAGTATCAAAAAGCTTTCCAGTGACATGCTAAGGGGACTGTGTCCTGTTTACATTATTCCATATTCATTCTCTCTTTTTCTCCTTCTCCCTTTCTCCACTCACCCACTCCAAATATGTATATTGGATTGAGTGCTTTATTTTGAACTGTGTGGTGATTTTCAGTCATTTTCTGCAAACACGCTTTACATTTCTCCTTCTAGGAAACAGAAACATTTTAATTAGTAATATATGCTTTCAAAGCAGTATTAAAACAAACTTATAAGGGCACTTAAAGGCATTGTACTTCACGCTGCTTCTATGAAATGTGGGTGAGTTGGTAGTGGTTTTTAATTGCTTCTTCCTATATGCTGCATTGCAGTGTTACACTAGGAAGGCTCATGCTGTTGGATCTGAAGAAAGAAAGTCATGTTGCATAAGATTAGATAAAGAAATTGCCATAATTTCTTACAGAGTTTTTTATAGATATTGAATCCTTCTCTCCCTGTATGCCTCACGTTGTTTTGTGGCTGCAACCAGCCTTTATGCTGCACTGAATCAAACCATGTTACTATTCATTCATTCATTGATTCAGTTAATATTTTACAATTCATGAAGTGGCAGGTGATGAGATGATTCCTATATTTTGCTGGGGATTAATCGCAGCAAATAAAATCTAAAACTGGTTGCTGATTTCTGGTGTGATGTCGTGCTTGTCATTTGATTCTGGTCTCCTACAAAATACTCTGTAATTTGGGAGGAAAGAAAAACCCAAACCCCAAATTAAAAAAAAAAAAAAACAAAACCAAACCATTGCTATTTCCTTTTCTGTCCATTGTGATGATGGCTCTATTATCTCAAGAGTATTCATAGGAACTGTTGCCAAGACATGATCATGTATGAGAAATAACCTAAAGGAAGTCTGAAATATAAAACACTTAGGTCTTACACTTCTGGGCATTTCCAGTAGCTGAAGCATAAAAATTAGAAAGGCAGAGTCCCAAAGGATCCTTAAGAAAACAGTGTGGTGAAAAGGGATTCTGTGATTATAAGGAGGTGGGTCCCACCTAAGCTGGTGTGGAATTAAGTTTCTGGAACTGCGATAAGTTAGAGATATTTTCAACCAAAATCTAACAAGGAATTTGGTTAGTCTTTACCCAGAAAACTCCAAGGGTGAAGCTGCAAAAACCCTGTAGAAGAAAAAGACAGACTTTGGTATATTTCAGGTGGGGAACAGTAAATAAAACAAAAACAAACAAAAAATAAACCCAGTCTCTTGGTAAGGTAAGATTTAGAGAAAGTTGTAATGTGTTTACAAGAAGTGCTGTTTGGAAGGGATTTCTGGGGGTCATCTCATTCAGGCTCGAGGCTTTGCTGAGAAGAAGAGATCACTAAGACACCATGGTGCCAACATTAAAATTACACAGAAATATCAGAGAAAGCCTTGTTGTGAGTGAAAGGCAGGCATTGTGCATTTAGGGAAAATTAAGAGCCAAATGAGGCAAATAAATGAACGTAATAGAGAGTCAGTAAGTAATGACCTGAAATGTTGTGCCTGCATAATAACAGTAGGGTTATATTGGGAGCCACTTGAGCAGTGTGGTAGCCCAGAACGCAAGGACTCAGGGACAGACAGTGACAGACTTCAGCCATGCCTGTGTAAATCCCAAGGAAAACCCCATTTTCAGTGCTCCAAAAGACTCCCCCTCGAAGCAGCTCATCAGGGAGCACAAAAGGAGAAGCAGCCCTTGAGTTTTGCCCTGGGAACTGCACAGAACCTGAATGCCACAACTGAAAGGCACTTAGTAAAGGGTTCTTAATGTGATCAAATTCAATGTCCTTGTAGGATGTAGAAGCAAGAAAGTAATCTGTCAAAGCTTAACTGTTCCAGAAAAACAACAATTAAAAGGAACTGTATAAAAAGGGAAGAGCAAACTAAAAGCAGTAAAGTGTTTACAGGTCATATGAAAAATGCTAAATTAACAAAAGTGGATATTTTGAAAAGCACCACGCCTTTACAAAGCAAGCCTTGATAGACAGGAAGGTAAATAGTCTGCTTAGACATAAACAGGTCTCCAAACAATGCACATTGTGTCTAGAGAAGGAAAACAGAACAGACCATTATATTCTGGCAAGTTAATGTCATGCTGCAATAAAGTGGGCCAAGAGACTCAAAGAGAAGCAATATCCTAAAACTGGCAAAGCTTACAATAAGAACCCCATCAACCATCTCTGTATAAGACCACCTGTAGAAAATGGAAGCAAAAAAAGGGTTTCCGCAAAGAGAGACCCCAATAGGAAAACCAAATCTGTTCTTTGGCTTAAGTATTGAATATTTGTTATGAATGAGTTAAGGGAAAGGCTGGAGTGGAGCCTTTTTAAACACAGAAACTTCCAAAATTAAACTGTTTTTAGAAAACATAGGGGAAAAAAATCAATAGTCTCAAACTACACACATCAGTATGTATTCACCTAAAACTGGTGGATCTCAAAAAGGATATTGCTATATGAGTAACTGTGATGTGTAAATTGTCTTTAAAGTAAGTCCTAACACTAGAAGAATGGGAAGTAGTAAATGTAACATGAATATTTTCTGAAAGGCTCCATGATTAATCTATAGAAATACAGAGCAGTCTTCTTTAGTGGATAAATCAATAGAAGTTCTACTTTAAAAAAAAAAAATAAAGGACACGTAGCTATATTTTATATCTTACATTGGGAAAAAATGAACATGGGTTACGGAGGAGGAAGTTGTGCCTCCCATTCATGTGAGTTTCTAGAAGGACATGAATCTCAATAACTGATTCAGATGGCTCAGTGTTTTTACACTTGAAAAAAAATACAGAAGTTCATGCTAAAATACTTCAACAGGATTGAAAAAAAAAAAAAATCAGCCTTGAAACAAGAAGCAAAAAGTTCTAATAGATTTAAATCTGTTTAAAAAGGGATGATGTATGATCAGCTTTCACAAGGAAGGAGTGATTGCTGGTCAAGTTCCACGAGGCTAAGTGTTGTGGCTCTGGGTGTTCAGCACAATCAGGGACCAGCTGGGAAAGGGCTGGATGGCAATATGAAAAATATTTACTATAAATATAAATTTATATAAAATTTACTATAAATATAAAAGTAGATACAGTCAAAACTGAAAGCCCACTGAGAGCTTTTCTTTTTTTCATCAATTACCTGGAGGCAGGAGTTGATGCAGGGTTAGTAAGTTTGGCGATGACACAGAACTGAAAGGTGCTGTGGAGTCTCTCAAAGCACGAGAGGCCTTGCAGAGGGATGTGGATGCATTGGAGCATTGGGCAATCACCAGTGACATGAAGATGAACAAGACCAAATGCCCAATTCTGCACCTGGGATGGAGTAATTCCAGACCCAAACCTAAGCTGGGAGATGATTCAGGGCCTGGAGAGGCAGCGTGTGAGGACACTGAGGGCACTTGGGGTGTCCAGCTGGAGGAGAGGAGACTGAGGGGAGACCTCATTGCAG
>JAWWTY010000077.1:49577212-49592150 GCA_035222235.1 Margarornis squamiger | reverse complement strand
AGCCCCAAGGCTGCCAGAGCTCCAGGAGGGTTTGGATGATGCTCTGGGGCACAGGGGGTGACTCTTGGGGATGGTCTTGGTCAGGGCCAGGAGTTGGACTGAGTGATCCCTGAGGGTCATTTCCAACTCAGCATATTCTGTGATTCTGTAATAACAGGACAAGCATGTTGACTAGAGGTCTAGAATCTCCTTTTAGATATTTCCAAGCTGCATGTTACAGGTCTCTGGAAGGTCTACCAGTAAGGTCCGATAGATCATACTTACACCGAGCATGTGAATGTCTTTTATCTTCTTTATCTTCTTCTTTTATCTTCTTATACCTCTCATATGATACAAAGATGGTTCTTCCAGAAAAGTTTGGGCTGTGCAGCTGAAATTGCTGTCTGCATGAGATAGCTACAGCATTTAGTTCCTCAAACTGTAGCCTCTTTTTTATGCTAGTGTTTATCTCCACTACTTCTTCACACAAGAAATCTGCAGCTAACTTTAAGGCAAACCTCACAACCAAAAGATAAATGATTTGGGGATTCTAATTGCTCTGTGCAAAGTTTCATTCATGACTGTCCTCTTCTGATGTGCATTCATCAGGTACTCAGTCACCTTTCCCATGGTCCCTGCAATGGGTTAATGAATCAGAGAAAACATTTCTCCACCCAAATCTGTTCTAAGGCAGCAGGTCTGTTTTGATGCCGATTTAAAGTCAGTTAAAATGCTTTGAAGCAGCAAAGAAGGTTGATTTGAAATAACTCCTCTGTGGAACCTCAGCGATTTCTGGCATGGGGGTGAATGTCCTGTGTCCAGGCACGAAGTCCACACTGTGGCAGTGACTGGTGGCAGGCTGGTGTGTCAGCAGGTACCCTGTGTGTGTCTCTGGAGGCTCTGCCTGGGCTCTCTGGAGCAGTTCCCCTTCTCTCCCCCAGTGTCAGATGCTGCCCCTGTCACTGCCATGGCAGCTCCCTTAAGGGACACGTGCCAGCCTTTGCCAAGCACAGGGTCCCTTACCCCATCAGGCCATTTGATCTGCTTCGTTTGGCACAAGCTGTGCCAGGATGCTGAACTCTCCCCCACGAAGAAGCCAGTGAGAGCAATTCAGTGCTCCTACTCTAAGCATGAAGGGGAAGTGAAACAGGACACCTCGTTTCATTTACTCAGTGTAGAAAATGTGGATCCTTCTTTCTCTGAAGCCAGGATTTGTCCCCAGGTTTGTCTTTTTGCTTCCCTCCCACTGCATCTCTCTGTAACAGGCTTCTGGCTAGCTGCAGTGCAGGCTTAGGAGGGCAGTGGAGGTGACACATTAGAAGGGAGCATCACAGTCGTTCTGAGACAGCCATCGTGGCTCTGCTGTTATTAATCACTCTAAAAGGGTCATGGGCATGAGGACAAATAGAATCAATCCTTCAGCCAAAATCTCTCACTGAGAATGTCACACTGCAACACTTCCAGCTCCTCAAGCTACTGGGTGGTACAACAGAAGCCCTCAGCCAATGTAGCTGCAATCCTGAGAAGGCAACAGTGCAACTCCTGCTTCACTTCAAATGGCCAATAAATCTCACCAAATGATAGATGGTTAGGTTTCAGAAGGATGGTGATGGAGAAAATTCATGGCTGGTGCTATTCTGAAAACCCTGCACCCCACAGTGGCTTGATATAAGGTGAAGATGACCTCCTAAATGAGAGTGAGATGGCTTACTGTTTGGGTTAAAATAACTGCATGAAAATGTGTTCAGGGCCCAGATAGTGCACGGGCTTCCTTTAGGTCTTCTTCAAGTGGTTTTCACAAAGAAGTGACTATAACTCCTTGCAACCTTCTTTATGTGTTGAGTCTCTTTCCATCACGTGACTGAACTGTAAAAAATAAAACCAGGAAACAGTTAAAAATAATAATAAAAAAGGAAAGCAATGAGTAAAAAGACAGGTAAATACATGACACAGAGCCCTACCATGGTAAAAGCAAAATCTCTGTCTCGCACTCTGACCTTGGTGCAGCTACACCAGAGTGAGGTGGCAGAAATCCACATTCTGGAGTGATTTCTTGGTACTCAAAAACAGTCATCTCCAGCTGTGTTGGCATCTGCAAACAGCACGATGTGAGCGGAGCAAATCAAGTAGTGCTGAGGATTCAGTGCCTGCCTTTCAGGTGCTTTACCTGTCTTGGCTTTAGAATCAGTCTAGTGTTGTCCTGTGGGCTGTGCACTAGCAGGCAACTGGAGCAAAAGATTACCAACTCTGGGAGCACATTTTCTGGTTTAGTTACCTCCAAAAGGAATCCAGATTGCATGTTGTGACTTCTCTGAGGTGTGAGCTGAAGCACTGTGAGTGGGGCTGGTTCCAGGATGGCCTGAACCGTGAGACCAACACAGATGAGTCTGTGGTTGGATTCTCCACCTGTGACAACAGGATAACAAAACTCAGCCAGAATTGCTTGGAAACTTGGTTTGGTAGATTTGTAATGTTTTTTTAGGAACAAAAAGGTAGGGGTTGATTTATACTATATGTGGTAACATAGTTAATTTGGGTTTTATAGATGCTGTCCCTTGGATGTGTTCAGTTTTATGTGTGAAGCTTTTTGTTATGCTGGATTGCATTTGGATGAACTGTGTAAAGCAAGAACTACGAAAGCAGGACCTCAGTATGGTGATAATTAAAATCACTGCAGCAATTTTAATTATACTCAAGCATTCATCCTCCTTTTCAATACAACATTTAAGCCCAATTTAGCTATGAAAAGTCACAGAAAAAAAAATGGTACTATCTTATTCAACTTATATTCTGATTGTTTGTTCTCAGTTATGTATTTTAAGAAGTGAAAGGGTGGTGCGTAACCAGCTCTAGCACCTCCTCCTGATGTCGTGCTAATCTGTTTATGAGATTGCCTCTTTGTGTCTGCAATATCCTTACACCTCAAGCTGCCAGTAAGTATTCTGCTGGAGAGTGGAAATAGCACTGCTTTGCAAACTAAATCAGTTGCACTTGAATATTTTAGAGAGCACCTTTGAGGGGAAAAAAAAAAAAAAAGGAAGAAAAAAGGGATTAAAAAAGTTCTGGTGACACATCTTTCCTGTGATATGTTTTTACTTGCATATAAATTCATTTTTCATTTACTCACTTTTTAGCTTCATAAACAAAGCAGAAATGGGTGGGCAAACAAATCATAGCGCAGGCATCATCACTGCTTCCAGAGTTTTATTTTTATTTCTCAATGCTCAGTAAAATTCAGGTTGAAAGTAAATGCCCAAACCTGGAGATCCTCCCTGCATTGTTACTTTGAACCTCTGCAGTTTTAGCTACTAGCACTAAGGAATATACAACATGCTCTTTTTAGAGCAACTGGTTTGTTCCAAAGTGGTCTTGTTACCTCCAGCTTATCCATCATTAGCAGTCCCTCCTCTGTTTCCTGCTGGCCAGTGCCACAAGGCACTACATCAGCTCTTATCAGCACTTGCCTTGTGTCCTCATCTCCACAATACTCAAAAAAAATCACTGGGCTATGGACAAAATAGTTGAAAGAGTCTCATTGCCCTCAATAAACCTCAAATCAAATTCACACAATTTGGGCTGGCTAATATAATCTTTCTGACCATTCAACTTTTCAGTTTCTCCATAGGCAGATGAATCAACAAAGAGCAGTAAGAAGATTTTCCTAATGAAGTTAATTACGCACTTTAGAAGGATCTCTGTAGGTGCAGGAAAATAACACTGGTGATCTGCTGGCTGCCTTTTGTTGTCTTGTCTGTTCTGAAATTGTATCAGCTTTCAGTCAGCTGCCTCTCCTTGTTCCGTGGTGAGTTATGCACAGCATCTCTTAGGATTAATTATGGCTCTTCCTAGCATGTTCCTCTCATGTCTGATGTTCCAGTATAGTCATAAAGTGCATGACCTGATTTACTAAGATATTACAATGATATATTGGGACTGCTGTGAATCCCCCACAAGGGATGTACATTTGGAATTCATAAATGCAGTGGTGTAACACATGCAAAAATTATGTCATCAAAATTATGTTGTGATCCTGGAACAATGAAAAATATTTTTAAAATTTGAATCTTCTAAATTGGTGGTCTTGGTGCAATTTTTGTATGGTTTCATGTTTTACTTCTGCTTCCACTACAATTCACCTGCCACATCTCTTTAAATATTCATTCTGGCCATCTGCCTGAACCACGCTGACTGAACTAGATACCACAGCATCATTTGATATGCATCCCAACCTCTTCTCCTTCTTCCCTTTCACCCTCTGGCATTTCAGGCACTCAGCAGCATCTACCTGCCTAGAGTTTTACTTTAAGCTTCTTGATGACTTTTCTTGGTGATGACTTTGATTCACCATTTAAAAGTGCTGGCTTTAAAGGCCATAGGCAATAGCTGTTTTTGGAGTGTGCTTCCACCTCTCTGTGTAAATAGAGCCTAATTTCTACTCAGAGGGCTGCAGGGAGGGGAGATGAAACCCACCCCTAACAATCACCACAAGGGCTTACAAGGCAATTTGATTTCCTCACCAATCTTAAACCCTGGCCTTGTGCTTTAACTTGGTTCCTTCTAGGAGGCAATACAATTGAGGGATTAGGTTTGTACTTTCTCCATTTCAAAAGGAGGCATGTTTCACTTTTACCTAATGACACTGGTTCACTAAGAAAAATGTATGCCTTGAAACTCACATTAAAAACAAAAGTCACAGCTTTAGAGAAACTTCAGAGCAAATCTGGTCATTGTGTTTGCCCCAGAACTTCAAGGGAGCTTCGTGGTTCTCTATGACTGTAATTAAAAATCTGTGAAAAATGTAAGCAATTCCACCTGGTCCTCTACCAAGAGCTGCTTCTTGATCATGTCAGATTACAAGAGAACGTTAATTGGACATTGATTCATTTTTGGGAACCAGGCAGTAGGTTTGACACTGTTAACACTCATTTAAGTGGTCTTTTAATTTTCACTCCCCATGACTAAAAGCTTTTGTGAACGTTGTTCTTAATTTCTTCGAAAAAAAAAAATTCATACTGTACCAAAACTAAATGTGTTATATCTTAGTTATAAACTTACAAAGATGATAATTGATACAGAGACCAGATCCTGTTCAATTGCATCGTATGTTTCAATAAGAATGTAGACAACTTCTCCCTTTCTGTTGTTGAGTGATGTTCACCTTCTCCAAGCTCTTTACATAGGGGAGTAATGAATGTTGCAAAAGATGATGTCAACAGAGGGATCTTGTTGGTTCGTGCTGTTAAATGATCCCATCTTACTGCCCTTCTGACATCTGCAGGCTAATTTTAGAGCCTGGGAATTGGCAGCACTTTTGGATCAGGGTTTTGAGTTATTTCTCAAAGCATGTGGATATGTGTCATGTAAATTCTACATGTTAAGCAATATTATGGTGAGTCATATAATATAAAGCATGACTTTAAATATCTTTTCACATCTACGCTACACCAATCTGGTTCAGTCTGCTTCTGCTCATCTTCCTCATGTCCCATTGCTCCCTGCAAACTCCTGCATCCCCATATGTTGCCCTCACCTTCCATTAGGGCCAGGTGCAAATAAAAGGCTCAGCAGCTCAGTCTTGCAAAACCTACACTGCAAAGTTGGGTCTAGAGGGACTGAGACAGTGTCCAAACTTTCCTGAGCTCTGAGGAGGGGGGAAGGCAGAAAAGACTCATTCCCTGAGCAACCCAGACTCCCTCACTTTGTTCAGCAAACCAGAGCAGGGTTTATGCAGCACATCCCACATGCACAGGACAAACTGCAAAGCAGTCCACTATTGTCTCATTGCTAGGACTGCTGAGCTGCTGAGCCACCCCTCCAGCAAGGCACTGGTTGAGTCTTGGCAGGCCAAGGTCAGGCCACTATTCTTCCTCCTGAGGGGCTCTCCCAAGCCCTTGTTTTTCCCTTATATTTTATTGTCTTTTCAGGTCACATTTTTTCCCGTGAGATTTCCTCGATTTGCTGTTCATCCCAGTCTCAACAAACTTGTCTTTGCCTGCTGTTTTGTTTTCCACGCTTTGCACGTCTCTAGCCAACATGCTTTCTCACAGTGCCTCCCCACACCTCAGGACTGAGCCCAGGTCGTGCAGCTGGACTTTAAAACCAGCCTCCAGCTCACACGTGGCCACCAGATGGGATGCGGATTCCAAAGAGGCTCCTTGGAGCAACTCTGAGCATGGACACGTTTCTGCCAGTTGCTGTGAAATGCTGAAGGCAGGGATGTGTTTCTCATGTGAGCGTGGGTGTAGTGAGGAGTCTTTGTGAAACCAGGACTCGGCACCTGGCACCTTAAATCATGATTTTTCTTCTCTGGGTGGGAAGAGTGGGAGGTGAGATTGTTACCACCCACTTGTCTAGTAATAGTCTAGCATTTGGAGCATCTCTTCTGCAAAGAGCCCCAGGGGGGTTGGTGCTCATCTCTCAAAGCCCATGGCAGGGCTGTACTCACCCCAGGCTGGTGGACACTCAGCCTGCAGTCTGTGGCCCCAGCCACTCCCGGCTTTCCACGTGGGGCTGCCCTGGCAGAGCTCAGGAATGGCTTTGCAGCAGCCCACATCCCAACACGGCTCTCTGCAGGGCTTGGTGGGCACTACGAGGGACTCTCCTGGCATTAGGTGGACCTTACTTCCCCACAGTTCCAGTGAAATCCTGCAAATACACCAAAAATGTGCAGGCAGCCTGGGATTTCTTGAATTTTACAGTTTGCCTGAGAAATCGGAGTATGCTGGCCCTCCAAGCCTATTTGACAAGGAGTGGAGGGATTGTTTGGGGGAAAACTTCCCAAACAAAATATGAATGCTTAATAGCTCTGGTCCTCATGAAGCAGATTGGTATCCCTACCCCGCCCATGAATTCTTGAGACATGGTTAGCATTTTATCTGAGATTTTCATCCTATTCCTGCCCCAGGGGTTGAACAGAAGGGGCAGAAGCCATGTGCCTGCCCGTGCAGTGGGGCTGTTCCCAGAGGCACCTCAGCATGGGTCTCACAGAAGGTTCAGGCACAGACCTGGATTTTAACCTGTGAGATGGAGCCCCAGACATCTCACCTCGGTTCTCCCTGCTGCCAGCAATGTGGAGTAATGCAAAGTCAACTTCACCCCACTCTGAGGCAGAGTAATGAGAAAAAAAGACTTTCCAAGAAGTCTCCTCTTCTTCCTTTCCGAAAATACTCTTATCTTTTAATCTTGTTTTTGGATTTTAGAAGCATTTTAGCAGCTACTGGCTAACAGGAAGAAGGGGTTTTTTGGCAGACACGAAGAGAAGGATGAGAAGAAACTTGTTTCACACTTGACATACAGAAGCAGCGACGGTTTCAAAGACTTATTCACAGGTAGATATCAACTATACTGCAATAATTAGCTCTGTGTGTGTCACTGCTCTGCCCCCTGTCTCTGCAGCATTTCTCAGCAGTCCCTTTGAGATCCTTGCTGGGGTGTATGTCAGCTGGTGCACATCAGCACTGACACAGTGACACTATTGACACCTGCACTCACACTACTAGTGCTCTCAGATTTATTTATTTATTGCTCATCTATTGTTCCACTAACCTTGATTAAAAATTCTTCCCTTGACGTTAAAGGGGACATGACTAGATCTTTCGCTTCAGAAGAAAAGTAGGATGGTATTTGAAAATGCTGGTTTTGAACAATGCTACACTGAGATGAAGAGAAATCGGTGCACGGTGGAAAATATTCCATCAGATTCTGCTCGTGAATTTTATGCAAATCCTTGCCCCATCCACTGAAAATCCTTTTTCAAGCACAGCACCAAGATGTCTGAGCCCTCAGTCTGCTGTCTGACCCTGTTCCTCATTTTCTTTAGTATGAGAGATTTTATGTCCCTATTTTACAGGTGTTCAGGGAATACAGAGAAATAGATGAAGTCTATGACCTCTCCCTACACAGCATTGCATTCATTGTTGATTATACAAGATGTAATCATCTAAAGGCATTAGCAGTTTAAAAAAATGTAATTGATATATCATGGTCATTGATTCATTGGCTATTAAGATTTACTAAAGACTTTCCTTCTGAAAGAACATTTTTGAGACCTACAGTTAGGAGATATGGTTATTGTGTGGTTCACTCTCTCATCTTGCTGCCTCCTGTTCCTGAGACACAACAGGGACATACATGAGTAGCAACGTGCGAACATTTGTCAATACAGTTTTGAAGAGGGGAAAGGGAAGGGAGAAGGTGTTAAAATTCAACTTTAATTTTTACCAAGGCTGTCTCTGATAAAAGCTGCAAGAAGCTGCAAAAAGATGCCACTAAAATAAGACTAGCATACCATTATTGGCTAAAGACGGGGGGGTGTTTTCCCCACAGTGTGAGAAAAATCAGTCTCGCGTGCCAAGGACTAGGAAGACTGCAACAGTTAGGATTTGGTTCCTATAGTGACTGTTACAGCAACTGTGAGCATCTATCCACAGTGTCTTTCCATCTGATGATGGAAAGAGTTCAGAAAAATTTCCTCCCAGAGACAGTTGCTGGATGAGCAGCCTATTTATTGTCATGCATGCATCCATAAGAAGGTGAAATAGATCAGAGAGGGAGATGGGGGGGAAGGACCTAAGAAAGTTTTGCTGTGATCTGGGTGTGAAGACTGTTCTGCCTCCAATCCCAGCTGTTTGTTTGTAGCTCTTTTAAATGCTGCAGGGATGCCTTTCTGAGAAAAAGGAAAAAACACACCAAAACAAACAAACAACAAAACCCCAAAACAAACAACAACAGAAAACCCCAAAGCAACACAACTTTTCAAATATGCTGAAGAACACACTATCCACAGCTAAATAACAATCTCTTAAGCCTGTCAGGCCATTTACAGGTAGGACTGTTCTAACTGACTCCAGGGACTGTTTCCCACAGCATCTGCACAGGACACTTTTGGGATGAATAATGATATATCTGGAGCTACTCTAAATGAAAGATTTTCTTCCTGCAAAGAGCAATGTATGTTGCAACCTTTCAGTGTGCTGCTCTTCCTAATTCTGATGAGGGAAGTGCTGGCATTCCCAAAGTTCTGATGTGGAGCACAGTCATGAAACTCAGTTTGGGATGCCTTGGAACTATTTATGGATTATGGTAAGACAAGTCAGGACAAATCTTGCTCAGTTAAGAACAATCAATTTACTGAGAAAGAAGAGTGGAGATATTTGAATAAAGATCCTTGATAATCAAAACCTGTGGTTCTCTTCAGAGAGTCCATATGTTTAAAAGCTGACTTTCAACTACATGGTTTACAGGAGCAGAGGCTGCAATTTGACACAGTCGCCAGAGGGGATGCCTTTGTGAAGTTTGGATTAGTCCTTTGCTATGATATCCAGTTTTCAAGATGAAAGTGCCTGTCCTGTGGCCAGAGGTCACATTAGCCCCTGCAGACCATGTGTTTTTAGGACATGCCTGATGTGTCTAGGACTAGTAGCAACAGCTGGGCAGTGCTGCTCTTGCAGGACATCTTCTGGTCCCCTGCAAGCAGATGCCTGGTTGCCCTAAATTGTTATCCCTTCTTTGAGAGCAGTGAGTGTCAAGACAAGAAGAGCTGCTGCAGGAGAGGAGGCTTCCAACCTCCACAGTCCAGCTTCAAGTGACTAGAAGGAAAAAATTCCTGATATTTAGAAAATGACGTGTCAGATATTTAACCAGCACAATCAGTTCACGATGGCTTACATACATCTGTCTTCTTGAAGAAAAACAAATCCTATGACCTTCAAACTGGCATAAATGTGTTCATTATTTTGCATGTATATGCCATATTGCATTTCATGGCCTTTCTAAATTAGGGGCACACACAATCAGGATAGTTATGGCTAGTCATTTTTCTCCAAACTTTAAACAGTTCAGGATTAGGATTACACATCTTTTTGCTACATCCCTCCTTCTACCCACATGAGTGGAGGAAGCAACAGCACTGTATAAATGTGCATTAGCACTACAAATAAAAGCAAAGGAGGCCGGAAGGTGCTATGATGTGTGTGTAATGCCATTAACAGCCAATTCATCAGCAAAGAGTAATGTATGGAATCAAATTGGTCCTATGCATGCCATTTTCCCTTCATGAGAGAGAACTCACTGCTGGTGAGGCATTCCCCTAAGAGAAGACAAGACCATGCTGGAATGGCTTTAAAGAAAAACTAAAAAAGAGAGAGACTGTCACAATATTTTTATTGTTATACAAACAAAAGGTGTGCTTTTCTAGATGCTCACTGCAAATACTAGGAATATTGTAAATATATTTGACAGGAAAGATAAGAGGAAGGGTATGGAAAATTATGTGTGGAGAAATAAACATTTTAAGCAGAGATTGACTTTTCTTTCAGGAAAGATCTAAAGGATGTCCTACAGAAAGTCTTTCTGCCCTTTTTACCTGCCACTTAAAAAGGCAGCTATTTCTGGTTCTGGCCAGTGTCCTTCTGACTGAGAAGATAAAATGTGTTGAGCACATTTAGGTTCAGATTTTTCAAAAGCAATTTTCAATGACCTTTTAATGCTGAACTCAGACTAGGGGAACCTGAATTTTGCCTAGGAGTGGTTGGTACTTTTTATGCGGTGGGAGTTCTTCCTACTTGCTGTCAGCATGATCCTCCAAAATCCATCTTCTGTACAGTTCATTGTGCCTTTAATTACAAACCTGATGCATCAGGAGGAGGCCAACCAGAGCGCAGGTATACTCTTCAGCATTCATTCCTAATGCTGGAATCAGTACTGTACACACAGCCTGTCAAGACACTGTTGCCACCTAAATAATACAACCCAAGGACACTTCCTGAGTGCAGGCCCCTTTGTGCAGGTCCAGCTTGGCTGTCATCCTCACTGAGGGAGGGAGGGAGGGAGGGAGCTGTGAATCCCTGCAGCTCTGGCCATGCTGAAACTCATTCTTGCATCTCAACACAGCTTGTCCTTCTTAGCACCCTATTCTTTTCCTCAAGTTTGTATTTTACTGACACAGCATATAAAAAGTGAAAAAGCCTGGTATTAACTAAATCATACTTAATTACTTGGTCCTACCCCCACCTGCTAACCCTAGAGGATTTTGGATCCCCTGTCATGTCTTCTTATCTACTTGCACTGCCTCAAACCTGAAAAGATTCACCCAAACGCAGCAGTAATTCCAGGAATTCTCTCTCTGGCATTTCCCCCTGCTATTTGAAGCTCATTTCTCTAATTTCATTTTTTTTCAGGGAACAGGACTTGTAGGAGGGAAGGAACATACCTACCCCCGTGCAGAACTTCAGCATGGACACCCATGTCCCATGGGTGTTGCCCAGGAGAGGATGTCCTACAGAAACACCACCGGTGCTTGTGTTCTGGGAGCAAGCTCTGCAGCCCTTCAGTAGCATGTAAATCTCATTCCGTGGAGTTTCAGAGCCTGGGTTGTCAGCCCAGAAATTTGCTGACTGAAGTCAGTCCCAGGACAGACATCCAGGGTAAGGAGCGAGGCCGGTGAGGGGCACTGCCTACCTGTAAAAAACCACTGAAACGCTGTCTCTGTGAAGCTGCACAGCGTCAAATAATGAAGCTGAGATCAAAGGGCACCTTTCAGATAAAATGCTGCCCAGTGGTGGGACTGGTGTTCTGTGCCAGAATGCACCAGTTCAACATATGTTAGCACTCTAATGCCTGAGAGAGAGGTGTTAATCTGAAGTTATGGCAATGAAGGAAAATGAAAAAAAAAAAATTTAAAAATCTGTGTTTGTCTTTAATAATAAAAATTTTAATTAAAAAGAAGTGCCTTCATATTAAAATATAGAAAATTTTTTTTCATTTCAGATGTTTGTTATAATTTTCATCTGGACTGGATTTTTACAGGGTTTAGAACTATATTTATTTTATGAAAACATTTTTCTTTTGATGTGTATTTTCCACTGTGTTCCTCACTTTTCCTGTCATGTGAGACAGACAGCTCTCCTCTCTGTGACTCACATCCAAAATTCAGCAAGGCCTACAAGAACTGCCCAGATGATTTAGTCTTTTACTTGCCTGTTACATGCTGACCTAAACTGCAAGTATAGTACCAAGCTTGTAACAGGAGATTTAAAATGCAGGTCCTGTACTCCTGAAACCACTCAGTTTCTCATATTGCTTTCCCATGTTTGCTAATCTGTTTGTCCCAACTGGCACTGTATTTACGTCCATACATTCTGCCTCCCCAAATCCACATTACAGTGCAGTTCCAACTCCCAGGCTGTCCTGCAGCTTCCTTTCCCACTCCAACCTGCCACAGCACTGAATATTAAATGGTGTGCTTATGATGGAGATGTCTTTTAGCTGCTGTGTCTGCAGTGTGAATTGTGAGTGTCCACATGCTGTGGTTTGTAGAGCTCTGTGAGGAACAAGTCGCTTATTACTCCACAGTGGTTGAGATGTGTATTTAAATTACCCTTGCCATGGAGACGGCTGCAAGACACCTGCCAATTTTTTCTGTCATCAGTCTTGTAAAACTGACTCCTATTGACCAGGGTCTTCTAATTGTATTACTTTGCATGCATGAAGAGTGATCAGAATAGCAGAAATGTGTGGTGAGAAAACACATTGCTGAAGAGTCAGAAAATACGCAAAATTTCTTCTTTTTCAGGTGAATATTTTGGGTGAAGAGGGATCATCACCTGGCAAAAGTGGTGACATAGCAGTTGTACTAGCTCTTAGCTTCTCCCTTCCCTTGAGAGATTTTCTGTTCAAAAATCACCACTCCCTTAGGAGCATTTTTTCTATGAATGACTGCTCTTCAAGAGTGAAACTGAAGTGAAATATTTTTTTTTGAAAATAACACCAAATAAACAATAACAACAAAAATAAGGAGAAAATAAGCAGGGTAAACTCATTTTTTAAAAAAACATCTATCGCAGACTAAAGTATGACTAAAAGACAGAGAAAAATTTGCTTTGAAACACATATTAGTGGGTACATTTTCTCTGAAGAATTACAACAAATGTTATACGCAACACACAGAGTGTGCAGAGATCAGCCTGATTGTTTGCTGATAATTACTTTCCAAAGCCTATGATGGAGAGTAACACACACATTGATAAAGCAGCCAGTGAAAAAGCCTTGGCTGTTGTCCAAGGCCATTAAATGGGGCAAAGCCAGTGCAGGTCAACCAGCTGAGGGGGAGGAGAGAGGCTGTCTGACAGTCCACATCTTCATGCTCCTTGTGCATCAGCACAAAAAAGCATTTTTGGGCTTGGTAATGCAGGATTTACTGTTATATCAGACAAGAGGGGACAAGGAGGCACAGGAGAGTGTTCTCCCTCCCCTTACTAGCCCAAAGGCAACCAAATGCAAACAAATGCATCCTGCATTGCTGAAACCTGCTACCTTGGTTATACTTTGGTGAAGAAAATACACGAGTAATCAAAGTTAAAACCACCTCTTTTCATGATTTATTTTATATTTTTTTTGAAATCATTATTAAAGTGGTGGAATCAGATACCAAACTGGCCAGGAGAGAAACTCTGGAGCTGTGAAAAATTACTTCAGAGAATTTGAGAGCCCTGTGGACAAGATTTTGTTTTGATCTTTCACCAGCCTAACAGCATTATAAGAGACTGCCTGTAATCCTTTAGACAAAATAATGTCCTTGGTTGCTATGATAGGTTTTCTTTGGTATTCTGATCTTGTTTTGTGTTTGGGGGGTTTGTTTCATTTTGGTTTTGGTTGGTTTGTTTGTTTTTTTAATGATGTTTATGTGAGAATTAAGTAAGTACCTACCTTTAAAACTTTAAATAGGTCACGATTTCTTAATAAACATTGTTACTGCTGCAGTTGGTCTGTTAAATCCACTTCTTAATAGTACAGGAAAATGTGTCAGGCAGGTCAGGGACTGGGCAGATGTCAGAAACACAAAGGCACTGGACTTTTACTCTCCCTATCAGGGAACTCCATGCTTGGCCAAACAGCAGAAATAAATGGCAGGAGTGAATCTGGGGGCATGGTATCTAGGAAGGATGACTTTGCCAACCTTGAGGGACTGTATTCCGAAGATTTTGGGGCGACTGAGCGTCAAGGGAGGACAGAGAGTTTTGTTGTGATTTAAAGGTGTAATTTCAGGAATAAGATCGAAATGAAACCAGCCTGGAGCCAGTTTGCTGCTGCAGGCTGTTACACCGAGACAGGAGCGAGCGATGGAGGGCAGGAGGATGTCGAGGGCAGCACGAATGGCAAAGGGCCGTGTGGCTGGCACATCGGGCACGGTGAGCACAGCACGGCTGAGGTGCTCGGCAAGCCCAGCCCGGGCCCAGCAGCGCCCACCCACCGCACTGAATGTCTGCGATGCTGCAGCCCCCGGCACAGAGCCAAAGCTGTCAAAGGAGCTGGGACCCTGCGAGGGACTCTGACCTGGTGGAAACTTCGAGGGGAAAAAACTGGGTGCCTCGGGCTCTCTGGCTGTACGAGGGGGGCTTGTGCCACAGCGCTGGGGGCTTCTGGAAATCATCATCGCCCTTCTCTCTCTTGATTATTTACAGGAATTGCCTCATCTCCGGGAGACGACGCTGCCAGCCCGGCGGGTCCCAGCATCCTTCCCCGGGGCCGGGGGCGGGCGGCGGGGCCAGCGGCTCACCTGAGGCGGCGGCGGCGGCCCCGCCTCTCCCCGCTGTGTCTTTAAAGCCCTCCTCCTCCTCCTCCTCCTCTTCCTCGCCCTCCCTTCATCCCTCCATCCCTGCCTCGCCCCTGCCGCTCGCAGCCGCCGGGCTCTGCCTCGCCCGCCTCCCCTCCCCGCCCTCCCCATCCCCGCCGCCAGCCATGGCCGACATGAAGACCGGCATCTTCGCCAAGAACGTCCAGAAACGCCTCAACCGCGCTCAGGAGAAGGTGCGCTCCGGGGAGGGGCCGGGGGGGACAGGGGAGCGGCGGCGCTGTCCGAGGAGCCGGGCTCGGCCGAGGGGGATGCGGTGCCCGGGCTCGGCCGAGGGGGATGCGGTGCCCGCGGTGCCCGGGCTCGGCCGAGGGGGATGCGGTGCCCGCG
>JAWWTY010000077.1:49527622-49569507 GCA_035222235.1 Margarornis squamiger | reverse complement strand
GCTGCCCCATCCAGAGCTGCCGCTTTTCAGCTCTCCCTGCCTGCAACGCAAGCACAGGGCAGGCACAAGAGTGCTTTTCATGCATCCCTGGCCAGGAAGCACAGCAGCAAAGCAAGTTTTGGAATGCAAAATTGTGCCTATCATTGATATCTTTTATGCATTGGAAAATACCACACACCTCTTCTTCTGACCTGGGTTCCTGCTGCTGCTTTCTGTGGCTCTTGCGATTGCTAGACTGCAAAGGATGTGTTTTCAGGCTAAACTAAGAAATGCATCAACCTGCTCTGAGCTACACATGCATGTTGTGTTAGTGCTTGTGAGCATCAACTCTGAAACAGATGAAGAAAACCAAAACCTAAAATAATACCCTGTTTCCAGGACAAACCTGTGTGTTATGTGTCCTTGGAAGTGTCAGACAAATAAGTCTCATCATTATTTGGCTCATAGTAAGTACAGGAAGTAGAACAGTTGTGCCATGTTACACCCAGGGTTCTCCATGACGAGCTGTGACTGAGGTCTGAGGGCTCCATCCCAGAGAGCAGCTCTCTGCAGTGCAGGTCCCAGGCTCATCCAGGTGGCGGGGGCAGAGAGGGGCACATGTTCAGGTTGGCTCGGGCAGGGACTGAGGGCTCCAGGCTGAGCTGGGACACATCCCCTGGGCCCTTGGCTGGGGGCATGGGGGTCCTAGGAGAGGCTGGTCACAGACACTGAGGCTGTGAGCACCTCAAGGACCCTGACAGAGGGAGACTTGCACTGCTCATGTGCCCCCCTTTAGATATTGATGTTTGGCCATTTTGGAGACAGCGTATTGGGCCACATGGACCTTCTCCCTGGTGGTGTACTGTTGTTCACAGACTCTCTAGTTTTAGTACATTTTCCCAAGGGAAACAACTCAGGCATTTCAAAAAAATGAGCACAAAGCGAGGAAAAACAATCCATGGGAAAATGAACAGGTATTGCTTAACTCTAAGACACTTTGCATTTAGATGAAGAACTTGATCTTTGACCCTTGCTAATGTCAGGAATGGTGGGTTTTGCCATCCTGTGGAAACTCATCTCAGCTGGATGAACTCAGAAGACTTTCAAAACCCACATGTCACACTTACTCTTCACCAGTTTGTGCAGATGGTCCTATTATCTCAGGATGATCCACAGCTCTCACTCCCCTCAGGAGGTCCATGCCTCCTTCCCACATGGTGACAGCCAAGGCTGGGAGATGATTATGGGTGTTCACTGCCTTCTGCCAGTGCAAGGCTGGGAAGATATTCCATCAGAGATTTCCCCAGCATGTACTGGTTGGGAAAGGAGTAGGTAGGAAGAAGAATAGATTTGAGTAGAATAGAATAGTTCAGCTGTAAGAGACATACAATGCTGGTCTGGTCCCACTTCCTGACCACTTCGGGGGTGACCAAAAGTTAAAGCACGGCTTTAAGGGCACTCTTCAACACTGATAGATGACAGACATGGGTCAATGACCACCTCTCCAGGAAGTCTGTTCTAGTGTTTGACCACCCTCTCATAATAGACCCAGCTGCTGCTATTACAGAACTTGTGTTCAGTAAGGCTTGTTCCTGGGCATGTCTTGTGTAGCTCCTGAAAATCCAACTAACGCTTTTCTTGGTGTTTAACTTCTAAGTCAGTAGTATGTTTAGTTTTATTTGTAAGTTAAACTGGTAAATACCCCAATTTATGAGATTTTTGGAGGCATAACTAGGGTTTAAAATATAAAGGAGGAGTTTCCCTAAAGGCAAAAGATAAACTTGTCTCTGGAAGGGAATTTTGTGATTCTCTATGAGTCCTATGTTCTGTAACTGGTGATGTCTGCTCTGAGGCAGGAGATGGACATCTGCAAGAATATACCTGTGAAAGGCATATTATACCTGTGCTGAGCGGCTTGCAATGTGATGACACAGTTTTAGCATCCTCGGGTTCATAAAAGCAAACTACTGTCCCATGATTTAAAACTAACCCCACAGGTATTACAAAATCTGTCAGTACAGTACTATGACAGACCTCAACATTTGGGGCCCTGCTGGCACAAGCACCCGCAAAGATGAGCCAACTGCCTCTTTGAACAGCTAATTTTTAATCCCTGAGTTTACAAACAAAACCAATTACACGACAATTTGTCATGTGAATGGTATGGTCTAAGTTATGCAGATCAGAATTTTCTAGCTTCCAGTGCCATTGTAATGAAAACTTGAATTTCGTTTTTTAAAATTTCTTTTTTTTTGGTCATAGAAATTGTAGAAAGAAAGAGTGCAAGTGGTCATCTGGTCCATTCTACCAAATGAAAGTGAAGTCATCTGTACTTAAAATTATTTGTTAGAAGTTATTGACTTTGCAGCTTCCCTAAATTGATCTATGTCTTTGCTTAGGCAGAAAGTTTTCTTCTCGCTGAAAATAAATGTCTTTTGTTTTTTTTTTTTTGAGTTTTTTGGCAGTTCAAGTCCCTTTTTCCCTGTTTTAGCTTTCCTTGTTGTAGAGGAGTGTGTCCTTTCTTCTTGCCTCAAACTTTAGAAGTGGTTTTCCTCTTTTGTCAGCATTGCCTGTGATCTAACTGGAGTTGTTACATGGCCCTCCCAATCAAGCCAATCTCTTAGTAATAAGTAGCTTTTATTAAAATATGGATTGCTTTCAATTGTTTTGGTTTCTGATGTGCAGGTTAAAAGGTAGAGGTAGATTCTGGTTGTCTGAGTGTGAAGCATGAACAAAAGGGGAGAGAAGACCTCTGGAGCTCCTTTCTATTAGGCTCTCATGTGGTATTTTCCTTGCTTCAGAAAGAGAGGTAACACATTTCTCCTGGTCCAGTTTCCCCCCCTCATATAAAATATTAGCCATGATTCTGTAAGTTACTCTGTAATACAGTCTTCCTCATTGTCACTTAGCTTCCATGAGTCAAGAAAGTGCTGTTTCTTAAGTTTTGTGGGGATCCATAGCTCTGTGTTCACTTACCAAAGCATTATTAGTATGAAGGTGGCCTCCTCCTCTGTGCTTGCTTAACAATTTTGTCTTTTCTCATTTATTCTTTCCCATTTCATTTTAGTTCTTGAATGTCTGTCCCTTCCTCTTCTCTTCTCTTTGCACTTCACTTAGACCATCTCTTTAAAATAAAATAATTTTTTTTAGAACCTATTCCTAATGTTTTGGATTTGGGTCTGGACTGCTTTCTTCACTACATCTTGCCCCTCTCCAGGATCATCTGTTTTGCATTGTCATGTTTTCTAAGACCTGATGTTTCTGCCCCAAGGAATGCCCCATGCCAGCTGTCAGTGAAGCTGTCCTCAGTGGTCCTCAGCCACTCCATGGGGAATGCCACCTTCCTCTTGTGGCACAAATGACAGTGAGACTTGATGGGCATGTAGTGGAGAGATGTTGGGGTGGTGATAACCTGTGTATCTGGAAAATATAGGAATTTGTGGCCTGATTGTGCCTTCATCCTGGATTAGGATGTGCTGCTGGACCCTGGTGCAACCTCGCTGTTGGAGACAGTTAGGGTGAGAGAGCAGTGAAGGAGGGCAGGAAAGGAGAATACATGGTGATTTTCACCTCAGTGGCCCGAGTTTTATGCACTGGCTAGGAGGAAGAGTGTAGAAAACTGCCCAACATCTGTCATGGCAGGATGTTTCTGTGGGGTAAATGGCAGAGAAAAGCAGGATCAGGATGAGGTGGGGTGAGCATGGAGGGGACAGCAGCATGTCTGTGCCCACCCTTCCTGCAGCACAGCTGTCCAGGCTGTGGGGAGCCTCTCTTAGTGGCTGGCCAGGTAATAAAAGCAAGTGTGGGATGGCAGACAGTATGCTGAGATTGGGAGAATAAGAAAATAAAGGGTGAAAGATGCCCTTTAACACTTTTTTTGCCTATATGAAAAGGACCACCACTCCCTGAACTCTCCTGAGGATGCCAGGGGGATTTTTTCACGTGCATCACACGGGGTTGCATGCCCACCAAACCTTCTGATCAGGCAGAAGGCACTGTGTGCTATGCCAGTCCTCTCACTCACCTCGAGGACTGCAGTGTGGGGAGAAGGAGTAGCAGATGGCTCTGCTGCTTCAACACGGAGGGCATTTTCCCTAGGGAACTGTCATTTGCTTTAGTTCACCGGGCTCTGCTGCAGACTCAGCTGCTTGGAGCCTCCAATCCAAAGTGTTTCGAGTGCTGAGTCACTCTTCCCTAAATGTTCTGCAGCATCACCATCAGTGCTGTGCATCACTGAATTTTTGCTGTTCTAGAATGCGAAATTATTTATTCCAGATTTAACCAGTAGCTAGTTAGTCAATAGTTGCCAGAATCATCAACCAATGACCAGTTTGGAAAAGCGATTTTGTCATGTTTAGTCTCTGCTAATTGGAGTTCATTAATCATAAGCAGAGGGTATGGTAAAGCTTAGACCTGCATTAAAGACTCATGTAACACATTTCTGCCTGTTTGCGCTATGAGAAAGGTAATGAAGGAAATAGCCTGTTCTTCTTGCTGGCTGCTTGACCTTTCTTGCTGTTGAGTCAATAATCATTCTTCATTATCCTGTACATTAGCACCAGTGAGACTGAAGAATTGGGGACTGATGTGGACAAGCACATAGTTGGTAGAATTCTGTTTAGGTATTTTCTCAGAAGGTTGGTGGGGCAATGGGAGAGGAGTTCAGCAGCCTTTCGGTGGGTGAAGGCACAAAAAAGCCGTGGACTGCACCACACCTCAAGGCTCTGGGTTCAGACTCTCAGTGCCCTGCACCTACTCCTTATTTGTTTCTGTTGTCATGCCTTCTTTTTCCTGCCACCTGTTCTCTGATGAAAAGCTCCTGCTTACTCCCAAAGAAGATCTGCTTTGTTCCACCTGTCTCTGTAGCAGATCAGTTTGATGCTCCCTTGAAGTCTCAGCTTTCTCACTTTCACCTCACTTCTCTGTACCCACGGTATTGCTGCATCTGTGCTTTGTAGTGACTCAGAGGCCAGTTCTGTGGTCCATGATCTATGATACAAAAGTCGAGAGAAAGGCCTCCCAAAGACTTGGGCTATCACTAAAACAACCATTTGATAAACAATTTCTAGTCAAGATTAACGAACAAACCCCTATTATTTTTTTCAGAAACATTTCACAAAATGCCATCTTTATGGTGTGTACACCCATACTTGCACAGGCTTGAAAGAAACTGACAATCCTACTTTTCCCAGGCTGTAAATTGAAAAACACCCTGGGAATAGGTTGATGCCTTATTTTTAATGAAGAAACATTTGAGAAAACAGAAAGTTGCTAAAGGACACAGATAATCTGACTTTCCTTTCTATGTTGTGATCCTTGGTAAGCATTTACTTGTGTCTTTACAGAAATGTAGGGGGCTGGCAGTGTGTGTAGCAGGGGGAGCTGATGGTCCACAGTGCCATGGGAACAGTTATTTCTACTGATGATTCAGGCTTTGTGTCTCAGCAAATGACCCACATGCACAGGGGTTAATACACCTTAAGCATAAAGTAGGAGGTGGAACACTGCATATGGAGAAGAAGCTTGATTAAATAAAGGCAATCCCTTTTCTGAGGAGAATAATCAGTTTTTGAGATCTGAAAAATGACACTGATTTTTCACATAAAATGTATCTGTCAGGTTCAGATTCAGGAAGTTTTTTCAACATTTATTTGCATGCAGGGCATGTAGGGGTATAAATGAAAATGGAATACTCTTATTAAACCTGAACAGATCTGTGTGTGGATGCTGTTGCTTATATTTAAACTAAGCTTCCTGTTGTTCATGTTGCTTTTGTTACCTAAATCCTTGTTAGTTTATATGGGTGTTATCATAGCCATTCTATGTAGTTTGGATGAACTTTTTACATACATGAGACACTGCTGAAATAGATCTGATGTGAGCAGGAAATATTTTTTTCAAAATAAAATTGCCTGTAATTTTAGTTATAGGACAAATTTTAGTCCTCTAAAAATCATAAGGAATGATTAATAAGGGTAATCAGAGAGGAAAGAATTTAACTGATTGCCTCCTGTTTTTCAAATCTATACTGACCACATTCTTATCACAGGGGAGACAGAAGCTGTGGATCAAAGGCAGAGCAAAGCAAAAGAAAAATTCCTGGGAGTACTGAGGCCTGAAGAGAGGCAGGAGCATGGCTCAGTCTGGGGAGAGGGTGGTCTGGGGCAGGCTTAGTGCACATGTGCTCGTGGGCCTTGCCCAGGGACGAAATGCAGAGGGAGGGAAGTGCAGGAGTTCCTGAGTGCAGGCAGGGCTGGGTGCTGCCACCACAGCACGGTCCCTGCAGCCCCACGTTCAGGAAATGGTACAGGAGTGGATTCACTCTGTGTGGAGCAGAGAGTGGAAAACAACCAACAGAATAAGGTTAATGTCCAGGTGAAAAGATGGTTGGCTGAGGGCCAAAAGCAAGCTGGGCTTTTGGAGATGAGATGTGAATTTGGATTTACAGAAATGTGGAAGTATAACAGTGTAGGGATTTATTTTTTTTTATTTTAGAAAATAGTACAAACCTCCTTCTCTGTTCTCCAATAGCCTCTGGATGAGTTAGTAAAGAAATCAGTATATTCCTTATGATGTGACAGTCTTGCAAACTGCCAGAATGTAATTCAATTGATAGCACATCTCTAAACATTGTTCTGTTTAATTCTCAGCCAAAATGTTCAGGCAGAGTTAATGTCAGGACAATCATACCTTCCTTCACGTTTATTCAACTCCCCTCTTCCTTTCTTGTCCCTCTCTTCTCCTGACATCCTTTCCTTGCTGCTTACTCTTTCCCTCCCTCTCTTGTGTGCCTAACCAAACAAGTTGTTGCAGACATAACCACCAAAGCCATTTAGAAAATTCCTTGACTTGTGTTACTTGCTAGGTGAGCCCAGATGCACACATCAGAGGTGACTGATTGTTTAAAAATAGGTACTGAGCCTCCAAATGTTGTAGGCTATCAAAGAATACTGAATGTTCATTTTGTTTTATTTGTCTCCTGTTGTGCCTGAAAGGAGGGACAGATGGTACTGCTGGAACAGGGCTCCATTCCCTCAGGGTCTGCAGGGCCCAGCAAGGTCCTCCCTTGTGTAGGGGAAATGGGGCGATAAAGTGCCAGCACCCCATAGAGACAGTGCTGAGTACCTGGGGAAAAACCAAAAGACAGGGAAGGTGAAACAGGGAGCAAAGACAGCAGTGTAGGAAGTGCCAGCGTGCAAGCTGAAGGAGCCTGCAGTGGGCTACATTCACTGGCTGTGGTTTTTATCAGGAGCTCCTGCTGAGTCCACGAGAACTTCACCCAGCTGGCAGCCTTAGGGTTTAGTTCAGCAATGCTGTCACTCCAGATTCAGGAAAGTCAAGGTGCTGTGTGTATCCCAGGGCTTTTGAACTTACTCCTGCTCTCTGTTCTTGTTCTAAAAAAAACACCTCCTATGAAATCTGTGCTCCCAGGGTCTGAAAAGCCTGTTTCAGAGAAGGCAAACCTCGCTGACGTTTTGCAGAGCTGAAGAGGGTTTTATTCTTAACATCATGTTTTCCTGTAGCATCAATCCAAGAACATATTTGTTGCAAGCACAGTGCCAGCATCTTTTACACAAAGTTTCATATTAGGGTAAAAATAAATAGTAGTTCAGAAGTTGGCTGAGAATCTAGATTGATTTGACAGCCAAGCTGAGAAGCAAATCAGGAAGGAATTTAGGCAACCCTTAGATGGCAAACACACACATGCCATTTGAAGGGCATCTTAACTCCTAAACAAGTCACTCCTCCAAGAGTCATGACGAGCAATGTAGGAGGACAGGGAGGAACAAGCTCTGTCAAATATGGTTCCAGTAGGGACTGAAAAATATTTTGGATCAAGAACACGTGTTTACAGACTGCAGGATGAATACAAACTCGAGTACGGTGTGTTTCAACTCGGATTGTGCTGTTCAGTTCTGGTTTCTATAGCGAGGGCTGGTTTCTATAGGCAGTGTTTATCTGGAAAAGAAATAAAAAGACTGGGCCCCATTAAAAAGACTATTTTAAAGGATGCACTGTGCAGTGTGGAGGTTGCTATGTCACTTCTTGAAGGCTTTGTTTTTGTAAGCAATAAGTATTTTTTTCCCCTCTGGTATCCCAATTTCCTGTTTGTCTCAAAGCACTTTCACCAATGTCTCTTTGCTAATGCCCATCAGTAGCCCATCCTACCATAGGCTTACCATGGGGTATGCTGGTTAATAGTGGTGGTGTTGGATTGCCCAGTAGCATCTGTTATCTGAAGTGTTGGTGGGATTGACATAGTCTGTAAACCCAATTCAGACTTTTCTCTGCCTCAAAGGAGGATGTTTTTTATACTCTTTTATACAGAAAGATCCCTTAGTTGCATGAAAGCAGTCACCAGTCAAGTACATTTTATTATGCATTAATGCATCTTAGAATTTTTTGCATCTAAAAAAAAAAGGCAGTGTGAAGTCAGTCTCAAATGCAAAGCACTTGCTATTTGTCTTCTCTCATTCTGAAGCTCAAGATATTTTCAGTTCTTCAGAGAAGGTGCTATCTTTACATGTTAAGGGAAAAAAAATACCCACTTCTGGTGGAATGTGATGGATGTCTGCCTTTTTTTGTTAAGTCTTATAAAAAAAAAAAAGGTGGAAGTAGAAGAAGGGTGGGGGAAAGCTTTCTGAAAGTGTCACAAACTCATTTCTGCTCTAAGATACGTGTACTCTGGGGAGATGCAAAGAGTTTTTAGGTTATTCTGGGAAAGCAAGCATGCTTTGCTGTTTGCATTCTCATCTCTACCAAAACAGGAGCTCTCCAAGCCTTCTTTTGGTGTGACACAAGGTGAGATCTCACCTGAAGGGTGAGCAGGGGCATATCTCTGTGGTTGATTTGTGTTGGATAAATCAGGGGAATGATCCCTCATTGACATGAGTGTTTCTGTGATTCATACTCATACCAAGAGGTATTTTACTCTATCAGTAATCTTATGGAAATATATGAAACTGCAGATTATTCCATGTACATATAGCAGGAAGAAATGTGCAAAAATACAGTGTCAACCAGCATCCCACTACAGCTCTGTTTAGTCCCTTTGCCTTTTTTTACTGTTTGTAAGTTGTGTTAATACAAAATACTTTTTTGTTAACATTTTAACTTTTTTAATTTTTTTTTATAATTTGGATCAGAGTCATACCTTAAGAAATGCTAGTTCCATCCATCGTAGTATTTAGGATTTATGCCTATTGCAAATTGTGATGAACTCAATATCAAAGCACTATAACAGCTATCTTTTAAAGATCTAGTTCTACTCATGCTGACTTATTGCATGAGTATTGCAGCTGGATGAGGCTCTGCAGGTTAAATATAATCCAGTTCACTGTATTAACAGGATTTAATCCTACATGTACTCTCTGTACTGGCTCAGCATTGGACTGGATTTGAATTGTAGCTGGTTGAATAGCTTTCTGCAAATTGCAGCTATGCTTCTAGGTGGAGTAGTGTATGCACAGATATTCTGGGGCAGGAGGAATTTTTGCTCTGAGGATGTCAGAAGCCACGCTGAGCATTTATAAGCTGGGGTATCTCCTTGCTCTGAGAGAGTTTGCCTGACTATGCCAGCAGCAAATCTATTCTGGGATCATAAACTTCTTGGTTGACCTTCCCTGGCCTGCATAAATCAATACTTCTAATTTGCTGACACTGAATTCTGTGGCTAATTGTAACTCTTTCAGCAAATTTGACTAAACCTGCACAGCTACTGCATCCAGCTGGGGGAAGTGCCTGACACTGACTTGTGCCAATGTTGTGCAAGGGTTCACTTGCTCAAGCCTGTTTCTTGCTCCCCTTGCAGTGAACACCTGGGTACAAATACAGAGGTATTAACAGATCAGTCTGGGACCATCTGTTTGAATCTTGCTAATTTTTCCTTGCCTGCTTGTACCAAGTTGATGGTATTTGAAATGTCCATGCAGCTTGATTGTTCCCTTTTCTTTTTCTGGGCATCAACACCTTATTTTATCTGTTCCACCTCACTTGAGGCCTGGCTGAAGCTGTGCAGTATGTAGGCTAGACCCAAACAGTTATTGGCCTAAAAGAAGTACTTCTTCCCCTCCTTTGTTTTTTGTTTTTTCTTTTTCTTGTTTTTCAGAATAAATTCAAATGGTTTGTGTTTAATTGTTCAATTAAAAGCAATAAAAAACCCACGTAACCTCCCAGGATTTTTACAAGAATCAGGAAAGGACAGTATAGCAGGGTGATTTCTTCATCTTTTGGGGAAAAAAAAGGTAAGGTTGGAATTTTCTATCTCACAAAATAAAAAGACCTAACATCTCTTTATTAAAAACGAGAGCAAATGGTTTCCCTTCCTTTCCCTTTGAGTGTTTCTCAGTGCATTCCTTAATCACAGATACAGCCTGTACGGTCCCTATTCCCATTCCTGCTTCTTCCTCTCTCTTTCATTCAGACCAACAACTGATCCTTCATTTAAGAACAGAGTAAATGTAGAATAATGTATGTTGGAAGAGACCTATGGATGCTGATTCATCCACCTCCAACCCAGAGCAGGGACAATGTCAAAGCTAGGTCAGGTTGCTAAAGGCAACCAGACTGGTTGTGTCTTGAGTGTCTCTGAGGATGGAGTTTTCCCAGCCTCTCTGAGGAGCCTCTTGTAGCATTTCACCATCTCATGGTGATTTGTTTCAGCCCTCATGTCCACTCAAAATTTCCCTTGTTGTGGCTTATGACTGTTGCTCCATCCCTTTTTCTTGGGAGTCTCTGAGTAGGGCTCGGCTTGGCCTTCTCTGCAATGACTAGTTATGTGTTTGGAAATACAAATGGGGTTTCCTTCCCTTGTCTCTGTCTTTTCCTGGCTGTAGAAGCCCAGTTCCCTTCTTATGCCCAGTGCTCTGGCCTGCTGAGCATTTCAGTGGTCTTCCAGTGGCATCCTTCTAGTTGTCCCAATCTTTTTTAGACTGGATAGCCCAGAAATGGAAGTGACAGCACTCCCAGTGCAGGCTCATGAACTCCCAACAGTGAGGGGAGATTGTTGCCCTTTACCCCACGCCTAGACTGTATTTAAACACAACTCTCAGGGTGTGATGCCCAGCAGTGGAGAACAGCAGCAGTTTTCCTTGGAAGAACTGAGAGCAAGGAGAGGCAAACATGGAGAAGGGCAAAAGCTGCTTGGTACCTCAATGCCCCTTCGTCATTCATGGGTTTAGGGCTGACTTCCTAAGATTTTCTGGAATGGCTGAGTGAAATTCAAGGGCTGTGCTGCCCCTTTGTCAAGCTTTTGGATGAGGTATGCCAGTTCTTTGGAATAATTTTGGGACCATAGAAATGGATTCGGTTTACTTAACAGTGTTTGTGGATTTGGGGGGTGGGGGGGCGGGAGTGTTCTATTTTTGTTGTCATAGTGTTTTTTGTTTGGTTTGGTTTGGTTTTGGTTTGTTTGCTTTCTTTAATTTGTCTCCACACCAGCTTTTGCTTGATCAGGGCCTGAGTTGGTCCTTCTTTATTAGTGGCCCTGTGAACAGTCCTGTTGAGAAGCAAAGCAATAGCAGTGCCTCTGTGGAAAAGGTCAGGATTGAGACCCACGCTCCATTGTGTGGCCACATGGGAGCAGGTCAGTAAATACCAGAACCCTGCTTTGTACACTGACTAGGAAAACTTAGCAACTACTTCATATTTGCAGCTGCTATCAACTTTCTGGTCTGTGCTCTTGTAAGGTTTCTGGAGAGTCCAGTAACATCCTTGCCATGTGATATGCCTGGTAGAAATGTTATTGTTTCCCATAGCAGGGAGGAAAGGCTCTCCCCAGACACACTTCTTTTTTTCCACACAGACATACTTTCTATGGAGAGCTGTAGATTTTTTACTTTTTAGTTGAAATTTCCTGGAAGCATTTACTGTGTGGGAGTCATTTTAGGCTGGACTTTTTTTCCACGGCTGATTGATAAGTGTAAGCTGTGTCGGTGTATTCCACTCAGGAGCACATACCTTCCTGCCTGGGAGCTCTGGCCCTGGGGAGACTGTTTCTTTACATCTTGCCCTTACCTGCTGTGATGCCAAGTTTATGCTATGGAAACTTTACCTGTGTATGAAAACTGGTAATTTGAAGGCAACGTGGTGCAATTGAAGTGGAAATACAAGGATGTATTCTCAGCTGCTGTGAGCTCATGTCAGCCCTCTGGCCTCATGAGCTTTACACGGATTATCTTACACCAGGTGAAAACTTGGCCAACTGCTGGTGATTCTGCCTAAATCAAGTGTAATGTTCTTGGTGCAGCAGCTTCTGTTCACTGGCAGAGTCCCACGTACCTGTGGAGCCTAGCTGAAAATGTATTTAAGCATCCCACTTGCAAATACAGCTTATACCATTATATATAGGACCTGTTTACCTGCTTTCTAAGGATTATGCTGCCTTGAGAGGTGGACAAAGATGTTCCATTATTTGAGGCAAGGGCTGTTCCAGATTCTAAAAGCACTGGGTGAAAATAAAGGGAAATGCAAAAAGTAGGCATCCAAACTAAAATCTTAATTGCTGTTTCAGTGTAATTCACACTGTCAGGGCCCTGGGGGGCTTTACAGTCCCTGCCCAGCCTGGTCCTGTGTGTGCCCTGCTTGCCCTGACACCACCATACTCCCTCACAAGCGGGAGCGCTGCCTGGGCAGAAACAAAGTAAACTCTGCATAAAGGCTTTGAAAACATTTCTAGCCATCTTTTATAGGTGTCTACTGCTACTTGCATTATTTTCATCTTCCACCTGTGGGATCTGGGCCATCTCTTCTTTGGCTTCTTTGTTGACGAGGGACTTAATTACCATGTTTAATGCAGTTGCAGTGGTACTTGATACGAGGCTGATTATACTTAACAATGTGGCAGAGGATTGTGTGTTACTGCAGCCCTCTGAGGAGGGAGTGGTACCTGAAATAGCCATGCAGGGCAGTGCAGCTGCTGTTGATATAGCTGCAGCCTCTTACAGAGGAGCCTTCTCTGGAAGGTGCCAGTCCCAGGAGGGACTCAAGGCCATGATCAAGGATGACCCTGAGACAGCAAAAATTCTTACTCCTCTGGTTTCTTGCATGAGTCCTGAGCATAGCCTCAGTAAGATGTGCTTTGCTTCAACTTAGGAATAATACATCAAAATACTAAAACAACCCCCACCAAAACCAAGCAAAAATTAATCAGTGCTCGCGTCTGAGTAGTTTAAAGCTAAGCACAAAGTGAAGGGCTTGTCTGAGCCAAGACTTTATGGCTCAATACTTGTGTCTTTAGGAGGATCTCTGTGCCTGAGCAAACACACACGAAGGGCATTAGAACACTTGTACTTTCCCCTGCACTATTCCCCTTTGACAGATAGTGTATATGTTTATGTTTAGATTTTTAATATATTCATGCTTTTGCAGCATATTTTGCTCTTGATTCTATGTTCCTTTTCTTTTGGTTTATTTTATTTTCCTGACCAAACAGATACTCTGAAGCACATGATAGACCCCATATGTTCTGTATCTAATAATCTCTTACCAACTGACTTTGCAGGCAGCATGTACTTTGCAGTTTCTGGTCTTTCTGGTGTTTAATATGCAGTTAACATATTAAATGCCAAAGTGAAGACCAACTGTAATTCTGCCAGTAAAGCTGTCTTCTGCTGAAGGATAGGTCTGCGTTTAAGTAGTCTGTGGTATCCTTTCACCTTTAGGATGTTTACAAATAAAACTCATCTCTGAAACTGTTCCAAAGATTTGTAAAAACTACTGGAGTATTTTGAAACATTAAGTGCATGCAATATGTATTTTTGTCCCTTTGATCACAGCATAAAAGAGAACATAGCATTTTATTTCTTTTTCCTGGGTAGGTTATATGACTTTCATCCTTGTCACTTTTTTTTATTCCCCCCCCCCCGCTCTGAGCCCTATTTTTGTAGTGTTCTGTAGTTCATCTTTTGGGATGTGCAGAGCTTTTTAATTGTGTTTTCAAGTCACAGCACAGCGACAAAGTAATTTGAATACTATAAAAGTAATTCCTCTGGTATAAATTGTGAGGAACACAAACAAAATTATTATGGGTAGTAGAAATTTTCCCATTGAAACTCTTTTGAGAGTTTGAGAGTTTTGAGAACAAAATGAATGCAAAGTTCCCCTTAATGCATAAAACACTGAGAATAATTTGTTAGTTACGTTCATCCTGTCCTGAAATTGTTTTCATTATCCTTGTAATTCACACTAAAATCAACAAAACTAATTTTTCTTCTTACTGATCAGTGAGCCTCTTATTTAAAAAGTCTGAGTCTCCAGCAGAAAGTCAGGGCATTTCATTTTTGTAACTTTTCTTAAACATTTCTACTAGAAGTTAATTTACCATTTAACTTCTATACATTAAATGAAATGCTTCAACGGTTTAATTGACATAAACCAGAATAACAGCAATTTTCAAAGCTAACAAAAGTATTTTTTTCCCCTTTTTTAAGTCAGAAAGTTTTGGAGAAAAGCTGCTGGTTTTTTCCAGTAAGACATTTTTAAGTAAGTAGTAGAAGCTCAACAAATGCTACTTCAAAATATAAATGGCTCTCCCTTCTTCGCTATCTCCTGTAATATTGTGAAACAAGGTCTGCCATTCTGCCCCTATTGATTTGTCTTGCATTTTTAAAAGCAACATTTCTATGTTTCTTTTGCAATATACTCAGCTCCTCAGTCTTTATTGTTGTCTGACACTTCCAAAGAAACTTTGGAGTGCTTGGCTTAGGAGATGGTTCTGAGTAGTGTTAAGGCAGGAGGCTTGTCTGTCACAGCTGTCCCACAGGGGAATCCAGCTGCAGCCTCAGGGGAAGGTCATAAAAAAGTGTAGGTATTATAAGGGAGTTTCAAGCAGAAAAATAATGGGATTAACCAAATGTGGGGTTGTGGCATTATGAATCAAACAAATGTCTTAATATGTGCTGGCAGAGAGCTTACATAAAGAATCCTGGGCAAATACACATGCTTCTTCAGAGCACTTTGGCCATGGATACTCAGGAGATGACTTAAATTGCTTCAGTTTAGGAGTTACAGGGGACAGGTGGGATAGGTAGGGGAACAGAGTCTTACTATCACTCCAGTGTCTTTGAAATCTGCCTGTGTATAGAAGTACTGAAAACATCTCCAAACAACTGACTGAGAAGCTGGGTTTGTTGGGAGTACAACAACTCACTGAGAGAAATGAGAAAAACTACATTGACATCCTGTACCTGTGAAATGGAGTCCTAAAAGGAGAGATGAAAGTGTTTTGGATACTGAACTGTAAAAGAGACATCAACTGTGTTACAGGGAGTAGGGCAAATTGAGGGATTTAAGGAAATCATGGTTTTAATGAAAGAGTGAATAGTATCAAAGAGGGTATCTGTATAAAGAGAAGATTGGTGCAAACATCACTTCTGGTAAGATGCAGATACATAAGAAAGGCTCTGGCTAATATCTCCAGCGTCATGCTAGCTTGGTCCTGCAGCTGTCAGTCCTTGATGGAATAGACAATGTGTTTGACTGACTTCAGACTGGTGTGGGTTTCCCAGGGCAGAAGGGAGAATGGGATGATAATCCAAAGTAATCTTGCAAACAGAACCAACTAGGTCAAATTCAGTAAAAATGAACCGAACCAACAGTGCAAGGCCAGTCCAAGGAAGAACTCCACTTTTTCATGTCCAAGAGCTAGTGGAGAAATGTTTATGGAAATGTAGGGGATAAATTACTCAAGCCAGAGATGTTGAGATGTCAGCTGTTGTCCTTTGCTTTTGGCAACAATTCTTTGAAAATACATAGAAGATGTACACAGAGGTTCAGGGAGGAAAATGACACGTACTAAGGAGTTGAGGAAATTGAGTTTTCTTAGTCTAGAACAGAAAACACTAAATTGAGTTTTCTTAGTCTAGAACAGAAAACACTAAGAGCAGATGTGGTAAGTCTCATGTGTGAAACTACTTGCTTTTGCTTATTTTGAAGGATGATGGTGATCTGTCTTTTCTTCATCTGGCTGTAGGACAAGGTGCAAACAGCTTAATGAGAAGAAAGAAATTTTTGGGATGCTTATTAGGAAAAGTGTTCTCTTTAATGATAACAAAGCACTGAAATGGGCTACTGAGTTATGGAATCTCCTAGGCTGTGTTTTATTTACTTGTGTTTTGTACAACAGGCCTGACCAACATATGCCAGAGCTGGTATGGATATGTGCATCTTGTTTCAGTGCAGAAATAGGGAAAAAAGTTCAAAGTCTATTGCTCCTTACAATTCTGAGGTACAAATTAGTCTTTATCTAGCTGAAGGGAAAAGTCAGAAGGCAGTAAGGGTAATTTAAACATAATTTTTTTCATAGCTTTATGCTATTTAATTTAGAGGACCAGTGGCTCCTCAGTTCTGCAGATACCTCAGATGTATATATATATATACACTTATATACAGACAGATGAGCAAAACCAAATTATATATTATTGTTTAATGGTGTATGGCATGGTAATAGCAAAGCCTGAAGAAGAGGATGTTTCTCCTGCAGGTGGGATCAAAGCTGCACAGTAACTTTTGATGCATGTGAAAACTTAACATTTTTCGTGGTGAAATTATTGGACATGCAGGGTCTCATGATCAGAAATGCTGAAGTTTGGTTTCCAATGGCCTTGTGGCTCTTTTTCCAGCGGATTGGTCTGTGTTGTGATTTAAAGATGGATTATGTCAAAGTTCAGCCTGCAAGAAAACCTTCATTTGACCCTGAGATGAGCTCAGTTGGTCAGAGCCTGGTGCTGATAACACCAAGGTTGTGGGTTTGATCCTCTGTGGGCCATTCATTAAGAGCTGGATTCGATGATCCTTGTGGACCCCTTCCAACTCAGAATATTCTGTGATTTGAACCAATCAGGACTCTAGTGAGTCAACATGTGGAAAGAACCTTGACTGCAAAGGAATTACTCTGTTGACTGAAACAAGATTCACAATTAGGATATTGCTAACAATGCTTTTCTATGTTGAGTATCAATTCTTTGCTGTCTGTTTTGAAGAGGCACAGTTGCACGTGCTCTTTACTCCTTTAGGAGCATTGTAAAGGTTATGTCTTCTGTCATAATGAATTTGGGAATATTTTCATTGTATAAGTAGTCTCTCTCTGGTTATTGTTCTTTCTCAGAAATTTTCTGGTTTTCTTCAGGAAGCAATTTTTAAACGGGAATAGAAGTGAAAAGCATAACCTCCCTAGAGTTTGGCCCCTTCATTGTACACTTCTTACAGGCTAATTGGCATGTCTGGAGAGAGCTCAGTGTCCATTCAACTCTTGGGAACTGTCTTCTAGATTGTCATTTATCTAAGAGCATATACATAAAGCTTAGTGTTGAAAGTTGTGTCATGACTTAAGGATTGTCTACATGAGGACTGTGAATTCACTGATGTGCTTTTAAATGGGAAGGAGTTAAATTTCACCAATTTTGAGACTAAAATAAGATCCCATATTGTGAAGTTGTGTGCATTTGATGGATTTGAAATGCAAAATAGAGCACCTGCCTTATTAATGGAAGGGAGATTGCTCTATCTTCTGAAATTTTGGATCCTTCATTCCCTAAACTACTGATGTGGTTTGCTAATGAAGGTCTCTTCTAGAATATGACAAGTTGCAAAAGCCAGTTTATAAATATTTATCTTGCTCAGCATTGACTCTGAATGCTGGCATGAACTTACTTGTGAACAGAATTAGATATTTGCTGCTTTTAGGCAAAATATGAGCCATTGGAATCATTAATGCCTGCAGGGAAACATTTTAAAATATTTTTCAGTTCTTTGACTTTTGCTGAACTCTTTCCTTCCTTGGAAGCAATGCTCTTTCCTGCTAGACCAGATCCCCAGGGAGGCTGTAGCTTCCCTTGCTCCTGTAGAGGGGAGAGGGATAGAGCAATAACATAAAATACCCTGTCATTTATGGTGTTTAATAGGCAATATTAATGTCTCCCACTACTTGTTGCCATGCAAAGCTAGAGAACATGTCACAGAACTTGATCTGTTGTGACATGGAATAGTAATGATGTCAAGATTTGACTTCTGGGACTTCGTCAGGGGAGCACTGGGAGGATCCAAATAGAAATTTCCAAGCTTAAGATGTCATTTGCTAGAAGTGCTATCCTCAGTTCCAACCAGCCTGGGTAGTTTGCAGGTGGTATACGCTTGGTTTCCTGTCACAGAAGAGAGTGTGGCACTGCTAGTGGCTGGGTGGTTGCAGTGTCTGCACTGTGGGTGAGGTTCTGGCTTTCAGAACAATTGCAAGGAGGAAAGGACTTCTTCAAGCCTGGTATTGGCTTGCCCTGCTCTGACAGTCCTTGGAGGCTGCAGAAGACGCAAGGCTTGGTAGTGTATCTGTGAGCTGCTCCTAGAACAGAACTACCTCAAAGCAGTGTAGAGCCCTTAATTATTTATTTTGAATAAGATTTATTTCTTGACTTGAACTCTATTGTCTTCTGCCAAGGCTGGAATGAATTTGTGTTGATAGCTCACAGTTTTGCTTTCAAGCTTTGATTGTGATGTCTGAATCCAGGGAACGTGCTTGAATTTCAGTGAATGTGTAACTCAGAGAGCAGTGTGTGGGCATCGGGAACAGGATGCACCTGAATGCATAAGCTATAGACACAGCCAGTGAGTGAGATATTTACTGAACAAATGCTCCCTTTGTTGTAAAGACCATGGAACAAGCTGAGGACAAGTGTGTGATGGATCACTGAATACATACTTGTAATGAGTCTCACTCTGCTCTGACGTAGCTCTGCTGCTTCACTGGAGCACAGTGGAGTGATGTGGTTATGGGGGGCCAACCTAGGCAGCTGATGACCCCATGCTGAAGGTTGCTGAATGTCTGTGATCTTAACTAGCAATCACGCTCCAGACATTAAACTAACATGTTTTCCAGTACCAGCTTGCCTAAGAACGAGATGTTTTGGCTTGCTGACCCCAGTATGGGCTTGCTAACTCAGACCCCCTGCAAATGAGGTTTATTTCACAGCTCCCTGTTACTCATAAGATATTCTTCTAGCATTCCTCTAGTCCTTGTCCTAAATGGGAAAAGAAAATTTAATAAAAATTCCATGATAGAAATCGGGTGGAAATAGTAGACACACTGGAACAGTTATACCTGGAGTAATTGTTTGTGGAGAAACACTGTGAGTCTTATGTTACTGTGTGTATATATATATATACACACTGTATATATTTACTGAGGTGAAATATAATCTCAAGTGTTAATTTTTGCACTGTAGTTTACAGTACTTGCTGCTTTTCCCCCCCTCCTTTTAAACATCAAAGTGAAGTGAGTCAAACAGAGTTCATTTCAATAAAATCTTGAATCCTGTAATCTTGAAACAGCCGTCTGTATAGATGTTCCAAAATGATGATTCATTTGCCAGGAGTTTGAAGAATTTTGTATGCCCCTCTTCAAATGCCTAGGTCTTCATTGATTTGATTCATCTGGGTTTTCTCTCTGTTTTTAACCAAAAACATTCAGACTCCAATAGAAAATTGAATGGATATTGAAGTCTTTCTTCAATATCCTCACACTTCCTGGGTTCCAGAGCAGGTGGTCCGAGGTGGCCCTTGCTGATATCTGTGTACCAAACACAGGAGTCCAAGCCTGGAATTTCGGGAATGTGTTCCTAATACCTGATTGGGATTGATGGGTTTTCTTAAGGCCTTTAAGACACGGATCAGTGAGTTGTAATATAAAGGAGTGACTTTAGTTCCAGGTTTCTCTGAAGAAGCATCTGCATTGGGGGAGCAGGTGAGCTGGGACACTTGGGTGTTTCTGCTCTGCACTCTTGAGCATGACATGTCCTGGGGGGTTGAGTCCCTGTCCTTCTGGTTCTCCAGGTTTGCTGAAGTACTTCCATACAGCTCTGCAGCATGCTTGATAAGTGCACCCTTTCTGTAGGCAGGAGAAAGACACATTTGGGCACAGAAGAAAACTCAAATTCATCTTTTTGAGCAATTCTTACAATTCATGGCTGAAATATCAGAGTGGAGTTATACAGCTGCCCATGTATACTGGTTAGTATAATCCTTCACTGATGGGAAAAGGCTTACATTTTTATAATATTGGCTCATATCCTCTGTAAATTCCTAGAAAGCAAAACTAATATCTGAAAGTATAGAAATTTGAGTCTCAGGTCTGACTGTCTTCCTTACCCTCTCTTCCATGCTCCCTCAAAGCTTTGGACTCTCATGTCCATTGCCCCATGAGACACTTCTCACCTTGATGTGTTCCTCTTGGATTTTTGTTAAATTTTTAACTTACATGAAGGGAGAAAACTTGCCAAGAAAGCATGTATGCCTTCCTTGGAAAGGAGTGCTCACTTCTACCCTAGATGTAATTACATGAAAAATATTTATAAAAATACAGTGTGTGAAAGGCTAATGCATCGACAAACTGGTCACATTACCAACAAACAACAGTATTTTTAAATGTATGTGGGTTGAGAGAGTCCTCTGTGTTTACTTTAGGTTGAGGTTATATTTAAAGAAATAAATGCTTTTTGAGAAGCAATATAGGCTGTTTAACAGTGAGATAGTAAAATGGTGAGATAAACAAGGAAAACTGAGGTTATTGGAACACTTTCTTTATTATGAGTTACTTTTTCCAAGGTATTCCTGACTGATTTATACACTGCTAAAAAACATTTCATGTGATAAACTAGTAATTAGTGCTTTGTAACTTAATGAAGAGTAGAAGCTGAATATTACTAAGGATTTGAAAGTGTTATGAACAGACAGCCTTGATCATCCTGAGGTCTGTTAAGTTCAAGACAAAGAGCCTCAAGCGCTGATTTTATTTATCCATAGCCTCGTGTTCAGAGGAGGGAAAAAAAGAAAAAGGAATGGTGCAGGAGATAAAAAATACTACAAATCAATTCTTTGATTAAAGTTTTCACCACAGTTTGTAACACAATCTTCTGGTCGGGTAGTTACTATTATTTGATGCTGTTAGCCCTGATTGTTATTGGCTGATGCTGTTCCTCTCTAGTGTTGTCTTCATTGTCCTACCCAAAAATCTCTTGTGGGAGAAGCACAGGAAGAAAAGCACTAAATTGAGATTTCCTCCCAAAAGTTAATCAGATCAAACACTAGCAGGCTTTTCCTCAAAATATACGAGCCTCCTGTGAGTTATTCCCAAGAGAGACCTTAGGAATATGAAAGTGTTTAACTCTTGCATCCCTATGGGAGTGATTCCCCATCACGAGAGGCTGGCTGGGGTTGCTGTGGCTGCTGCATCTCCACGTAGCTGGAGATCGTAATAGCAAAGTGTGAGCAAGGTGTCTACTCACAGCTGATGGAATTATTCCTGTGGAAATTTCTGAATTTAATCTGATTATCTTATTCTTTTATGTTTTAGAACAGAGTTTAATTTCTTGAAGTTAGTTATTGCCCTAGTGCGCTTTTTAAATAGCTCATCAGTTGTTTTTCTTTCAGATTTGCTGACCTCCAAACTGAATTTCTGTCTTTTGTTGTGTTCTGTGGTCACTCCCTGCCTTGTCTATACACAGAAAATATTTTTTAAAATATCACTTAAAAAAAATAAATTGTTTAACTGGTCATACAACTTTTATTATTTATTTATCAGCTAGTTTGAATAAATTATCAGTAGGAAACAAAAATATACTGAATTTAAATTGAAAAGTTCCTCAAGCTGCACGTCTAATTAAGAGCTAAAATATTGTCTCTGGTCATGAGGGAACCTTCTGTTTAATTGAGACAGTGGATCTAAGAGAGAGTGCCAAGGTAGATTGCCCAGTGGAGGTTTATAGTTGGAGGTCAAGAGCACTTGTAAAGGAAGAGGTGATCACAAGTTGGTGAAAGGAAAACAAGCAGAGGAGACACTTCTTTGGAGAGAAAGGAGTGAGAGCTGAACTAAGGACAGAACATGAAACTAGGAATCTTGGAAATGCTGGTTCAGAATAAAAGGGTAAAACAAAGAATGAAAGTGAAAGCCCAAAGGGAATTCTTCAGAGGAAACCGGCAGTGCTAGTGGGGTGTAGGTGGACAGAAAGGGGCCGGGAGCAGAGCTGGACATCATTGCATGTCCCTGATTAACATCTGGACATGTTTCATTTGGGAGAGTGACAGTTGTTGTCTCTGAGAAGTGCTGACTAGTCGTGGTGTTTTCTCAGGTGATGTACTTTAGGGCCTCGATGCACTCTTGCATAGGAGCATTTATAAGAGGATAGAAAATCCTGATGTCACATTGTACACTACCTGTTTGTTGTCCTTGAGACTTTTAACAAATAAAGCCATGATTCACAGGAACAGTTTGTGTGCTGTACTGTTAAGGGCTCCTTGAAATGTAATTTTATGAGTTAGAAAAGGTTCCTTTGCCAAAACCCCAGTCCTCATTATTTCCTTTAAAGCCTGTTACAATGCAGAGTGTGACAATATTAATTTCACAAGAGGTTTTTTTCATATCTGGTTAAGGTTGCCTTTATTTTTATGGTTGCCAGTCCTTTCTGGAAATACTTCTATGGCTAACATTCAACCAAATTTGTAACCAAATGTGCCTGTGTGGTAAAATACCAAACCTGTGTCTCCAGGAACTGTGTAGCCACGTTAGCATGCCCACCAGTGCTGAAGGGGGTTCATTAGTCAGGATGGAGCCCCCACTCTGGCAAAGCCTCACCAACCCACCCAGCTCTGGTGTCTCTGCACACCTCTACCCTTACACAGTCCATCAGCCATGTGCTATTCATTCAGCTGTCATATCTGCCTCCTTCCTTTGCTGCAGCAGCTTCCAATCCTGGAAGTTAAACAACAATTTCAGACATGTGACAGCAGGACAATGAAAATATCAAATTATAAGAAATAAAAAGAAATTGATCTATCTTTCAGATTGTGATTTTCTGCAGCAATCTGATCTTTCCAATACCAGAAATGGTTTTGGGGATTTTTCTTTTTTATATAGTCCATTAACTATATATAGTATATAATATATATAGTATAACTATATGTAGTATAACTATATATATTATAGTAATATAACTGTATATAGTTAATGGGTGAGTATAAATTGAATGCTATATATTGTAAACAATACAGCCAGTACCTTTTACCTGGAAGAAAATACTCTATGTTCTTGCCCAAAGTCAGTGTAAATATTGCACCCTGTGGGTCATGGGTGTGCCTGTGTGCATGGAGGCTCTCAGTGCACGTCTCTGTGCTCCCCTGTGCTCTATAAATACAACTAGGGTGCAGGTAACCTTCAGCGAGGGCTTCCAGCTAAGCTCAGCTGCTCATCAGTTTTCTTTCTGGCAGCATCCTTCCTCCCACAGCTTCCTCAAGCGGTGCCAGGGGGGTGTATTTCCATTGCCGTGCTCAGCCTTTTCCTGAGCTGGCACTGAGGGGGACTCACCTTGCCCAGGGACGGGGTGAGTCGGCAGAACAGCTCAGCGCAGAACCACAGCAGCAGACCCTGCATGAGCATGGGACTGATAAAATGGGTATTTACAAAAGGCCCTTTTATTTTTCAAGGAGGAAAAGCAACTGAAGAGATGCTTCACTCTGAAAATATTTCTTTTCCAAGAGTACCTTTGACTTGCAGAAGCAATGGCATCTTCTTATCAGAGACTGTGTTATCATCTGGGAAGCATTTAGCTGATATTTAAGGAAAAGATAAAGAAATTAAGATTCAGCGTTCTGATACTGGCTCAAACACTATAGAAATATCAGGGGACCCTTTTAATCTGATGACTGCAAGCACAGTCCTGTAAATTATCCAATAAATGGTGTGAGAACACAGAAGTTCGATTGTATGCCCAGATTGTTTTCAGTTTTCCAATAACATTCTCCTGTATCTATTTTATTTTTTTACTTCTACATGTGAAAAACTCATAAATTTGAACTAATCTGGATAAGAGATGAATTCTAAAAATGGTCTTTCACCATACTTCTCAAGGGTGAAGTGTTTCAATTTACAATTAAAAAAACAACAACAAAACAAAAAACAAACACGAGAACAAAACCACAAAACCCTTCCTGCTCTGATATCTCAGCATACACAACCCAAAATGTAGAATTAAATTACGTTCTTGCTGTCATACTCAGTGATGATCAAATAGACTTTTCAACCAGAATTTATCTCTGAGGAATTTTCATGTAAAATAAAATCCAGCTCCCTATGGGCACAGCAATTCTAACAAAATGAGGTGTAATAATGGTATTTTAAAGGCCAACATTATACACACTACTTAAAAGTCATTGGAAATTGTTCTGCTAAGTAAGGAAGTATTTTTATATAATGGTTTTTAATCACACAGAAGCTGCACTTGCTGAATAAAAGGTCAATTTAAGCAGAAGTGGACTTCAAATGTGCAAACCTCAGAGACAGGCAAGAAAAAAATAATTTGCAGCATTGAATAGGGAAATTCTGGTTTTCAGTTATGGACTATTGCTCAGTTTCTGGCATAGATTATTAAACTGTATGAAATGAGTTGACTGAGCAGATTAGCTGTTCTCAAAAGAATTTCATCCCTGAATTACTCAGGTCTCACCTCAAATTCCACGTAAAATTTGGAGATGTCAGTGTAATGGCTTCTTTGTGCAGCATACAAAGATCAGGCTCTGGATCCCACAGAAAAAAGTTAAAACACCAACAAAGGAGCAGGGGGAGTTGGTACTTCAGGACTGGACCATATCCATATATCTGACTAAATGGAAACTGTTCTATCCTTGTGTTTGAGAGGCAGAGGGAGCTTTTCGTTTTCGGAATGTGATGTGCTTGGTATGCAACACCATATTTATATTTGATCTATGGTACACTGTAGTACTTCACAGCAAGAGAAAGGAGGAACTCTGGCTGCAAAAGGGGATCTGGGTCCTGCAAGATCAGAAGAAATGTCAATGCTGTTGGTGTTTCTCCTGCCCTGTCCCTTGCTTGTATACTCCCTTGAGGAGTATACAGCGTGTTCTCCTGACATGGATATCTCCTGCCTCTCCTAAGGAATATCTATTTCCTTTAAGTGAGGCAGGGTACAAAGTGGCAACTCTGAAGAGTTGAGTGCTCATTACCTTTTATATCACAGCGATTGCTGAGGTTCTTCAGCTGTTTGAAGGCTGCGTATGAGTTGCCAGGTTTGTGATTTGGAATGATATGGGGAAGAGGGAAGAAAGTTCCTCAAATAATGGGTGTCTTGAAGGAAGTGTTTAGAATGGCCCTGTTGGTTCTGATTAACCCTTGTAAAAATCTCTGTTCACAGACTACTAGCTTTTTTCATGGCTGGTTATCTACAGTAGTCTTGCTGCAGTATGTTCTGAATTGAAACTGATAGAAAAGATCCTTTTGAGTATAATTTACCTTGTGACATACAGAACTATCAAAAGATGTTATCGCTTTTGGACAGGCTAAAGGATTCCAGTTTGTCTGAAGATGAGGTTTGTCTGCCCATAACTAAACATTAAGGTACTTTGCAGCTTAATTTCTAAATATTTATTAATGCAACTCAGCTTTAGAGTCTTTGAACTGTAGCCTAATTATAAAACTGTGTCTAATTATGTTTCAGTCCTCATCTCTTTTATATTGGCGTCTTTATTGGCATTTTTGTAAGGTAAAATCTGCTCTCAGGTGAAATAATCTCATTGAAATTAACTGGCAGTGATTGCGTGGTTGTTTGGGCAGAAATTAGGTATAGGGTAAAGTGCTGTAAAGTTAAAGCTCTGCATTTTATGGCATATTGTGGAAAAAACATTTTATTCTTTCACTTGTGCAGTAATCTTTCCACTACATGCTGGGCTTTCTGTCCTGTACAAGATAACAGGGTAAACTCCCCTGTGGCTACTTCAAATTCTTCCCTGAATTAACCTGATGCCAGAGTTGGATTCATATTCTTAATCTCTTTGATTTCTTGATAGGTGCCCTTCTGATATCCCTTAAATGTAATAGTGATGGCATTCAAAGTTGTCCCGATTTGGAGGTCAAGTGTAAACAATATCCCTCAGAGATTCTTTTCTCCTTTTTCATTTTTATTTTTTTTTTGTTGTTCTTTATCAGAATGGACAGACTCACTGCTGTGAAAAACCACCCAAATATTCTTAACTGCTTTTTCCTTCTGAAAGGGTATATACTGAGAAGAACTCTGAAGCATAAAATAGCGTTGAGTGTGCACTGCATGCTAGCAAGGGGCAGTGTGGGATTGTTGGAAGCAATCAGCTCTGACCAGAACTAGCAGATTTCCCAGGGGTTACTCATCATATCCTTGAATCTGCCCAGCACTTCCCAACTGCTCCTGCACAGCACGAGCCAGGAGGTGGGACATCACTAGAGCCATCTGTCTCCAGAAAGAGCCCTTCTGGGGGACTGAGTCTGAGACAGGTAATTTAGTCTAGGTGCAGAATGCCTGATTTTGTAACCCAAATACAGTGCAAAGACCAGGATCTGTATTTATTAAAATCTTTGCACTGATCACATGTGTTGCATTTGAAGTGCAAATTCTTGTGGTACTGCAGAACCTTAGTATGACTTCTCATATATTTGAGGCTGCTTAATGCTATTTAGGATGCAGGGTCCTGCATCCTGCAGTAAATTGTTCCTATCTCCACACTTCTCTTCTCCCACTGTTTCTCGATTAATGTGATTTACTTGTGCTGATTTTTATGCAGTTGCAGAGACATGATTTATTCATCTGTCTTAAGTTCTGCATCGAAGGAATGGAAAGGAAAGAGAAGGGCAGGGAAGGAATATCAGGGCAAAAAGGAGGAAAAAACAAAAGGGGGGGAATTAAAAAGACGGGAAAAACAAGGGAGGGGAGAAGGCAAGAGCTCTTGAGATATCTTTTGTACTTCTGGTCTGCATTCCACTGATCCTTTCTGTTTATTTGGGCTGGTAATACTTGACTGTGGGTGCTGTGATGAGGGGGGCAGGGGGATGTCCTCAATGCCCTTACATAAGGCTGCGAGTCCGCAGCCATTTGCGTTCAGCGGAGCTGCCCCTGCCTCACGTCATGGCAATGAGCATCCTGGAGTGGTGCCTGCAGCACAGGAACCTTTCAGGGACACTGCCAGTGTTTTCCCTCTGTGAGAAGAGCCTGGTGGATGTGGGGAAGGTGGTTGTAAGGGAAAAAAAAATACCTTTTTGGTTGACCGAGCTCGACTCTCGTTCGGGATAATTGGTTTTTAGAAGGATATTGCTTCAAGCCATATATGTCTGTCTATTACTTGATTTCTGAACACTCAAGCTGGATTCTTCTGTCTTTCTCCAGGGGTTGAGGAATTATTGTTCTGGTCTATGATTTTTTTAGGTTTCATATGCTTTCAAATACTGCTTTCATAGCTCATAATGAAAAACCTTCCTTGTCCGTATTCACAAGGGGTATTACCACAGCGTCACTGTGATGAAACTGTCTATTTTCTTCTTACCCAAACATGACCCTGAAATCCCTGAAATATTTATATTTAGACCAGTGTTGTAATCCATGCACAGCGATTTCCCCAGAAATCTGCCACTATGACACTGAGGGAGATCTCCAGGCATTCACAGATGCAGATTTATTCTGAAACAAAAGTATAAATAGTTAAAGATTAGAATGAGGAATTATGTACCAGCTTGGTACTTTGAATCTGAAAAACTTGCTCTAAATAATGTCATCTCATCTTAATTTCAGAGAAGATTTTAGAAACAGTTCAGTTAGTTATGGGAAGAGAAAGCATAGGACTCATGTTTGTAGCCCTGTTAATCACACTGACTTGCATTTAATCACATGGTTTTACATTAATCACCAGCATTGCATTTATATTCTTTTATCATCTGTGAGGACTGCAGTAATTTATGCAGAAACCATTTCAGGCACTACTGAAATGCAGCTTCCTTTTGAAGGATGTGGCAAATGTATCATAGTCTCTAGCAGTGCTGACAACAGCCAAGGGCAAAAAGAGGAGAAAGGACAAAGTTGAGAAAGGTAGAGCAGAGCTCCTTGAATGGTTTTATTCTTACTGCTGTGAAAAATATGCTGTGAGCAATACGTGGGGCTAACAAGATTTAGCTTTGCTACTTTTATGGAAATGTAGCATCTCTGATGGCCTCCTAACAACCTGCTGAGGTGCTGAGATCAATTTAAATTTGGGGAAGAAATGGCATCTACTGAATAGCTAACATGATTTCTTGCAACATCCAGAATTTCTGTTGTGGCTATCAATCTAGTCTGTAAAATTCATCTCCCAAGGAAAATAAAGGGACAGGAGTTATGAAAAGACACAAAGGTAAGTGTAATAACTGTCCTGTTTTTACTGCATATTATGAGCTTTTGATGTAGAGCCCCAGGTTTTTATAAAGAGGAGCATGTATGTAACTTGACAAGGTCTACCCTCAGAGAAGCAGCATCATTACTCAGGCAGCCTTTCCTGGTGGGTGCACATTGTCAGCTTTAGTTGCCTTAATACTGTCATAGTTTAGGAATATGTCACATAATCACCTGCATTTTATTTTCATCGATTTGCCTGCAGGTCTATTGCAGTAATGTCAGTCAAGAGCATTGCATAGATTAAATTAGTGTGAGCCACACTGAAACTACAGTGAAGGGACAGAAATGGACCAGGAATACTGGTACAAAAGTCTTGTCCTTATCACTCAGCAACAAGAAGTCTAAAAGAAGCATCAGATTTTAATGTGTGTTTGTAGTTTATATCACAACAGGTCTGGTCATAAATCAATGTAAGGTTTCTGTCTCTGGATTATTATTAAGAGGTAAGAAATTACAGCTCTAAAATTACACTTACTAACAGCTGATTCCATGAGTTTATAATGTGTATTATATGACGCTTTTCCCACATTCTAATTTATTAATGGAGTCATTGGCTTTCCATCCACTTTTCCTCCAGCCTGGAGCATTCCATGGGGTTGTTGTGACCCAGCTGCAGGACCCAGCACTTGGCCTTGTTGAACCTCGTGCTGTTGGTCTCAGCCCATTGATCCAGCCTGTCCAGATCCCTCTGCAGGACAGCAGACCAGCACTCTTGCCCAGCATAGTGTCATCTGCAAACTTACTAAGGATGTCCTCATCCAAATCATCAATAAAATTATTAAGCAGGACTGGCCCCAACACCGAGCCCTGAGACACCTCTAATGACCAGACACCAGCTGGATTTAGTTCCATTCACCACCTGGCCATCCAGCCAGTTTTGAGCTCAGTAAAGAGTGCATCTGTCCAAGCCATGGGCTTCCACCTTCTCCAGGAGAATGCTGTGGGAGATACTATCAAAGGCTTTACTGAAGTCCAGGTCCACCCTCAGCCTTTCCCTCATCCACTAGGCAGGTCACCTGTCAGGTTGGTCAGGCAGGACATGTCTTTCCTAAATCCATGCTGGCTGGGCCTGATCCCCTGGTTGTCCTGCACATGTGGTATGATTGCACTCAAGATGATCTGTTCCGTAACTTTCCTGGGCACCAAGGTCAGGCTGACAGGCCTGGAGTCCCTGGATCCTCCTTTCAGCCCTTCTTGTAGGTGGACATCACACTTGTTAACCTCCAGCCATGTGGAACCTCCTCAGGACTGATGACAAACAATGGGGAGTGCATTGGTGATCTCTTCTGCCAGCCCCTCTGTGCTCCTGGGTGAGCCCCACGCAGCCCCATGGAGGGTGAGCGTCCAGGTGGCACAGCAGGTCACTTCCCTAACTCCTCCTGGATTGCAGGGGGTCTGTTCTGCCCCTGTCCCTGTCTGCCAGCCCAGGTAGATAACTGGTGTCTCTGTTAAGGGCTGAGGCAAAGAAGGCATTAAGCACTTCAGCATTTTCCTCAGCATTGGTTACAGTGTTCCCCTTCACATCCAGTACAGGTTGGAGATTTTCCTTGACCCTCCTTTGGTTGTTAATGTATTTAAAAAAACAATTTTTATTATCTTCCACAGCAGTGGCCAGATTGAGTTCTGGCTGAGCTTTTGTCCTTCTAATTTTCTCTCTACATGACCTAATGACATGCTTGAACTCTTCCTGAGTTGCCTGCCCCTTCCTGTGATAAACTCTTTTATTTTTCTCTGAGTTCCAGCAAAAGCTCTCTGTTCAGGCAGGCTGGACTTCCCCAACACCTCATCCTTCACAGCCTGCTCCTGCACCTTTATGGTTTCCTTCTTAAAGTATGTCCAGCCTTCCTGGATCCCTTTGTTTTTGAGGGCTGTTTTCCAAGGGACTCTCCAAAACAGTGCCCTGAACAGGCTGAAGTCCACCCTCTGAAAGGCCAAGGCAGAAGTTTTGTTGACCTCTTCCTTACCTCACCAAGAACTGAAAAACTATCATTTTGTGGTCGCTGTGCCCAAGACAGCCTTCAACCACCACATCTGTCACCAGCCCTTCTGTGGGCCAGCAGAGCACAATCCCTGCTAGGCTGGCTCACCACACACTCCAGGAACCTGCTGTAATCTCCCATGAGAACGAGGGCTAGTGATAGTGAAGCATCAGCCAGCCACTTGCAGAATAGCTCACCTGTCTCCTCCTCCTGGCTGGGTGGTCTGTAACAGTCTCCCACCAGGATGTCAGCCCTGTTAGCCCTCCCCCTGATTCTTATCCATATGCACTCAATCTTATCCTCACTATCCTTGAGCTCTATTAAGAGTCAAAGCACTCCCTAATGTACAGAGCCATCGCAGCACCTCTCCTTCCTCACCCCTCCCTTCTGAAGCCATCCTTTGCACCACTCCAGTCCTTGCCAGTTTATAAGCCTTGTGATCACAGTGGACATCCCACACGCAAGGTCAGAGCAGGGGTGATACTGGGAGCCTGATCTGGAACAAGGACTTGCAGTAAGATATAAAAGTTGACTGGTTAATGCTCTGGGGCTTGGCAGTTCATGAAATCAGTGCGATGGCCCCGTTCTGAAGTTTGCAGACACTCGGCCATCTAAAGTGCCTGATGTTCTGCTGAGAAGAAAACACACAATCTTTGCAGAAAGGCAAAAAATGCTGCTCCTTTAGGAGGAAACTGGGTGCCAGAGTACTGCTGCCATCGTGCCATTTCATCAGCAAGGTGGGGGTTAGTTAATATGAGAAAGTCCAGTCTAACACTAATGACTTTGCACCTTTTCCTCATGGGGAAAGAGCTGACCCAACAGATTTTTGAGATCTCTGATCCATGGTCTTAAGGGTGTAAACTGCCTCCAGAGTAACTGGGTTACTGCAAATACCTGGGGGGCCTTTTTTCTCCCCTGTTACAACACAGTCCAGCTTTACTCGGTCTACATCCTAATTTCAGGCTTCAAGAGATTTTGCTTACACAAACCCATGTAAAGCCCTTGGTTCTTTAGTACCCTGACTTAACATCCAGAGAAAGACTACATCTTTCTCTCTAAGAGATTTCTTCTAATTTGCTGAGAATATAGGCATTTTGGCAAAAAGGGTTTTACAGAGACAAACATGCAGCTTCACAAAGCATTACAACAAGTTACCAGGATTAGCAAACATTGCTATAGGGAACCCTTATTACACTTAGCAAGCACAAAACCCACGCTACTTAAAGTAGCCTTTAAAGACTTTCCTTTTTTTAAAAGTCATAGATGTAGGAACAATTCTGTTTTTTCCCTCCTATAGTCCCCATAGAGAACTGCAGTTATTTTAGCTTTATCAGCAATCTCACTATACATTCGAATAGTTTAATAAACAGCATCTTACAGTGTGTAATCTAAGAGAAAAATTGTGAAGTGAACTATTGACCAAGTTCCACAACTTTTAGGTGTCAGGTATTATGGGATCTTTTTCTGTGGAATGCATTAAATCTCTATATTAGGGTATTTTGTTAACGTTACAGTAGATAAGAGGATTCTGAAAACAATCTTCTATTTTCCTGGAAACCATAGTCTTTCTTGGAGCTGTTACCCACAAGTACCATCCTAACCCCCCTTGTAAGTATGGAATTCAGTAACAGGGATGTGCTGAGACTGACTGAAGTACAAGTACTTTATTGTTGGATCGAGAGGGGGTCTGTGATATTCCTTGCCTGTATTATCAAAGTTTGGCATCATGGGTAGGTACATATGGGTTTGCACAGCATGGAGCAGGGTACATCATCTTCCCTTTCAGCCTTTGTGCAGCCATCCCTTCTTCTGCATATCTCAGCAGCCAGTCATCAATACTTTCTGCTTTTGAGTGAAAAGCTGGCTTTCTAAAGACAACTCTGACTGTAGTAGATACTGTGCTGCCCAAAGCTGGGTGTCATCCAGATATTTTAGATAAATCAAGACTAACTTGATAGCTGTCTTCACTTTGGCATTTAAAAACAGTTCATCAAACTTGTCATAGGTCCTCTTGGTACTATGGTTCATGGCACCTGATTAACAGAGTAAAATACCAGATAAAGATAGAAATGATATTTGGTTATAAAGGGTGATGCTTCCATCAAAGCTCCCTGGAGAGGGAATCCAGACACATTTTAGGGTGCAAAGTGAAGAGCTTTCTGCACCATACAGGCAGGCAAAAGAGGGGCAGTCACAATGTGGATCACTCTAGAGTGTTACTGTAGACTTATGCCACACAGCTGTTTTCATCTGCTTTCAGTGTGTGTTTTGCAGGTCTTAGAAGGAAGTTTCCTTCCTTTTGTATAGAGGTGTTGTCTGTTTTCCTGTTAACTCGCAGCAGCATGAGGCATCTGATAATCAGAATACTCACTCTGAGTGTAAATGCTGGGAAGTCTTTGGTGGCAGACTGGGTTTTCCAGAAGTTCTCCAACAGGACTGGCAGGCTTTGATTCTGCTGCACGTGGGCCAAGGCCTAAACACCAAAATATACTTCTCCCTGCATGACCAGTGTTGGTGACTTTGAAGGGATGGACGTTGTTAAAGCTACAGTCTTGCTTGGTCATGGGAATCCTGAAGCTGCCTGAGATAAATATCTCTGAACAGACAATTTATGCCTGCTGCTTCAGTTATTTCATTAAACAAACTTCTGAGCTGTTAAAATGTATGGAGTGATCTTTGTTAGTCAGAAACAATGTCTCTGTACACTTTAGTAATAAAACCAGGATGGTTTTAAAGACACCTAAGAACATCACAAGTTTCCTAAAGTGCTTCTGTCTAACATCCTTTGGTACCCGTGGGTGTCAAATACTTCTGTATTCCTAGAAAATCTCATTTATATTCACATAAATGAACAAAATGTTATGACTGTGGTGCTTTTCTAATCTGTTAGTAGCTATCAGAAGTTAAATTTATATTTATAAATGCCTAGAGTTCTACTTGCCTTTTAAAATCATTATGGTTCATTATGTGCAAAGCATCTTTTATGAAAGCATATAATAAAAATCCCTTAAAACATGTCTTTGTTAGGAAATTGCCTGCTGCAGAAGGTATTTTACATAGCTGAAAATTTCAGTAACTGTATTTGATACAAAGGGAAAAAAACAGAGGCAATCTTTGCACTTAAAGAACCATTCCCAGAAAGTTTTGATTTACTTATTTTTACACCAGTATCTTTAAATTTTAACTTTTTGCTACATGTAATATGACAGCCTGAGTAGGTATGATACACAATATTAAGTAATAGTTGCCATATGTATCAGTTTATTTCTGGGAATGGTGGAGAAACTAATCCTTCTCATCTTTCTCACACAATTAGATCCAGAAATCTAATTACTTGAGTGAAATAAATGAGATTGGGGCATTTTATATACTTGTACTCTGTTATATGTGCTTTCATAGTTCTTTGTGTTGCTCGGTAGTTGTTCAGGCACAGTTTTAAGGCACAACATCTCCACGTTCAGATTAAAGCTGTCCTTTTGGCATACTGCAGGATTAATTAAAGGCTGGCAGAACTGCTTGATCAATTCCTGTGCCTGAGTTTTCTCCCCCTGGAGATGGAGGCGTTATAATCCAATCCTGAAGTGATTTTAAGAGGTGCTTAGGAGGCAGTCATTTACTGTGATCATGGTGGATAGGAGTGTTTAGACTGTAGTGAGACACCGAGGGATGTGTAACTTTTTTATGGGAGATGTGCAGTGTTTTTTTCATAGGATTTAGTGCTGGATATCAGATTGTTGTAGTTTAATCTCCTTTGCTGCTTTTTCGTGTCCGACAACATTTTCAGACCCATTTTCCCATGTAAGCTGATTTCAGTGCTTAACACATTTCTTTCTACCACTGATTTTAAAATATGTCAAGTGTTTTTAGACATTATTTTAAGAAAAGCTGGAAAGAGTCTAGGGAAAAACAAATGAAACATCTGAACATTAGAGAACTTGACAATCAAGGAAGGTTGAAGTCGTGGCATTTGGCCAGCGTAGGAAGGAGTGAACTGAAGGCAGGAATGATAACACTCATTAAAAGAGAATTGTGATAATTTTTTCCCATTTTTTTCTGTTTTTGCCACTGGACATCAGAACAGCTGATCTTCAAGAGAAAGACTAGAATTGTTTTCCACTCTCCCATGCTGTTTCATGACACTTAACATGTGAAAGACTATCAAGCCCATGTTCTCTTTGCTCCAGCTGGATTCAGCTATGTACCCAGTGTGTCCCAGTGATTGTCATAGTCTCTAATAGGTGCCAGTTTCCTGTGGAAGGCATTCCTTCCATCTTGGGTGCAATGAGAGGTTCCTGTTGAGCTTTCCTTGAAGTGTGGCTTCATCCTCAGTGCAAAGAGTTTGCTTCTGAAGGGTATGCCAGGCCTCACAGCACTGGACTTGCTGGTGAAGGTCACTCTGGCTTGTCTTTGTTGCTGCTGTTTCTCCACCACGCCTTGGTGATTGCACAAACAGGTTGTATGGCCACAGCATCCTACTGTTATTTTATTTCCTCTCAGTTCTGGAAGTGCTGTTTTCTAAAACTTCTTACACCTAATAGAGTTTGTGATGTTCTTTCTCTGCTGTCCTAATCCTCTTTCTGTATTGATGCTGAATTTTTCTCCTTGTTGATCTTGCTCTCCCTGTGGTACATTTCCCTGACTTGGTGCTTATCTTAATGAGGACTATTGCAAGGCATCAGAATCTTCCTCCAGATGAAGAGTATCCCCAGAAGAACATGGCTTCTCTTGCAGTAAAGCAGTGCTCACCTGCCATTTATTTTCCAGCACTGGCAGATAAGCTCCTTTTCTGGACATCTTTTTTGCCTGGAAAGTGTGACTGTCAGAGAGCTTTTAAACAGGTTGTTCTCACAGTAGCACAGTGAGTGGAAGGGGACTGATGTTTGCACAGCAAAGAAAATACTTCCCTGGAAAGGGAAACCTTCCATCCTGCTGGTCTGAGCAACACATGCATTGCCACATTCAGCAGCTCTCAGGGCTGTGTCTGGAGTGGCATTCCCCAAGCTCTGTGAGACAGGATGAAGCCCTACTTGTTTAGAGTGTCTCAGGTGTCAGAGTTGGAGCACTGACACCACCACTGCTGGTAGTCCTTGATGCCCTCAGCTTCAGTTCAGAGCTTTTTCCCTTTTCCATAACTAAAAGGCCATGGCATATGGGAAGAAGTGATGCACATAAACTAATGAGAACAGGCAAGCTTATCCTTAGTAGTACTTAACAAGAAAAGTCGAAATATGCTCTTAGCTGAGCAACCTTAGAATACTTTAATGTTATGAGATACTGTTTGACCTTCAGTAATGCAAAAATGGTGAATAATTCTGGAAAACAACGAGAAGGAAACACAGTAACTTCCTTCAGAAGTAGCTGGCTAGCACATAATAGTAGCCATACTATTATTTCTTTATAGAGATGGCCTTAGGAAATTTGTGGTTGTTTGGAGGTTGTGCGTTCACAAATTCTTCCAGTAAGGCTGAAATATGTCTCTCTTGCATCATTAAATTTCTGACAAAGCTATTTTTTAAAGAGAAAGACAGACCTGGGTGGCTTCAAAGGTTTCCTAAGTTGTTGAATTTGTTGAGTCAAGTGTATACACCCTTATCTAAATTTTCTTACTTTTGGGAGCTTAATTTTTTGAAACTTTGAAATTTATTTTTCCCTCCATCTAGAGTAGAGTGAACTCACCTGGAAGTGTTATGTCAGTGTCACTGTCTTCTTCCAGATGAGGAGAGAGGAGGGAGGTTTGGAGCATCCCAAAGGTGAAAAGTCCCTCCTCAGCAACTGTTGCTATGCCAGGGACATCACTGATATTTAGTGTGCAATATGTTCGTGATCTGTAAAGAAACAGTAAATTCCTCCACAGATGAACATCAGTTTGGAAAATGTTTTGCAAAGCAGTAGGCAAAGTTATCTTCATGTACTGCGTTGCTATGTGTGGCAGGACACGAGACTGTCTTACCAGGTGGTGAAATATTCTCTTGGCAAGCCACCAAACCACGCTGGAAACTTTGGGGTTTGTTCCCCCAGGGCCCCATTGTATCAGTCCTGTAATGAGGGTTGACCTGAGGCTGCAGAGAGAAATCCCATCCCTGCTGAAGGAGCATGCAGGAGCCCCAGGCTGGGCAGGACCTGCACCTCAGTGCATACTGGACCAGCTGGGGGTGTCTCTCTGCCAGTTCATTTCCAAGGAGTATCTGTGGAAATGTCACAGCTCAGACTGGAGGAGGCAGTCAAGATTAGGCATCTGTATCGCTACTTTGAGCATATGGGCTAATTTAGAAGCCAAACTGAGAAGACACGTGAATACTAGTAGCCTGTCTTGTAGATGAAGTGATGTAAGTGGAAGGAAAGTAAAATCACCTGTTAATTCTCTGATGCTGTGAGAGGAGAAATAAGTGAGCTCTGTTAATTACCCATGCCATGCGTGGCTGTTCTCTGGTCTCTATTTGCCATCACATCTGCCCAATTACTGATATAAAGGTAATTTTGTGTTCAAGGATGTGGATTATAATCTCTCTGGCAAGCATTAGAGAAACTTACCAAATCAAAATATCTTTTCTATCAGGTTTGGTTTTGTTTTTCTCTTCCCGGCAACTCTGGCAATCTACTTTTTTATTTTAAACTTTTATCTGATTTTCCTCCACGTTAAAGAAATGGCTTGCCTTTATAAATTACCTTTGCCTTCTGTGATGAGAAGTAACATAGAGATACCTATAATGCTATTAAATGAGACTTACCAAGTTCATCTCATTCTGCTGAGGGGACATTATATTTTGCCATGAATGCACTTTATCTATTTAGTGCCCAAATCCATATATTTTATTATAAATTGGTTCCATTTGATTTTCATCAAAACCGATAGGAAATATTGTCACTGAATCTTGGAACTGACAAAATCAGATACAGCAGTGGGAACATAAGGGGAAAGAGCCTGAAAAGTATCACTACTTAAAGTGAAAGCCTGGTTTCCTTAAACTCTGATCCAATGAAAAATCATATCATCAGAGCTAAATAAACAAGACTCCGCTATATATATCCTGTGGAACTAGACAGCTGGAGTGATGCTGTTGTTCTGAGTGCCTATCTCCCAGGATTTTAGGCATCAAGAGAATGCATGTGCACTTTTAAATTCAAGGTCTATTATATAGAATGTGATCTTTATATTTGGCCATGTGCCTGAAAAGCTTTTTGCCTTTTTTTCTGGGGTGTCAGTGGACAGGAAGAACATCACATATTTGCTGTGATAAATCCAGAGACAGTCTGTAAAAGACAAAGTTGTCTTTTTCCAGGTAGAATTTAAGTGTCTGATTAAGAAATGAAACTGTGGTAGCTGCAAATAAATTACAAATTTATATTCTATATCTCTCTTCTCGGCCTTGGAAAAATTTGATTAATTTAGAGATAACAGATTGCCTGTCAGGTATCACTGCTGAGGATTTTGGTACCATAAATTATATTGGTTTCCTTGTGCAAGGATGAGCTTTAGTGCCTTTCTGTACAGGAGATAAAATTGTTTGTTGTGTTGTGGCTTCTTCCATCTGAAGAACTTTGTGCTAAATGTTTTTGTAGTTGATTTGAGTATTCTATTGACGAGATCTCAGAAGTTAATTTCTAAAAAGTTGTATATAGGCAATCTACTCCACTTTTAGGTAATGATCCAAATCTAATTCGAATAGCTTCAAATTGAAGTTTTGTCATGAGCAATTGTTGATATGTCATTGGCAAATATGTGGCTTATTTGATTCTGTGCTTTTTATTCCTTGGGAATATGGTGAAAAAAAATTTCAAGTGGCTGCTTTAGCCTTTTTTTCTAGTTCTTAAGGACTAGGAGTATCAAGTAAATAGACAGCCAAAGAACTAGCTGGTCACCAGGTGAATGTAGGTATCAGGAGTAAGGCTGTTAATCATGTATTTTTGGTAGGATCTTCAAACAACTCAAGATGATGGTCCCCTTGTCTTCAGTGCTGAGAAGGGCAGAGGGTCAAATAATTTGTCTCTTGCTTTGAAAAGCTTGCAGCCCAAATGGGGCCCAGAGTAGTAGCAGATTGGGTAAATGAGGTTGTCACACCAAGTGACATGCTATCAAAGCGCAATGCTATCGAGGCAGTAAATAAAATGTTTCTTGGATTGCTGATGTTTTTTGGAGGGAGCAGTATTAAGGGAAGTGTTTGCTTAGCAGCAAGTATAGAGGACAAACCAAAGGGGAATAAGAAAGTGGAGGGACTGTTAAGAGGGAGGGAAATAAAAAGTACTGAAGTGGGTGTAAGTGGGTCCAAGTGCACAGCTGGTTTCCAGAAGGCTGAGACATGCTGGTCAGTACTAGAAAGCGTTCCAGGTACTTTTCAGCTAGGGGGGTAAGCACAGCCTGAAACAACAGCTGGCATGATTATTTTCTTTAATTCAGCAGAGTGGTGTTTTGATTTCTTTGGAATGCAGTAAAGGACACAGAAGTTCAGCCAGTTGCTAATTGTTCAGGCAGTTAAATTTAGATCTGGTTCAACCAAAAGAACTAATCAATCTTTTCAAGAAATATGAGAGCAACAATAGCCAGAGAAGGGCAAAGGGATTGTCTTTCCACTTCTTTAAGAAGCTTTTTTTGTCTCTTCTGTCTAGCTCTAGTGCAAATATTGTGAACACAGCAGATTTCTGTACTGCAAAACTCCTATTCAGAGAAGGATGGCCCAGTGGTTAAGATGGTAGTTTAGGATAATCAGATTTTGGTTTACGATTAACATCCTCTGAACTTGGTGTAGAAGTTACTTGCCTTTCTTGTACCTATACTTTGCCCAATGGTGAAGTGAGCAAAGAAGGAACCATTAAGCAATTTTGTGGGGAAAAAGAACATTCAAAACTTAGAGGATCATAGATGTTGCTGTGCTCATAGCATAGTTCAGTCTAGCAGCCCACACAAAGGCTGCTTGAGTTGTGTCCTGACTTGCCTCAAGCTGCTATTCCAGAAGACACTTTCACAGGTCCTAGGTCACGTTTTCCACCTGCACAGATGTGTTTGAGACATCCTGTGCCATCTGAGATGCCTGTGAGAAGGCAAATGAATCAAATCTGTGTTTTCTCAAAGGCGATTCTTTGGTTTTAGCTTAGTCCCTGTTCTCTCATAATGGTTTGACTCCCTCTTAATTCTTTCTTTGATTTTTCACTCTTTTTTTTTCTCTCTACACCTTTTTCTGTGTTCTTTATCGTTTCTTTCCATTTTGTTTCCTGTTTAAGTTACATTCCATGAAAATCATCTGCCATGCATCATTCCAGCATCTCTGCCTTGATGCTGCCCTCTCTAATATAGTCTGGTCACACAGGGCAGTCTGGGGAACAGCTTGTTTAGTTTTTGAACCACGTGGCAGTTCTTTGAAGCTCTGCCAGGTTTGCACATCCTCTGAGGATAAGCACCTTTCAGAATACATGCAGAGTGTGTCTGATGAGCCACCTTATCCTATGGGAGAGCCCCATAGCATTAAGCTCTGTGAAGTGCCTAAGACATGAGCAGAAGTCCCTAGCAGTACATTGGCATAGCTGTTAGTGTTCCTTCCCTTCTCATGAGTAAAATGAGGCCTTTGCAAACTTGAAAAGCTCATCCTTCAGTCCCCTTAAATTTCTACTGCCCAGCTAGGTTTTACTGCTGGACCTCTTAGGATCACACTTAGTGCAGAACAGTAGCCACCTGGTAGTGTGTGAAATTTTGTAAGGGTGCATCCTTCCAGGTGGATGTTGCAAAGAAAAGGGGGAGCAAAGGTCTTTCCACACGTTGTGGTTACACTGCAATGTGCAAGTTGGTGTCCTCTGCAAAGTACTTTCTGGTTTTAACCAAATAACCAAGGACTAATGTAGAAGTCTGTGGCTTCATTCTGAAAGCAGTCATAGTCTTGTTTATTTTGAGCCTCACTTTAGAGCATTTCTGCATTATCTGGGCAATGATGTGCAATTTATTCTGTAATTTGCAGAAAGGTTACTATAATCATCTCTCATAGCATAGTGTTCATATTTGCCATTTAGGCTGCATTAGAAAGACCACATTTCCCTCTTTCAATTTTGATTAAGAGAATGCAGCTTATCATAGTGTTTTATGCTTGTCTGGATGTTACTCAGAACTGTCCTTATTTGTTAAGCAAACTGTTCCCATGCTTCATGGAATTTTACAATGCTCAAAGCACCAGCAAGCAAAAGCTTACAAAAAATTAACGAAAGAAAAACATTTATAAGAGAAGTGCACCTTCATGTTTCTTTAAACAGCAAATGCTTTATTAGAGCTTCACAAGAACCAGGACAATCCATCAATAAGAAAAATCCATCAGATCTGTAAAATGTAAAGAGTCATCAGGCATTCACTGAAATGCAATTTGTTAGTGGTTGGGAGAGGGTTCCGGAGGAGTGTGGCAGCACACTTGTCATGTCTGTTCCCCAGACATCTTCTTTTGAGGGGTTTGGAGAGAGGTTAGTGTGTTATATGGACAATTGGTCTGACCTGTGGAGTCATCTTCATGCTCTTCCATGCTGGAGAGTGCCTGGTATGTAGAGCTGCCCTCTTCCATTGCTGGGCCGTATCTCATGCATTCATGCAGGTCAGGATATGACTTCTCTTTGGCTTTGTGACACTGTACAGCAGAAATTGTCCATGTTATGTATTAGGATAGCAACTGTGGAGTTGCAGTCCTCCACTAAATGGTGCATTCCCAACTCCAGTTTACTGTGATGGGCTTTTCTCTGGGGCATGATCCACTGTGTCAAACTTGAGCAATGAAATTCAGCTGTAAATGGTGGGCCAATTAGCATTCTTGTGCCCAGTGTAAGAGAACACCTTGGAGGAGGCTGGGGCACAGTTTGCAGTACAATAATAAAGATAGAAAATACATGACATGACAGTGAAGATTGGCAGTAGTTTGGTGAATGATCAGTTGTTCTGTAGGTCAGTAGTAGTGCAAGTGTGCACATTAAAAATGAGTGGTAACTACAGATGACCTAAAGCTGGCCTGGAAACCTCAGCTAAGTTTAGTCATTTTTTAAGATCAGTAACAGAAACCAGCACCACACAAAGCAATTGCTTATCAGTCACGAGCTTTGTTATAGTGTCTTTCTGCATTTTCTGTGGTAAAAATCTCATAGAAAAATGCTCAGTGTTCTATATTAATCAGGTTTTCAGGCTTTTGAGAGTCTGTCAATGACAAAGGGAATTTTTTCCCCACAGCCCTGCAACAGATATTAATGAGAACAGAGGCTCAGGCAAACATTTGTCACCTTCAGCTGTTGTTTCTGCAGGAACACGATGGTGGAATAGTGGAAGCAGCAGTACAAGGGTAGGGCTGAGTTCTTGGAAAGTGTATGGCATGGAAAGTATGAAATTCAGCTAAACCCTTGGAAAAGAGGAGCGACTGAGCCTGTTGCACCAGAGCTGTGCTGGGATCAAAATATTCCTAGCAGAACTGAAATGGAGCAATACACTGTGGTATCTCAGACACAGGCATCCTAACTCCATTACAGAATGGTAATTTATACTTACTGGGTTTGTTCAGCACTAGAGAAAATATTAACAGGTTTTTTAATAATCCTACATTTATTATTTTTCTAATTATGAAATTCCCTCTAATTTTTAATCCTACCATGTAACAATCATAGGATTAAACAGTGGTAGGATGTAACAAGTATCTCATTGCCCATCTCTTTTTGCTGACCATATTTTGAGATTTCAGTGCTGAAGTGAAATGGA
>JAWWTY010000077.1:49517388-49527446 GCA_035222235.1 Margarornis squamiger | reverse complement strand
CGACTGAGCCTGTTGCACCAGAGCTGTGCTGGGATCAAAATATTCCTAGCAGAACTGAAATGGAGCAATACACTGTGTTATCTCAGACACAGGCATCCTAACTCCGTTACAGAATGGTAATTTATACGTACTGGGTTTGTTCAGCATTAGAGAAAAAATTAACAGGTTTTTTAATAATCCTACATTTATTATTTTTCTAATTATGAAATTCCCTCTAATTTTTAATCCTACCGTGTAACAATCATAGGATTAAACAGTGGGAGGATGTAACAAGTATCTCATTGCCCATCTCTTTTTGCTGACCATATTTTGAGATTTCAGTGCTGAAGTGAAATGGAGGCAGCATCATAACAAAAAAAGAAAGATTCGTTTTGTTATTAATGCCACCCAAGTAGATCTTGAGTAGTTAGATATGAGTGTTACCTCTTTGGAGAGGAGACTTTCTGTTAGCTGGACTAAACAAATAGTTCCATAAGCTCTATGCTTACATACATGTAATCCACTGCACTGTCTCTTCCTGCCCCTCTTTGCAGCAGAGCAGCCAAGTAGCATCTTTGTGATGATTCTCTGGTTTCACTTCAGCTACCCATGTGCTAACAGTGAGGAGGTGGGAATCTTGTGTGGCTTCAGTGAGTCTTGAGTATTCTATTTCTTGTGCTTAGCACCCTGCTGTCATGCTTGTGTGAGAGTCAGTAAATAAGTTTTGAAATTAGCTCTGTACCAGGCTTCGTGCTTCAATATGTTGTCCTCCTAGCTAGCTTTTATTTCTGGAACGAACAGGGTTTCTTGAACTTTGCTCCTACGCTTCTCAAATACCAGCTGGGTATCATGGATCATGCTTAAATTTCTATTTTGACACATTTTTATGGCTTTGTGGTATTGGATGCTTTGTATAGCATCCCATCACATGAAAAAAAAAAAAAATGGTCTTTTTAAACATGGACGTGCCTGGAAAACTGCATGTATTAGTCATGCAACCCTACTATTTCTTTTACAGGTTGGAGAAGAGTGATGTGCTAGGAGAAAGAAAAAAAAACACTTGTGGAATGGTGTTGTAAAAGTATGGCAGAACAGTGTTCTAGATGCATGAGCTTGCACCCCTTCAAATCCAGAGCACTTTGCTGTGCTCTAAAGATTTTTGGACAGGGAGTCTGTGACTGTTTTTGGTCTCTCATGAGCATCTCTCTTTCCATATGGGGGTTATTCTGTTATACCCTTAAATAATGCTACTTGTGCAAAGCTAGATTAGCTTAATTTTTTCAGTGTTTTACCAGTGCTGGGAATTTCTGATAAAGTCTTCTTCTTGGAGCGCTGTCTGAGCAATCCTGTTGTCCTACCCTGAGTGGTTTGGAACATGTTGGGATGTTCTTTAAGAACACTGATGTGTGGCTGGGGGTGATGTATTTTGGGATGTCTGATGAGGTCAGCTCCTGTCCGGCCTGCTGCTGCTCTGCACGAAGCTGAGCTGCTCTTGAGGCAGCTCCTGGGTGGCCACAGGCTGCATCAGAGAATTTTTGGTTGTTACTGGTTTGGGTTTTTTTTTTCTGGGGGTTTTGGAGTGGGTTTTTTTGCATTGGTTTTGTGGGTTTGGGTTTTTTTTGTTTGTTTTTTGTTTGTTTTGATTTGGGGGCGTTTATTTATTTTTATTTTTTTTCTTTCCTTGAGTTGCCATAGTCTTGAAAACTTTTTTAAGGGGAGGATGTGTAGGCCTGTCAGGGTGGTAGTCTCAGCAGCTATTATAATATTGTCATTCTTGCCCAAGACAAGGGTTTTTATTGTAATCAAGCTTTCTCAACTAATCTGTGATTTATTTTATTATATTTGTTTCCTTTCCTTGGTACATTGAAGACACTTAACAACATTCACATTACAGTCATTCTGAAACTTGTAATTTGAATTCAAGTTCCTCACAGAACCAAATGTATTATTTGATAAATAAAAGCACTTAGAAGTCTGAAAAAGAGGAGCTGTTTAGTCTTATTTCTTTTGAAAGTTTACTGAAGAAGCAGAATCCCCAAATGGAAATAGTCTTGCATTTTGTGTCTAGAAGTGTATTCTTGATGACATTTATAAATTATATCAGACACGTTTGATGTTCTTACTCAAATTTTATGTGTTGTTGTGGAATCTGCTGTATGTTTTGTCAATACCACATTGCCTGGCAATTGCTCTCTGCATTTATTTACTTGACAGCATCTAGGTTTGCCATCATGGCAAATCTTTTACTTCATTCCCAATGCTAATTGGGCTTAACTATTTAGTGGTTGTATTCATAGCACTATATATAATATATAGCTGGGTCAACACTGATACCCATTTTAGATACCATTTTTTTAAAAATCATTTTATGTTATTTTAAGATAAAACTTACTGGTAGCTGATTTAGTCTAATTATATTAAATGAGGTAGCTTTTTTCCTTACCATATGGATCTAAAATAAAATATTTGCCACATATTGGTACAGATCATCTTGTTGTAGAGCACTCCAAGGCTTTTGTGAAACACAGTCCATCTCCCCTTCTGTCCTCGTGGGCCACCACTAAACTGAGCTATTCCTGTTACTAAAGCTAATCCTTATCTAGAAGGGTGGTGGAACTGAGGCTTAAGCGGGAGGTTGGGCACTTGCTGCTCCTTCATTTTACCAGTAAGAGCCATCAGATGCTTTCCAATAACCCAGGCATGTCATGCCTGTTTTCTCTTGTTCTAAACCTAGTGCTGGTAGACTGTCTACTTGCCTTTTCCTAACCTAGACCAGACCCTGACTCTAACCCACATACTCTATGTCCACGAGGGGAAGGTGGAGTCAGAGAAATGCCTGTGTAGGGCAGACAAGCCTTCACCTGGCCTTAACCCTACCCGAGAAGACACTTTATAGGTGCTGGGTCAGTTTCTAAGACTTACCTTCAGCCTGGAAACTTCTCTATTTAGACTACCAGTGGTAAAGTTGTGGTTACAATCAGGTTGGTTGTAAAAGGCTGAGCTACGTGTTCAGTGGTCCATGAAGTTACATGGATGGGATCTAAAGGGATGTGTGAGGAATAGTTTGTTTTAGCCCCAGTCTGCTCCACTGCCTCTATATGGAATTGTGGGGATGGGATTAGGACTGCATTTAGGAAAAGAGTAAGTGAATCCCAGTTATGTGTATACCTGGCATGAGCTGCAGGACTTCCATGAGAGTAAGTTTCTTTAGATAATGCCAAGCCTCTGGCTTGAAACTTCTATTTCCAAGCCTATTTGTAGTTCTGGTTTGGATAGGAAAATTGAGAAACTATGTTATTAATTATTATTTACTGTAACTCTGGATTAAAATTAGGGTTGGTGCTTGCAGAGGCTAAACTATAACACTGCATCTTGGTTCAGCTAAATACCTGCAGAGAAACTGAAAGCTGGAGGTAGAATTTAAGAAAAGAAAAAAACCAAACCAGGAAACAAACAAGAAAACCACAAACAAACAAAGAAACCAAAATAAAAACAAAAAAACCCAGAACCAACGGAAAAAAACACCAAAAAACCCAAACCAGACAAACACCAAACCATAGGAGGTAGGTGTTATGAGAAGTTGTTCCCTCCTGTGCCTTGCACTGTTGGGTCTGAGTGCACATTTGGAGACCTGGATGTGTGCCCTGGATATTTTGGGGGGAAAAAAGGGTCCATCATGACAACTCTTAATGCTGTGGTTTGTTATTTATGTTATGAACTGCTCAGACTACAGTTAACATGCCTGCTGCTTCTTGCTTTGAACAGTTTGAGGGTGTTGCCATGGTCAGGAGGCTCACCTGGCAGCCACCTCTTTGAAAAGGAGATGTTGGTTTTTCAGGATCAAAGTCATGGCACAGCTGGGGGCAGACTGGCTCACTGGTGACAAAGAGTAATGTGAAGGCCTGTGATGATTCAAAATGTTAAATGAAATGATTCCTCTGTAAAACTATCTAGGATACTTATTTTATGAAGAGGTTGGTGATGAGAGTCCATGAGGGTTTTGGGACTAGTCAACAGTCTTAAAAGCAACCCAAAATGCCCACATACGCCAGAAAATGAACACGGCTGTTGGCAGCAAAAGGCTGCTTTTGTCTTTTTTTCTTCTCTGATGTCATCCTTTCTATCTCTCTGCTGTAAATCTGTCAAAACTGCCTTGATGTTTCACATGCCATGTGCACAAGTATGTAAGACACTGGATTATTATATTAATTATTGTCTTGGCCCAGCTCAAGTGTGTGTGTGTGTGGAGGGGAAGGGGCAGGTGGAAGCTGGACTGTCACAGGACTCTGGGGGTAGCTGTAATTTTCTCTTTTACTCTCTCTTTCTTTACTACTTCTGCTTTCTTAATATTTTGGGTAGCTTGAGATGAGATGGTTTGGATTTTGCTAAGCTGTATGGGTTGGCATGTGCTAAGTCAATGCTTTGTGGAATGCTTTATTTTGGTTGCATGTTACCCTTCAAACTCTTGCCAAGACCTCTTATTTTCTAAAGTTTACCAGTAAAAGTACTCCCTGAGAAAATGTGGAGCTTTTCTCCTTTGTGCTCTCTCATAAGGTGTTAAAAGAACTGAGGGCTCTTCTGAAGATTTGGTGGGCCAGTTTTTTGAGCCTTGGATGTTTTTAAAGTGAAACTCCCTGGGTGAGCTCGTAGCTCTGGTCCTGGGGTCTTACAAGGTAGTGTGGCATCACCTTCATGATCATCTTGAGCTCTGGTTTCTGCTGGAGCAATCCTCACCACCCCTTTAGGCAGCCTGATCTTGGCGTGGGGCTGGCTGGGCTTGGGAGAGGAAGGTGGTCAGAGAGAGAATGGAGCAGTACTAGGGCTAGTCATTCCTTGTTTTGAGGAGAATAGATGGTGTGATGTTTATATGTTTATTCACAGTATCTGTTCATTTCTACTGTTTGAATTTCATGGTGTTTGTGGGAAGGGGTGTTTGTTTTCACTTGTTTGGTTTTGTTTTTTCCTGTGACAATAGAAAGTTTGGTCAATTTGTAATGGGAGAGCAATCTGAACATCACTTTGTGAGAGGGTTCTTTCCCACATACAAACACTCCATAAAGACTTGGGGGTTGCTTAACAAGGAGAGTGAAGCCTTTTTGCAGCTGTGTGTCAGTCTTCAGTATTAAAATGAATGGGTAGCAATGGGTTTTATTGATAGAATGGATTTATTGTAGTTAAATACAGTGTAAAGTGTAGCGCTGTCAGATTACTTTTGAGCTTGCTGATTGACTAGCCCTTGCTGCTGACTTCTTGTATATTTATTATCTAGTGGATGGCAATCCACTTCTGAATTAAGGAGGGGAAAAAATGAACACCAAGTTTTAAATAAGCATCAGCTATAACAGTTTCTCATACAGCCTTATGGTTCTCATACAGATAAGGATAATGTTAGGACTGTCTGAGGTAATGAGCCATAAACAGAAGAAAAACCTAATGACTTTTTTCTTTCTTTGTCTGAACTGGAGAAAAACTTGCAGTGCCAGCAAAATTCTTTCATTCTTCCTTGCTTTGAAACCATGGGATTCTTTGCTAAAAGAAAAGTTGCTTCACTGAAACAAAAATACATCCCACCAAGGACAATAGACTCTGAAATATGTTTCCACATGCACACCCCACATCCCCCATGCTCCTGCTTTTACCTTTTTTTATTTTGACAAAATAGTTTCCTGTATGAACTTTAGAAACTGCAGTGCGTGAACACCCCCAAAAATAAAAGGCTATCCAAGCCTAGCTGTGAGAACAGAAGTGTTGAAAAGTAGCAGTATTTTTGTTTTGTGACATAAGTATTAAATTATTCCTTTTTCCTTTCAATACAGGTACTTCAAAAACTGGGAAAAGCAGATGAAACTAAAGATGAACAGTTTGAAGAATACGTTCAAAATTTCAAGCGACAAGAGGTCAGTTACTTTCTCAGTTTCTTTAGTTTTGTCTTAAGAGTTGCTGATTTTGAAGGTGTTACAGGGTAACAGGGAAGATTTTTATTTTTTTTTTCAGTTGGTACAAGATGTTTTTCTGCTGTTTTCAAACAGAAATAACAGTTGGATTTGTACGTGCAGAGGGCTAAAAATGGTCTGACAATAAAAGGATGTGTTGTGATCCCATGTGGTATCATCATTCTTGGACCACCTGAGAACACAGGGTGGCAGCAGATTTTCTCAGCCTGAGAACAGAACCCAACCCCAGCTAAATGCAGCATAGTGTTTGCTTCTTCCAAAGAAGAGAAATGTTGCCTTGGTTTCCCTTTGTGGGGATTGCCTTCATCAGTGCAACATAATAATATTGGTTTTATAAGAAGTGAATAGCTTGGGTGTGTGTTGTGACAGTCCCTGTGGGTGCTGGGGTCTGTGGTGGCAGTGAAAAGTGACAGGGAAACAAAGGTGCCCCAAAGAGCTTATAATCTACTACCAGTGCAACCCTAAATTCTAACCCGTTACTTGGTGCTTTTTTGGATGGACTCTTTGGCTTCGAGGTGATAAATTGTGATTAATTATATAGTACCTTTCTAGTACAAATTAATGCCTCCCATGAGCTGCAGTAATACCACAGGGAAAACAGCCTTGTTATGTAAGTATGAACTGATGTATCTGTCGTCTTTGTGAGCTGTCATTTAGAGCTCCTAGAGAAAGGCACTGGAGGGTGAGAATTACTCCCACATATTTTACACAATGTAAAAATTGGCTCATGTCAGTGTTTGCAGTTCCTGTTCTGAATCAGCCCTATCCGCCACATGCACTTTCCTCCTTTCCACGTAAACACAAACCCTGCATCCTAACTGCTAGGATGCTTAGTGACTCTTTTTGCATCTTATGGTCACTTAGCCTTTGTTTTCCTCTCTCAGTGTACAACAGAGGGAAGTTTCAGCAGCCACTGGGCTGTTGTCTAGATCTTTGCTCTTCACCAAAGAGAAAAATGCTGGGAAGTAAAAGAATGTTTCTCTGATAGGGGTAATTCCTCCCTCAGCTTTCTTGAGGACAGGAAGATGGTGGGAATTAATAGCTCTGAAGAAGCTTTGAAACCCTGCAGAGATGTTATATTTTCCCTTTTCTTTCCCTTCCACTTTTCCAAGTCTTCTTGACTTCTTGATTGTTTTTATGTTTTTGCTATCCCAGCTGTCTTCACAGCTGGTAACTCTCTTTCTGTAAGGGTATTTTGGGGGTAGAAGGAGCAGCTGGAGCATTCCCATGAATAAACAGAGTTTGTGGGACTTTTTTTTTTCTTTTAGTTCAAAATTCTGAGAGAAATTTTAAAAAAAAAAGGAGGTGAAAGAGAAAACACATATATTTTTAAACAAAGTTATGCCTCAAGTGTTGGGGTTTTTTTCTGTCCTTTAAAGGGAGTTTTCTGTAATGGTGATTTTCAGCTGAAAGTCTTGCCTAAGGCTAAGGAGGATCATAGTATTACTTTTATTTTATTTCTTCCTTCTTTGATGTACAGAGAGACAGTAATAAACAGTCAAGGACTCTGCAGGAACTGCATGATGCTAAATCTGGATGCAAATGTGACTTGGGTCCAGAGAGGGAATTGTGCAGGGAGGAGTGAGTGAGTGCAAAGGGAACCACAACAGCTCTCAGGAGGGCCACATGCAGAGCAGGCGAGGGACAGACACTGTTTCTGTATTTATTGGACGAGTCACACATGCTTACTGTGCTTTCAGAGGGTTCTGTTGTGCTCAGTTCTTCAAGTAAAAGAGGGAAAAATGCTGCAAAAGCACTCTTTCTGCCACAATCACCATTAGGAAGGATATAAATAGCTAAGTTTTTCTAATTTTGGTCCATGCTTTGATTTACAATGAATTAGCAATGCAAAGATATGAAGGCATTACAATGTGCATCTGAATTATTACTCTGATGAATGCCTTGCAGAACTGCTGTCCTCTGTGAACTCAGGCAGCCATCTCTTCTTGGTTTACATTCAGTTCTGCTTTCAAGGTCAGTTCTGATACTCCAGAGCCTTTAGAAAAAGAAAAGTTAAATTCTAGATATTGAAGAATAAAAAAGGCTGTCTGGTTGATTGATTCTCGTGCTGAAGATTACCAAATTGTTGATATAGCCAATCAGGGCTTGCAAGCAGAACCACCCCTGGTCGAGGCTCTCCTGTCTTTTTTGGTTCCCTCCAGGATTATTTGTCTCTCTGGGAGTCACTGACCTAACAGGGCCCTGGCAGAGGCAGTTTGAGAGGACATCCAAACTTTTCTTTGTTTCTTGCAATCTCACTTAGCAGTGATTTGTCTGTTCCCTGACCATCTTACCTACCCACGTATCATTTTAAGAAACACAATCACTTCAGTTCTGTGTCTCTTTGCAAATTCTTGGTTGCAGCTGGTGCCCTGTGTGCTCTGGGCATCCTGGTAAGCTGGAAGCTGTGAAAATGGTCTGTTTCTCTTGTTTACCTGCCTAATTGAGCCTGCAGTACTTGGAAGGTCAACTGATCTTACGTATAGAATGATGTTTTTATTAATACTCTCCAAAAATAATAAATGAAGGCTCTCAGTTCAGCCTAGGGAAAGGATAGAGAAAGAAAAGTGCTCATTATCCAGGAAATAGGTAATTAAACCCCTGAAATCTTCACATGCTGTTTTTTGCCTGAATAGCAGATCAGATGGTGGGTACGTACCAGCCTCAGTAGAAGGCTGTGTGTAAGGACACATGCAGTGAATCTGTCTGGAGGAAAAGCTCATTTCAATTCCCCAGTGATCCATTCCCATCTCTTTCTGAACATGGCTGGGTAAGAGCCCCTTCTGGACTTGACAACTCAAGAGTGGATGTACCCAGATGAATCACCATGGAGAAACTGAGTCATCCCATGTCCAGGGAGAACAGAGCACAGTTGCTTTGCAGAGCCTCAGGACTTTCTCTTTCGGAAGCAATAAGCTTCTGCAGCTGACACCAACAGTGAAAACATTTAGATTTTAAACAGTGAATGCCGCTGTTTTTCACCTTCCACTTAAGTTGAAAATTGAAAATTGCCACTCAAAATCAAAGCTTGTGGAACAAACAAAATGTATGAACTCACATATGACAGCATGACACAGACTTTCAGTGTATTTGAAGAAATTTCTTGAGGCTTAAACATTTCTCTCTCTACAGCTAATTTTGGACATGCTCAGCCTCTTAATCAATCCTGAAGTTCAGAGTGAAGAAAAAAAAAAAAGAATTCCTGCATAACTTTCTCTACTGTGAAATTGTCATCAAAGTCCATCAGAGATTTACCTGAAATTTCATTGATATTCTGTTGTTCAAGCAACTGCATCTTACACAGTCTTGTTTTTTTGACAGGAATTGCCTTTATGCCCATGTATATTTTAATGACTCAGAGTGCTGGCTTTATGTTTCCAAGAGAGCAATATTCTATTTCATGTATATGCATGTTTACCCTTCATTGTTTTTCTATATGTAGTTATGAGACTTCCAGTTTACAGACTACAGTTAAAATACATTTTAGTGTTTAAATCCATTAACATTATGTATTGTATGTAAGCACAAAAGATACAGTAGTTGCTACTACAAAAGCAGCTGTCCATAGCATGTTGTCAGAAAAAGAGCAAAATGTCAAGTACTATCGTTGCTATAGAGCCTTTTTTTGCTGTTGTTGAGTGAGCAGAACCTGCTTCTGTGGGCTGCTTCACTTAATGTAGTAAGAGCTGCTCCTTGAGTGTTATTCTTTAGGATCCTGAAAAGATTTGTCCTGGTCTGACTTTCATTTCACACAACCGTGCTCAGCTGCCTTACAGCTGTGTCATGACATTGACTAAAAGTTGGTCTCTGATACAATTAACGTTTATTAAAGTGTTCTTTTTACATCAGTTATGCCACTGATTTTTATAAACTTATTTATGAATTAAGATACCCAAGATAAGATTCACCACCTAGACATAAGCACCAGATGTGCCTCACAGTGTCCCACCTGGCCCCCAGCTGTTGCTCAGACAGAGACACAGGGCTTTGGCCAGAGCCCTGTGTCAAACCTGCTGGCTCTGTCATCCTATTTGGCACCTTGTGGTACCCAAAGGAGGGCAATGAAGATGGGGAAGGGCCTGGAGGGGCAGCGTGTGAGGACACTGAGGGCACTTGGTGTGTCCA
>JAWWTY010000077.1:49499226-49517288 GCA_035222235.1 Margarornis squamiger | reverse complement strand
TGGGGAGGGGCAGGCACTGATCTCTGCTCTGGGGGGACCAGGGACAGCACCCAGGGAATGGCTGGAGTTGTGTCAGGACAGAGTTAGGCTGGATATTAGAAAAAGGTTCTTCCCTCAGAGGGTGCTGGGCACTGAACAGGCTCCTCAGGGCAGTGGACACAGCACCAAGACTGCCAGAGCTCCAGGAGGGTTTGGGCACAGAGTGTGACTCTTGGGAACGGTCTTGTGCAAGACCAGGAGCTGGACTCAATGATCCTTGTGGGCCTTTCCAGCTGGGCATATTCTGTGATTCTGTGAGTCTGTGGCCACCAGCTGCAATAGACACATTTTGGCTGCTGAACCCCATGCCTGGAGAGTGATCCAGTTCCAGGTTGCACCACCTGAATTGGGGGTGTCTGTTTCCAGGAGCTGGATGTTCCCCAGTACTTGTGCTGAACTGGCACTGGGATCTGGAGGGCAAGACAGAAACCCATCAGTTTCCTGGGTGCATCTGTGGGCCATAATGTCCCTAATCAGCCCTATATGAGTCCCCTAATTCTGCACATGGACCAAGAGTCCCATTTTAGCTTAGCTCTTAGCACGAGTTACATCTTGGGCTCATCCCCATGCCTAGGAGACCCGTGTCTCAGCTGCATCCCCTGCTGTTCCTGTCTGGATCTCTCAGACAGATCCTGGATCTGGTTCAAACCCTTATTAGGCTGGGGGCTGTCAATGAAGCCTCTTACCAGTCCCTGGCTCTGCCCACCCATCCTAGAGCCCACAGGATGGCACCCATCAGTGAGGGCACAGCCTGCACGGTACAACCCCAACAACTGCTGTGAGAGACGAGTCACTTGTCTAAATGTTGGCATCTGTTGCCACTGCAAGGCCCTAGTTTGTCCTCCCTGGCTTCCACGTGCTGCTCAGCAAAGCTGGCAGGTCCCTAAGGACCTGTTGTATTTGCCATTAGTGGATGTATCACAAAAGGCACTGGATAGCTATGCTGAGTAAATGGGTTTGACTGTTGGATTTTCTTAACTGCTTTCCTGACTCCACAGGTTGCAGTGAAGAGATACAAATTCGCTCTGTGATGAGGAGAGACACCCAACTCATGTAGACAGTGATAGGTGTCTTAATCTAGAGTTGAATGAAGGACATGATGAAGAAAGGGAACTTCAATATGTATTACAAATAATAACATGAAATTCAGTCTGTATTTTGCAAAATCTTATTTTCTCTGGGAATTAGTAGGTATCTCATATATGTGTTTGACCATCTTTAAACCTACCTTATGTCCTCCTCTTAGACTCCTCATTTTACTGGTCTTGTGCATGGTCTTGAGATGGATAAAAGAATCCAAGCAATAAAACAAAAACTGTGAACTTTAAAATTACTCTGAATGGGAGACACTTAACTGATACTCAGATTTTCATGATTATCTGTAGAATCTTATATTAAACTTATATTAAAGGGGATTCTTGGTACTTGTAAAGCTGCAACGTATTATGTGTTCAGTGTAGTTCTGTCCATAAGAGACTCCTTTGTTAAACAAAGGTGATGCCAAGTGTTGTCCCTGGTAGATACTCTGAAGTAAACTAGAGGCAGGAAAACACAGTCTGGACTAGTGGGATGGAGCAAACACCTGTTTGCATTCAGTGGCACTGAATCTGGCAGAGACGTTTGGTGCAATCCAAAAGTGTATTTCAGATACTGGATGATCCCTAAGCCAAACACAACCTGTGCAATGTGCAAAGTATTTTGGGGCTATAGGAGGGATTTCTCTGCTCATCACCATTCCATCCCAAAACGTGTGTTTAATAATTATCTTATGTATCTCGTGTATTTGTCCCAAAACAAGAATAAATATAGTGTACCCTTAGATCTCATCTCACCCTCATTCATTTCCAATCAGGCAGGAAATGCAGGAAGGTGAGGCCCTCTGTGTCATCTCTGCAGGGACAGGCTAGATCCATTCCTACTAATTCCTCTCTTCAAAGGAGGGAGTGATTGATCTGATGTTTTGCTTTTTTGATTCTGCCTATTGATTGCTCCAAATCCAAAGTCTAAACCACTGTCACACCGTGCTGGTTTTGATTGCCCCTTGGATATAAACAATTATGCCTCTGCAGCTTTAGTAACTGTGCTAATTGTTTTCTCCCAGGCAGTGCAGTTGAATGTTGAAGTTATTTCTGCCTGTTTTTAAAGGAGACTGATATGTATTTCTTCAGGAGCCCTTTGGAATAACTGCCCCTGGGGATAGTTAACATAGCCCAGCTCTTGGATTTAATGTATGGATTGAATATGATGCAGTTCACAACAGTGGCAGTTTTCTACCAGATCTGTTAATACATAGCTTATATATGTTACTTACAAATGTCATTGTGGATATGCAGCTATAGGCACAAACAGAGGCCCAAGTACATGTTCAGAAAGTCCAGCTCAACATCAAGGGTGTAGAGATTACTTTGAGCCATAGGACCTGTAGACTCTGCACTTTCTGCCTTTGCAGATCTCAAATTTCTATTAAAACCGTTAGTTTGGGCCCTAATTTGGGGACACGAGTATGCTTGTAGGAGGGTGCAGTAGGTGTGAATATAGAATCCTGGTTTAGGGAGGGGAAGGTTTAGCTGGGAGGCAGAGCTGGAATTTCATTTAAGGTGAGTGCCAGGTATTTTCTGTTCGGTGTTCAGAAATGTCCCTGAAGACACAGAGTGTTCTCACCTGCCTGTTAACGTGAGACAGAGCCCCCTGTTTCTTAGCTTTAGAGTTAATTCTTTTTGGATTAGTCCAAATCATCTGAGAAGCATTTTGATGGAGTTTACTTCAATTCATTGTGTTGCTTAGTAACTAGAACAATGAAATTCTTACTTTTGAGCCTTCTTAGTGGCTGGGCCACAAATTTGGTGCTGTCCTGGAAGATACTGAGGTGTCTAAAACTGCTGTGTTTCCAGAGAAGGTTGCAAACCCAACTCTTTTCAAGTGATGTACTAGAAAAATATTTCAAAACCCAAGTCTCTTACAGCCTGTAGAAAAAGAGAAATCCACTCCTTTAAGATTCCAAATTTGGGAGACAGTTCTAGAAGTAGATAAATGGTAAAATAGGTTACTCTGGTAAACAAGTAGATTTCATACTGAATTACGGATTTGTCCAAATAGCCTCTTACTTTTTTAAGCTTCTCTTAATGTAATAGTCCTTTTTGTTCATACTTGAGAGTTCTCTAAAAGACCTACCTGTAAATAGTGCCTAAAGTCTTTATGAACAGAGACAGCATTGCTTTATATTGTGGCAAACAACAGCATATTACAGTAAAGAATGTCTTCCAGGTGATACAGAAAATGCTTTCTTTTTAGCTATTTCCCTGATGGCTTTGCAATGAAATGACAAAATTCCAGTATTAGAGCTGCATTTATAATTATCATTTTTCTATGGGCCAGGTAACTAATTAGCCTATGCTCCAGGTTCAACATTTTTAAGGCTCTTGACTCTCACTAAATTGGAGTGATAGATTTGTTTTTTGTATCAAGCACATGCTGTGCTGACCTTTCCTGTAAAGATGTATTGTGTTTGCATCCTGCTATGTGCCATGATAGAAAAATCCAACTCTCCTGTTCTGGCTGGGAAGCTGTAAATAAATGATTCCTGGAGAACAGGTCATCCAATTCCGACTTTTGTGGAGGCCACGTGACCTTGAATTTCTGAGGGGATACAACAATTTTTCTTCTGCTTCAAGAAGCAAAAGCTGATAAGACAGAAGCCATGTTTTTTATGGTTTTAGTAATTAACTTTTTTAGGTCCCATCAGTCTCACAGCCAGCAGTGGCTCTCTTTGTCTTAATTCCAGTGCTAAGATAAGCTTAAATAATAACGCCAAGGTTGTGGGTTGGATGGGCCATTCACTTAAGAGTTGGACTCAATGATCCTTTTGGGTCCCTTCCAACTCAGAATATTCTGTGACATAATAGAGCTGATCCAAATGCTGCTATTTAAAAAAGAAAACCAAAACTAAACATAAACAAGAATCAGTAGTACTGAAAAGGCTTAATGCTGCTGCAGGGGTGTGTAAGCCCTGTGACTGCAGATGGCAAGATCCTGAAACACCCAACCTCCTTGTCTCAGGGAGTGCATGTGTCTTGAACAGCTGTATAATACCGACCATGTAATGAGACCAGAGAGCAGAAAGGTGATAGACTACAGTGTTCAAAGCTGTTTGGGACATTGCAGGGAAGGGCTGTGCTGACTTTCCTAAAGAGGGATGTTGGTTTGGGTTGTTAGCATGCTTCTCTTGCTCTTATATGCAGTTTAACAGGATTACATAACAGATTTTTGGTAATTTGTATATTGAATTTGACCAGGTGAGCTAAGAGCACTAATTTTTGGTGCTGGAGTCTGCTGGTACATGAGTACTGTTGTCAAACAACCTGATCATAAGAAGTTTGCTATTAAGTATGCTATTGAGATTTCTCTTTGGAGTTTCTTATATATTATGAAACTCTGACTCATTTGGCTTCCTCACACAGAACAAAGCATCAGTGCTGTCTTGGGAAATTCCATTTCAAAGGAACACAACATTGGTGAAATGACACCTACTTTTCATTCTCCCTCAAGGAGCTGCATCTCATTTAACAAAATTCATGGCTTTAATGAAAATACTTGGCGCAGTGGTTTGAGAGCCACCAGATGCTTTCATCTGATAGACCAGAAAGCAGAAAGAGTGTACCATAAACACCACAGAGAGGCAACATTAAATATGTGACAATCTTCAAAACAGTGCTTTTTAAAACCTGTATGTTACATTTTGCAAGAGCTTCAAAGCCAGCAATGAAGTATTTTCATCCTGTGAATATAATTTTAGGTGGTAAAAGTATATCTATCTTCACTAATAGTGAGCTTACTATAGAAAGTGTGTAGACCAGATGCACATATTGCAGAATTCACAGGGCTGAGGAATTTTGGTACTAATTTTTATTTCTGATTTTTTAGAAAGATCTAATTCTGTTCCCATTGGAACTGAGAGATTATGTCTCAGATTCAGTGGGAGCTGGCCCTTGTTCATGGGTGCTTTAATGTCACGTCATACAGCATTTGCTAACAAGGAGAAATTCATATGGGTCTATCATGCTTCCATATCTCAGTGGTTTGTGGCCTTTAATAACCTAGACTGAAGGGAGCTGCATGTTAAAATTATTCTTTTGAATCAAGTGTCAGAACTCATAACAGCACGTATGGCAAAATACTTGCATTGGGTTCTACTACTCTGACTTTTTGTTACACATTTTCCTGAGCAGCGGTTGCTGCTGGTGGGTGATGCTAACCAAGCACAATAGATCTCATAGTGGTTTAGGGTACCAGTCGTAAAACTGCACAGCCACAAGCACAGTGTTCAAGCAGTGGGGTTCCCTGGCATGCCATCTGTGGTGTGCTGGTTAGTCCTAAAGACAAAATTACACATGCATGAGGAAATACAGAGCTTTTACTGGACGTGAGGTCAGCTAAGAAGGTTCTCAGCCTTCCAGCTGCAGTTTGTTGCTCCTGAAGCATCAGAAATTCTTTAATAATTAAAAATGGTTATAGTATGGGCATGTGTTCAGCTGGATCATGATGAAGAGCCAAGTTGCTCTATCTTTTGTTTTCCCCAAAAACGCTCGGGCCAAAGAAAGGATGAATTGGAAAGATAATTTCTGTACCTTCATGTGGCTTCTCAGAGTACTGGGGCTTCTCCCAGGGGGAGACTGACTTGCATAAAAGGGGAACTTCCCTTCTCTTCCTGCCAAATAATTGCTGATACTCCTCTTCAGACACGAGATCAAGAAGTTTGCTCCTGGGCACAATCTCCTTTCCTCTGTGGCAACATTGATCACTTAACGGCTTGGTCCATAGAAAGCGGACAACTTCTGTCATGTCCCTGCCTCCCATTCTAGCCCGGAATGAAGTAGAAAGAGGCCAGTGTCTGCTGTGTTCTATAGGGAGATGCATTGTGTGGCAATGGTGTGTTAGGGTAGTACTTTTTGCTAAGCAGTATTAAGTTGTACTCGTCTATATTTTCTTAAAGAACAAAACATGAAGCTACTACTTCAGAACTCTCTGTTGTTTTTAAGTAATTAAGCCTGAGGTTTAATCCACTGATACTCAACCTGCACATGTCTGGCCCTTGTTTTGATATGCAGCTTTGATCCCTAAGCAAGGGAAGGAGTTGCCTTCCTTGGAGCATCGAATATGGTCCCAAACCAGAGACAGGTTGATGGTCTCGCTGCTCCTGCTCCCTTGCTATTGCTAAGCACCTTCTCAGATACCACCCTGGTGGGTCTGTGCTCAGAATTCAGTCGATTAATGGCTTTGAGAGCCATAGGTGATTTGCTCCAGATCAAATTAGTGTAAAAGCTCTCTTCTCTTTGTTGAATCTGAAAAGGGAATTCAGTCTGCTTTCTAGACCCACTCAGACTTTTTACCTTCCTAATTCTTTAATATTTTCAGGACCTTGAACAGTTACTCTCTTCTTACAGTGCATTGCAGTTTGAGAGAGGGGTAGTGGGTGGTGTTGATCCCATTCTAAAGACCTGCAGTTCCCTTGAGGAAGCTGGGAGAAGCAAGGGACTTTGATGGATGTAATCTGCATTGCAGTGTGTGCACTGGTGAGGCAAGTATTTTATCAGAACCACAATCTGAACTTAATGTGGCTGCAGGTAGATGGATTCTAAATGCCAGACAGCCCCTTTCAGCCTGAATTTCCTATGATCCTGTGTCTGAATGCTCTGAGCACTGCAGTTGCTGATGGCAAATCCTTTACTGACATCAAAAGTCCTTTGACTTAAGTGGGATTATGACAGCTTATACTTTCTGCCTTCTAAAGTGTTCACACTATTCATATGCACCCTTTATGTTCTGACTTTCATATGGAAAATGTGGAAAAAAACTCCAAAGCAGTCAGTCATATTTTGCAGCTGATTTTTCCATATGGTGTAGCTGTATGTGAGAAAATGTGACTGCAAGCTGAAATTCCTGTGGTTTCCAACTGCTTAAATAAATAATTTGAAAAATATTGGGAAATGGTAAATGTGGAGTTTTTAAAAAATCTTCAGGCTGTTGAAGGTGTCCTGGACAGCAGCTTTTTAGCAATAAAGGATGTGTAGCACAGGTCTCTTTGCAAATCCTAGGAGCTGTGAAATCCACATTGTGATACAGTCAGAGATAAAATAACACAAGCCATTGTGTTTTGTCTGTTCTGAGTTTTTTAAAGTCTATTGGTATAAGACAGACAATTTTGATGTATTTGCCATAGGAACAGTTGAGATTTCACAGTAAACTGCAAGATGTGCTAGCTAAGCAAAACAAAGTAACTAAAGTTATTGCATTAATTAGTTATTTACTTGCAAAATGTTAAAATGTTAAAGTACTTGGTAAACTGTTTGCAAAGATAGTAAACTGTTTCTGTGAGGCCGTGGATTTTCTGCAGGTCTGGCGTGGCCTCACTACGGTGGTTTCCAGTGGGGGTGCACCTTTCTTGATTATAATTGTGTTTCAGGCTAGGCCATTGGCCAGGCTGACTTGAACTGGACATTGGCTGCAAAATATACCAGTTTTCCTTTGGGTGGAATTCTTCCTGAGCAGATGCCTGATAAAATAAACCCAGGAAGTCTACCCTAGAGAGGACACCATGCACAGGGTCTTTGCCACCCCCTTTTCTATGTGAATCTCTGCGTGCTTGCAGAATGTGATACTATTCATCAGATAGCTCCTGAAATTGCTTTTTTTTTTGTTCAGTTTGACATACTGCATGTTTCAAGGCACTAAACATAACTAAAATGTGGTTTTACTTCCTTACCTTTTTTTTTTTTTTTTTCCAGGCAGAGGGTTCCAGACTCCAGAGGGAACTGAGAGGATATTTAGCAGCCATTAAAGGTGATTTTTAAGTTTTACATCATGCTCTCCTAAAGCAAACTCTTTTAAAAAGCTGAAACAAGTAGGCTTGTTTAAGTTATACAAAGACAAATACACATAAGTTTCTCTTTAGCCTGCAGCTAGATGTTCTGCACCTTCAGTGTTGCTCATATGAGTACAACCTTGCATACACAGCTCATCCTTTTTGTGCAGGACCACTGCCCAGATTCTCACGTTGCATGCATTTTCAGCACCCTCAAAATCTACACACCTTGTTATTCGTCTTTGCAAATGCTAGAATGTTAAATACCCCATGCAAGGCGTCCCAGTCAAGGGATTGCTTGAGCTCCACAACTCTTAATGTTTCCAGGTATTACTAGCTGGGTGATGGTCTTCCTCCAAAACCACGGTCCCTGCAATGATGTGATTTCTCACATATTTCTGACTGCTTAATCCATTATTTTTTAAGGTTAAAACTCAAATGTGATGTCTTTTGATACTACATTGAAAATACAAGGGTAAAAGTTTGCTGGCCAGAGCTTAAGTATCAGAGATGAGAAAAAAGCTGTTTAAATCCTACTAGACATTTGTAGATCCAGCACGCTCAACTACTCACTGTGTGCAAAGTGCCACCTCTCTTTGGAGGAGTTGGAGGTGCCAAAGGGAAGGGAATAGGAGTTGGTGACTGATAGACAGTGGCTTCTTTAGATAAATATATATATATGATAAATATATATGTGTGTGTATATATTTTTAACCTGGCTCCAGCCCAGTAGGGAAAATGTTTCAAATGAGTGCTAACATCTCTGAAAGTCACTGTCATAATAATGCTTCAGCAGCTGTTCACAGGCAGGTAAGAAAGCTCTTTTTGATGGAAATTCTAAAATGGGGACCATAGCAGTAGCTTTGACCATCTATTGCTTTCTAGATGGACTGGCCAAGGAGAATTCTATACCAGACAAATTTGAGCAATGGCTTTTGTTGTTAGAGGAAAATTTAGCATCAGTCATTTTTGGGGACCCATTGAATGTTAATTTTGTTCTCTTGTTTTTCACTCCTCCCCACACACATTATCTGAAGGTTGCTCAGAAGCAGCGTGATGAGGCTGCTGTTGGCTACATGGCTTATCTGTCATGTAGGCTGACTGTTTACATCCTGCTTTGATTTCCATGTTGGTGACAACAGCACTCCTCTCTGTTCCATTTTCTTTCCCCATCTCTCTCTTCTTTTCCTAGTACTCTGCACTCATGGTCTTTTTGCTTGTTTACTCTCTAGTGGACTACTCTTTGCACCAAGATTTGTTTCTATCTCAGTATAAAATTGTTCATTCTTCAAGTTCTGCCTTTTTAGCCATGCTTTCCTCTTCAACCTCTTTCTCTTATTGCATCTTGTAAGTAATTTGGACTGACTTTCTTACTGAGAATGAAGTGTTTGCTAACACCTTATTATCTACATGTCTTTAAAGAGATTCAGTCATAAGCAGCTCACAAGAGCCTTAAAATGTTATTCTTCAAAGTCCAGAAGCCACCAGTGGGCATCCTTGGCACCCATGTTGGCACACAGTGCTGTGGAGAGAGCGCACAACCCAAGACAGTAGACCACAATACACAGCTCTGGCTGGGGCTTCCTCAAAGCTGACCTCTCCAGATTTTGGATGACAGAAGCATCTGCTACAGCCTCTTTGTTTCTATTCTTTGAAGGACTGCCATCATTTGAAGATTTTGGGGTGTCAGTGCACAAAAGCATGGAAACCCCCATAGTTAGGCACTGGAGGGGTATTTTTGCACGAAGGACATCAGAGCCTTTGAATCCTGCTGTCATCACGGGCTTGTTTTGCAGGGAAAGAAGTCAATCATGTAATTGCATATATTGGAATTACTGGAAAATAATGCACTTGACATCCTTAGATTCTTAGAGGTATGAGAGAACCAGGTTATTTTGAAGGATTTCAGGAACTGAACTCCAGTAGTAAGTGTCATCTTGGTGCATGACTTTTAAGTGACTCAGTATGGGAAGTTGGAAGTACAAATCCAGGTACGATTTCATAGAATCACACAATGGTTTGGGTTGGAAGGGGCCTTTTAGATCACCTAGTTCTAACACCTAGATACCACCCACTAGCCCAGCTTGCTCCAAGCTGTATCCAACCTGACCTTGAACACTTCCAGGGATGGAGCATCCAGAACTTCTCTGGGCTACCTGTTCCAGTGCCTCACCACCCTCTGAGTAAAAAATTTCTTCCTAACATCTAATCTAAAGCTCTCCTCTTTTGGTTTCAAACCATTCATTTCCCTTTGTCCTACCACTGTCTGCCTGTGTCAAAAGTTGCTTTCCTTCTTTTTCAGAAGTCCCTTTAAGTACTGTCAGACCACAATGAGGTCTTCCCAGAGCCTTCTTTTCCCTGGGCTGAACCTCCCCAGCTATCTCAGCCTGTCTTCATAGGAGAGGTTCTCCATTCCTCTGAGTAACTTTGTGGCCTCTTCTGGACCTGCTCTAACAGGTCCATGTCTTTCTTGTGCTGTGTACTCCACACAGTACTCCAGGTGGGGATTTAATCAAGGAATGGTCAATTGAGCCTTATTATGACTCTCTGTCTTTTTGTTTTAGTGTACTTGACAATTGGAAGTTTAGTTCACACATTCTTGAAATAATTTTTGCTGTATTCTGATTCCTTATTTTGTTCATTGGTGCGTCTTAGTCTCAGCTGGACATTGATCTTTCTTGTTGGTTATTCCAGAATGTGGAGGAACCATGTCATAAAGCTGTTGAACTTGTGAATGCCTTTTATGGGGCGTTTTATTTCATCTGCATGATAGTTTAATGTCTGCTGTTTGTACTGACAAGATTGTATACTATCCCCCGTAGCTTTAGTCATCTCATGCCTCAGTCTTCTGTCTTTTCCAGTCTCCTTGGCAATATATATCTGGATTCTCTACTTCATGATTTATTTTTAAGTTTTTCAGAGCTTTTAAGTGACTTGAATGGTTTTATGGATGAATTGTTATAGAAACCCTAAATCGGTCTCCCGTTCTCTACCCCGAGCTCTTTGCACATACCAGTGCAGATGGGGAGATACAAACCTGGATCTTCATGCACGTGGCAATGTGACAAAGATAAAAAGGAATCCTGCATGACTAAAAAGAAGCACCATACATTTCAGGTGGCTTAATGTAGTGAGAACTGGTAACTGGTCTACAGGAAGGAGAGGGGAGATTCTGGAGGTCTGTAAGCAGTTTTGCTGCCTGGTTGTCAGCCCATGGCTGACAGAAGTGCACGTATCCCCCAGACACATGAATCTTAAAGTCAGACGTGTAATTTCTTAAAAGCGATAAAACTGTTCATCATCTTTCCGCAAAATTTAATCATAAATTAATGAAATTATTTAATTGTTCCAGTGGAAACTTTAATGGATTAGTAGCAATAACAAATACAACCCTTATGGCAGGATAGGTCATTTCCCTGGAGAACCACATAAGTAATTAAATATTAAGAGCCAGACCAAGATGCCTCAGTCCATCAGGAAAATGGAAGTTTCTCCATGATTCAGCCTAGGCTACCCTGCAGGGGAGTGAGGAGACCCCACACTATATGGGTTCTACAGCCTACGTGGTGTCCCAGGCCAGTCTAAATCTCCATGGCAGCTTGAATACACTGGAATTGTGATGGTAAAGAGTCACCTACTCTCTACCGTCTCTGGTTGCTTAATGGGAATGTCTCTGCACTGCCACCCCCAGGATCCCTATCACATGGGGGCCTCTAGAAGTTTTTTGGGGTTCCAGGAACACGGGTTCTTTCCCAGAGAAAGGGTGATTTAGTCTGAGAGGCTCAGACTTCAGTAACTGGGTTATTTAGCAACGTTTTTCCTAAGCAATTCAAATATTTTGGCATTTTTAGTTGTTGAATAAATGACCCAATTACCAAGAGGCGATACTGAATGAAACAATTTATATTAAATATAAATTTCTCACTGTTCATCAGCAGTAAAAATTCTCTTCACATTTCTTAGTACTTTAATGACTTGCTTTTAACAATTTATCTGTCTCAGTGATAGCAGTTAAAAAGAGCAGAGAGAGACAGCCTGCAGTCTATGACTGAGACACTAATCCTCTTAATTTTAGTGCTGAATAATGCATTAAAGGTATCAGTGCAGAAGAAATAATTCTATCTGAAAACAAGCCAAATAAAAAATCATTGGACATTGTAAGTTTATGCCCACAGGCATGAAAAAGAATGGGAATTCACTGGATTGGTATTTATCTGTGCACTTATCTGGGGTATTGCACTAAACCTGGTATAGATGCAGCTGGAGGGGAATACAATGGATGATCTTGGCCTGGAAATTGCAGACCGAAGCCCTTGACTAAAGAAGCCAAGTACTGCAATGCCCACTTGCCTCACACTGCAGCTCGGTTTGACTGATGTTTTCCACAGGAATGTAGTGAAATGAAGGATTACCCAATTCTCAGAACTGAAAAAGCTCGTGCAGTTTTGCTATGACTCAAGCACAGGATATTAAATGTCTTTTACTTATTCTCCTAAGCAGATATGTGCCAGAGTCCCGTAGTACTTAAAAGAGAAGGTGTGCCTAGGAAAGGGGCTCTGTGCCAGCATGGTCTGTGGCTGAGCTGAGTGCAAGCTGCAGGAGAGATGATCTGGCAGCTGTGCCAGCCTGCCTGCCTGCCACAGGAACCTGCAGGGCAGGTTCCTCGCACAGGGCTGCAGGGCAGACCTTCAGGTATCATAAAGGATTGAGCACCAGTGGGGATGAGCAAACCCTCCTGGTCTGTGTGTTCACCCTGAGTGGAGAGAAGCAGCCTTTTTAAACATGCTGACAGTGTGCTAGTTTCGTCTTACCTCTTGAGCTGATTAGTTTGCAATCATTAAAGATTTTAAATGACTTCTGCCTGAAAAATCATCTGTATTTTACTGTAATTTGGCATCTCCTAAGGAACATAAAAAATCCCCTTTATTCAGGGACCCTTTCTTAGCTGGGAATACACCATCCTAAGTATTAACCATGGAGGAGAAAAGGAAGAAATAGATCTTAAGTTCTTGTGCTATCCTAGTTCTCTGAGCTGAGCTCTGTACTTAAAAAGCATCCCCAAGACAATCCCCGAAGAGATCAAATACTCTGCTTTGGCTCAGTACCTTTAGATTTAAGGATGAAACCTTCTACACTCTGAACTCCAGTGGTTGCTTTGTGTTTGCTCTCCCCTGTGCCATTCTCTCTTTTGAACCCAAGGGCGGAGAACTTTCAGCTTTTTCAGTGTCTGTTTCCCCATCCTACCTGTTCATAGACAACCATTTTTATATTAGGAAGCGTGCATTACAACATTTATCTTCCTGTCATATCTCAAGCCATGGGTGTGGTGGAGTAGCTACTAACTAGGTCAAGTCTGCTCATCTAGACATTAATTTCAAATGAATTCTTCTCTTCCACTCCTGAACATTTCTCTGTGCAGAAAACAGAAATATCGATGTTATTCCTAAATTCAGCCACTGAGCAGTTAAATCTGAAGATCATGTTTGAGATATTTTCAAGGCAGCACAAATGTGCTGCACCAGATTTTGGCTAAAGAAAAAAAAATGTGCTTTTTTAAAAAAAAAAAAATAGTTCTAAGTAAAAAATGTAGTGGCCTTGCTCAGATTTTGCAAAGAAGTTGAAATAAAAGTTGTCATTTTAAAATTACTGATTCTGAACTCTTATCAAGTTAGGTGAGATCAGTTTGGTTTCACTGGATTCAGAACCATATTCAACATGTAATGGATTGCAGCTGCATCAAAATAGAAAGGCAGTGCCTTTACTGAGGGTGGTTTTTTATTCACTGGGGTCAAATAGATCTCACTGAAGGTAGATTTAGGCTCTTTCTCATAATACTATTGAAACCACTTCATATTTAAGCCAGCTCCTCCGTGCATTACAGAGTGATAACCATCAACAGTCCCTGTTCTTGCTCCAGCTGTGGTAGCAGTTGCTCCAAAAGTGACTGATCAGTTTGGTTCAGCACTTTGTGCTTCTCTGCAAGCATAAATAAGCACTGGGCTCCATAAACTTGTAAAGCTACTGGGTGAGCATGCAAGATTCTTCATAAAACCAGGTCCATTACGGCACTCTCCCCAACTTCAGCCATCTCTTTTCTAAATTTGCCAGAAGGAATAGAATAGTGGGTATATGTGGGGGAAAGCAAAGATATTTGGCAACTGTGTCTTTTAGTTTGCAGTTGTATATTCCTCCTTTTGTCTAATTGCAGGGATGCAAGATGCCTCAAAGAAGCTGACAGAGTCTCTCCATGAAGTGTATGAGCCAGACTGGTACGGGCGTGAAGATGTTAAAATGATTGGAGAGGTAAGATGTGTGGAAAGAGAGAGAAGGTACTTCAGCTGCAAATGGGTTAGTCTGAGCTGCTAGGGAGAAGTGTGCATCTGAAATTCACCTTAATTCTTTGTTGCATGTTAAATCCTGTTTTCTCAGCATATAAGTTCCAGGTCTTGTGAAGTGCAGCTCCTGCTGAGCAGCTGCAGCACTGGCAGTGTCTCTTTTACCAACCAGCTGATATGAGCTCCCTCTGAAGTCAGTTGGCCCTGATAGCATCTGATTGTCGAGTTTATGCAAAGGTATCTCATGTGCAGCTTTACAGTCAGGATTCTCAGTTCAAATGAAGGTTAAAAATAATCAAATCTGCTTATCCTTGTGTGCTGTGTAACAACTGTTGAGCCAGTGGCACTAAACGGGATATCTGATGTGACACTCACCTGTCTCCGAAGAGATTATGGAATTGAACAGTAATTAGGCTGCAGCACACTGTTCATTTTCACCTTTGTAACTTCCTCCAGCGATGAGACAACACTGCAGCAATTTGACTTGAGGTGCTCTGAACTGCTTGCTGAAACAGTCTTAATTCTGGGGGAAGTCTGTCAGCAAATATGCTGGTGGTGACAGGAAAGTGCAAACAGTTGTCAGTGAAGCTTTTAGACACCTGGCATTAAGTTTGCAAGGCCTCCTTGACAAGATAGTTAGCAAGAAACTGGAATACAGAACAGTCTTCCCAAATCTTTGCTTCTCTATGGCTGCCTTCTCTCACCTTTCTCTGCTGATGAACGCATGACGTGGGTTTGATTTTAAAAACACCCAACTTCCAGACTGTAGAATTTAAGATACAATGCCATTTATATTGTTTTAGGCTAAACAAATGGAAAATCTCATCCTCTATCTGTACACTCTTAGATTTTACACTTGTAAATTTGTAGTTGCCTGTGAAAGGACCATAATTTGGCTCTTAAGCTCTATATAGATGTAAAGATAAATGTTAGATATGTCTTCTTAATATGAGACTTGTGAGCAATATTACAAAATCTCCTGATTTTTTTACCTACATAATTACAAATGTAGATTTATGCATCCCTCAACCTAGAGTAAAAAAGAATTATGTATCTGTTCAGTCTAGGATATAAATGATCATTCCAAAAGGGACCCACATAACTGATCTTATTCTTTATGGTAGAAAAGATGATGGCTGAAAGGACCCTTCAGTAATGTTGTTTGAGTCCATTAGCTTTCCAAAAACCTTCATTACTTTAATTTGTCCAAAATAGGTATCAGCAAGGTACGAAGGCAAATCACAAAACTGGCAGTGGCTTGATATGATCTGATGCTGTGCTGCTCTGTAGACCAGTGTGATTAAATATTGTGATAATAAATAAGTTAGGTATTTCTCTTAAGCATGTTTAATAGATTGTAATAGTTCCTTAGGGACTCCTTTAGAGTAGGAAATAAATGAACTGAAGGCTGGCATCACACAGTATTCATAATATGCCCTATAGTAGCTTATAGTAAAACAAACGCTAGGGAATAGAAGATAACAGCCCTGCAGAGCAGAGCTCACACCCTTTAGCCTTCCTCTCATCAAAGGAGGGTGTTGAGTGATTTTAGAAAAGTACAAAGAAATGGGGAATGAAGATGTTTAACACTATGCTAATGACTTGTTCCATTGAGAACTGGAACACTATGCCTGTATAAAAGGATTTGCTTCCAGTGAGGAATCTCACCCTTCTCCTCGCAGGGTCCTTGTCACATGAGCTGCATTAAGGTGTTCTTAAAAGACAGAAAACTCCAAAGGATGTGTCTTGGTGACTACCCCAGAGCTCCATAGGGGACTGGGGAAAAGCACTGCACCTTCAGGGCCTGGGGAAGGGGTGGGGGTACGCAAAGGGGCAGGGCTCGAATTTTGTTTGTTTTACCTGATGATGTTGGGATGTTTCATCTCTGTCATCCCAGTTCTCCAGTAGTGCAAAGTAGAGTTCTTTTCTGTACATCAGCCATTTCATCAAATGTACCTTAATGGCACGAAAAGTATGAGATGGAAAGACCTTTCCCTGTTTTTTCAGTTGTATTTCATTTCTCTGTAAGGAAGGTTCATCATCAGCAAACATACTTAGGTGCAAGAGGTAGGACAGGTTCAGATTCTGCACTGCTGACCCTCAGGAAACCCTGAGGAACACCTTGAACCCGAGATATCCTTATTTTCACATAGCAGTTACTATTTGAAATAATGAAAACAAAACTAATAATTAAGCTAAATCTTATTTTGTTGTGAATTACACTTGCAATGTCAAGGTATCCTTTCCATTCACCTTATGAGTGTGCTCTGATTCATTGCCATAAAGAACATTCTAAAACTTCAGAAAGCTTAATCTTTGCCAATTACATTTTTTTATTTCTCCTAGGCTTAAAGTGGCATTAAACTACTAATTACATTTTTCTCTTTTCTGCCTTTTCAGAAATGTGATGAACTTTGGGAAGACTTTCATCAAAAACTGGTGGATGGGTCATTGTTAACCTTGGACACATATCTAGGACAATTTCCTGATATCAAAGTAGAGTAATGATTTTCTATAAAGACAATTTGTAAAATGACTGTTGAGTTGCAAAATAAATAGAAAATGAGATTACAAGCAAAGAGAAATGAGAAAGGGGAAGGAGGTGGAAGCCACTCTCTCCTGTAATGTTCTGTGAGTATATCCCTGATATTAGGCTGTGCCTATTTTCCAGGTAAACAAAAATATTTTTCATGCAGAAGTACTTGGAAGTAAATTAGCCTTTGGAGAGGAAATTTTATGGGTTTTTCCTGCTTCTGTTTCTTTAGTATGAGATAATTCTTAGCAATAGGGACACATTAAGCTCTTCAGCTGTTAAAATGCCAGACAAATTACATGGAGAGCAGGTTTTTTGTTATTGGCTAGATGCACCTGTGAGTGTCTTTAACTTATCTAAGCCTTGGTTCATGTCTTTTAATTAGTTACAAAACGATTTTGTAATACACATCAGGAGAGAATGTTACACGGATTCTAGCCTCTCCCAGAGGCCTGTCTGGTGTACAGTCCGGGGAAATGATGGCTAAGTGAAATGTGTGGGGATAAAGAATCATTATAGGTGAGAGGTAGATACTTTCTTATTTGAATATGACTGTGTGGACATAGCTGGAAATTTTTTGTGATGGTTTATGACTGAGTCGGTATCACACAGTCATCCTCTTTGTCATTTACATCAGGCATTAATCAAACATTAATTAAAAAATACCAAAATTACTGATGTACAGTCCCAAACTCACTTTTAAAGTAGACAGTGCTTATGCCCTCTCAGCATGTGAAATTTGCATATAATATATAGCTTTGTAATGTCTATATCAAAGTGTGTATATATATATATATATGTGTTAAACTCTAGTTATCTTAGTTATGTGTCCAAGCAACTAAACTGAGAAGTATACCCTGAGATGAGCTCAGTTGCTCAGAGTCTGGTGCTAATAATGCCAAGGTTGTGGGTTCAGTCCCTTTGTGGGTGAGAGTTGGACTTGATCCTTGTGGGTCAATTCCAGCTCAGAATATTCCATGATAATATTTTAGCACTTTTCCAACTCTAGAAAAAATACATTAATTGCTAATATTGGGGCAGTTTTGGGTGACACAAAAATAAGAAAGATATTAAGCTGTTAGAGAGTGTCCAAAGGAGGGCCACAAGGATGGTGAAGAACCTTGAGGGGCAGTGTGTGAGGACACTGAGGGTGCTTGGTGTGTTCAGCTGGAGAAGAGGAGACTGAGGGGAGACCTCATTGCAGGGACAGCTCCCTGGGCAGGGGCAGAGGAGGGGCAGGCACTGATCTCTGCTCTGGGGGGACCAGGGACAGCACCCAGGGAATGGCTGGAGCTGT